>OX596248.1:17549381-18270997 GCA_951394255.1 Polyploca ridens
AAGCCCGCCACCGTCTTACCTAGCGTGGCCACCTCCTGGCGCATCTCATTGAAGTCACCGCGAAATGATTTCATCTCCTGATTCATTTTCCTTATCTCGCGGAGAATCTCATCCGTCGCAGTGATCGGTGGGACTTCCTGGGGCGAAACGCAGTCGGCTTCTACTGCCGCCACTGGGTGGTCGGTGTTATCCTTTCGCGGTGTCTTGGCTTTGCACCCCGGACATAACCACGAAGATGAAACCTTTGCGTCCTGGGGGATATTTACGCACTGCCGATGATAAAAACCGGTGCATTTGCTACATTTAATGCCATCATTCGGTGATGAGAAACGATTGCAAGCTAAGCATCTCACCATTATCGCTTCTTCGGAATCGGTTTTAACACTGCGCAACTTCGTTTGTCTGCTCATAGATGGCGCTATTTGGAGTAACGCGTATTTAAGAAATTATTATTGGGGAAAATTTATCGTGAAAGCTATTTAAGCTTATTATAAAAAATATATAATCAATTTACACTAATTCACGATTATTATATATACGCCCAATGTACTCAAGGTAAATAGTTATTCACAAATATAAATTGTGGGTACACAATATACACTTATCACCAAAGTCAAAAATGTTTTATTGATAAATCACGATTTACAGTATGATTACGGCACAATCACAATGAAGTCACTATTCAAAAACGTTTCCACCATAATGTAACGGGAATAGGTAAGTGATATATCGCTTTGGTATATTTTTAATTTTTAACAATCCTCAGAGCTTAACTGTCGTCACTGACGTTCGTGACGTCAATGTAGTACCCATCTGGCCGGCTACCACCCTCAAGTTGGAAATCTGTCGCCAAGCACCTATCGTTGTATTCTGACAGCTGCACTTGAGATCCAAATTTTAAACATAGGCCTATATGCAGTAATTTTTTTTTTTTTTTTATACAACTTAGGTAGCAAACAAGCATACGGCCCGCCTGATGGTAAGCGGTTACCGCAGCCTATGGACGCTTGCAACACCAGGGGTGTCACTCGCGCGTTGCCGACCCTGCAGAAATCTCTTAACACCCTTTTTGAAGAACCCCATGCTGTACTCCATTGGGAAAACCACGGCGGGGAGTTCATTCCACAATCTGAGCGTCAAAAAAATAAATTAAAAAAAAGAAAACTTTAAACCATCTCATATAATAAGGGGGATGTTTCCGACATATTCGAGATACTGGTATCAAAATCATTCATTATAAGTTATTGATGCTTTGAATTTCTATTTGAATCTAAAATTAAACTTCCATGCTTTGCAAGCAACATTTTTGGCTTCATCGTCACTTACCGCGATACAATTGTGGTAAATACTCTGCAAGGTTTATGAACAAATTATTACGAAAAACATTTTGCGTCCTATATTTCAGCTGTATAACCAATCCGGTGTAACAAAACGAAGCCATATTTCAACCCGACCTACTGAACCTTAGAACATCCCGTCGGTAGCTTCAATAGAAAGCTAAATTATAATAAATCTACCTTTGCCCAGACATGATATTGTAAAACGTTGCCTTATGATTTATTAAATTACTGTCATTATTTTCGCTTTGATGCTATTATATCTCTTTTTTTTACAAGCTTTTATTTAATTTGCAATGTATGTAACTATGTTTGTTCGGGTGGAATCTCGCAAGTCGAATTTCACCCACTTCCAGTGGTCGGATTCACTTGATATTTGGTATACATTAGTATATTGGATAACAATGAAAGTACAGTCAACAAAAAGTACAGTCACTCAAAAAAAGCTTGTATAAAAATGTTTTTTTTTTAACAAAGAACTTATTACAGCTTTTATTTATCTTGTAATTTATGTTTGTAACTATGTTTGTTCGGGTGGAATCTTACAAGTCGAATTTCACCCACTTCCAGTGGTCGGATTGACTTGATACTTCGTATACATTTATGTATAGGAAAAAAATTCAAGTACAGCAACAAGTACAGTCACCAAAAAAGGTTGCATAAAAAAGACTTCACTAGTTATTCTTTTAATCCTATTTCAATAAATTATGTCGTCTGCCTTTACACAATAGTCACATCATCATCACCAGCCTAGAATGCACCAGGGGGGCTGAAAAAGAAGCTCGAGCAATATTGTTTATGCAATTATTTTTTCCGAATTTACGGAAGATCTTATGCGACTGCCGTAACAGCAGAGAGGTATAGGCTGCCCGCCATCGAGCTGGTGGTCTAATATCAAGAGAGACCTCAGGAAATCTCAATTGCCAGAGCCTATAATTTCCTCTTTTGCGCCAAGACAGAATGTCCTGGCGCAAAAGAGTGAGGAGACTCCAACTACGACCCCAAATAAGAGAACAGGGATGGACAAAGAAGAAAGAAACGGCGGATCTTATGCAATTCAACAATTCCGAATCTTTTAATAAATTAGACTGTATGTATATAATGTAAAACTATTTTACCAAAAAATATTACACTTGCATAGGATCTGCAGATAATTCAAAAAATGCAGCAATATTGCTTGCGCGGCCTTTGAGCCCCCCCAGAACTCCTTTCACAAATGAGGGTGAAACAGAATGGTTAAATAATCCACCACGCATGCCCACTGCGGATCGGTGGAGGCAGGCTATTGGTCAACCTACTGTTGGAGTTTTCAAGCCGCCTAGGAAGCCTTCAACTAGATTAACGACTATCACATTTAACTGATAGCCGAGACCAACAGCTTTACGTGTCTTTCGAAGCACGGAAAATGATCGAGTTGAAATACCACTAAGCGGTCACCCATCCAGGTACCGGCCTTATAGGTGGTAGTTTAAGTTTTCCAATTGAAAAGCTAATCATGCTACACCACGAGCGCTTCAAAAACAGATACTGTAACAAAATGAAAAAAAAAACAAAATGTTATAACATTATGTTTCTTGTAACCTCTCACAGCCCTAGCACAGACATTGATTGATGTTCTATAATGTTAAACATCCTACTTTGATCGCGATAGGGTTGTCGCACAAGAGTTTTTTTGATTAGGCTGCGTTTTTAAGAGGAAATTGTGAACGCTTTTTGTTGATAAGGTTCTCGGAAAAACATTGTATTGTGATACAATGAATTATGAATGAGTATTTTTTTCAGTGACGGCTTGAAAATTATGCCCTTTTTGAAAGGATTTACGCATAGAGTACGGATCTTCAGTTATTTTCAGTAGGTTTTGTAATCTAGGAAAGGTCCTCATCCATATATTAACACCTATGTGATTATTTTAAGCAAATTGCGCGCACGGAAGAGTGAGGAGGAGTGTGATATTTCGTATAGTTAAAGTTTATATGAGTAAGAAGTGTAAAAAGCCAAAAATTTATGAATTACGGTTTCGATCTCTTTTTGGAAAACTAGTATCTATAAATCAGTCACTTGAATAAATTCTATATCTATGGTGCGTCCATGCTACGCGAACTGAGTACGAGCCAAGCTACATACGTTCGTTGTTCGCGATGTAAAGTGTGGTTACAACGAGCCTACAACGAGCGCGATGCGAATCCCTGTGTTCGTTAAAAATCTGACAATCGGGCGGAGCGCAGGCACTTCGAGGCTAGCAAGTCCGTCCACCCTACGCAAACAACGAACGAATCCTGTTCGCTCGTGGCTCGGCTCGTGCTCGGTTCGCATAGCATGGACGCACCATTCAGACTGAATGATTTTGGGCTTAGACTATAATTTGCAAAAACAATTTGAACAGTAAAAAAAATACATAATAATAATTTTACCGTTACTAAATTAACAATGTTTTGATAGCTGAGACAATCAAACTTTTAGTGCTAAAACCTTTTTCATAGCTGCTTTAAATCTAAAGTGCTTTCAGATTAATCGAATTCCATTCTCTGTAAATATTTTAAGGGTAAAAATTCTTTGAGATATCTGCTTTAGCATGCACTTTGTCAAGCGGAATTTACAAAGACCTTTACTACATGGATGCACTTTTAGTAAAGCTTTTTGAACATAGCAAAGGTGACATAAACTAGCTTAAAAAAAGTACTGGGTTTAAAGTTGAATTATTATAATTGAGTCTATATTTAAAATAACTTACAGAAAATATCGATGCAAATAAAAATAAATCAAAATCGACCACATAAAATGTACAATTCTAAAATTTAGTTGAAGTGGAACTAAATTTTAAAATTAGCAAAGATAGAATGAAGAGATATAAAAACGAACTAAAACTAAATGTGAGATTAGGGAGCAGAGAAGATAGGAACGTTGTTTTGAACAGTGGTTTTACAACCTGCCAGGAATTCCAAATTACTACTTTGTCTGATGTGGCTCCGGTGTCTTAGTTGTAATATCTCTGTGAAGCAATGTATCTAAATATCTTGATTAAGATTCATGATTTTTTCAGACCAATTTTGAATTACAATTAATATGTTAACGCTATAGTTAGTTTATACCTTTTTTAAAGCTAAGCATTTATTTTTTATTTTATTATGGTGGAATATGAGTATTGTATCAAGATTTTCTTTTATAATTTCAGTGTAGGTCCAATGTCTGTTGTATAAATGCTTCAAGAATAATAACTGTATCTATCTGTTACCAAACGAAGCATTTAGATCATTGATTTGAGACAAATCTAATAAACAATTCTAATATTAAGTTAGTCGCTTTTCAGCTTTAAGTTTTCCAGATAAACCCCATCAAGACAAATAACAATCTAGTGAAGTAACAAAGAAACCTCTCAACAACTAACATTCAAAAAGAAATAAGGAAAACGTCGCAAAATCCGGAAACACCCTAGACGGGAGCAATCTACTGAAAATTGTGGGAAGGAATCTACTTCGCACATAAAATTAAGCCTCCAAAATAAAGATAAATTTCATAAAACCGTGAATGGACGAAATGCTGACCTTCTTACCTTGCCTGAATAAATGCGCAACAAGATACATAATGAGCTTTGTGATAACACCCATGTGCAATCTCGGAATGAAATGTTTTTACGGTGGTGGCTGAGTAGTGGTGGAACAGCGTTTGCGACTTTTACTCGAATATTTATTATTTTTAATTATGGTGGTTGATGTTTTATATATCGTATGTTAGATATAAGGATATTGTTCTGTAATAAAAACCTTTTTTACCGAACCACAAGACGCCAGGAAAATTTTCACCCGTACGTTGTAGACATACCGAAAAGTCTTTAACTCAGCGTTTGGCGTCGTCATTTATAATGCGTACAGCAACGGAGTGGTACTTTCTCTATGTTTCCCGACTCTTACAATCTAGGGACTTTCAAGGCCAGAGTGAATAGTTTCCTTCTGGGTAAGCGTGTTTCATCTAAGACTTCATCATCGTCCCTTATGGGAGGGCCAAAGGAAAGTTCTTTTTAATTTTTTTATATGACTTACTCTGTAAATGTGTATACGGCCCGCCTGATGGTAAGCGGTTACCGCAGCCATATGGACGCTTGCAACACATGAAGCATCGCTCATGCGTGACCGACCTTTTTCTCCTCCCCAGTGAGCTCTGGCGACCTTACTCACGCGCAGGAACACAACTTTACACAACATAAAGTTATTTGGCTGCGGTATTCTGTAAGGTGGAGGTACTTCCCCAGTCGAGCTGCTCTTTGAGCGAACAAACACAATGCTCTACCTCTCTTAAAGTTCATTGAATTCAATCAAACAATTCAATACTTTTGTTTTTAGATACATTTGCATAATTAAAATACTTATGTTTTTAGCTTTGAGTGTTTTTAGATACAAAAATTTTATGGACCCACAAATACACATTCATTTTAATATGACATTTGATGATTTTTACTAGAAAGAAGCTTGTGTCAGTCTCACCATGATCACGTGGCAAAAAAGGTAGTAATCATACAAAGACCAGGGGCCCAAGTCTGCTATTACAATTTCTGTTCCAATTAACTATCAGTAAAAATAATAATAAAAAAAAACAAACAAAAAACTTTTGGTAGTCTACTAATTCTATAGCGTCAAAAATCATTATGAATTTAGAAGTCAACACATATTTGTCAGCATGTATTTTTTAGTTAAAATGACCCCCTGAAGGTGATGATGAACTATTAAGCATCTATGCGTATTCTCCCGCTACTTGTACGCCACTAAACCACTACCTTTACACGTAAGGCACCGCGTTTCGAGCCCCTTTCTTCGGGTGTAATCGAATGCCTTTGTTGTAAGAAAAAAATCTTTCTTGAATTCGCTTGGGAGCTTTGAAGTTGAAACTTGGCTTTATTTTCCATTCCCATGTTGTTTCAAGCTTTTTTAAAATCTTTCTAATAATTAGAAATTGGTAACTGTTTCATTTTGGAGTTCATTATAGCACGCCGGGTGGTTTCATAGTGAAATTTCAATAGGACAAATATTTCTTCGAAATATGAAGTGATGGATTTTAATTAGAGAGACAGCCATATAATTTAAAATATACAGTATTGTTTAGAGGAAAGTGACTTTGATAATATGGCAAAGATCATGAATATTAGTAACTTGCTGTCCCCCGCGGTTTTACCCGCGTTCCCGGGATAAAAAGTAGCCTATGTCCTTCTCCATACCATAGGCTATCTGCATGCAAAATTTCATGATGATCCGTTGAGTAGTTGAGGCGTGAAGGCGTAACAAACAAACATTCTCACTTTCGCATTTATAATAGTTAGGAAGTTAGGATAGTAATAGTTACTACTCTCAAGATGAATCGGGTGTATCAAGGTATTCAGCTCATGATTCGTCAATTCTTAGAATGACAGAGCAGGAAGGGATAAGACATTCTTGATGACGGAGATACTCGCGACAACGAGTTTGTAGTGAACAAAATTAAGTCATCTGATGAAAATTGAGCCATCGCAACTCTCGCCATCGACGGGGAGTCCATCCTCACATATTGAAACCAGAATTGTTTCGAACTGTGCGGGCTCAAAGGAGCTTTCTTCCGCGGACGGTCAGATTGTGGAATGAGCTCCCCGCCGTGGTTTTCCCAATGGAGTACAGCATGGGGTTCTTCAAAAAGGGCGTGAAGAGATTTCTTCAGGGTCGGCAACGCGCAAGTGATGCCCCTGGTGTTGCAAGCGTCCATAGGCTACGGTAACTGCTTACCATCAGGCGGGCCGTATGCTTGTTTGCCACCTTAGTGGTATAAAAAAAAAAAAAACTGACGAATATAATCAATCACAGAATAAATATAAAGAGAATTTTACTCTTATTTAGATTCCGCTCAAAAATTACATTGTTGTCAGAAAAACACCGCAACAAGTTATAATAATTATAGAAAACTAAATAAGTTGTATCAATTTCATACAAACGAGGAGCATGTTAAAACATACTTTTTCAACTCCAGCATCCAAGAAACAGCCACAAGGCCAAACATAAAAAAACACAACATGCCGTTTTCAACTCAAAGCATCTAATTAAAAAGTTTGATATCAAAAGCAACTTTTCACATTATATATAACAAGTACGCAAATTCTTGACGGAAATTAATCATATAAGCTCCTTATTCCAAATTCCATGTCTTAAGTCTTCATTTAAGTTTCAGCATTTATTTTGCATAATTGTACGGTTATGTTTGAAATACTTAATCCGTCGTCACTGAAGATTTAGCATGGATTAGATGTTTAAGGAATTGTCGAAGCAAACGATTTGATATTCGACAGTGAACGTTTTACGTAATGGTTGTTTGAGAATTATATTGGCGAATCGCTTCTTTGAGCGATGTAGTAACTAGGCCCTGATTCTTGCGACTTGAATATTTAGTCAATATTTAGCCGAATAAATAAATATCCTGGGACATTCCTCACACACGGTTATCAGATCCCAAACTAAGCAGAGCTTGTACTATGGAAACCAAATAACTGATATACTACAGATACTACTTTTTGTTTGTAAATACATACTTAATATACATAATTATACCCAGACTCAGGACATACAGACATGTTCATGCACACAAATGCATTTCCTGTGTGGGAATCGAACCCACGACCCATTCGCGCCAACTAGTCCATCAAAATGTCTAACAACCTGGCAAATATCTATATGTATTGAATTTTATGCGACATTAATAACTCGAGTATTGAAAGCCTGACTATGTCCTGATTCTGAGTGTATGCATCTTATAAGGTCAATCCTTCAAGTAGTCTTATAAGATCATTTGAAGCCATTACGAAGATAGTTCATTGTAGCAACTCATGGAGAACTAAGTGATTATTTTAGCTTAAGTTTTGATGACTATAGATATTTGTAAATAATAATAAAAGCACTTAATTTCTTTACTTTCAAAGGCCACTAAGGCCCCACATAGCTTACTAACGCAGAATGCAGAACTTTGACGCAGAACTCTAGAACTCTTCTCTGTGGGATCGGTGCCTTACAGCTAACTCAGTTGTAAGCAGAAAACTCAATCATAGTATGTACATACTTCTAGTCTATACGTAGTTTTCATTTCTCTCACGTAATCAGTGCCGCACCGCATTTCTTGTATTTGTTTATATCTAAATAGGTAGGTAAAGGTATCATGGATAACGTAAAGGTAACACGAAAGCTATATCAATGAAGCTACACGAGTAAATCTGATTTCGCTAAGGATTTACTGAAAATAATTAGAATACGCTTATTTCTGCTGAAAAGATTTTTTTATGGATAAAAGATTAATATTTGAAAACAAATACCATATACGTTAATACCACAAAGGAATCTGTAACCAGTTAACGTCTTTTTCCGGAAAATTTTCACCCTTCCAATAAACTTGTCTTTTGGATAACATTTTAATTTTGTATAAAAAAAATACAAAGGATACAACAAAAAAGGCGCAAAATATTAATTAACAATCCGCAAACGCAGCTCCGGTCACGAACTCCATTATAAAAGCGATTATGTACAGTCAGCAGAATATTTATGTGTCATTTGTAAGTTTGGCACGTGATTGTTATCTTTTTTCCTGGAGTTTATGAAATCTGATTCGCGGTGCGAGATAATGTGATGATTTAGAGATTTTATGGTTATATAATATTGGTATATTCATTTAGAAAAAGGTGTCATGAACCTAAACGATGTATATTTTCGGTCAAAAAGTAGAAAAGCTGCAGAGGGACTACCTGGTGGTAAGTGGGCAGCTTCACCTATGGATATTTGCAATACCAGAGGGATTGCCAATGTGTTATGAGGATAAAAGAAACCTGGTTTGGGTATAATGGGAATACCATAGCAGCTCGAAGCTATGAAGATGAGCTCCGCATCAATATCGAGAAGTGTTATGTAAACAAACATTTGAAGATATTGTAAAATACTCGTCAAAATAAACAAAAAATCAACATTTCAGTAGTATTATTATTTTGGCTGATGATACTAAACCCGCTTCTAATATTATCGAACATAATGGTTTGAGGTTATGGTGGCTCTGTTGTGTTCACCGTTATTGTAATGTTTTTTTTTTAAATAAAATGGAATTGCTAAGCCAGGATTCGTGATATTGTTCAAAGGTGAGTTAGATATATCTTCCTTTCCCATCGGTTTTGAATAGTGACTCGAATGGGAAAGTGATTCTAAGGGTGGTTATTTCCATTAAATTAATGAAAGCTGGAGGAAGAAATAAAATTGATTTAATTTTTATTGGAAACTTTGTGATGGAATAGTCAAATTTTGGAGTCTAAGAGGGGGTTTAGAGGGTGTTAAAGTTTGCATCAAAGTAAACTACCATGGTCCGATTTTCTTGAACCTTGGCATTAATAATTTGGATAGAAAATAAAATAACACGTGTTTCTCTAAAATATATCCTTAACGGGAGAAAAAGGGGTGATTATGTTTTAAGGGGAGGATATTACTGCGTGTCTCGATTAACTTAAAAGTTGGTATACATTGGGTCCAATTTTAACCTAATGCGCATCTATGCTACGCGAACCGAGCCCGAGCACATGTGGAGCACGAATTCGCGTAACGTAGACGGACTTGCGAGCCTCGAACGAGCATTCGTTTCGCGCTCGTCAACAATAGGTTTTTGATGAACATGGGGATTCGCATCGCGCTCGTATTGTATATAGGCTCGTTGTACGTCCACACTTGACATCGCGAAAGACGATCAAATAGATGCTCGTCTCCTGCTCGGTTCGCGTAGCGTAGACGCACCATAAGAATTTTGGGGGCAGGGGGAGCGCGGGTTAAACCACGGGGCGGAAAGCTAGGTATTATTTATATAATATACAACTTTTACGCCTGTATGAATAGACCTACTATATTTTAGTACCCACTAAGTCT
The DNA here is from genome assembly GCA_951394255.1 of Polyploca ridens. Classification (NCBI taxonomy): domain Eukaryota; kingdom Metazoa; phylum Arthropoda; class Insecta; order Lepidoptera; family Drepanidae; genus Polyploca; species Polyploca ridens. The sequence goes on from OX596248.1 coordinate 17,559,616, forward strand.
CAAGTCCAGTGGCAATTTCGAGAACAGAACATACATTACAATATGTTTGAATGTAATACTTTTATCGTCGCCAGCAGATGGCAGTTAGTTCCTCTGTGTTCTCCGCACTTTGATTATAAGAAAACTGGATGTGCAGTAGATCCAAATAAAAGACAAACGCGTTTTGTATACAGCAGTCACGTGACTTATCCTTGGCTTATGTCACATCAATCACAAAATAAAAGTTCCTCAAACAGTCATGCTAATAGAATTTGGTTTTTATCTAGAACTTAATGTTATAAGTCAGTCTAAAATGATACCACAATAAAGATAATGAACGAGTGCAGAAGAGGTTTGTGCGGCATCTGGCGTACTCTGCTGGTGTGTCATGGAGATCGAACTCTTACAGCAGTAGTTTAGTCAAGTTTAACATGATCTCCTTAGATAGACGTTGGGATATGTTGGATATGACATTTCTTTACAAAATTCTGCGTAATCATATATGCTGTCCGCAATTGCTGAGTAGATTCTTGTTCAGAGTTCCTTTAAGGTTGCCTCGCGTTCCCATTGCTCCCCTGGTGTGTCCCTTTCGTAGAAGCGTCTTTGGTGCCAATTCACCAGTCCCACGACTGAGCAAATTGTATAACAAATGTAGTGGAGCGACAGATATACACCAATTATCTTTGCAGGTATTTAAACAGCAAATTAGAGTTTTCCTTATGGCCAGTTAAGATTTGTTCATTTTGCATTGATTTTGCTAATCTATGTTAATTAAAATCTTATGTTAAAACTTGTTGTTTTAAACTTTATAAGTATTTAGCCCATTTATTTCGGTACATGTTATGTTTACCTTTAATTGGTTATACATTAAGTTTCAGTACGTGTTTAGTTTTAGGATGTATTTGATAGTAAAAATGTAATAGCCGTTGGTGAACTAATAAATTAAATTAAATTAAATTAAACTGTAGGGATATGTTGCATGTAACTTTTCTATACAAGATTCTGCGAAATCATGTATGTCGTCCGTAATTGTTGAGTAGATTTTCCTTTAGAATTCCTAAGGTTGCCTCATGGCCCTATTGCTCCCCTGGTCCCTTTCAGAGAAGCCAATTGTATATCAAAATGTAGTGGATCTACAGATATATATCAATTATCTTTGCAGGTATTTAAGTAACAAATTAGAGATTTCCTTATGACGGCTAGATAAGGACCTACATTTTGAAAAACTTACAACTTCAACTTTAAAATTAATTATGTTAAACATTAAATTTAGCCCATTTTATAATTATGTTGACCTTTACTTGGTCATGCATTAAGAATCAAGACGTGTTAAGCTTTATTATATTTGATAGAAAAATAATGTAACAACCGCTGGTGGACTAATAAATAAAATAAAAATAAACTGTAGTGAGTAGGAAGTAATGAGAGGGTAACCCTACTAATATGAATAATGCAAAAATGTGTTTGTTGGTTTGTCCGTCTTTCACGCAGCAACGGAGCAAAGGATTGACGTGATTTTTCACATAGAGAAAGATTATGAAACAAACTTAGGTTAAAATGTAGTTCATGTTCCTCTCATTGTTATCTGCTATATAGGCTACTTGTATATTAAATTTCATCACGATCGGTTGTGCTGTAGAATTATAAGCCTCAAGAGGTAAGAATTTGACAGGCCAGTTGGCGCAGTTGGTTAAGATGTATAGCGCCGCAAGTCGTGGGTTCGATTCCCACACAGGACATGCATTTGTATGCATGAACATGTCTGTCTGTCCTGTGTCTGGGTGTAATTATGTATATTAAGTATGTATTTACAAACAAAAAGTAGTATAATATAATAGTTATCAAGCTATTCCATCAACAAATACTGGAACAATGTTAGACCGTATAACATTAAGTCTGTGTATTTGTCTTCGTCTTGGTTGCAGGACCAATCAACCTCATCGCTGCCGCTGCGGAGATCTCGTCAACGAGCTCGGCCACCATGGGCTTTCGTGCTCTCTAAGTGCTGGTCGAATATCACGGCACTCGGCGATTAATGACATTATCCGCAGGGCTCTTGTTGTCGCTAACGTGCCTTCCGTACTGGAACCAGTCGGTATTGCGCGGGGCGATGGCAAGAGACCGGATGGTATGTCTTTGATCCCTTGGAGTGTCGGCAAGTCGCTGGTGTGGGATGCCACATGTGTCGATACACTCGCGCCATCTCACTTACCGGCGACTTGTAAAGCTGCAGGGGCTGCTGCGGCCAGTGCGGAAAATTCAAAATTCAAAAAATATGCATCGATTGGACCCAACTATATTTTTGTACCTTTTGCGGTCGAGACCATGGGACCGTGGGGGTCCGAAGCTCGCCGTTTTGCTCGCACCTTGTCATCAAAATTGATCGAGACCTCCGGAGACCAGCGGGCGGGGAGCTTTTTCCGCCAACGCGTCAGCTTGGCTATCCAAAGAGGAAACGCTGCCAGCCTTCTGGGAACCCTGCCGTTAATCGGAAGCAGCGGCAGGCTTGAGGAAATTTTCTATATATAGATTGTATTTTGTACATATTTGTTGTAAATAAAGATTTGTTGATTATAGTTATCTGATTTCCATAATACAAGCTTTGCTTAGGTTGGGATCAGATGACCGTGTGTGAGGAATGTCCCAGGAATTGAACTGAACTGTTGTTTGATAACAAAATTAAATTAGTCGCATATATTTGCATTAAAAAAAAACGAATTCACTTTCACATTTATAATATTAGTTTTAAGTTTGATGATAAGAGGAAGTAGGAGAAATAATGAATACTGCCGATCCAGCTTTCCTCCGATCTAAGCCTAGAACTTTACTCTAAGTTGGTCGAGCGGGTAAGAATGAAGATTTATATTTTTATGGAAATGGAAGTAAAATTTTGGCGGTGAAACTTTCACACGATAAATTTTGTGCATTTGAATTAATTTTTAATTAAAATAAGTTTTATTTAATCACCATAATATTATAAAGTAAGAATTCTAAATAGCATTCGTTCACGTGGTTCGCGTGGTCGGATGCCTGATATAAAAATAAGAGAATTGCACTGGATTAGATGTGACAGAAAATTGTGGTGACGGTAAATAAGTTGTGGTGATAACTATAGCATGACGAAAGAGTATTTTGTAGTAACCGACTTCAAACCGGTAAAACTATGGCTTACATACTCATGTAAATAATTTTATATTAAAAATCATTTTTGATACAAGCTTTCTTTGGCGACTGTACTTTTTGTTGGCTGTACTTGCATTGTCTTCTAATATAATAATGTATACCAAATTTCAGCTCAATCGGACACGGGAAGTGTTTCAAATTTAACTTGCAAGATTCGATTACAGACACCAGACGGTAAAACTAAATAAAAGCTTTTAATAAAATATTAATTTACCAAAACATAGATAAACCTGGGTATACTTTAAACATATTACAAAACATGGTTTAAAGCAAATCCAGGTTTCAAACTAACCTAGTCTCTTTTTGTTATCTAACATTAGAAAGTTTCAGAATGACTGGTTTTACTAAACTTGCTTTAAGCCATCTTTTGTAATAATCTTTCTATCTGAAAAGTCCTAATAAAACTTGTATAGAATATTAATTACTATAACTTCTATTCTATACAAACTAATGTTTACCCAAAAGACTTATACCCAAGCTACGGACATCAAACAAAAGCCAACATAAATCATGTTATCAAGACATTTCCACTTGACGTCCAGAGTCAATGAATACTGGTCACTTAACAAAAGGCTAACGAATCACTTGTCACCATCTGAACAGGTTTTATTGATGATTCTACACCATCTATGAGGGTGATCTATATATTTGGTGATGCTATGTAAGCTTTGCTTTTTAAAGCTAGCATTTTTGCCTAAAATTTTAAACAAATAAAAGTATATTTTGTTTCCATGGGGGCTGTGTTAGTTTGACTCTAATATCGTTACAGTTAGTTTGCTGAGAAGAGCCTATTGCTGGCTCTTTTAAGGCGATGATAGCTCAGTGGTTGTGAATTTGGACGCCGTCACGAAGGATCGAATCCTATAATGAGCTTGAGTTTTCGGTGAAGGAAAACATCGTGAGGGAACCATAGCACGGTGGTAGGGAACTTAGCAGTACCCTCCTGGCTACTACCCTATCGAAAATCTGTCGCCAATCGCTTATCGGTGAGTTTCAGCTGCACTTGAGTGCCAATTCCTTCTAGGCTTTATGTGCTTACCATCTTCGATCACTTAACATGGTGAGTTTACATTCAAACACAGGGCTATACAGAGTTAAAAAAACACACTATTTTCAAAACAAGCTCAGGCTCCGTACATCATGTATGTACATCCTTGTCTCGCTGATAACAAAAGTAAATAACAGACTCAAGCAGACCAGCCCCCACAAGCAGCACTTATTCACAAGTATGACGCGTGTGGCAGCCATCGCCCTCTGCGCCATACTGTAGGGAAGTCCCGTCACACGACGTAGCACTGTGAACTACATACTTTAATTTATTCATCGTGACATTTCTTTCAATCTAAAAATAGATTCGCCGAAATAAAAAACAACCGCAACACAACAAGTTCACCGACTTCTATAAATCTCTGCCCCAAATATTGTTGGATTAGTCTCGCAACTCTCACGACATTCAATTACATTTCCCCCTTCGTCTCAACAGAAAAAAGCGTTATCACAGACTTTAAATATACGTCAATGCGAAATGGGGCAACGACCGACCCAAAGTAGGGGAATGTTCAGAAGTTTGCTCTGGCGCTACGACGGGGATACAACGTAGCTCATGTAGCAATATTTTGTAGCAAGTGCTACGAGAAATGTTCTACGACTGTCTACGAGTATTTAAGCGCAATTTGTTTCTAATTTATAGGACGAGAAGATTAACAAAAGAACAGGGCCCCGATCCTGGCATCTTAGACATTAATGTCGAAGAGAAGTTTACCCTAATTGGTGAAAAGGAGGCCTGTGCTCAGCAGTGGGACATTACAGGCTGATGATGATGGTGATGAGACATTTACCAAAAACCATTGCGGATGTCTCAAAAATTCTATACATTTTGACAGAAGACCGCAATGTTTTTCGCCAAATGTTTAATTCGACATCGACGTCGAAAGCGCGAGAATTTACGGTCTGGGAGAATTATTCCTTGAGTACCCTAGTAGTGCACTAGGAAAAGAAGAAATCTTTACACTTTTTATCATTTACTTCATTTTTCCCTGTAGCTCGGGCTACGGTCTTTTAGAATAACTGCTACGGTCGTAAAAGGCGATTAAACGGGGCCTTTGAGGTCATGGGTAATTAGAGCGGGGGCTCTGTGCGCCCAGAAGCCACCCCTAGGAGGACGATGGGTCGATGTGGTCATGACTCATCGTGCTGCACAGTGAGGGTGCTGGGGGAAGGTATTCCCTTCTCCCGGACGAGCTAAGTAAGCGCCGCGCGTGGAAGGTTGAACAGGTACGCGTTCAACACGAGAGCCCGCCCCCCTCTCTACAGTGCAGATGGCGACCACTATGAGGTTTTAGCCGGTACAAGTCTGGCATAATCTGGCCGTTACCCTCGAGGCGGTCGGGTATCCTATTCCCCATGAAAATAAAAGGCAAAAATTAAATTATTAAAAGAAACAAAAAACCCGACTGCGTAAAACATAAATTAACTGAAAAGATAAAAACAAGCTCTTCAATCTATAGAATTTTGAATATAACTTGAATTTTATAAGGTATTGCAATCGGGGACAACCAATAACCTAAGTATGTATTTTTTTGTAATATTTGTTCATCCCCGACTGCAATAATACCTTATAAAATTCAAGTTATATTCAAAATTGTATAGATTGAAGAGCTTGTTTTTCTCTTTTCAATTAATTTATGTTTTACGCTGTCGGGTTTTTTGTTTCTTTTAATAATTTAATTTATTTCAGACTTTTTAGTTTTATACAGAAAGAGTTGTGTGTATTAGTAAGTAAATGAGCGGTACGGTAAAGGAACGCTAACAACCATCGCAACTCTGTGATTTACGTATGGTAACGGCTCAGTCCTGTCCTTGCATTAAACGTGGTTTTTTGCAGTTTACGTCAAAATGGTAGCATAAAAGTATTACAATATATACATATATGGAATGGTCTATTTACAAGCTTTCATTTGATATCCATATTGTTATAATAACGAAACTTTTATGTTTAATACTCCCCTATTTTTTATTCTTAGGTGCTATATAAAAATAATATACCCTATGACACTCCCCCAGTCAAGACGAATCTAACGACACCTCATATGCTTAAATCCATCAAGCCGTTTAGGCTGCAGAGCGGCACAAAGAAATAGACATACATACATACATACATACATACATACATACATACATACATACATACATACATACATACATACACTCGAAAAACATAACCCTCCTTCCGGGTCAGTCGGGTAAAAAGCTATTATTCATAGCACATAAAATTCTAAGCCTGCTGAGTAATAAGATGAATAAAAATAATTCAATTCTTTATTAATATTTCTTTCTGAAAACTAAATTGGTAATTATCGAGGCGACCTCTAATTTCTCAGTGCCCTTAATAGGCTTTTAGAAAAAGTAATAAATTGGCGTAAGAATTCTTCTTATCTGCGATTAATTAATTCGGGACCATGGCAATTAGCTACCAGACTATAATTTTCCATTATTATGTTAAGAAATATATAAATAAGCATTTTTTATAATTCAACAACACCCTTAAGAGGACTCAATTCGTCATACTTTTCATACAAAACCTCTGTACTTATTATGGCGTTGTTAAACATTTTTCGTTAGATGTTTTGAACAAATTAGTATCTTGTGCACTATATCTAGCCGTGTATCTAGGCGTAATAAAAAAAAAGTGTGAAACAAATTCAGTCAAAGCCTCCGAAAAACAGCGTTTTTGCCTGTACTTTGGCCATATCTAATGTACCTATAAATTGTAAAAGTAAAGAAAACATTTAGATACCAGGCTTGCAAATGTATTGGAGATTCTAAATAACTAACTTTTTTTTCACAAACTTGTAAGATTTTTTCATAAGAAGTATACTCCTGGAACAAGTTTTATGTATGCGAAATCATGAATGACGACCTAGCGAAGCGGGCGCGAGTGATCAGCGGAATTTTTTGACTGATAATCGACGGCTCTGATGCTGTCTCTCTTTTTTCGCAGTCAAACATTACGTTGGATGAAACAACAAGCTTTTAGACTATGCTTGCGTCGAAGTTGCGCCGGCCACAGAGGGCCACCTTAAATTTAATTACGTCATTATCCAGAGAGGAAATTGAGAATTACGTTTGTATGGAACAAACGCCACCAGCGTTTCCTCGTAAATATGGCAGTAATGCAAAACAACAACCTGTATTTAAAACCTGGATTTTGCTATACTTACTTTAAACCGTCTTACGTAATAAGGGGAAAGGTTGGTACCAGAATATCAGGTAATTGTTTTCTGTTATCACGGTCCCCGGTAGGCGCTGAATATCGTAAAATTCTTTGTAAATACGTCACCCCGCGACAAATCTTACGGTTAGTTTATGCTTGTAGTTGATCCCTCATAATAAATCGTTCAGGATTCTTTTCTTTTATACAGGTCGTTGTTTTGGTCAGCGACGAGCGACTCAGGGTCGATAATACAAATGATATTGGTGCTAAAAAAAATATAAAAAAAATATTTTATTTTTTTTAATAATAAAAATAAAAAAAAAAAATTTTGAAAATCATGTAATAAGCTAAAGTGTAGACATAATACTCAAGGGGAGTACGAGGCAGTAAAGGGGTGGGGCGATGGCGGCTTGTGCCTAGCTCTAGTCTGTGCACGTGCCTAGTAACCATACTTTGCGGTAATTTTATTTCAAATTGAATAAGGTATTTCTCAACATATTTACAGTATTTAATGGAATTAAGTCCATTTTCTGGGAATATATATTTTGTACTACCGCTCCTGGGTCGCTTGTCACCGACCAAAACAACAGCCTGTATAATAGACTTAAAGATTCATCTCAAATCCCAAATTATCACTTAATAACATTAAAATAAAGATTATATTTCAGATTACATCATTATGATAACATTTCAGTCTACATTATTACGATCTTAGGACGTGGTTAGACTTGTAATGTATTCATTGAGATGACATCCCCGTTTATTATGTACTTCACAACTTTCAGATCATATTTTCATAATACTTCAGAATTAGTACGTGTTCTTAGCGCCTTGGGTTTTAGTATTGGGGCAAAGATGGTAAGTCACAGCCTAAAAATTGTAAATATAGGTGGAGCTTTCGTTTTACAAGCATTTATTTAGTTTCACCTGTCCCGTTGTCTGTAATGGAATGTTGCAAGTTAAATTTGACCCACTTTCCGGTTTCCGAATATGTAAATCGCGTGACAATGCAATATTATGATGACGTGGAGCTGATCTGATGATAGAGCTGGAAGGTGGCCATAAGAACTCCGTAATAAAACCACATAACCCCATCGAGTTTGGGCTCGTTTGATATGTCTTGATGAGTACTATAAAAAGCTAATATAAAAATATATTTTTTTACATGCTTTTACTAAACTTGCAATGTATTTGTGTGTATGTTTGTTCGGGTGGAATCTTGCGAGTCGAATTTCACGCACTTCCAATGGTCATATTGACTTGACACTAGTATATTGGAAGACAATGCAAGTACAGTACACAAAAAGTACAATTGCCAAAAAAAGCTTGTATTAAAAATGTTTTTTTTTAGTTTTAATTTAGTTTATTACAAATTCTTATTTACTTCGAACCAAAATGGTCTCACACTGTACATTGTCAAACGTACTGTCTACCACATATGTTTTCTGATTGTAAAATGAGCTACCCGCGTGGTTCATTATGCTTCTTTATTAGATTAGTGGTATTAAAAAGCCGTTATAAGAATTTAAGCTACTTTATTTTTGTATTTTTTTCAATAAAATTTAAATTGCATACTAATTTTATTGAAATCTATAAAACAAACCAAATAAAAACCAAGTGTGAAGCGGTCTCGCATACGCAATATTGGCCCTGATTCTGTTGTTTAAAACTAAACTAGTTTTAATCTCACTATGTCTCTTTCTAACAAAGAACATAAGAAAAGGATGTAAAAATTTAGTCCTGTCTAATTAGTCCAATGCTTGTTTTCAATATAAATTTAGTCGCCATCTATCGCGGTTACGTCTAAATACCCGCAAATGAACACGGCAAATACTAATTAGACAGCTTTAAATATGTTCTATTTTTTTCAATAATGTTGGTAAGAAAGAGATGTGATGTGATTAAAATTAATTTAGTGCGATTTACAACAGAATCGGCGGAAAAAAAAACCGTCAAAAAAAGACGATTCTTGTATCGGCACCTCCTTTAATTTATAAATTTATATCATTTTTATTATAGTTAATAATATTATGTCGTTACTTACCTGAATAAAATAAAAGATGGAAAGTTATATTTTTATTATTTCTTGTTATAGCGGGAATAACAAGAATAATTTTAATAGAATATGAATTTCTCATATTCTATGAAAATTTCAGCTGTCTACCTATTATCGTTCATAATATACAGCCTACTGACATATAGATGGATGGATGGACGGACGGGCAGACAGCGGAGTCTTAGTAATAGGGTCCTGTTTGGCACTGTTTGGGTACGGAAACCTAAAAACTAATAAAATGAAAAGCTACATCCAACGATTCCAATCTGCTTTCCCACAAGTTTCACATTCTCAGCGGGATATGCTAGACAGATAATTGTATAATCTGCCTGCTAATGGAATGAAAACACTAATTTCCTGCATGCGCCGGGCGGCAATTCTGCCGGGTTGCTGAGTTGACGACTTGCCGAGCTCCAGTGCACGGAACTTGAATGTGTAAGTGGGTAGGATTTATTCGAAATAAGATTTATGGGCTGCCTTGGCTAATACCAGAATGTTGCCGAGATTCGGATAAAGAATTTATATATCTGGTTTCGCTGATTCCAAAATTCATTCGTAATAGGTGAATGGTGGGTTTGGTGAATATCTGAATAGATTCAAGCTAAAAGACAGTGCATATTGTAAGTGTGATTATGGTATTCCGAAGATGGTGTGCCATCTGATCACCGAATGCCCAAGGTATGGGCTAGCTAGATTCAATATAGAATAGTCTATAGGAGCAAAAATAGAAAAGAAAAAAATATCTAAATTAGTCGAGGACGACCATAGCAAAGATAAAATCATAGACTTTGCAAGGAAAATTAAATTTTTTATACAATTTTTGAGTGACTGTACTTTTTGTTGACTGTACTTGCATTGTCATCCAATATACTAATGTATAAATAAAAATAAATAAATAAATATCCTGGAACATTTCTCACACACGGTCATCTGATCCCAAACTAAGCAGAGCTTGTACTATGGAAACCAGATAATTGATATAATACATATACTACTTTTTGTTTGTAAATACATACTTAATATACATAATTATACCCAGACTCAGGACATACAGACATGTTAATACACACAAATGCATGTCCAGTATACCAAATATCAAGTCAATCCGACCACTGGAAGTGGGTGAAATTCGACCTGCAAAATTCCACCCGAACAAACATACATACATTGCAAGTTAAATAAAAGCTTGTAAAAAACAAAACTGATGCAATATAAGTATTCAAAAAAGAGAGAATTAAACGTCACAAAATAAACAGTAACGATAATATAAGGATACTAGCAGACCCCCGCGGTTTCACCCGCGAACGTTTTGTATTTTTTTGCGCGGAACTCTAATTATTTTTCAAAAATAAAAGAAGCTAAGTTACTCCTTATAACATTAACTATGTTCCGGAACAGACAGACAAAAATGTTTAATAACTCAATCCGATTTTATTAAAAAAAGTTCACATAAGAGCTTGGTGCAATGCGTAGATAGAGAATTGTAGGTAGATAGGCTGTCAGCGTATAGTCAAGAAGATAGCGATAGTTGGACAAAATTACATGTATAATATTTGAATTTTTATCATATTTAGAAGAAATTTGCATGATATATAAACAACTTGCATGATATTGACAGAAAATTGAGAAGACACATGAGTATAGTAATCCTTTGATTTACTTACTGTATCAGTTAAAAAAAACTACTGACCGATGAAAGGTTATGTTTGGTTCATTTCGTTCACTACGGCTTTTATAGCCAATTACACAACAATTCACCATCACTACACACCAAACAATATCTTTGAGAATATATATAAAGCGGCGTCGCCATATTTTTTTTCGGTCAAAGCGGTATTTTGGAACTGCTTGAGTAAAATAAAGCGGGATTCTATCGCCGAAAGCGGGACATACTAAAAAAACCCGGCCAATTGCGAGTCGGACACACGCACCGAGGGTTCCGTAGAAACTTGTAGGTACCTATGTTAATAGTCAATAATCACGGGAAGCGATTCTCGGAGATTTTTTCCCTTTTTTTCGATTATGTTGTAATATAATGGCAACTGCAAAACGCTTTTCAGATTTCTTCCTTTGCTTGTGCTACATGGAATTGCTTCTTGCCAAATTGTATGATCCTAGATCTACGGGAAGTACCCTATAGGTTTTGATTCCCTTGCGAGCGTCAAAATATGCGGCATATACGGCCGTATCTTTTGATTACGTTGACTTAGAAGTTTGTTTTTGTATATCACAGTGACATTTAGCGCACATTGGGGCGGTTCTCCTTAAAAACCACTGTGGTGTTTAAGACGCGTCACGGGTAGCTTGTGCCATTTCTGTGCAGTGGTGTCTTTATAATTTCCCACTTCTACGTCCAACGATGATTTCACGGTCGAGTAAACTTCGAAAAGCGGGACTGAACATGTCACGCGCGGGACATTCAATTTTGGGCTAAAAATCGGGACGTCTGGCAACGCTGATACAGTCACAAATGACTTTATAAGTCGCAAGTCTGGCCTCATATATGGAGTACTGTTGTCATCTGTGGGCGGGGCACCTCGACGATCCCGAGCTCACAAACGGTTTAGAGCCCCTCAGTCTGAGGAGAGAATGCCTCCTTATGTGTGTTCTACCGCTTGTACAACGGGGAGTTTCCAAGGAATTGTTCGACTTAATGCCCACGGCTACCTTCCACTATCGCAACTCTCGCCATCGACGGGGAGTCCATCCTCACACATTGAAACCAGAATTGTTTCGAACTGTGCGGGCTCAAAGGAGTTTTCTTCCGCGGACGCTCAGACTGTGGAATGAGCTCCCCGCCGTGGTTTTTCCAATGGAGTATAGCATGGGGTTCTTCAAGAAGGGTGTGAAGAGGTTTCTTCAGGGTCGGCAACGCGCGAGTGATACCCCTGGTGTTGCAAGCGTCCATAGGCTACGGTAACCGCTTACCATCAGGCGGGCCGTATGCTTGTTTGCCAATTTAGAGGTATAAAACAAAATAAAAACATATACTTAGGCTACTAATTAGGCTTTCAGTTTCACTGCTCTCTTCAACAAATATCATATATACACAAACTTTTTTGGCCTCAACGACACTGAGGTCAAACAATAAAAACCTATACGCGAGATAGGGACAAAAAAATACGCTTATGCCGCTCACACATACTCGTTTTTACATATGCATGCGTATCTTGGCCTATCTACCTGTAATTCCTATCTACTATATCTACCTGTAAATTGGAATATCTACCTATCTACCTATAAATTGGAATGTCAAATATCAAAGAATATTTAAATCAAAAGCACTAATAAGTATTGATATCAACTTCGAAGCAAATCACCCCTAAAATAACTTTCTACCCCTTTTTAAACCCGTTACGCGATGAGTTTCAATAAAATATAAAACACGTCTTCCATCAATTCTGTTAAAGAATGATTATGCAAAATTTGAAGTAGATCGGACCAAGGAATCACGCTGTCCCATACAAACTTTACCCCCGTTTTTCACCCCCTTAGGGGTAGAATTTCGGAAAATCCCTTCTTATCGGATGCCTACGTCATACAAAGAACACACCCTCCAAGTTTCAGGTCTCTACGATCAGCGGTTTAGGCTGTGCGTTGATTGTCAGTCAGTCATTCAGGACAAAGCATTTTATATGTATAGATAACACCCTGAGATGGAGGGTGCCTTTATTAGGATATAACTACTCGTTATTAGGATATAACTAAGATAATAATAACACAAATAATATACTTCGTATTATAAGCCATACAAATGTTTATATAGATGCCTGTATTCTTTATTTATTCACGCTATGTATTTGCCTGACACACAAAAATAGGTCATACCCATCAGTGACATAAAAAATAATGACATATATCTACAAACAGAAAGAGTAAAGTACATTTAATATGCCATACACACACGGAGTGGATTGAAAAGAGTTTCTTTTGCTTAGCTAATGGAACGAAAACACAGTCGTTTGTGTGTAGCAGCCAGTTGGATGATGTTTTATGTTTATACTAGCATATTCTCGCGACTAGTGGATACAGATGCGTGTAAGGTTTTTTTAAACAACGAAGTTTGTATACAAGCATACCGGATTATCGCCGCCTGATCCGTAGCCATATAGACCTCTTCAACACACGAGGCATCACTCACGCGCTACAGACATTTTCCCCCTCCTCAATGTACTCTGGTGACCTTACTCACGCGCAGGAACACAACATAAAGTTGTACTTTTTAAGCTTTCGCGAACTAAATTCATTGTAATATTAATGTATCGGGTCTATAGTCTATTATTGAAGAACTGTCAAGTCAATAAATCAGCCATATATTAAAATCAGGATCAAACCACTGGATTGAGCTTCATGACCCCAAAATCCTCTCCACTGATCGTCATTTCTATCCCAGAATAGTTCGTGAAGCTATTGAAATAAAGAAATATTCAATAGGGAAGATGGTTTAAGGTTATCTGCTGCGTGGAATCCAGTGATAAGAAAATGTTCACGCCGTGACTTTCGATCGAGTATGTGCATTGATACAGTTAGTACGGTGTGCCGTGATCGTGACAGTTATGTTTTACAAGACCAAATGCAGGTAGTTGGAAACAACTCCCGTTCATCAAAACACTGATACCCGCTGTTTCCAGTTCACTCGTGACCACGATCAATGCAACTTGATCGAAACGTCGAGGTTAGTCAAAATTAAATTTTTATTATAATCCGTGCGCGAATAGACCCGATACATTAATATTACAACATAAAGTTATTTGGCTATTGTATTGTGAGCTGCTGTTTGACGAATAAACGCTACGCTCTACCTCTCTTAAATTCAGTCGGTTATCAGTGCAATGATGCATAGCGTCAAAACACCCCATAACTGTATAAATTGCAACAAAATAGGTTACAAGCTATTAGCACACTACGAGTAACTTTGTGAATTGACTTTGACTCGGGAAAGAGACGTTGCGTTCAATAATACGTAAGGATGTATACAGTTGTGTGTGTGATATTGCACTAACTATTGCGTAAATAGTCAATTTTTTTTTAAACCGCACATTACGAAACCATTTTGGTTCCAATGTGTGAGGATGGACTCCCCGTCAATGGTGAGAGTTGCGATGGTAAAAGGTAGCCGTGGGCATCAGGTCAAACAATTCTTCAGGACACTGTCCGTTGTTCAGGCGGTAGAAAGCACATTTTCTTATACCACTAAGGTGGCAAACAAGCATCCGGCCCGCCTGATGGTAAGCAGTTACCGTAGTCTATGGACGCTTGCAACACCAGGGGTATCACTCGCGCGTTGCCGACCCTGAAGAAATCTTCACACCCTTTTTGAAGGACCTCATGCTGTACTCCATTGGGAAAACCACGGCGGGGAGCTCATTCCACATAAGATGTAATCAATTCATTGTCTAATATCAATCCATAATTGCAAAATCAATTATAGATTGAATATTAATTTGTACCTTATTCCGTTGAATTACTTATCATATTTTATGGTTTTCATACTTTACTACTCAAATAAAGTTTTGAGTGTTTATCGAAGTGTAATTATCGAGAAATAAGGAGAACATTTTTATTACAAGAACTGTACGCCAAACAAATCATCTTCGACAGAGCTCGTCCAAGTGAGAATTTTAATAATTTATACTGGAGGTATTATAGGCTTAAGGGAAAACGCACTCTTGGCTGTAAACAGGCAGTTCAGATACAGAAGTAAACTCCCCTTTTTTAACCGACTTCAAAAAAAGGAGGAGGTTCTCAATTCGAACGTTTTTTTTTTTATGTTTGTTACCTCATAACTCCGTCATTTATTAACCGATTTGGAAAATTCTTTTTTTATTTGTAAGGGTATATTTTCCGTTTGGTCTCATTGTCATCAGATCAGGATTTGATTACTTCTTAGTGTACTTTGAAGTCGGTTTATGTTTTTTGTAAAACAGTCCAATTATTTAATACAAAGAAAAACCAGGGCCCCTAGACAATATGGTTTTCGACAATCGTCATCGTTACTAAACCATCAACCTTTGTATGGGATTGACATTTGAAATTGAAATGATACATGATTTTTAACAATCTCTTATGTCACTCCCATACAAAGCTTGATCGTTTACTAACGATAACGATTGTCGACAACCATCTTGTCTAGGGGGGCTGGAGTAACACTAACGAGTTGCAGGTCCTGCAAAAATATCTTCACTTCTGTCTTGGAGAAAGAACCCCATGCTGTGAACAGTAGATTACAGTCATATAAAAAAATCAGGACGGCGTGTCGCCTTATACGAAGTGAAGCACTCCAAATAAGCAGGGCCGTCTCGTAAATACACGCCTCACACATACGTATACCATAGTAAGCCGATTTGTTGTCATTTCACCTTGAGACGTCGACAGTGACAATAAGGCTCAGTACCACTAGTGCCTGCTTGGGCCAGTACTGATTTTACTCACACACGCGTAGGAAATATAGTGCTTCACTTTCTTATAAGGCGCTCCGTCCTGATTTTTTTAAACATCCATGATTACAGTGAAATTAATATTTGTGAAATTGGTCTAATTGGCTAATAACCAGGTAACCCTAGTTAGTCGCTACGATAACGACTCCATTCTCCAGATCGTGCGGCAGTCACCTATGCGCTGGTCTGACCAAGTAAAATCTGCATTGGGAAACCGCGTATCTGACTGCACCCGACAGTCTGCCAACAGAGATGGCGAGAGATCGTGCGGAGAGCCGTGTCCGCCTCTATCCCCGATGTGGACGCCTCAACGTGACCACGACCGCTCTGCCAAGAGCGAAACTACAGAGGATAAGAAGTTAGTTACTCTAATACTTACGTATTTATTGAGCTAATTCCCAAAGTCAAAGTCAAAGCCATTTATTCAATTTAGGCCCCAGAAGGGCACTTATGAAGGTCACATTTACTGAAGTTACCACCTGAATTTAGGTGTCATATAAGCACGATTTGACACGAATGCGGTTTTGTTGTACTTTCATAGATCTACCTTACAAATGATCGAAACAAATTCCTAAGGTGAGAAAAGTCCCCAGAGCTCTATTATAAGCCGATGTGCTAACAGTGTGCCAGTAGCATATATCATAGCTGTAAATTGAGAATGTGTGGCGTGTTGTTGCAGCAGGTAGGAAGTCCCGGTGAAACAGTAGTCCGCTGGACACCTGCAAATTTTACAGGTGTCCAGCGGACTCGGGGTAGGTACTGATCCCGGGATCATCCGGTATGCTAGTTTGCCACCGAAGTGATATGAAAAATACTAGATAAACGGTCTAGGTGAGGTAGAAAATACCACTAACTCCATATAAAAATCACCAAATGTCAGTATAATAAACGTAATTCCTTGTAGCTAAAAGAAATACGCGTATTTATGCCACTACCAGCATTTTAATCAAAGTAAACTTTACAAAATCAAAACCAGATACGAAACAAAGAGTTAACAAATTCGTAGTTCCACGTTATTCCGAAACAAAGGATCTCATTTTCGACTCCGAAAGTATAAAGCCTACGCGCGCCGCTCTTTAAACTGAGAAAGATATTAGGTCACGCGACATTTGGCGTCGATCCAGAATACAATCTTGTACTCTGTGTATTTTTTTCTTCGCTACATTGTAAAGTAACAGAGCGTAACCGATTTAACAATAAATGGGGTCACATCGCGATAGTTGCATAAGATTTTGGTTTTAACGTCTTGTTTGTACATTGTTTATGGTGCTAAAAATGTTCTTTTCTTAAGGATAGTGCTTGTAAAACCTCTTTTTACTTGCTTCTTTTTTAACTACTTGCAGTAAAATAGTTTTTGTTTTGTCATAAAAAGCTATGCCTAGTATATTTAAATATTCTTTACATTATAACATCGAATGATCTCTTATGGTTTAACCGAATGATATCAAATAGGGTTGTTAACGTTTTTCTGTTGAAGGTACTTATAGCTTTGACTTTAATATGATATTTGAGGTCCATATCATTAAAAAAGCCGTGTAATTCATATTGATTCCTGAGGTCCTGAGTGCCAATCTCACCCAAACGAAATTGATGGCTCTATCGAAATAAGTACGAATTCGAATTTTTATCGAGTGTAAATCACGTTACGTTAATCTGGCAATTTCGAGGCGGCATAATATATTTAAAGAAAAGTTAGTCAATTCGAGTTTTGATTGGTCGGGTCCATTCGAATTAACTCCACTCCTCGAAACTTTACAGTCGAATTTGACTCGAAGGTTATTTCGAAGAACGCGAGAATTAGGTCCCAGATATGAATTCTAATAAAAACCATTTTCTTTCGTACTAAAGACCATCTAAGTACATTTTCTTAACATAATCATTTACAGCAAAGAAGACTGTAATAATAACAAAATAATCTTATTTAATGTCGTCGGGTATTATTTATTGGGGGTATAAATAAATTCTTTGCAGACGGTACGGATGAACAGTTTCTTTGTCCTGGGAAACGTAGCGGCTTTATAGATATAATCCACCTGATTTAAATGGAGAATCATAAAGAGTATGAACTTAAATTAATTTTATAGGTGAGATGATAATATTTTTTAAATAAAATATAAAACTTGACATAGACGAAGAGGTTTCGTCATAGTGAAGGAATCAAAATCTTATATTCCATATTCTGGAAAATGTGTAGTTGTATAGATTTTGTCTAGTAAAAGCGAAGATACTCTAATTAGTTTGAATAAATAAATATCCTGGGACATTCCTCACACACGGTCATCTGATCCCAAACTAAGCAGAGCTTGTACTATGGAAACCAGATAACTGATATAATACATATACTACTTTTTGTTTGTAAATACATACTACACCCAGACTCAGGACATACAGACATGTTCATGCACACAAATGCATGTACTGTGTGGGAATCGAACCCACGACCTGCGGCGCGTAAGGTGAACCTTCATCAACTGCGCCAACTGGCCCGTCAATCCCAAAATGAGCTAGAATTTTTGGTGATGGATAATATTATGAACAAACCATAGCACGGTTGTTCTCGCCTGGCTGATAACACCCTCAAAAATCTGTCACCGAACACCAAGCAATGTGTTCCGTCCAACAGTTACAGACAGACCACCTGCAAGATGCCTCTCTGACATTAGGCGCTGATCGCATAGCGAGCGGTCTAGAGTTCTGCGTTCCACGTTCACTGTACTCTAACGGCGCTTTAGATCACTGCTAACAGCGACCGCGGCGGTCAAGGAGAACACGTAGAATTCTAGACCACTCGCAATGGGTTTGGCATAATCAAAACTTGGAGACGGACCTAAAAATATCGTCGGCACAATAAAAGCAATAAATCTTGATAAACCGATAAATACAATCAATAGGATTGGACTTTATCTTCGGGTATCTTCAATTCTGCATTATTTTTTTAAATGAAAAGGAGGTACGAAAAACAAATGTTCAAAGTAATAGTAGTCCACTTTTCTACTATAAAAGTAAGCTAGAACTAAACCTTCGTGGCAAACATTTCATATGCGACCCTGATACAAACCAGTGACACAGGTGTTTCTTGATTACATAACGTACTTTTACTGGACATAAAAGCATTTTGTTTTACCTCTGGCTGACTACAAATAGCTTTGCGTCTGGTATAATTGCTAAAAATATTAGAAAGAAGGAAATACATGAGTACGAGAATTATAGTAATTATGATGGTGTATATTATTATACTAGCTGTCTCCCACAGTTTCATCTGCGTGCCCGGGATAAAAAGTAGCCTATGTGTTTCTCCATACTATAGGCTATCTGCATGCCAAGTTTTATCGCGATCGGTTCAGCGGCTTAAGCGTAACAAACAAACAAAGTCCTCATTTATAATATTAGTCTGGCTGGATGGATTGAATTTATGAATTGGTCAAAGGTCGACCTATTGCCCAAATATTTTAATCATAAATTATATTAGAATTATTTGTTGTAAAAGTGTGCGTATATTTTTTTTTTTAAATTAATTGGGCTTGCGTTTGACCTTCGCATGAGGAGTTATGACGAGGCGAGGATGTGCACGCTTACCCAGAAAAAGCCTATTCACTCTGGCCTTGAATAAATCTAGGTTATAGGTGTCGGGAAACACAGATCCCGGAAGAGAGTTCCACTCCTTTGCTGTTCGTATAAGAAACGATGAAGCGAAACGTATCTCAAATTAAAATCAATATAGAAGGAAATCAAAAGTAAATACTAGGATTCAGTCAAATACATAAAAATACTGATCTTATTTAAATTACTTTCCATTACAAATAAGATCGGAATGATTTTCGGAATTAGGTCACGGACGAAATAAGACGCAATAACCGAGATCTCAAATTCCTCCCGAATTTTCTTATAGGTTTCATAATTGAACGTAAAACTTTCCCAATGATATCGTATCTGAGTTTTCAGGTGTATTAAAATATTAGAGATTTACACGCGCTGAGAATTCGTGAATTTCATACAGAAAGTATTTTTATACAAGTTTTAAACATATATAAATATATCAATCTCAAATACTCACTCCTGCTAGATTTAGTTTTTTTTTATACGATTAAGTTGATATACAAGTATACGGCCCGCCTGATGGTAAGCGGTCACCGTAGCCATATAAACGCTTGCAACACACGAAGTATCGCTCACCCGTTACCGACCTTTCCCCCTCCCCAATGAGCTCTGGCGACATAACTCACGCGCAGGAACACAACTTTACACAACATAAAGTTATTTGGCTGCGGTATTCTGTAAGGTGGAGCTGGAGGTACTTCCCCAGTCGAGCTGCTCTTTGAGCGAATAAACGCTACTTTCTACCTCTCTGGTCCGTAAGAAAGTCAATCAAAGCGTCACACAAGTTTTGAGTGGGGATTTAACATAATGGAATCTGACTCTATGATAAATGGTTTATTTTTGATTAAGGCGCCGATCACACGACAAACGGCCTAGATTTCTGTGTTCTGCGTTCACTGTAATCTATGCGGCGCATTTGGTCATAGCACACAGCGACCGCAGCGATCAAGGAGAACGCACGTAGAACTCTGACCGCAGAACCTTAGACCGCTCACTGTGGGATCGGTGCCTAAAATAACCTTTTCTTGAGACTTGACTCTCGTTCTACTATATAGACCTGAGTTGTGTTGTCTATGAGTACTGTCATACCTTCCTCATTTGTTTCTATGTAAAATAATACATCACATACACCACGATCTACAACGAAACCATAAGTACTACTGTAGTTCATTTAAGATAGAAACCTGTCACGCATCCTTCCCATAAATTAACCTCCCATCCAGGGCCGGCTCTAGCCCATGAAGCGCCCGTATGCAATAAATACCCTGGCGACCCCTAGTAGGCCCGTGATAAAAATGGTATACCTGTTCTATTTTCACCAGTGATCGGAAATTCGGGTGCAGATGGTGCAGTTTTTTTTTGTATGTTGGCGTCACACGTCTTGTGTATTTTACCGTTTTCCAGTTATATTATAAGTTCTAGTCACACAATAAATCACTTTCACATAGTCCTAAGTCAGTCACCGTCTATAAAAGTCATGTTTTATTAAAATGGTGGTTGTACTATAACTTTACACACACTTCATGAGACAACTTGAAATGGCACGATACACATGATTCATTTCATTTCACTTTACTGGTGCACATGGATTGATCTTTATTGGATAAAATACCAATAAAACTCAAAATACACGAATTTATGAAAATAAAAATGAAAACGCAACGTCACTCTGCAAGTTCCCGCCAAAAAGTCAATGGTTAAATTATACATAAATGATGATGGCAATGGATGGATCCGCGGGGTAAACAAGTAAAAAGTATTTCTTAGAAAGGAAGCGCTTACAAGAATAAAAAGCTCAGCGCCCCCTGAGGCCCTGCGCCCGTATTTGCCGCACACCCTGCACTGTAGGTAAAGCCGGCCCTGCTCCCATAGTCCAAACATACGTATATTCACAAGCATGAAACAACATGAGACACAGGAATTCCCAACTGGGGACTGTGCTACAAAAGGGGCCTTACAGCAAAGTTAAGACCATTGGAACGATAGTAAAATGTATAGGCGTACAGGCGAATGCATGATGTGAAGGCAGATTGTTGAATTGAGTAAATAAAGGAATACGGCATTGCATTGACTGCCACGCCACAGAGTTTGTCCGCCATCTAGACTTGAACATGTTTGTTTATTCTGTGGTTTGAGTGTAAATATTTTCTACTAATATTAGTTATCTGGTTTCCATTGTACCTACAAGCTCTACTAGTTTAAGATCTGAAGAATGTCCCAGGACATTTAATTCTTCAATGGTCGTACCAATGAAATGCTGACTGTGTGGGCTGACAGATGATGGCACATTGAAAAAAATAACTATTTTTGAACATGTATGTCTATTCTGTGGTTTGAGTGTAAATATCTTCTACTAATTTTAGAATATTAGTTATCTGGTTTCCATATTACAAGATCTATTTAGTATGGGATCTGAAGAATGTCCTAGGACATTTAATTCTTCATGGTGGTACCAATGAATTGCTGACTGTATTTGCTAATTACATTAATGAACAAAAAGTTAAACGTATAAATATTAATAGCGATACAGAAATAAAAAGTTGCCAGCACTACAAAGCAGAGAATGGCAACATTTTATTTGTTTGGCAGCAATATGATATTTTTATTTGTCTCTGTATGTTCGTGATGACAAGAACGTGGGCCTCGACTGAAAACCAGCGCGAGGATTAGTGTTTACTGACCTAAGCACAATGCTGAGTCGAAACCTTATTCCTGGGATCACGCATCATTATGTTTTAGTTTTTAATTGATTGTTCTGTTTTTTTTTATTTTTATATAGTGTGTTATCCTGAATTAATCTTTTTTGTTTATTTGCAATAAATAAATATATTATATATACGAAACATAAAATTTCGAGTATCAGTCGTAAATAAAGGAGAAACATATCAAAGCGGCGAATAGAGCAGATTGCGTCGAAAGGCAGCTAATAGCAATAGTTCCAGCAGTCGATACATCAAAAGATTGGCAGCGGGCTGAAACTGTTGTGGGCTGATTCGAAAAGTTTGTGGCAGTTGGTAGGCGATTTCACGGTGATTTCCACATTTCGCGGCCTTACTATTGGTACTCATACTCATCTTAGACTACATTTTATTTAAATTTCGTTGCCGAGATAAAAAGTAGCCTCAATTCCTCTCTGAAAAGACTTCCAATGAAAGTCCTGTCAAAAGTTGTTCAGCCTTTCCGGAGATTAGCTCAAACGATTATCTCCATCAAAGAAGCAAAATTCAAAAGCATAATAAGAATATATAAATCCGGGATAATATACATGTCTGCAAATGGAGCAATCTATATGATATATCAAAAGTAATTTCCAAAAAACCGGCTTGACCGCTTTGTTTATTTGTTGTATTCTTCGCTCTATGAAGGGGTGGTTCAAAGAAAAACAGCAGTTCCTATGTTACTTTAATTCTATATTTTTTTTGTTAAAATTGACAGTTTTTATACGATTAATGAATACATCGGATTTGATCTGTGTATACGCACCGCCGCCACACCGCCGCTAAGGATCTGATTTAAATTCGTGAAATTAATTCCAATTCAACAATTTTACTGCAATAGCCTTTTAGAAATAGGTATTTTGGGGTTCATCCTGCTATAGATCATTCTATAACATATATACAGATGGCCAACTATAAGCTCTTTAAAACAATATTATTAGAACCTTACTTTTCTTTTGTCCTTCTTTGACAACCGACGTCAAAACAGGACAAAAGACAAGTTAGGTTATAATATTGTTATAAAACCTTATGGTTGGCCCCTAAGTACTTATGCTAGAAAAATATTCAGAGTAAACAAAAAATACTAAACCATTCGTAGAGGTCCCACAGTCTTACAAATGTGTGAAGATGTTTCAACTTTGATTAACTCTTACTTTCTTATACGATTAGTGTTCCACTAAAAACGGGAACGTATCTTATAAGACTTATGGGATTAAATATCGGACATTATTGAACATTTCCCAGTTAGGACTGGAAACATTAGCGACGTCGCGACGTCTCAAACTTTCTTAATACAAGAAAGTTAAGAACGATGTTTTATGTTCTTTTATTTTATTTGCTGCTTATAAACGGCTTTTGTTACTGTACCTAATTAAGGTTTGCAGAATCATGGTCTTTAAGAAAACTATTTTACTTGTATACTACATCACTATTTGGATTAAGACAAATATTCGAAGATACGGTACAGTAGTTAGTACCCAATTAATATGGCTTACCGATGTACCTGCGCAAAAGATACAAAGCGCGGGAAACGCTATTGGTCGGCAGCTGCCGCCATGTTAGCGCGCGTCGTGCGGAGGGGCGTGACTTGCGAGTGAGACGGAACTAACAGCTGCAGTGTATTATGAACCATATAGTAGTGATCTAAGGTTGATTGTAAGTTTTAAGCATTATTTCTTTAATCTTCGGGGCCATACTTTCTTTTCTGTACTCCATCACCACGTACACAGAATAAATAAGTACAGGGCACGCATGGGAAAATCAAACTATAAATAGCTTTCGCGATATAGCGCGAAGCACCAAAAATATATAAGAAACTTTATTGTGATTAGTTATTTCTTTCTCAAAGGGCCATACTTACAAGAATTTGCAAAAAGATGCTTCTCTAAAAAAATCTTGAGAACATAGAACTGACTGAACTCCCGACCTGTATGTATTGAGGACATTATACACTTAGTGATATTCTCATGGATGGAAATTATGAGATACTAGCTTTCCCGCGCGGTTTCACCCGTATTCCCGAGTGATCGTATGTTTTCCTGGGATAAAAAGTGTCCTATGTGTTAATCCAGACCATATTCTTCCTGTGTGCCAAATTTTATCCAAATCCGTTGTGTCGTTTACGTGAAAGAGTAACCAACATACAAACTTTCGTGCTTATAATCTTAATATATAAAATGATAAACTGATTGTTGATATATCAGCCCACAGCCCAAACCGCTGGACCTAGAGATTTGAAATTTTGCACAAAGATACCTTATACAGTGGAGGCATCCACTAAGGAAGGATTTTTGGAAATTCCACCCCTAAGAGGGTAAAATAGGGGATGACAGTTTGTATGCAAGTCCGTCAGTTTTGAAGTTAGGATCTTCAAATTTTGTGTTTAGGCTGACGATTAAAAATTAATGTGTAGTTATCTCAGCGTTTGTGATAATTCCACCACCGAAGGGAGGAAAAGGGGTATGAAGTTGGGTATGCAAGTCCTTCAATTTCAAAGTAAACTTCACTAAATGTATTATTATATGGTGTAGGCATCCACTAAAGAAGGATTTTTGGAAATTCCACCCCTAAGGGGGTAAAATAAGGGATGAAAGTTTGTATGCAAGTTCGTTAGTTTTGAAGTTAGGATCTTCAAATTTTGTGTTTAGGCTGACGATTGAAAATTAATATATAGTTATCTCAGCGTTTGTGATAATTCCACCACCGAAGGGAGGAAAAGGGGGATGAAGTTGTGTATGCAAGTCCTTCAATTTCAAAGTAAACTTCACTAAATATATTATTATACGGTGTAGGCATCCACTAAGGAAGGATTTTTAGAAATTCCACCCCTAAGGGGGTAAAATAAGGGATGAAAGTTTGTATGCAAGTTCGTCAGTTTTGAAGTTAGGATCTTCAAATTGTGTGTTTAGGCTGACGATTGAAAATTAATGTATAGTTATCTCAGCGTTTGTGATAATTCCACCATCGAAGGGAGGAAAAGGGGGATGAAGTTGTGTATGCAAGTCCTTTAATTTCAAAGTAAACTTCACTAAATATATTATTATACGGTGTAGGCATCCACTAAGGAAGGATTTTTGGTAATTCCACCCCTAAGAGGGTAAACTAAGGGATGAAAGTTTGTATGCAAGTCCGTCAGTATTGAAGTTAGGATCTTCAATTTCTGTGTTTAGGCTGACGATTGAAAATTAATATATAGTTATCTCAGCGTTTGTAATAATTCCACCACCGAAGGGAGGAAAAGGGGGATGAAGTTGTGTATGGAAGTACACTAAATTTATTATTTAAGCTTATGGTTATAAACTAACGCAACGAATATCGGTGTTGTTGGAATTTGAACCCTTAAGGAGTGAAAAGGGGGATTAAATTTAGTATATGAAGTTCTTTATTTTCGGAGTGAAAATTTTACAATTTATTATTTCGGCTTATGGTATTGGCGTATTGAAATGACTCGTCTAAACAACATCAGGAAAAAGAGAGGAACAAAAATCCGGTTAATACGAGCATTGGTATTCCTCATTTTCATGTATGGAGTGGAAGCGTGGACTATACTAGCCCGAGAAAGAAAAAGGATTGATGCATTCGAGATGTGGTGCTGGAGACGGATGTTGGAAATACCTTGGACCGCTAAACGCAACAATGCATCAATCCTATCGCAGCTCCAAATTAAAACACGATTGTCCACCATATGCCACCAACGTATTTTTTCGTATTTCGGCCACATGGTGCGCAAAGGCGATGAAAGTTTGGAAATCTGATCATAGTTGGGAACACGGAAGGAAAACGACTACGTGGTCGTTCACCAACAAGATGGTCCGATCAAGTAAAAGACTCATCGTCCTCCAAGTTTTACAGAAACCAGAAGACAGAAACCAGTGGAGGCAGATCATTCGCTCTAGAAGCAAACCCGATGTTGATCACGATCCTCAGACATGAGGGAAAGAGAGATAAGGCCTCCAAAATTATGCTGTGGAACTTGACTACAAGTAACAGCTCTCCGCCGCAATGTTATTGAGGTCAAAATATTTACTGGTTCTGCTAGAGGAGAAACAGTCTTCTTGCTACGTATACTATTGATCCCAAATCACCTTCCGTTTGAATTTAAAAGATAACAGTTCCTAATTAAGGTTTGTAGTCACAGGGAAAAACTCTGAAATTTGCTAGAGTTGATTTGCGGCAGGACTGTTTCAGTTTTATGTGGCATCCTCGCATATGAGCTCTTAATCTACCTGAACTATTGTCAATATCACAAGTAGTGGCGGACAATAGCCATGAACAAAGCTCTATATTGTTACAATGATTCATATCTAGAAAAATGAAATAATCTACGCGGACGAAGTCGCGGGCTATAAAGCTAGTATTATATATTAATTATTAATATATGTTGGAGAGTTAGATCGTTGATCGGACTCAATTGGATTACGATATTATCGTGGTACAAGGGTTGGGTAAAATAGTAGCAACACTGATTTGACTTTAACATAAATAACAGACTTAATGAGGGTATGCGTAATAGTAAGAATATTGATTTGACTATAACGTGAATAACAGAGTTAATAAGGAGACGCGTATTGTTTTTGGGATAGTTAGTTTATCACAAGCGCTCGAGCTGTATACATCTCAGTGCAATTATTGTGACACCCGGTTCTGTAGCCTGTAATTATTTAAGACTGTACATGTGTGAAGTGAAGTAAAGCGAAGTGAAGTGATTATTTAATTGTAATATTATGTCGTAACAATAACATAATAAACACATTGGGCCCGTGAGGAGTTTGTTGCGTCGCTTCTTCTCCTCATACGGGACTTTTACGAAGCGATGGTATAACGTTGTTTTATTGCCAGTACTGCGCCCACCGAATCCCGATACTACTCAACGTGTGAATGTATACCGTGCGATCAACACTTTTGAATTTCAAAAAGTGTACATATTTATATCCTACGTATGACCAGAACGAATTCAAAGGCGTGCCAAGTCTACTAATCCGTACTAGCTCCTCAAACACAATAGCCTTAATCACCCACCCTGCAAGACTCGTGTCAAAGAAATTAAACCAGATGAATATGTACCTTACATACCCATATGTAAAACACTTTTTGTTTTACGTTGCTGATTTTAATTCAAATTTTTGTTGCGCTTAATTTGGATATTGTCAAATTGTTTTCCTGAAATGCTATTTCCAATTCCTTTGTGTGTTAACGTTTCAATTTTAATTTATATTTTCGAATAACGATTGCGTGTGACGGGGGAGTTGAAAACGTTGTATGGTATATGAGATATTGTTACATTAATGCCTTTTATCAACTTGATAAGTAACGAATGATTGAAATAAACAAATAAAAAATTATTTCCGCGCCGCGTGCTATATTTAGAGGTTGAATTTGACAAACCCTCCCTTAGTTGATGCCTAATTTATTTAAGGACCCTATACCTATGCAAAATTGTCTCTAGACTTACTGAAAAACAAAAAATTGGTGCTGGCCGATTCTTAAATTGCACTAAACAAATTTTAGTAAAATCACATCTGCATCTTACAAACATTATTGAAAAAGGATAGAATATTTAAAGATGTCAAATTAGTCTTTGCCGTCATTTGCGGGTATTTAGACGTAATCGCGATAGATGGCGACAAAATTTATATAGAAAACAAGCATTAGACTAATTTGGTAGGACTACATTGCTTACATCCTTTTCTTATGTTCTTTGTTAGAAAGAGACATAGTGAGACTAAATTATTTTAGTTGTAAACAACAGAATCACTTGCTACTATTATAAAGTGTTTCCAAGATATGCACCATAGAGATATAATTTTAATAGAGCGACAGTACTAGCGGTATGTGCAACGCTGCCTTAAAACAAACATCACGTTCATAGTTTGAACGACTAAATACATTATAATAAATGCTAATTTCTTGTTTTTTATCGATACTTTCACCGAGAACAAATGACAAGGCACTAATATCGTAATTTTTCTGACACTAAATCTTGCATTGCAAATTAATGCTAGGTAACAAAATAACTATTGTCTAATCCTTACAAAAGCCATCAATATTGTCGCAGGCGTTATTCTCAATACTAACTGAAGTAAACAAACCATACACACAATATTTTTACGATGGCTTTTTCTCTCATATCACGTTATAAATTGTATCATAAAAATAGTTTCCACCATAATGAGACCAACACAGCTTCGGTAGTAGGGTGACCACTTATTAGTTTTTGCGCCCCCCATGTATAAGTCGCAGGGTACGTGATTAATGATTGTAACCATATTTTAGCTGAGAGAGAGCTCAGCATAGCTCATATTCATATATTATTAATTTATGTGACGTGACATGTTATAATATTCTTTGTAAGAAACTATACGTTAAGACGTTATATCTGTTAAGACGCGCACTGTATAAAGTTTAAGGGTAGGTACTAAAAAACACCTCTGGTGAAACTCAATACTATAAAAAAAGTATTTTATTGATACTAACAATTTTTCCCTAAAAAAAATTGTGCTCTTCACTTTCTCGTGATATTGAACTTGGCTTTGTATAGATCAACAATGTATGACAATCGCCATGGCATTGCTAATGTCCATGTGGGCATCGGTAACCACTTACCGTCAGTTATAGCACCTAACTGGTCGGTTAGCATTCTGCCAATAAAGGATTGTACGAGTAGTTGTAGTACATATACCTAGTTAGGTACTATGATCAAAAATCCATCCAAAAAACTCCCGATAAGGTTGAGTTTTGGGTGTTTATTTTTGAGTGTAGTGGAATTGTTACTGTCTTATTACATGATATAGTTTAAGCCAAGTCTAGTAAAACTCAGCTTTTGAGATAGTCCCGACACTTTTTGTTATATGATATTAGAAAGTGACGAAAATATAGGTATATAGGTTAATCTGGGTTTTGCTATACTTGCTTTAAACCATTTCACGTAATAGGAGGGTTAAATTTTGTAGAGTGCGTATCCTGCCTTATTTCATGCAAGCATCGAACAATTAACTAATCCAAAGAAGCGTTATGACGTTAATTTTGTTTGAAATCTATTCCGCTAATTCTCCACCACCGACAATTCGCTCTGATTGGCTAAGTCAGAAACACTAAACATTTAGGTGCAGTGATTGGTCCTTATTGTTCAAAATCAGTGCAAAATCTCTGACTAGTTACGGAATTTGATTGTTGGGTATTACTACTCTAATAAAGGGATTTTTCCACGATAGTTGCAAGTTTCCATATAGCTGTGGTAACTGCTTACCATTAGCTCTTTTACCAACTTCGTAGAAAAAAAAAACTAAAAACGCAAGATGTAATTATAAAATACCAAAAAATCTGATCCCTCAAAACTCAAAAATGACAGCCACCCTACAGCATGACATGAGTTCGCTTTACGATCAATTCTATCGGCGAACTTCGGGTAGAATCGTGTTGCAGCCGACGACTAGTAGAATTTACGAGCCACCAATAAAACCGCTAGGATGATACTAAAATGGATTTTAATGGCATGTGCAAGAGTGGAGGTAATGGCTTCATATTGGAAGATTGGAAAACGTATGTTGGCCTATTATTGTATGTATATTTTATGTTAACGCCTTCGTCACAATGCGATATACACGACATGTCGATTGAAGAAATATGTACGTATATACATTACAGAGGACATTCGTAAGTATTATTGTAGTGTGCTATTTAGTCAAAGTTTTACTTCTGTTTCAGTACCTACTTAGTGGATAATATGTCAGTTGAAAGATGGCGGAAACTTTTCTTTGAGCTGTCAAATCTTAAGGTTTAAAAATCTTTGGTCACACTTTTACGAGAATTATATGACTTTAGTATATGACGTAGATTATTTCTTTTTTCTAGATATGTATCATCGTAACAATATAGAGCTTTGTTCATGGCTATTGTCCGCCACTACGTGTGATATTGACAAAGTTCAGGTAGATTGAGAGCTCACATGCGAGGATGCCACATAAGACTGAACCAGTCCTGACGCAAATCAACTGTAGCAAATTTCAGAGTCTTTCCCTGTGATTTATTAATAGCCATCGCAAAACAACCCTTAATTAGGAACTGTTATCTTTTAAATTCAAACGGAAGGTGATTTGGGATCAATGGTATACGCGGCAAGAAGACAGTTTCTCTTCTGCCAGAACCAGTAAATATGTTGGCCTCAATAACATTGCGGCGGAGAGCTGTTACTTGTAGTCTAGTTCCACAACACAATTTTGGAGGCCTTATCTCTCTTTCTCTCTATAGTCTTTCCCTCATGTCTGAGGATCGTGGTAGGCATCATCTAGAGCGGATGATCTGCCTTCACCGGTTTCTGTCCAACCCGTCCCTTACGACCGTGTAAAACTTGGAGGACGAAGAGTCTTTTACTTGATCGGACCATCTAGTTGGTGAACGACCACGTAGTCGTATTCCTTCCGTGTTTCCAACTATGATCAGTTTTTCCAAACTTTCATCGTCTTTGCGCACCATATGGCCGAAATACGAAAGAATACGTTGGTGGCATATGGTGGACATACCCCCTTTTAACTACTGAGACTATAGAAGTGGCCACCTCTACCAACCTCTCGGTCATAAAAGACGGCACACTATACCAGGCAACCCCATATGCATATGGCATATGGTAGACAATCGGGTTTTAATTTGGAGCTGCGATAGCTGCGATCCGTCTCCAGCATCACATCTCGAATGCATCAATCCTTTTTCTTTCTCGGGCCAGTATAGTCCACGCTAATCGGATCTTTATTTTAATACCGATTCCTCTCTTTTTCCTGATGTTGTTTAGGCGAGTCATTGCATCCTTTACCATTTCAATACGCCAATACCATAAGCCGAATTAATAAATTATGTAATTTTCACTCCGAAAATAAAGAACTTCATATACTAAATTTAATCCCCCTTTTCACTCCTTAAGGGTTCAAATTCGAACAACACCGATATTCGTTACGTTAGTTTATAACCATACGCTTTAATAATAAATTTAGTGTACTTCCATACACAAATTCATTCCCCTTTTACCCTTTCGGGATCGGAATTATCAAAAACGTTGAGGCACATATAAATAAATTTTCAATCGTCAGCCTAAACACAAAATTTGAAGGTTCTAACTTCGAAACTGATGGAATTTCATATAAACTTGCATCCCCTATTTTACCCCCTTAAGGATGGAATATCCAAAAACCCTTCCATAATGGTTGCCTACACTGTGTAATAATATATTAAGTGACGTTTACTTTGAAGCTGAACGACTTATATACATCCCATACCTTTTCACCCTGTCGGGAGTGGAATTGTCAAAAAAGCTGAAACATGTATAAATGCTGCCAATGTGGTGACGCCGTCGATCCCCTTGGCCACCATGGACTCTCCTGTCAGAGAAGTGCAGGCAGAATAGCTAGGCACGCTGA
The DNA here is from genome assembly GCA_951394255.1 of Polyploca ridens. NCBI lineage: Eukaryota > Metazoa > Arthropoda > Insecta > Lepidoptera > Drepanidae > Polyploca > Polyploca ridens. Next base: position 17,591,205 of record OX596248.1, read on the forward strand.
CCTTAATGACATCATTCGTCGGTCTCTTGCTAGCGCCAATTTTTCAGCCCTTTTGGAACCAAATGGGTTGATGCGTGACGACGGCATGACTTTGATTCCCTGGAAGATGGGGCGGCCCTTAGTTTGGGACGCCACGTGTGTCGATACTTTGGCACCGTCTCATCTTCCAGAGACCATGAATAAGGCCGGCGGTGCTGCTGCCTGTGCTGAAGGCCTCAAACGGCGCAAATATAGTAACCTCGATAGCAGTTACATATTTGAGCCGTGTGGGGTAGAGACGTTGGTTCCATGGGGGCCTGCTGCTCATCGCGTTTACCGCGGAATTTGTAAGCGCCTGATCGAGGCGTCGCGTGACCAGAGGGCTGGCGAATACCTCGCTCAACGTATAAGCATAGCTATACAAAGAGGTAATGCCGCCAGCATTCTGGGCACGCTACCACTTGGCAGCGACCTTGATAGGCTAGCCTATTTATAAGTTAGTTATATTTTTTTTAGTTTTCTTAAGATTTAGTTTTAATTATTAGTATTTTATTTTTTAGTTTAAGTTATTTAGTATAGTTTTGTTTAAATTATTTATGGATTGTTATTAAAACCTTAGCTAAAAGACTATTAAACTAAACTAAAATAAAATAACGATGTATAAATTAATTTTCAATTGTCAGCCTAAATACAAAATTTTGAAGATCCTAACTTCAAAACTGACGGACTTTCATACAAACTTTCATCCCCTATTTTACCCCCCTAGGAGTGGAATTTCCAAAAGTCCTTCTTTACTGAATACCTACACTGTATAATATTAAATTTAGTGAAGTTTACTGTGGAATTGAAGAACTTGCATACTCAACTTCACTCCCGTTTTGCCCCCTTCGGGGGTGGAATTATCACAAACGCTGAAACAACTATACATTCATTTTCAATCGTCAGCCTAAACACAAAATTTGAAGATCCTAACTTCAAAACTGTCGGACTTGCATACAAACTGTCATCCCCTATTTTACCCTCTTAGGGGTGGAATTACCAAAAATCCTTCCTTAGTGGATGCTTCCACTGTATAAGGTATCTTTGTGCAAAGTTTGGGCTGTGCGTTGATATATTGCATACAAACTTTCATCCCTTATTTTACCCTGTTAGGGGTGGAATTTCCAAAAATCCTTCCTTAGTGGATGCCTGCACCGTATAATAATACATTTAGTGAAGTTTACTTTGAAATTGAAGGACTTGCATACCCAACTTCATCCCCCTTTTCCTCCCTTTGGTGGTGGAATTATCACAAACGCTGAGATAACTACACATTAATTTTCAATCGTCAGCCTAAACACAAAATTTGAAGATTCTCACTTCAAAACTGTCGGACTTGCATACAAACTGTCATCCCCTATTTTACCCTCTTAGGGGTGGAATTACCAAAAATTCTTCCTTAGTGGATGCTTCCACTGTATAAGGTATCTTTGTGCAAAGTTTGGGCTGTGCGTTGATATATTGCATACAAACTTTCATCCCTTATTTTACCCTGTTAGGGGTGGAATTTCCAAAAATCCTTCCTTAGTGGATGCCTACACTGTATAATAATACATTTAGTGAAGTTTACTTTGAAATTGAAGGACTTGCATACACAACTTCATCCCCCTTTTCCTCCCTTCCGTGGTGGAATTATCACAAACGCTGAGATAACTATATATTAATTTTCAATCGTCAGCCTAAACACAAAATTTGAAGATCCTACCTTCAAAACTGACGAACTTGCATACAAAATTTCATCCCTTATTTTACCCCTTAGGGGTGGAATTTCCAAAAATCCTTCCTTAGTGGATGCCTACACCGTATAAGAATATATTTAGTGATGTTTACTTTGAAATTGAAGGACTTGCATACCCAACTTCATCCCCTTTTTCCTCCCTTCGGTGGTGGAATTATCACAAACGCTGAGATAACTACACATTAATTTTCAATCGTCAGCCTAAACACAAAATTTGAAGATCCTAACTTCAAAACTGACGGACTTGCATACAAACTGTCATCCCCTATTTTACCCTCTTAGGGATGGAATTTCCAAAAATCCTTCCTTAGTGGATGCCTCCACTGTATAAGGTATCTTTGTGCAAAATTTCAAATCTCTAGGTCCAGCGGTTTGGGCTGTGGGCTGATATATCAACAATCAGTTTATCATTTTATATATTAAGATTACCTATATATCTATTATTGGGTCAACCAACATACATAAATATCACTCTCAAAGACAATAAATAACGAATGAAATCTGCTAAATATGTAGGTATAACTTGACGTTAATGTATGGAAGATACCTAAATATAATATAATAGCTATATGCTAATATAAACATTTCTGAACTCTAAATCGTAGATGAATTAACGCAGTTACTATTTTCCGTATCTCTCGTAAACTACAGTCATATAAGATATTCCTTAACTTCGTGTTTGCTTGAGAGAACACTCGGTTCAGTTTTGTTTCGTGAATGGTAAGGTTGTTCAAAGACGCAGGGACACGTAATCGTTGTCAGTAAGATCAGAATGTAAATGTTATGCCCAAAAAATATTTTTCGTCTGTATCTATGCTTAGGTATATTTTTTTATTGTTAATTATTTGGAAAAAAAGATTGTCCAAAAAATATTAAAAAAATGTAACCTTGCTGAGTTTCTTGCCGGATTCTTCTCAGTTGAAGGCCGAGTTCCGAACCGGTGGTAACTTCTTAAATGTGACCTTCATAAGTGCCCTTCTGGAGCCTAAATTGAATAAATGGGGGCAGCATGGGGTTCTTCAAAAAGGGCGTGAAGAGATTTCTTCAGGGTCGGCAACGCGCGAGTGATGCCTCTGGTGTTGCAAGCGTCCATAGGCTACGGTAACTACTTACCATCAGGCGGGCGCCTTAGTGGTATAAAAAAAAAAAAAAAAAACAATGGCTTTGACTTTGACTTTGACTAAGCAAAAGAGGGTAAGTAAATGATTAGTTTATTGCCGGCTCTTTTCAGCAAATGCAACCATCCAAACCGGTATAAGAGTATTATAGTTAGACTATTCATCCTGTGAAGGTCTATTTTAATAAATAATTTTCAAAGTTAAAGCCATTTGTTTTGTAGGTCAAAGCTACTGAAGTTACCAATTCGTATGTCAAATTTGAAATAGAATTGTCTTGTTTACCAATGTTAATAAAAGCATTTTTTTTATCCTAATAACCTAGACTCAAACTTAATACTTTTATTTAGATACGGCCTTGTTAAGGCACTTACGAACTTTACAATTGACTCAATCCCCGCACCAGTTCGTAATACACTTAAACTGAGACCCTGGTAAGAAACACAAGGCAATTTTATTTGTAGATCTTTTTGCGAGTTTATGTAATTACTTTCGTTTTAAAAAAGATAATACTTTAAGTTAATCCACAGAAGTACACACTTGCAATATTGAGACGATAAAAGCAGAAGAGGACCACCTAGACCTTGCTATAGCACAGGGAATTCCAATTTAAGGAGCTAGGACACTCACATAAAAAATAATACCTACTTATCTCTTAGTTATTATTACTGTAGTAGGATGTACCAAAGATCAAGTAAATACAGATATACAGAGACAGGTCGAATCGTAAACAATAGTGTCGCGAAAATTGCTATTTTTTCAATTATTTATTATAATGATATATATTTGGCTCTATCCTTTACAAATAGATACTAATACTGTTCGCAAAGAAAATAAATCTCTATTTTCCTCTAGATTTCAACGATTACTCAAACAAAAGCCCTGATTCCATATCTGTTTATTTTATTTTATTTATTTACTCCGTATCTATTTGATAGATATATATAGGTAATATCGAGGATATTTAAATAGTCTTTGATTCTTTTAGGCGATACTTATGGGTAAATATTTCGTATTTACCATCCTGCGAGTCGAATCCTACGTAGTGACGCTTACGTGACGGAATTCAGGTCGTAAACCTTTTGCACTAAGCCAGTACGAATTGGTATATAGCTCAGAGTGTTGAAAAAAGGAGATATGGGATCTCATTTACCATACCAGTGCTATCAATGGCCTGTGCCAGAATAGCTCGCTAAGTCTATGTGCTTTGCAGTTTGATAAATTTTGAGTGTGATTATTAAATAAACATTACAATACAGTTTAGACAAACTGGAAAAAGGAGCGTTTGATATTTTTTTCTCATTCCAGAAATTAAGAGTCAAGAACTTACAGGACTCGTTTATTTTTCACGATCATAATCAACTACTCCATATCTGTCTCTTTAACCGATAATTCTTATGTGTACTCTAAAATACATGCTCTAGTAACATGCCGTCATAAATATACGCTCGCTATCTTTTCTTTATAATATGTCCTTGTTTTTATGTTCACAACAGATTGATTTTACCAATCCAAGTATTGAAGAGAAGAAAAGGTATGTTACTGATTACTAGGCTCGCGACTCAGAATACTTTCCAGGGCTTAGCTGAATACCTAAACAAATTAGTGTTTTTCTTTTGACTAAATCTGTTCTTACGCATAAACATTGAGATTTTCTAATGTTTTTCTTTAATGTCATTGAAACCTATCATTATAATTAAAAAAACGAGATGTTAGTATAAGATGGGGTATGCATACTTTACGAAATAAATAAATACAATAAGCATCACACATTTTCTAAAGACCTCGCCGCGCGCAGTAATCCCAAGCGTAGCTCGATGAGTTACTCTAAGATTGTTTATATGGCCAACAGGAAAATAACGTCTCCGTTCCGTATTGGTAACACTGGTTGAAGACTTAACTTATAATCTTGTATAATATAAAATTACTTGAGAAAGAGTTATTATAATTACTTAAAACATAAAAAAAAAATATATAATCTTTTTTCTAAATAACCAGCATAAGGTTAGTAAATCTAACTCAATATTACCATACCAATATTACCTCAGAAGCCCAATTAGAAACTGCACATATGCTTCTAAATCCTTAGGCGACACATGGCTTTTGAATAGTCAAACAATGGGATATCATGTAATTAATTTTGTCAGATACAAACCATGCGCGCGCGCTCATTTGCATGAAACCCTGTTGACTGATTACATTGGGAATATATTGGATAAATCTATATTAGGTGCAGTGTAGACGACAGACCGAACCGCGCCCTTTTTAGTCTGTGAAAATAGAACCTATACAATTCTGAGCAGTAACGAACACGACGCGCAAAAAGTCCCTTTTCTTCACACATACTTTTTGTGTGCCGTAGACTCCTTCTCACATAAAGTCCGTAGTCTGGGCTGAGTGAGCTACCCTCACTGACCCGTTTAAAATTTCCGCCCTGTATACATTCATTCATATGTATTTAATAAAATTCAAAGATTTTTTAATGTAGTTATTTTTTTTTTAATTTAAAGGTCGATATACTCCTCTACAGGCTGTACTTTGTTAATAAACCTGATAAGTTTCACTCGCATTTCAGAGGAATATAATAAAATATGAATATATTTTCAATTTTTTGTTTTTCAAAATCCGAGAATACAATTCATAACCTAGTTGTGAATACAATTCAGAAACTGAGTAAATAAACTATTGAGCGTAGACATGAATAGTTTCTTAAGCCTTCGTATTTTGTCTCATGGAGGTTAAGGCAGTTTGAGGGTAGCTAACACACAATTGAAATATATTTATGTGTTTGTTTATTTGTTTATTCTGGATGGGGTTTGTTTTATTAACATAAATAAAAGATATAACATAACGCAGATGTAATAATATGTAAGTCATCTGAAATCTTTCTCGTTTTGATGAAATATACTATTATTTCGCCCGCACTCTAGAAGGAACATATGGAAGAAGGATCAATTTTTTTTATACTACGAAGTCGGTAAACAAGCATACGGCCTGATGGTAAGCAGTAACATGTGTATCAAATGAAAGCTTGTAAACGGCCCGTTCCATATATGTATATACTAGCAGACCCCCGCGGTTTCACCCGCGTACGGTTTGATTTTTTTTGCGCGGAACACTAATTATTTTTCAAAAATAAAAGTAGCTAAGTTACTCCTTATAACATCAGTTATGAACCGGAACAGACAGACAAAAATGTTTAAAAATTCAATCCGATTTTATTAAAAAAATCGCTAAGTAGGTAAGTATCTAAGAGATTTCCAAGGAATTTTCGAAGGATAATCAAGGCATAATCGTAAGTTTTTGATTAAAATATCCAAGAACAAAAAACAATTTTAGTTTCGTATTCTAATCCGAATTAAATATTCTTTTATATTTGACATTCCAATTTCAAAGAGTATTGCATTGCACCAAGTTTTTTGAATAAAATCGGCTCAGATTACAGAACAAAAGGCAGATAGAGCGCGCGAAATACAGGAGTGAGGCCAAAAAAACCACAAAGCTCATTTAAAGAAAATGTTTTTCGTTAAATAAAGTTTTTTAACCCTTAAATGTATGATTTTTTATTTAGTTACGAAATAAATATTTCAGTATAGTTTTTGAGTCAAAGATAAAGGGAAAAATAATTAAAAAAAATTTGGTTTGAATAAAAAGTATATTTTTTAAAATAAACAGTATGTAGACATTTGGCTACATTATGCGTCTAGGGAAAACAAATAACAGTACGTTACGTGAGATCAAATTCTAATAACTAATAAACCATGGGGTTATTTATGTATGAAACGCAGCAAAACAATTTCAGTCTTTGGTATGGCAAAGAGCTACTAGACACTTGATACATTCTGTGCGTGAAATTATCTGGGGGCACGGGAGTGCCCCCCGCCAAGACAGCCAAGCGAAGCGAAAGGGCACTACCTACCTTTTCTCGCAGCGCTTCGTCGTTTTTTTGAACCCTCATAACTTGGGTTTGGATTATACCAGATAAACATAATTCTCGGAACATGATGTCAATAGTGAACTTATTATGTATATTAAGTTTCAATAACATAGCTCTTATACTTTAGATTTTATTGATATCTAAAAAACCCCGATTTCGTCACTGACTCACTGATGATCATCAAAACTCATAGGGTACTTCCTGAAGTCCTAGAAAGCTGAAATTTGGTATGTAAGCTTGTATTAGTACACAAACAACAAAAAAATTATAAAACTTGGAAATTTCAAACAAAAAAAAAAAAGAAGTGAAATCCCACCAAAAACATTTTCATGTAAAATGTTGCCGCCAAGACATATGGCTCGTACTGTCAAAACGTTATCAGATCTCATGTAGAGCCAAGCTTATAACTACATGCACTTACTCTATAAGCCCTAACTTCACAACCTCTACACACCGTAGTCAAAATTTGTGGCTTGGCCGTTTCAATACTACAAGAACTATTGAATAACAAAAAAAAGCAATGAACAGAGGGCTTAGTGCGAGTTTTTAACGCGCTCGATAATGTTAAAGTTAACTCTAATTTGTATGGCATTGGACTAGCGCCGCCTAGCGGCAATTGGGGGCTCCTGGTCCTGCGCCATATAAATAAGAGTTAACGTTAACCTTATCGAGCGCGTTAAAAAACTCGCACTAAGCCCACTGTGAACACATTTTTCACCTTACTCCCATGTGACGGTAGCGAAACGGCCAAGCCACAAATTTTGACTACGGTGTGTAGAGGTTGTGAAGTTAGGGCTTATAGAGTAAGTGCATGTAGTTATAAGCTTGGTTCTACATGAGATCTGATAACGTTTTGACAGTACGAGCCATATGTCTTGGCGGCAACATTTTACATGAAAATGTTTTTGGTGGGATTATTATTACATCATGGTAATTTGCACCTGTTTTTTATATCACACCTTCTCTCGTTGTGGTCAATATCTTTCGGTGGAACAGGCTTCATAGGTCCTCGGCGCTTTTTTGCATAAAATTCTCTTTTTAAACTACTACTGAATGGTCTGCCTCTTTTATTTTCGGCAGTTTTTTTATGTCTCTGCTAACTCAGACGTAAACTCTCCAAGGTTCATAATTTTTATGGTCCCTTTATTTATATGGGCTTTCTTATCCATGACAAATTTCTTTTTTTCCAAATAAGCTCCCAGCTTCGTGACCTCCAAGCTGCAATTCCAATAGTACCAAAACTATACCCAAATAGGCAAAGTACCATAAACGCATGGTGTAGACATTTGGTAACATATGAAAAAATCTATCTACAGACACATTAAGTATAAATTGCCAAAAAAACGGTATAAAAGTGGTTTCTCACCTTACTTGTAATATATTTGGTATTTTTTTAACTTTTTTCAGCAATGAATTCTCACTAAATCTCAATTCGAAAGTCACAAATTTTCACACAGCCAACTTTTTCCACCTTCCCGTTCGTATATCAAATTGCGTTCAAATTTTATTTTCCAACGACCTTCTTTGATGTTTTTTTAGTTTCATCATGATGTTACCTATGATATAAAAGTACATTCAGAAACACTTGTCACATGTGTCACTTTTAAAAGAAAAAAAATAGTTTGTAGGCTTTTGGCAACAATGTGCATTTAAGGGTTAAGGCGCGGACTGACAAAGATTTTTACAGCACTCGTTCTTCACTAGAATAGGGTTGAAAATGGTAAATCATAAATATGTCGACTCTATGAAATGAACTTTTATTTACGGGTTTTCTTTAGATTATACAGAATATACACATTAAATTGAATAAGTGTCCGGTTAACATTCTAATATAATTCTGTATCTTATTATATCTCTTATTATATTTTTAAAAATGAAATTGTTGTCATCGCTGAAAATACGGAGAATTTCGACGCGAAAGATTTTTTAAACGTAACATACGTTTTTTTTATTGGGAATATCAAAGCACTTTTTAATATTCTATTCGGCTGAAATTTTTCTCAAAACCCTCTTCTGTCCACAGAATTTTTTGTGTTAGGTATTTCATTGCGTTACGTCATACTCGACTCCTAAAGAAACCCATTTTTGTGAATTTGAGCTTAGGCTTAAACAAAGCAAATACAAATTCAATAGCGATTACCAGCAGGCTTACTCTTGACACTCAATTCCAATGCCCAATGTCAATTTTAATCCAAGAAACGCTGTTTGGTACTCTTGAAATCGACAGCAGCGCCACATTGTCTTGAAATTGAGTGGTCATTTTAGTGAACTAAATGAAATCGGAATTGCGACCGCGGGATTGAGAATGGTACTCTTGACGCAAATTTGACACTGACATATTGCGTTGGCATTGTGTTTACATTGGGTATTTTACAATAGCTAAAGAGTAACTTTTTAGGATTGTGATGTGTGTTTTTATAATAAATACTTAGTAAAATGTCACGATTGGGAATGCAAACCAACATTCTAAGATTAGCCCATCAAATGGATGTATGGCAGCGAAGAAATTTGCGCTGTATGGCCCGTTATAACAATGAACCATTATCCATGTCCAACAAAGAGTTTCGGGCTAATTAGAGCCTCACAAATGATTTATTTGGCATCCTGTGTAGTGAATTAGAGTCCCTAATGCAGACTCCTAAAAGAAACAGTGATATTTGTTCAAAATACAAGGTATGTATATCATAAATTACTGTGAATTTCTGATTATGTTTGGTTTTTAAATACAACATCGTGTGTTCTCTATTTGGATAGATACTGGTAGCACTGTCCTTCTATGCCACAGGGAGCTATCAGCGCCTAGTAGGAGGAACACATGGAACCCTTCATGTCTCAGCAATCTATGTTCAATATATTGAACTTAATGTAATATTAACCATAAAATATACATAGTTTCAGGAGATACAGTATATTTGTATTTGCTTTTTTGGCCTCACTCCCGTGTTCCGGGCGCTCCATCTGCCTTATTCTGTAATCTGTGAAAATCGGATTGAGTTTTCTAACATGTGTCAAAATAAAATGTAATTTAAATCAAAAGTACTAAGGAGTATTGATATCAACTTCGATGCAAACCATCCCTAAAATAACTTTCTACCCCTTTTTGACCCCGTTAAGCGATGAGTTTCAATAAAATACGAAACACGTCTTCCATCAATTCTGTTAAGGAATGATTAAGCAAAATTTGAAGTAGATCGGACCAAGGAATCACTTTGTCCCATACAAACTTTGACCCCGTTTTTCACCCCCTTAGGGGTAGAATTTCGAAAAATCCTTTCTTATCGGATGCCTACGTCATACAAAGAATACACCCTCCAAGTTTCAGGTCTCTACGATCAGCGGTTTAGGCTGTGCGTTGATTGTCAGTCAGTCATTCAGGACAAAGCATTTTATATGTATAGACTAGCTTTATAGCCCGCGACTTCGTCCGCGTAGATTATTTATTTTTTCTAGATATGAATCATTGTAACAATATAGAGCTTTGTTCATGGCTATTGTCCGCCACTATGTCTGATATTGACAAAAGTTCAGGTAGATTAAGAGCTCATATGCGAGGATGCCACATAAAACTGAACCAGTCCTGCCGCAAATCAACTCAAGCAAATTTCAGAGTTTCTCCCTGTGACTACAAACCTTAATTAGGAACTGTTATCTTTTAAATTCAAACGAAAGGTGATTTGGGATCAATCGTATACGCGGCAAGAAGGCTGTTTCTCCTCTGGCAGAACCAGTAATTATTTTGGCCTCAATAACATTGCGGCGGAGAGCTGTTACTTGTAGTCTAGTTCCACAGCACAATTTTGGAGGCCTTATCTCTCTTTCTCTCTATAGTCTTTCCCTCATATCTGAGGATCGTGGTCAACATCGGGTTTGCTTCTAGAGCGAATGATCTGCCTCCTCTGGTTTCTGTCTTCTGGTTTCTGTAAAACTTGGAGGACGATGAGTCTTTTACTTGATCGGACCATCTTGTTGGTGAACGACCACGTAGTCGTTTTCCTTCCGTGTTCCCAACTATGATCAGATTTCCAAACTTTCATCGCTTTTGCGCACCATGTGGCCGAAATACGAAAAAATACGTTGGTGGCATATGGTGGACAATCGTGTTTTAATTTGGAGCTGCGATAGGATTGATGCATTGTTGCGTTTAGCGGTCCAAGGTATTTCCAACATCTCGAATGCATCAATCCTTTTTCTTTCTCGGGCCAGTTCCACGCTTCCACTCCATACATGAAAATGAGGAATACCAATGCTCGTATTAACCGGATCTTTGTTTTAATACCGATTCCTCTCTTTTTCCTGATGTTGTTTAAGCCGAAATAATAAATTTTGATATTTTCACTCCAAAAATAAAGAACTTCATATACTAAATTTAATCCCCCTTTTCACTCCTTAAGGGTTCAAATTCCAACAACACCGATATTCGTTGCGTTAGTTAATAACCATAAGCTTAAATAATAAATTTAGTGTACTTCCATACACAAATTCATCCCCCTTTTTACCCTTTCGGGATCGGAATTATCAAAAACGTTGAGGCACATATACATTAATTTTCAATCTTCAACTTAACACAAAATTTGAAGGTCCTAACTTCGAAACTGACGAACTTTCATACAAACTTTAATCCCCTATTTTACCCACCTAGGAGTGGAATTTCCAAAAATCCTTCCTTACTGAATACCTACACTGTATAATATTAAATTTAGTGAAGTTTACATTTTGAAATTGAAGGACTTGCATACACAACTTCGTCCCCCTTTCCTCCCTTCGGTGGTGGAATAATCACAAACGCTGAAATTACTATACATTAATTTTCAATCGTCAGCCTAAACACAAAATTTGAAGATCCTAACTTCAAAACTGACGGACTTGCATACAAACTTTCCTCCCTTATTTTACCCTGTTAGGGGTGGAATTTCCAAAAATCCTTCCTTAGTGGATGAGTACACCGTATAATAATACATTTAGTGAAGTTTACTTTGAAATTGAAGGACTTGCATACACAACTTCATCCCCCTTTTCCTCTCTTCGGTGGTGGAATTATTACAAACGCTGAGATAACTATATATTAATTTTCAATCGTCAGCCTAAACACAGAATTTGAAGATCCTAACTTCAAAACTGACGGACTTGCATACAAACTTTCATCCCTTAGTTTACCCTGTTAGGGGTGGAATTTCCAAAAATCCTTCCTTAGTGGATGCCTACACCGTATAATAGTACATTTAGTGAAGTTTACTTTGAAATTGAAGGGCTTGCATACACAACTTCATCCCCCTTTTCGTCCCTTCGGTGGTGGGATTATTACAAACGCTGAGATAACTAAACATTATTTTTTAATCGTCAGCCTAAACACAAAATTTGAAGATCCTAACTTCAAAACTGACGGACTTGCATACAAACTGTCATCCCCTATTTTACCCTCTTAGGGGTGGAATTTCCAAAAATCCTTCCTTAGTGGATGCCTCCACTATATAAGGTATCTTTGTGCAAAATTTCAAATCTCTAGGTCCAGCGGTTTGGGCTGTGCGTTGATATATCAACAATCAGTTTATGATTTTATATATTAAGATTATAATACTTTTATGCTACCATTTTGATGTAAACTGCAAAAAAGCACGTTTAATGCTACTGAGCGGTTACCGTACGTAACTCACAGAGTTGCGATGGTTGTTAGCGTTATTTTACCGTACTATAAAACTAAAAAGTCTGAAATAAATTAAATTATTAAAAGAAACAAAAAACCCGACTGCGTAAAACAAAAATTAACTGAAAAGTGAAAAACAAGCTCTAATCTATAGAATTTTGAATATAACTTGAATGCTATAAGGTATTGCAGTCGGGGACAAACCAACTTAGTTGTATGCAATACCTTACAACATTCAAGTTATATTCCAAATTCTAAAGTTTAAAGAGCTTGTTTTTCTCTTTTCAGTTTATTTTTATTTTTGGAATAGCATTGACCATAGTGTCTGTTATAAAAATATTTTATTTATAATTCAGAAACTATAATACCATTGATCGAATCGTGTGTATTGTGTTATTATTATGTTTTGCTAATACACTATGAATGGCCTTAATTCTTAACCATTATTTCACTAGTAGGTTATACATAATTATTCTAATGAATGGCTGAAGTTGGCTGAGATAGCAATTTTCTGCAATAGCTGCTGACTATTATCAGGGAGGTGACCAGTACTGAAAATAAAAGAAAAAAAGAATTTAGATTTTTGAATAAAAGTTTACTTAACTAAATAGATGCCTTAAAAATCAACATTTATCATAGATCGCGGTGTTTCAAATATTTAAGGCTTTGTCAAATAGGTACTAGCGCTCGGGTTCTGTTTTACGGGTTGTACTCGGGGCCTACCAAAAGCTCTGAAAATAAGGTCACAGCAGAAGCAACTCGACGTTGCTTCCCTTGCTTGCTAGGGTGCCTTGACGCGACACTATTTTAAGTTGGAGGATCCAAAATCATCTATGATTTTATATTTTTCAAATTCTTACAATTAAAAACTGATCTAGCGTCCGATTAATATTTTAATTAGAATTTTGCAGGTAATTCTTACTATCTCACGAAAATAGAAAAAATATTGTGTAGTATAAGCGAATATATCGGCCTTTCGGGGCTCCTATGAGTTTGGGGGCCCTGGCCTTGGGCCCCATGCGCCCTTATGGTAAAGACGGAACTGTATATAGCGTTTATCAGCTAGCTCTTTAACAGTATAATAATCCATAGTTACGTCTTATACTTACCGATTGCCAGTATGAACAATACTATTGAAGTCCACTCGAACTCACGAATTACTGATACATGTACTACAAAACCAATAAAATAATACATCAATGTAAAACAGCTGTAGAATATGAATGGCTTCATCATAGTCCGATTATTCTGAAAAATATAAAATATTTTCAAAGATTGTGTATTTCTATTGCCGCAATAACAACAAACGATAACAATGAAAAGAAATTAAAAATTAAAGGGGAAGTTCATTTATATAAATATAAAATAGAAGTGGACCAAGAATATAACCTATTGGTACACCGATAAAATGTACAGGAGAACCAGACGATTTGACACTATTTCCATCACAATACTGAATTTTCTGATCAAAGTATGATGGCATTAGATCATGCTACATATTACACCTCATATTCATTTAGTCAACGAATGTGTCAGATGATCAACACAATCAAAAGCTTAAGATAATACTGTTTTGAGCATTTGAAATAATTTTCTTACCTTGTGCAAACCAAAGACCAAAAGAATCGATAAAAATGTGAATAGGCCATGGCCTATTATTACAGCACCCAAGAGAAAGAGCAATGTTGTTGCTTCACCCGATGATATATTATTTGTAAAGTTTGATATTTTTATAGTAGCATCTATAAGAAATCCCAAAACAACTGTACTCCAAAACTGAAAAATAAATATACAAATTCGTAAGGTGATTCATGACGTATTTTTCAAAATTATCATTGACGTGTTTTATATTCCCTCAAAGAATCCTAATTGCTGGGTGGATTTTTATAAATGAACCAAAATGGTGGCCGTAGAATATGAAATGGGCGTAGAGACAAGAAAAATATTTCGCGTACCATATTATGTGAAATATCATTCCATTAGTCTTTTTAAATTAACTTCGTGTTTTCATGACTATTTTAAAGTCATAACATCCATTTAAGAGTAATTTTAACCTTAAATAATTGATAATTTATTCAGTAGCAAGTAGTTTTAACCAGTAAGGCGCCGATCCCACAGAGATAGTTCTAGAGTTCTGCGTTCCGAATTCACTATTGTGCATGCAGAACTCTAGACTACTTAGGCCCGGTTTCAATAATTTACGGACCGGTATCGGTTAAGATTTATTAAAATTAAGACTCTTATATCTTTACTAATAATGAAGCAAATACTTCAAAGCTTTGCATATGGAAGTAACTATCACAGGTAAAATTAGCTTACGAAATGATCTATATACCCAGTTTGGCAATAAAAATACCTACCACTGGTAAGCAAAAACGATTCGTTTTTGTTTATTGAAACCGGGAATAAGTCTAGAGTTCTGCAATATTCGCTACTGATCACACTTCATAAACTTTTTTTTTACTTTTAAAGGCACCGCATTGATTACAGTGAACGCGAAACGCAGAATTCAGAACGCAGAACTCTAGAACTCTCTCTGTGGGATCGGCGCCTCAAGAGTATTTTAAGATTAATAGCTTTTACTTACCACGTTAATATAACCCAGGATCAAGCTCCCCGTCCTTAATGATATGCAGCCACAACTTTCTACATAGAGCATCTTGAGTCTGTAAATAGGAAATAAATCACCTACCAAAATTTTTTTTATGTAAAATGTGCCAAGACATATGGCTCGCACTGTCGCTCGCACTCGCACTTATCAGATCTCATGTAGAGCCAAGCTTATAACTCTACACGCCCTAAATCTACAAGCCCTAACATCACAAACTCCACACCTTAGTCAAAATGTGGCTTGGCCGTTTTGCTACCGTCACATGGGCGTAAGATGAAAAAATATTTACTGTTAATTGTTTTTCTGTAATACAATAGTTCTTGTAGTACATAAAATGTTCAATGTTCACATTGAGCTATTATTTCAATTTTACACAAAAACATTTTGACATCATACATATAACCGATAAAAGGAAAACTCCGGGTAGTTCTTCAGTAATTCACCAATATACTTTCACCAAAACCAATATAAATTCACAAAACTAAACACTTTTAAATTGCACTGTTAAACACTTTTTAGGTAAGAACTTTATGATGTTCACACTCTTAAACTCCAAACAAGAATGAATGAATGAATGAGGCACTACAAGTCAGCAGATTGGGATGGATTGCGAGATTTCTACGCATCGTACCCATGGAGACAGCTTTGCTTCGCATCAGATGATCCTGACACCTGTGCAGCTGCCGTCGCTGAGGCGATACTGGCGGGAATGGAATGTTATATCCCAAACCCGTTAGTGGCTGCAGGGGTGAAGAAACGACCGTGGTTTAATCGGCCCTGCAAAGATGCTAGACAAAATAAGCAGACTTTGTATGAGGCTTGGACCACGGCCCGAACTAGTGAGGATCCTAACATCTCTAATGCGAAACGCAAATTTAACGCTGCCTCGAGGTTCAGTAAGCGAATGATTGCCAGGGCTAAGTTCGATTTCGTCGGCAGGTTTGGTGAGAGGCTGACTAGCCTTCCATCTGGAAGTCGCGCTTTCTGGTCTCTTGCTAAAGCTGCTGAAGGAAACTTTTGCCAGTCGTCCTTGCCACCACTGCGTAAGCCGGACGGAAACTTGGCCCATAGTGCAAAGGAGAAAGCTGATCTTTTGGGCTCTCTCTTTGCCTCGAACTCGACTTTGGATGACGGGGGTTCCACACCGCCTACCATCCCGCGGTGTGACATCTCCATGCCGGAGATCAGCATTACCCAACGGGAAGTCCGGCGGGAATTGCTTTCTCTGGACGTCCATAAGTCGAGTGGGCCAGACGGTATACCGGCAGTGGTGTTGAAGCGGTGTGCTCCTGAATTGTGTCCTGTACTGACGCGTCTTTTCGCGCTTTCCTTCACCAAAATGAAAGTCCCGTCTTCGTGGAAGACTGCCCACGTGCACCCAGTGCCCAAAAAGGGCGATAGATCGGACCCGACGAATTACAGGCCTATCGCCATCACGTCCCTTCTCTCCAAAGTCATGGAGCGAGTGATCAACACGCAACTCCTGAGATACCTAGAGGATCACGATTTGTTGAGCGACCGACAATATGGCTTCCGCCACAGTCGCTCGGCTGGTGACCTTCTAGTGTATCTCACACAGCGTTGGTCTCTCGCCATCGAGAGTCAAGGTGAGGCATTGGCAGTGAGCTTAGATGTGGCAAAGGCGTTCGATCGGGTCTGGCACCGGGGTCTCCTAGCGAAGTTACCAGCATACGGGCTTCCCGAGGGACTATGCAAATGGGTCGCCAGCTTTCTGTCCAGCAGATGCATAAGAGCCGTCGTTGACGGCAGTTGCTCCGATAGCATGGACATAAATGCCGGCGTCCCGCAAGGCTCTGTGCTGTCCCCAACACTGTTCTTACTGCATATCAATGATATGCTGTCTATTGACGGTATTCATTGTTATGCAGACGACAGTACAGGGGACGCTCATTACACGGGCCGTGCTAATATCCCTCGTTCCGAGGTGGAGGAAAGCCGCGAACGGCTGTTGTCTGAAATCGAGAGTACACTTTCTAGTGTCTCCGATTGGGGTCGACTAAACCTAGTCCATTTCAACCCCACTAAGACACAAGCCTGCGCGTTTACCACTAAGAAAACCCCATTTGCTGTAGCTCCACAATTCCAGAACACGTCCTTGAACATCAGTAAAAGCATTGGGATCCTTGGCGTCGACATTTCTAGCGATGTTTTGTTCCGTAGTCACTTAGAAGACAAGGTTAAGCTGGCATCCAAAAAGCTTGGAGTGCTCAACAAAGCGAAGCAGTACTTCACGTCGGGCCAAAGACTGCAACTTTATAAGTCGCAAGTCCGGCCTCATATGGAGTACTGCTGTCATCTGTGGGCGGGGGCACCTGGATACCAGCTTGGGCCTTTAGACTCGGTTCAGCGACGTGCTGCTAGAATTGTTAACGATCCTGAGCTCACAAGCGGTCTAGAGCCCCTCAGTCTGAGGAGAGACTTTGCCTCCTTATGTGTATTCTACCGCTTGTACAACGGACAGTGTTCTGAAGAATTGTTTAAGATGATGCCCACGGCTACATTCTACCATCGCAACTCTCGCCATCGACAGGGAGTCCATCCCCACATATTGGAACCAAAATTGTTTCGAACTGTGCGGTCTCAAAGGAGCTTCCTTCCGCGGACGCTCAGATTGTGGAATGAGCTCCCAGCCGTGGTTTTCCCAATGGAGTACAGCATGGGGTTCTTCAAAAAGGGTGTGAAGAGATTTCTGCAGGGTCGGCAACGCGCGAGTAACACCCCTGGTGATGCAAGCGTCCATAGGCTGCGGTAACCGCTTACCATCAGGCGGGCCGTATGCTTGTTTGCTACCTAAGTAGTATAAAAAAAAAAAAAAAAAAAAAATTATCGCCATGATCCGTTCAACAAGAAAACGATTGTACCCCCACTAACGAAATATATCCCACCCACAACCAACTCTCTCATTGGTTAATCATCTTACGTCGTTTGGACGGATCAACTTTTGACTCAAAACAATAACTTTTAATATTACTAAGCTCTAAAAGATAATTATCTTATTATTTATATATTTCGAGAACATAAAAATAAACAAACTAAAGTAATATTAATTATACATATTTTTAAGATTTGTGTTTTTGTGACACAATTATTGTAAAATATTGGAATTTAAATCAAAACAGCATCCTTTTTATACAAATATCTAACAAATTCGTCCATCCTGACAAATTATCACGTCCTCGTGATCAGAATATAAAGTAATAATCAAATAAGTTATATAAACATCAACATATTTTGAATAACAAAAATAAACTATACAATCAATATAATTGAAAACAAATTCAAATCCCATTAATTACTAAATTCTTCCATAACCTGTATAATTCTTCCATTAATCAACATATATCCTTTCAATAACCAATATATCGTTCCATTAACTAATATATATCCTTCCAATAACCAATATGTATCCTTCAAATAACCAATATATCCTTCAAATAACCAATATATCCTTCCAATAATCAATATATCCTTCCAATAACCAATATATCCTTCCAATAACCAATATATTCTTCCAATAACCAATATATCCTTCCAATAACCAATATATCCTTCCAATAACCAATATATCCTTCCAATAACCAATATATCCTTCCAATAACCAATATATCCTTCCAATAACCAATATATCCTTCCAATAATCAGTATAACCTTTCAATAAACAATATACAAATGCAATAACCTTATAACAATATTCTTCCAACATTAACCAGTTCCTCGAACCATAATAGCATCATATCTCATTATATTTTTCATATAATTTTCCAGTGGAAGCGCAAAAATAAATATTAAATTATATTAAAATTTTATAACTGAAGTATATTATTTTAATAAATATTATAATCAAAATTCAATCAGATTGTTTATAACATTTTCAACAAATCAATCGTTGTTAACTCCTCATTCTTCACTATCATCATCTGAATTCATTTGCTCTTCGTCACTTGCTTCTAATCTTTTATAAATTAGCCACGGGTGAATACGTTCTACTGGAAATATACCTTTATAAATAGCTTTTCCTTTCTTTTTTGTAAGAGGGGTATCCTCTACCAGATGATCTAAGCTTGACCTAACTAAACCATCAGAAGTTCCCGTCAATCTCGTACCGAATAATACTTCCGTAGGAGTGCGACCCGTTGTTTTATTAACGGTGTTATTTAAGCCCCATTGTACGTCTAATACTTTTTCGTCCCATAAAGACTCATCACGACCATGGTTCATAGCCGTCAAGGCATCTAAAATAGTACGGTTATACCGCTCCACTTGCCCGTTTGCTCGTGGAGTGGCGACTGCATTCATAATATGCTTAACAGCAATATTCTCTAAATATTGCTTTATTTTTTTACCGGTGAATGATGAGTATCGGTCAGTGATAAGCCTTGTTGGAACCCCAAAAGTAGTAAAGTATTCCCTAAACGCTTTGATAGTAGTACTGGCTTTAGTACTTTTAACAGATTTTAGTACAATAAATTTGCTAAAGGCGTCTATAATTATTAATAGGTATTTGTTTTTACTCTTACTTAAGTTAAATGGCCCCAGATGATCAGCGTGCAGAGTATGAAATGGTATAGACACTTTTGGAATCGGATGCAAGAAACCAGACTTTCTTCCCGACGGTATTTTACTACGTGCGCATTCTAAACATGATTGAACGTACTTTCTTACAAATTTTCGCATTTTTGGAAACCAATAATTTGCTTGTATTTTATCCAAAGTCTTCTCTAATGAAAAGTGGCCAATGTCATCATGACAAAACTTGAGAATATGCCATCGAACACCTTTAGGCACCAACCATCTTGGACCATCATCAGTCAATTTGTACACATTTCCATTTTTAACGCAATAGTTTTTTTTTATTTCAATAACGTTACCCGAATTTGCATCTAATAGTATATTTTTGATTCGCTTTACTTCATCATCACCTAGCTGTACCGTTTTTAACCACTCATCCGTTATACACAAAACTGATGGTAGTTCGATTTCGTCAATAAGACCGCGCCTATCTACAATTGGATTTCGACTAAGAGCATCCACGTGGCACATGCTCTGACCAGACTTATAAATTACATCACAATCAAATTCCTGGATCAGACTCCACCAGCGAGCAACCCTTGGTATCATATCTCTTTTTAAGAATGTTGCGCGTAGAGAATTGCAATCGGTTGCTATAGTAAATTTCATCCCTAATAAATAAGATCTAAATTTACTAAGAGATGCCGCCACTGCCAATGTTTCCAATTCATAGGCCGAAAAGTGTTGCTCTTCGGGTGAAGTCTGACGACTAAAATATGCAACTGGCTTAAGTTCATTACTTTCTTGTAATTGCAAAAGGATCCCTCCTACCCCCAACTTACTCGCATCGGTATGGAGTTCAGTCTGTAATAACGGATTATATAAAGCCAAAATCGGACGAGAAACCAAACGTAATTTTAGTTCATCAAAAGATTCTTGC
Source organism: Polyploca ridens (assembly GCA_951394255.1). NCBI lineage: Eukaryota > Metazoa > Arthropoda > Insecta > Lepidoptera > Drepanidae > Polyploca > Polyploca ridens. Next base: position 17,611,735 of record OX596248.1, read on the forward strand.
TGTTCTTTTCCCCAATACCAAACTGTATTTTTTTTTAAAAGTTTGGTTAATGGTCTGGCTATAGAAGCAAAATTTTGAATAAATTTTCTAAAAAAACTTGCAAGTCCAATAAACTGCCTAACATTATGTACATTTTGTGGATTTGGAAAATTTTGAACTGCATCAATCTTTTTAATACCTGGTCTGAACGTGAAGTAACCCCAAAAACCTAAGAACTCCACCGATGTATTAAAAAAAAAACATTTTGATAATTTTAAAGTTAATTTTGCTTCTCGAAAACGTTGTAATAGAGATTCTAATTTTTCTAACCCTTCTTCAATTGTAACCGATGGAACTAAAATATCATCCATATAAGCAACCGCTGTATTAAATCGTAATGTACCCAATGCTTTATTGATTGTTCGTTGAAAAATGGCAGGTGCATTTGCCAACCCAAATGGCATTCTATTGAATTCCCACTGACCATCCGGAGTAACGAATGCAGTTTTAGGTTTAGATTCATCAGTAAGCTCAATTTGGTAATAGCCACTAGCTAAATCCAATGTACAATAATATTCATTACCAGCCAACCTATTCATCTGATCTTCCATACATGGTAAGGGATAACGCTGTTTAACAGTCTTCTTATTCAACGAACGATAGTCTACACACATCCTCTTATCACCAGTTTTTTTTTTTACAATTATAATAGGACTGGCGTATGGAGAATTTGATTCGCGAACAATACCACTATCACATAACTCATCTACCATTTCTTGAACTTCTTCGCGTTCTTTATGCGAAAGTCTGTATGGTCTATAAACTACCGGTTCATCATTGTTAAGCTTTATGGACATTTTCTCAATATTAGTACAACCTAGTTCTATTAAAGATACCGCAAAACAATCACGGTAGTTATTTATTAAATTTAAAACTCTTATTTTATCTTTATCTTGAATATCACCAATGTTTATTTGCTCTAAAGTAAATGGCTGATGTAACGTAGTAGGATCTGAATCAATTTTGTTAATTGTAGATAAACCAAAAGAATCCAAAACTATCTCAACTCGTGCAACCAATTCATTTTTTTTAAAACCAATTGGTTTATTAGTAAGCGATGAAACAATTATAGACCCCTCTCCATTTTCTAATTTATATACTCCCTCTTCAATATTATATTCACGATTCGGCTGCCCTCTATAACAACTTCTAACATATATAGAACCACTGTAACTGGCTTGACAAGTTATATTACAAATAGTTATTCCATCTACAATAATGTCCTTCGCAAACCGAATCTCCAGTCGTCCATTCTGATTAGGAGTACAATCTATGGCATTAATAATTAAGAGTTCTGCATTAGTTTTGATCATCCTAACATGGGGTTGTTCACTAAAGGTTTGACCAATTAATAACGGATACTTAAGAAATATATCGGGTACTATAACACAAGAAACAATTGCATCAACGTTTTGTATTTTGATATTTGTCACAACAGAACCCAATGAATTGACAACTGCACCACCGAATCCTAACATAGGTCGACTTTCCAAAATATCCCAACATCCGAAAATACTTTTAGCTTCTGTCTCACGCATAAGAGTTAGCTCACTACCTAGATCTATAAATCCAATAGTTTCTTTACCGTTCACGAAAACTTTTTGTACGTATTTATTTTTTAAATCAATATTTTTAGCCAACTCATCTATTTTTAGTATAGTTTTATTATCCTTATTGACAATTTTACTACGACATTCAGCCTCCAAATGACCAATAGCAGAACATTTAGAACATTTTTTTAATGGCTTTGGGCACTTGGAAACTGGATGCCCCTCCTCTTTACAATTGTAACATTTAATTAAATTTCTATTCTGATATACGGGGTTTCTTTGAAATTCTTGGTTATTTTTCTTACTAACAAACGGTTTATCTAGCTTATGTACTTTTACATTACGTAAATAAACTAATAATTTATCAGGGTCATTGAATTGAGCCGCTTCAGCCCCCATCCGAACGGACCTATCATCTATTCCATGTATAATACACTCTACCGCTCTCTTTTCAATAATATCACAACGATTAATTAAAGCCATTTTGACATAATAATAATCTTCTAAATTTTCACCAAATTTGGCACGTTTTGCCAACATTTCTGACAACATCTGACCATAATTTTCTTGCGACGGAAAAGCATTTTTTAATTTATTCTGCCATTCCACCCAACTAAATAAAACAGAAGGTAAGCCCTCATACCAACGCTTTGCTACTCCTGCTAATTTAGGAAGAGCATAGTGTATTATTTGGCGATCAGACCAACCATACAATACCGCGCATTCATTTACTTTAGTAAGCCATGTAGAAATAGTTCAGAATCAGAATCAGAATCAGAATCAGAAATATTTTATTGCTTATACTGTACAGAAATAATGGTGTTATAAAAAATACATTTCATGAGTCTCAACAGTCTCGTCCACATTGAACATGCAATATATAGTTTTACTAAGATTATTAATTTTTAACATTATACAATTTTACCAGATCATTATACATTTTATGTCATATCATATACAAAAAAATAAAATAACCATTGTAATGTCAAAGTAATCGGAAATATTAACAAATGACTAACGAATTAAAATTTAACCATAAACTATCTTATTAAATTAAATATTGAATTGACTGTTACATTCCGTATTATTCGGTAAGATATTCATTAATTGTATAATAACTCCTAGATGTCAAAAAATCATACAAATTCCTTTTAAATGTAACGACGTTATTCGATTCCAGCATCGATTTTGGCAAACGGTTGTAAATTATTGGTGCCATACCAAATACACTTTTATGGAATAGTGCAGTTCTGTGACTTGGCATACATATTTTGTTTTTATTTCGCTCACTTTTATAAAACTTAAACAGATGTAAATTATTTCTTACGAATAAAGCGATTTCATAGATGTACAAACACGGAAATGTTAATATTTTATGTTTGATAAAATGTGGTTTACAAGAATCCGTCGATTTCAGATGGCACACAGATCGCAGACATTTCTTTTGAGCTCTAAAAATAGTTTCCCTATCCGAGCAGTTTCCCCAAAAAATAATGCCGTAGCGTAAAGTAGACGTAACGTACGCATGATATGACGTGAGCACTGCTGACTGACTAACTACTTTAGACAGCATGTACAGGGCGTAAGAGTAGCTGCTAAGCTTAGAGCATACTGATTCAGCATGTTTAATCCACTTTAGTTCAGAATCAACATATAAACCTAAAAATTTTGTAACAGGAATGTCGGCAATTTCATTATTCATATAGCTAATTTTTGATGTCAATTTTATATATTTATTAAATGTCATTAGATTAGTTTTACCAAAATTGATTAATAAATTATTACATGTTAACCATTTAACTATATTATTTAATGCAAAATTAATTTCCTCCTCTGGAGTATTATTTTTCTCCCCAATGAAAATAGCTGTGCTATCGTCAGCAAATAAAACCATTGGGTGATTTATAGCTTGCGGTAGGTCATTGATGTAAGTTATAAATAACAAAGGTCCTAGAACACTTCCTTGCGGTACTCCAAATTTAACACGACCCGCATTAGACGTATATTTAATTTCAGTTTTTGTATCTGGACAGACTTGTATTATTTGTGTTTGCTGATATCGATCACTAAGGTAAGATTTTATTAAATTCCGAACATTTCCTCTTACCCCATATGTCTCAAGTTTATTAAGCAGAATGTCATGATCTACATAATCGAATGCTTTAGTAAGGTCCATATACATAGCAAACACTGGCAACTTACTTTCACAGCCCGACATAACCATTTTTAAGAAATTGTAAATAGCAATGTTAGTTGATTTGTCTTTACGAAAACCAAGCTGCTCATCAATCAGGATATTATATTTTTCCATATACGAATAGAGACTAGCGTGAATATATTTTTCAAATATTTTCGAAAATACTGGTACTAGCGCAACTGGTCTATAATTACTCATAATCTCTCTATCTTGTTTTTTGTGTATCGGCTTAACAATAGTTAATTTTAACTTGTCAGGAAATATACCACAATCAATACATAAATTAATAATATAACTCAAAACCGGAGATATAATAAGAGCCACGTCTTGTATTATCTTTGTGGTTATCTCATCATATCCCGTACTTGGAGTATTTCTCAAGGACATGATGATATTGAAGATATCATTCGAAGTGGAAGGAGACATAAACATAGAGTTAGTATTATTCACAATAACGGACCTGGCATCTTTCTTACACAGTTTACTAGGTATATCTAAATTTATATAAAAGTCGTTAAACGCTTGGACAATATCATTTGGATTAGTCAGTATTTGATTTTCATGCTTTATTTGTTTAATGTCAATGCTGGGAGGTTTTGTAGCAATACTTCTGGTTATAATATTCCATGTAGCTTTAGACTTATTTGTAGCTGTTTCAATTGCATAATTATTTCTCGATTTCTGAGTTAATTTTATTATATTCTTTAATCGCTTAGAATAGTTTTTAAATGCCAATTTATTCTCTGTACTTGGTTTATTTCTATACTTCCATAACATCATTCTCTTCTTTTTAGTACATGTTCTTATCCCTTTAGATATCCAAGTTGGTTTGTTATGTACTGTGTGCTTACGTTTTACGAAGGGAAAGCAAAGTAATTTGAATGTATCATGGAAGTGATTAAAAGCTTCATTAGGACACTCGCATTCAACTATCTCACTAAAACTCAACACTTTTAAATGTTCTCTAAATTTTGCCATGTTTTCTCTACTATAGTCACGCCGGAATGAGAACCAATATTTAATCGGATAAAAGTATTTTACGGAGCATTCAAAATATTGTGCCAAATGATCAGATAAAACTAATTCAAATAACTCACAGGCAGAACCACGAACATTGTGTATGAAATTATCAAGACAAGTGCCACTGGTCGGTCTAGTTACTTCATGAATCGATATCTTTAGATTGTAGTTTTGAATTATATTTTTAAAAGTTTCAGTGGTTTTATTATTTTCCAAAATGTTAATATTAAAATCTCCACATACAATTACTTTTTTTCGTTTTAAGCATGTTAGGTTAAATATTTTTTTAAGACAATCATAAAATATTTCTTTTGCCTCATTTTGCTTTTTAGGTGCTCTGTAAATACAAACAACAATAACATTATGCTCAAATAATTCTACAGCAGAACATTCTACGTTGTTTATACTGCTATATTTTTTTACGTCGCAAAGTTCCCTGAATTTGTGACTTTTATGTACTAGTATGCAGGACCCACCTCTGCGCGTTTTCCTACAACTACTTGCTGCTAGAGTAAAATTTTGAATATTCAAATATACAGTATCACTATTAAGCATATTATGCTCTGTAACGCACATGACATCAATACATTTATTCTTCGATCTTAATTCCTGGACTTGTAATGTAAGTAAGTCCGATTTACCTATTAAACCGTCAATATTTTGATGTAGGACATATATATTATTTTTACGAACGAAAAAACTCTTTTGTAACTCTACCATCTACTATACCATCCGTTATCTGTGGATTTTCAATATTGCTGAAATCGGTTTGCGTGCTCACATTAGCGGTAAAAACCTCATTTTTACGGTTTATGTAAATAAGTTTCTTTCTCGCTTCTAATTTTCTTTCATAATCTCGTTGTATCAATTCTCGCATAATAGATTTACAGATATCGGCACGTATGACATACTTATTAGGGATATATCTACTATAATCCATATCAATATATATCACATGGTTATATTTTATACATATCCGTCGTATTTCATAATTTAATTTACTTTCATTAAGATATCTGTTAAAAGGAACCTCGCTTATAATAATATTTGTGTGTCTAAAGTAGTTTAGGAAACTATTTAATACAAATTTAAAGGTTTCGGGGTTATAATCATTCATACCACCTAATACGACTATATAATCGCTCTTAGTCAATGTCACTAGTTCTTCTTTATTTGAATTAAGGACATCTCCTGTTGCCGCATTAGCCTTCCAAAATGAAGTTACTTTATACTTCGAGCCTACTAAATCCTGCAAACATTTTTGTAATCCAACTCCGCGTTGGTCTGCCAGGATGATAATTTTATTTTTCGTTATTCCGGTTTCTTCTTCCATGCAGGCCCTTTGTGGTCCTATGTGTTGTTCATTATTTACTTGCGTTGTTAGTGTGACTACGTCGTCAAGGTCTAGTTGTTCGGGAGAAACATCTTGTATATTCCTTTCTAGTATTACATCGTTTTGTTTAGGATATAGATTTTCAGTTGCCTCTAATTCTAAAATCTGCGTATTTAACTGATTATTCTCTCTTTTGTATTTTGATCCTTCTTTTTGGAATCTAATAATTTTTCTTGATATACGTCTAAACTTCCTAGTAAACATTTTATATTTTGTTTTACACCTATTTTTCACAAATGCTGCATCTTTTCTGTGAAGTTTGGTAGAACTTTTCTTTTTTTCGAGGTTGTTATTTCTTTTTTCTTCATCCAGCCATTGCTGTAATTGTTTTATTTGTTTATTTAACTCATTTATCGTTTCTTGTTGTTTGTCGTGCATAAAATGTTGGTGCTCTGCATTTATCAACGTAGGACCTTTTACCGGAGTCTGAATCTCTTCAGTTCCCATAGAGATACGTTGTCGTTTCCGCTTTCTGCCAAGAAATGGCGTGGCATGAGCCTCGTTACATTCAATTTTCTTATAAACCTCTATAATCTTCTTAAATTTTTCCAGTTCTTTTTTTAGTGTTAGTTTGATTTTTCAACGCGGGATTGAATTCGGGCACTGCGTTACTATTGGAAAAACTTTCTTTGCTACTTTTGTTATGATCCGCATTCAAACTGTTTACTAAACTAGCTAACTGAGAACATAACTCACGTGTTGGATCCCTCGCTGGTCGGCTTCTTGATCTCGAACGACTAAGTTCCACTCGACTGCGTCGTGTAGATCGGCTCCTGCTGCGGTATCGGCGACGTCTCCGATCACCACCACGTCCCAAATCTCTTGAGCGACGCGCAGATGCGTGAGGAGATCGATGACATATTCGTGATGAAGCCCCCAATATGGGGCTACGACTTCTTATGGAGCGGCTCCGTGGATCTCTATTGACACGCCTCCGTGTTGTAGCTCGAGACACCCGTCCATCACCTTCAGCCCGTTCCGGAGTGATCACGATGCGACGACGGTTAGTATGGTTTTCAGTCAGACTGTTGTCCATGGACCGCGGTACTCCCATGTTACCATTGACAGACATAGTTCTGAAACTGATAAAATAACTACGGACATTAAAGTTCTAATAAAAGTTTTAAATAATAAAAAAAAATGATTTTTAAGGAAAGAAGAGATCAGCTAGTAACAAGATGATAAAATCAGTAAAATTATGTGCAAGCCAAAAGAAAATCATATGATCCTTGTATTTTTTTGAAATTACGTTAATAAGAAGGATGTTACAGTAATAAAATCCACATTTATTACGAAAAAATAGCTATAAATATTAAGGCAAGATGAAACTATTTATGGCCATGATTTACTTATGATAATATTCAAAAACTGTTAAATAACCACTATTATAAGACACAAATGAATATTTTTTTTCATAATTAATCATACGACAAAATGTGGTAAGATATTGTGAAAAGATTAAAAATCTTTTGACAAATACACGGAGAACTATGTAGATATACACGGAACAGTTATAAGTTAATAGTGTAAAACACAACATTAATTATAATAATATAACAACACACCCAATCAGCCTCTTTATAAAGTTTTAAATTTGCAAAATCAATATCAGCTTACTAGTCTATTATATACTGATGAAATGTATTTTAATATTGTAAAATTTTTTTTTTTTTAGGCGTGAATGAAAGATAAAATAAATTCAATTACCTTATTATCCCGCTTCTGAAATTTATAACCGATAAAAGGAAAACTCCGAGTAGTTCTTCAGTAATTCACAATTTATTCACCAATATACTTTCACCAAAACCAATATAAATTCACAAAACTAAACACTTTTAAATTGCACTCAATGAAACACTTTTTAGGTAAGAACTTTATGATGTTCACACTCTTAAACTCCAAACAAGAATGAATTATCGCCATGATCCGTTCAACAAGAAAACGATTGTACCCCCACTAACGAAATATATCCCACCCACAACCAACTCTCTCATTGGTTAATCATTTTACGTCGTTCTCATTGGACGGATCAACTTTTGACTCAAAACAATAACTTTTAATATTACTAAGCTCTAAAAGATAATTATCTTATTATTTATATATTTCGAGAACATAAAAATAAACAAACTAAAGTAATATTAATTATACATATTTTTAAGATTTGTGTTTTTGTGACACAATTATTGTAAAATATTGGAATTTAAATCAAAACAGCATCCTTTTTATACAAATATCTAACATACAGTTAGTGGAATAACGCTGTTTTGTATGAAACTGCCATAATATACTCAAATACTTTTGGAAATATTACATACCTTTTGGTATGCATTAAGAACTATTAGTTTTAGATAGATACCTCTTTATTGTACACTAGGAAAACAGTTAACAAAAGAGAAAGGTTATTAATAACTGTACACTGGGCGGTCTAATCGCTAAGGAGCGATCTCTTCCAGACAAACTCTTTAATCAAATAATAACGCAGTAGTAGTCAATACGGTATTTACAGTTAATAACTCGTATTACACGATAAAAATACTAATAAGGCTTAAAATAGACTCCATAATGGCCTCATAATGAATTCAAAGAATTTTATTACAAAATCGGTCAAAACTGACAACTAAAAAATCCAAGAAAACATTGAGCTATTATTACTACGTATAGAGAAGACACCACACATCACAACTATGTTCTGATCAAGTGAGGCCATCCGGCACACTTGTTGTTATGCGTAACTGCGATAAAAATACTCCTAAAAGCGTTTTGATAGCGCTATGTGTTTCTACTGTCTGCTTAGACGACTAATTATTGTTTCCACGCTAAAGAGAACTTTAGTTGACTATAAAATAATTGAAAAATGTTATTCAAAAAACTTAAACCAACTTCTAAGTACACTAAAAAGTAGTCAAATCCTGACCTGATGAAACCAAAAGGGAAGTATACCGTTAGAAACTCCTTGAATAGGTGATTTATGAATAGAATATTGATTTTTGACATGTATAGAAAAAAAAGTGATGGATATGAGATAAAATAAAATGAATAACTAGAAAAGCTGAAAAATTTGTATATTTCGTTGGTGGATGCGACCAATCGCCCACAATACCCTTCGAAACAAAAAAAGATTTTTCCAATTCGGTTAACAAATGACGGAGTTACGAGGTAACAAATATAAAAAAAACATGCAACCCAATTGAGAACCTCCTCCTTTTTGAAGTCTCTATAATAGCTCAATGTTAAAAAACTTCGCTTATAAATTATTAAAAAGTAAAATACGCACCCAGTTACACAAACTTTAACACTTTATCCTTATAACCAGTAGTAATGGCAAACAAAATATACAAAATGAGCAACTTCACCATAAAATGTTATCTACCATACTATTTATTAGACGCTATGAGGAAAACAAATATAGGATATATGTAGGTACGTCTACTTAATCTATTTCCTATAATATTGGCTCAATATATACTTAACAAAATAATAGACGTTTCATATATTTATTTTTAGCATTTTTAACTAGTACAGTTTCCGCCGAAAAATATTTTTATTTCTTTCTTTCAATCGATATCGCTTCAGCCATTACAGTGCGACATTTCTTATATTTTATTAATAATACTAGCTGCCCGGCGCAACTTCGTTCGCGTGGTGCTACCCTACCCTACCCTACCCTATCTAAACCAACAAGGGAGTTAATTCTACTTGTACGTAGTATTTATATACTCTGAGATTCTACTGTTCGTGTGTATGTCACTGAACTCCTCCTAAACGGCTGGACCGATTTGAATGATTTTTTTTGCATGCGTTTGGGAGGCGCCCTGGATGGTTTAGATTGTCCGGCAGATGGCGCTGCAGTCGGTATCTAGGCTATATTATCGGAGACCCAGGATTCACTGTGGCCTTGAATACATCTATGTTATAGGTGTTGGGAAACACAGACTCCGGAAAAGAGTTCCACTCCATTGCTGTTCGCACGAGGAATGAAGAAGCGAGGCGTTGTGTCTTGTGGTTCGATGTAGAAATGGAGATATAGGAATTAAATTGAAAAATTCTATACAGGTCGTTGTTTTGGTCAGCGACAAGCGACTCAGGGTCGATAATACAAATGATACTGTTGCTAAAAAAATATAAAAAAGTACTTTTTTTTTAATAATAAAAAAAAAAAAAAAAAATTGAAAATCATGTAATAAGCTAAAGTGTAGACATAATACTCAACGGGAGTACGAGGGAGTAAATGGGTGGGGCGATGGTGGCTTGCGCCTAGCTCTAAACTGTGCACGTGCCTAGTAACCATACATTGCGGTAATTTTATTTCAAATTGAATAAGGTATTTCTCAAAATATTTACAGTATTTAATGGAATTAAGTCCATTTTTATATTTTGTACTAACGCTCCTGGGTTGCTTTTCGCCGACCAAAACAACACCCTGTATAGTAGGTTTTAATCTATCAAATTATTAAACTCTAGATTCAGCATTACAGTCCATTTTTTCTATGATAATTACAGTCGACAAGTAAGTCGACGCCTAATAATATAATCTTCGCAGAACATTGTCGGTAAAGTATATTTCGTACGATATTTTCGGCCTATTGCTGCATACGAGTATACCTGCTATGTACGTAAAATTTTTTCATATTTCCCCGAGCGCGCCATAATTCATGGAAAAAATGGATCAGTCGTATATCCTGAGCTATATACATCGTGCACATGTATACGTTGTGTTTCTATTAGGAACGTAGATGTATAATGACTAAAAGTGGTTGCCATTAATGTTTATCCTTGTTTATATCTTGTGTTAGAAGGCAATAAATGTGAAAAAAAAAAAAACTTTAACACTATGCAATTTAAATTAACATCATAGAAGATATATTATTTTAGGTAGGACTTTGCAGGATCGGCAAAACGCGTGAGTGCAGGGCTTACCATCACGCGGGCCGTAAGCTTGTTTACCACCTAGTGCGTCAAAAATGTAGGTATGATTATATACTCATAATAATAGCTTGAATTATAAACTTGATACATCAGACATCACAAGATCTGAAACGAGGTCATTCGTAGGAGAACAAAATTACCAACATAGCTCGTAGAGTTAGTAAGCTTAAGTGGCAATGGGCAGGCCACATTGCTTGAAGAGCCGATAACCTATGGGGAAGGAAGATTTCGAGTGGCGACCACGTACTGGAAAGCGCCGGGCAGGACGACCACCCACACAGGTATACCGACGACCTGGTCTGAATCACTGGGCACCGCTGGCTGGAGGCAAGTGGTCCAAAACCGTTCGATTGGGGGAGGCCTATATTCAACAGTGGACATTCTTAGGCTGATATGATGATTGTAATGATGATGAGTACCAGGAGTTTTTTTATTTTTTTTTTATTTATTTATTTGTGGACAATAGGTAGAAAAAAGCTCGTATTACATAAAATGTTGGTTAGTGTTCCTCTATGTCCCGCCTTTTGGGCATACAAATTATAAAACAAATATACAATTAAAAATTAAATTCAAATTGAACTGGTAATTAAATTGGAGTGCTCAACAAAGCGAAGCAGTACTTCACATCGAGGCAAAGGCTGCAACTTTATAAGTCGCAAGTCCGGCCTCATATGGAGTACTGCTGTCATCTGTGAGCGGGAGCACCTGGATACCAGCTTGCGCCTTTAGACTCGTTTCAGCGACGTGCTGCTAGAATTGTTGACGATCCCGATCTCGCAAACGGTTTAGAGCCCCTCAGTCTGAGGAGAGACTTTGCCTCCTTATGTGTGTTCTACCGCTTGTACAACGGACAGTGTTCTGTAGAATTGTTTAAGATGATGCCCACGGCCACCTTCTACCATCGCAACTCTCGCCATCGACAGGCAGTCTATCCTCACATATTGAATCCAGAATTGTTTCGAACTGTGCAGTCTCAAAGGAGCTTCCTTCCGCGGACGCTCAGATTGTGGAATGAGCTCCCTGCCGTGGTTTTCCCAATGGAGTACAACATGGGGTTCTTCAGAAAGGGTCTGAAGAGATTTCTGCAGGGTCGGCAACGCGTGAGTAACACCCCTGGTGTTGCAAGCGTCCATAGGCTGCGGTAGCCGCTTACCATCAGGCGGGCCGTATGCTTGTTTGCTAACTAAGTAGTATAAAAAAAAAACTTTACAATACATTAATAATAATACAAATAGAAAATTATATAAAAATATCAAATTAAAATGTCAGTTGGTGGACTTTATATATACTACACGAAATGGTTGCCCCATCTAGCATCAGTATGTTCCATACCCATTCAGGTACAGTGCGTGATTTATTCCGGCGGAGTTGCCACAATATGTCACCCGGGTGGTCCAAACGACACACATTCAGTATATCCACCGATCGCTCGTTACGGGCTTAGGATTTGTTCTGTACGATTGATCCCTCTTGACGGACAGGGATGTATTGGGGTGTGTTATTAAGTGATTTGCGGTGCTAAATGCCCAATTATGATTAGATAGTTCTAGATTAGAATGTTATAAAAGTAAGAGAGATGTATTTTGAGAGGTCCTTTTTACATGTCCATCCCGCGCTTTCACCAACGATTTTACCCCCTTCTAGGAGTTATTGCATGTCTTCGTTATTTAAGATTTTCAGTTACTCTTTTTATAATGACGGGCCAGTTGGCGCAGTTGGTTAAGGTTCACCTTACGCGCCGCAGGTCGTGGATTCGATTCCCACACAGGACATGCATTTGTGTGCATGAACATGTCTGTATGTCCTGAGTCTGGGTGTAATTATGTATATTAAGTATGTATTTACAACCAAAAAGTAGTATATGTAATTATATCAGTTATCTGGTTTCCATAGTACAAGCTCTGCTTAGTTTGGGATCAGATGACCGTGTGTGAGGAATGTCCCAGGATATTTATTTATTTATAATATAGAGATATTTCAGCTCTTCTTAAAAAATCTTAGAGGTCCTAAAAGATTTTATATGGATAGACTTGTTTGACCACAATCTCACCATGGTAATATGTGGCCGGTGGTGGTAATCGAATGAAACATTTAAGGGAACTGAATCTCAAGTACAAGTGCCGGAACATACGGTATTTGGTGACAGATTTTCAGCAATTTTATGGTTTCCTCACGATGTTTGCTTTCATCGAAAGCTCAACGCCGTAGGATTCTTCACTACCACACCACCAAGCTAACTGCGCGTTCATAGTTTGAATGACTAAATTCGTAATGATTGCCAATGGCCCAGATTCTGTTGTTCACAACTAAACTAATTTTAATCTCACTATGTCTCTTTCTAACAAAGAATCTTATGTTCTTTGTTAGAAAGAGACATAGTGAGAGTAAGGATGTAAGAAATTTAGTTCTATCAAATTAGTCCAATGCTTGTTTTCAATATAAATTTAGTCGCCATCTATCGCGGTTACGCCTAAATACACGCAAAATAAGACGGCAAAGATTAATTTGACAACTTAAAATATGTTCTATCCTTTTTCAATTATGTTCGTAAGAAAGAGATGAGATGTGACTAAAATTAGTTTAGTGCGATTTAAAACAGAATCGGCACCAGTGTCTCGTTTTACATGGATACTTTTATAACAAAAATGGCAAGGAATATGAGTTCCTTCATTTTTTCTGACAGAATATCACTAGTGTACAATATCTCTATCACTTTATTAATATTCCGTACCACTTTAGTAATATTCTTACTAAAGTTAGAGTTAGATTTAATAAAGTAAGTATACGATTATTTCTGTTAATTATAGTCTAGCTAGACTAAACAACTAAAGACTAGCAAAACTTGTGATAAACTTGAGTTGGTACTAATGCATCTTCTTTGTTCACCCATCAACATTCCACTACTCGCTAAGTAAACCATAAATAATGTACCTAATTGTAATAAGTTTTATTTGTGACTATGTTTTTTATTGACCTTACAATGAGCTTGAGAGTTCAGTGAAGCGAATATTGTTTGGAAACTCGTACAATCCATCCATATTTTTATTTGCTGACCAAGCAAGGACCAACGGGCAAAGGGTGCCAAACGGGACCCTATTACTAAGCCTCCGCTGTCCGTCCATCTGTCTGTAAGCGGGCTGTATCTCATGAACCGAAATAGCTAGACACCTGAAATTTTCACAGAATATGTGTTTCTATTGCCACTATAACAAAAAATGATAAAAATGAAATAAAATTACACTAATAAACGTCTTTTTAGAGTTTTTTTCACAGCAAAGTTGAGTAGTTAATATTGTATGGAACCCTCCGTGTGCAAGTCCGACTCGCACTTGCCGGTTGTTTTAAAATCTATTCCGTCTTTCCCACACACTAAACATTTACGGCCTTACTCATAAATGCTATTTAACTAAATCTACTGAATAAATGGTCAAATAAATAACGTCACCTTGCTGTCATTGTCAAACAAGTTGACGTTATTAGGGTGACCACTTAATCAGCTTATTAGTTAAATAACGTTTTATGAGTAAGGGGGTTAGACGCAGTTATTGATTGGTACTCTTATAAATCAGTGCAAAAACACTTACTAGTTGCGGAATTGGATTGCTCGGTATTACTACTCTAAAGTGATGTTTCTTCAATGAAATTAGGAAACATATTTTGTATGTACACAAGGCTACAGATCAAGCTATACATTTCTAGTATAAGCTGACCTCCCATTGTACGGAAATCCTATACAATGCGAGATCAGCTTATACTGGAAATGTATAGCTTGATCTGTAGCCGTGTGTACGTTCATAAATACTATCTAATTAAAAGTAACTGAAGGGTGGTCGATAAATACATAACTAGTAAGTAATATTTGAGTAAAATTGTGGTTTATGTTAATGGCCGTTAGTGCTTATTTCGTTTAGGAAAATTGCTTATAACATCAAATATCTCAAAGGTAAATACAATTGGGTTAGGCTAATATGTATGAAGTCAATCGTTCGATGAAATACTTTTACGACCAATTTTTACGACATATAAACGCGGATTAAGTTTAAATATGTCGTAAAGTATAAGCCTAGAAAATGAGACGATGAGACACTTAGTCGTATTGACATTTATATAATGTTATTTTATGTAAAGGTACCAGAGAACTAAGGCCCAAGTCTGCTATTTCAGTTGTGTTCCAATGAACTTTCAGTGGTGTCAAAATTGTGACATTTTACAGTTTTGGTAGTCTACTCACACAATAGCGTCACAATGGCGCCATTATGGCATCATTATGGCGCCATTATGGCATCATTATGGCGCCATATGTAAAATTTCTCAATTTTGACACCACTGACAGTTCATTGGAACACAATTGAAATAGAAAGAAAGAAAACACATTTATTTGAGGAACATTTAATAGAGACTTTGGCCCCTAGCCTGATACAACCCAATTACGGCCTTACTCATAAACGCTATTTAACTAAATCTACTGAATAAATGGTCAAATAAATAACGTCACCTTGCTGTCATTGTCAAACAATTTGACGTTAATTAGGTGACCACTTAATCAGCTTATTAGTTAAATAACGTTTTATGAGTAAGGGGGTTAGATTTTAAAGTGAAATGGGGCTCTAAATTACTTGTGAGCTTAGATTCATCGACAATTCTAACAGCATGTCGATGAACTGAGTCAAAAGGCCCAATCACCACATGCGAAAATTGTAGCGTTGGGCTTTTGTCAAGACCTAATGAAATATAATGGTGCGTCCATGCTAGGCGAACTGAGCACTATGGATATCAAGTGTGGACGTTATAACGAGCTTACAACGAGCGCGATGCGAATACCTGTTCGTGAAACAACTGACCATCGGACGGAGCGCAGTCGAGGGCGAGCCGAACGTTCGAGCTTGCAAGTGTCGCCAGTTCATCCACGCTACGCGAATAACGAATGAATCCTCTTCGTTCGTGGCTCGGCTCGTGATCGGTTCACGTAGCATGGACGCACCATAACAATGTTGAAGTAAAAACCCGATTGTAACTTCTGATATTTTTAACTAAGTGTTGGGGTTTTTATCCGCATTTAAGGGGCAAGCCACACTCGTAGGACGGGACGCGGTCACGGACGCTTTTGTTGAAGCAATTTCACTCTTAGCGTTCATACGATACAAACTACGCGCGACGGCAGAGGACGTAAGACATGGGTTCGACCTTTTATTCTTTTGAATCGTACTGGAAGGACGATAAAGTTGAAATTGCTTTGACAAGGGGCCTCCGTGTCTGCGTCCCGTCTTACGTGTGTGGCCAGGCCTTAAAAGATCAAATTAACAGTTTTTCCTTAAGTATAAACTAACTGTTCCCTGCGGGTTTGTACGCGATTTTTCCCAAAGTTGAAAATTTGTGACCAAGCAGCTGTGTGTTCCGGCACCAGTACTTGAGAGCAAGTTTCCTTCTGGGGTACAAACCCTGAAAATTAAGCCTGAAGGCTGAACAAAGGTTCATTGATAAATCAGTCGCGTCAACGTCACTTCTAATTAACTAAAATAAATTCTAAAAATAAAAAAGTTTTATCAAATAGAGTGTAATTTCAACGAAAAAATTGAGTAAATAATACAAAAAATATCTATATACAAAAAGCAGAAAAGAGGTTCGTTCAGCGAAAGAGTGCAAAAAAACCGAATCCCGACATAATACACGTAGAATGGCATTTTTTTAAGCAGTGTCAAATTACCTCACGCCCGCATACATTACGGGGTGGGTAGAGTGAATAAAAAACTGTGACACATATGGGCCCGCTAAGTGACATCCAACCCAAGTTATATGAAGTTTAACATTATTATTTAGGCTTTTTGTGTAGTTTTGCATTGTACCTTTCTTTGTGCTCCTATTTCTGACGTTGAACTGGGTTTTCGTGTTTATTTTATAAGCTTTTTTTTTTTTTTTTACTGTTTATAGGCCTGTGTTTGACCGCAATCTCACCATGGTAAGTGATGATGCGGCCGAAGGTGGTAAGCACACAAAGCCTAGAAGGAACTGGCTCTCAAGTGCAGCTCTCGGAACACACCGAAAGGTGCTTGGCGACAGATTTTCAACTTGAGGGTGGTAGCCAGCCAGGCAGGTACTACAAAGTACCCTACCACCGTGCTATGGTTTCCTCACGATGTTTTTCCTTCACCGAAAGCTCAAGCTCATTGTAGGATTCGAACCCGGGACCTTCGTCTCGATATCCGACGTCACTACCACTGAGCTATCATCGCCTTAAAACTATAGCTTATACATTATATTATAGCTTATACATTTTAGGGCAGAATTAGTATTAGGTACACTTGAATATAAGTGCTGATTCGTAGTTGAAGGTACCTAAGACAGTTTTAAGTCTATCAAACATAAGTTTTAATTACAGATTTAAAAAAATTAGGGTTATCTTAGACTTGCCTTCCAATTTTTAAAAACCCATTCTCAGTGTTCGAATTTTGAAAAGTCCAAATACTCCAAGCACCTCCAAGTGTGTCCTCCTCCAAAAAATCCATGTCTTTATATTTCCTTGAATGTTTGTGTGGTAATCAAACATTTCATACTAAAGTTCAACGATGCAAGATCAAAATTTATGAAAAAAAAAACACGGTTAGTCTCATATTAAAAGTTCTTCATAATTATGACTAAAATAACCTGTGACAATTTGGACCAGTTGAAAAATAACAACTTCCAACTTCAGATTATTTGCTATTTCAGTACATAAGTATCAAATCATATTGTACACAAGCAACTAACTCGAACTGACCATTGTTGATAATTGCAATACATCAAGTAATTAACTATAACAGTTTAATCCTAATCCAATTAATGTGATCGCATCGGATAACAAGCCTGAGGGATACTCGATTACTAACTAGAAATCCATACTAGACTACTAGGCTATACCTAAGTAAAACAAGGAATAGTTATATTTATAGTCAAAGTCAAAGCCATTTCTGAAGTCAACTTTCAACTGAGAAAGCTGGCATGAAATTCAAATAGTAAAATCACACCCACGAAATGCCTGAAAGGGGCGTGAGTTTGCTATACCAAGACTACTAAAAATAAAACATAACAGAAAGGAACAAACAATAAGGATATGATTATTGTATAATTGCTATTTATACTAGCAAATATTTTCTGGCAATTATTTCCTACTAGCTGTCCCCCGCGGTTTCACGCGCGTTCCCGACGTAGCCTATGTCCTTCTTCATGAGAATGACTAGATAAAATAGTTGACGCCTCGCTGACGACCCTTAGGGTCATCACCCACTATGTCAGCACCGCTCCATCGCAGCAACGGACCGGCACCGCCTCAACTCAATCCAACCGCCGCCCGCCTGCGAGGTGGCAGCTTGCGGCGCCGATGAAATTGGTGGCGCTTCTTTGGTAAGATACCGCTTGCTGGCGTCACGCACCAAAGGAGCGGGCCGCTCGCTGGAAGCGTGTGGTCAGCAGGACTAGTGGCTTCTAGCGAGGCGTCAACTATTTTATCTAGTCATTGTAAAATTTACTTTCACGCATACGATTTAAGGCCTCACTTTTATGGCAAGGTAAATGCCGAGGCGTAGCCGTGCTGTTATAGTGAGCGGTGAGTGGTGACCCTAAGGCACCGATCCCACAGAGAGTCTAGAGTTCTGCGTTGTGCATTCACTATTGTGCACACATCAAGCAGTCTAGTGTTGTAGAGTTCTGCAATATTCCCTACCACAGATCTCTGTGTTCGCTACCGATTACACGTATACATTTTTTTACTTTTAAAGGAGCCGCATAGTTTACAGTGAAAGGGAAACGCAGAAATCTAGAACTCTCTCTGTGGGGTCGGCGCCTTAGGCTTTGTGTTTTGCACTTTTGGCGATATCATCACGTCTTACCATGGTGTAAATGTGTTCAAATCATCGAACCCAAACAAACGGAATAACATTCATTTTGCTTGAAATATATTCCGCCAATTTCCCGCCACCGACAATGCGCTCTGATTGGCTAAGTCAAGGACTCATACACTCTTGATTGGCCAAGTCAAGAATACACGATGCTGTGATCGGTCCTTACTGTGCAAAACCAATGACTAGTTGCGGAATCGGTATAACTACTCTATAGGATTTTTCCTCGATGGTTCAAATACATGTTAAGAGTGCAAGCCAAAAAAATATGGCAATGTCAGATGAAACAAACTTATGTCTAATCTTCGCGTGGAGATGAGATGGAGATAGCGCGTTCCGCTGAACAAAAATGAACTAAGCGCTTTTTATCTAAATAACTCGTAAAGTATAGAATATTTTAAAAAATCGTTAGTAGTAGCCCTAGGTCATATGTTAGTGATATTATTTATCGAATTTTTGTCTTAATTAGATACACCATGAACGAATAAAACCGAAAATTCATTATTATTAGAGGTAGCTTTGTGATTTTGATAGATAGAACCCTCGCGTATATAATGAAAATACCCATCTAAAAATATTTTTTCATTTAAATACTATTTACTTGGGTAAATTTCAATTCTAAGATTGTTATTTTGCTTTATACGCACTCTTAAGAACTGATAATCTTTCATTTTATGAAAATTATCTATTGCTCATTTTATTCTAAAGACTCGAGAACACTATTTGTGATATTCCATCTTATTATTACCGAAAGTCCGAGAATCGAATCGAATTATTTACACTTCGTCTAGACGTACTAGCTAATTTAGCATGAATCATATCTTTACACCTGGCTGCGTATTTCTAATAAGTAATAATCGAACAATTATTATTAGCCATTCAATTATCACATTTACCGAAAATCCTCAATTAAGGCGTCAAAATTGTTACAGCCGTTCCACAAAGCAATCAATTAGCAGCTTTATTACTATCTCCTACTTGCCAACGACAGTGTGCTTATATTGACAATGGATTATAGCTCTTAACACTACGCAATAAGAGGTAAATATTGATGTACAATAAACGGGGTATAATAATTTCTGAAGGGTGACAGTTTCAAAACTGCCAACTTCCAAATTGTTGTGCAAAAGTTTAATTTATGCGGTAAGTTTGGTGTAAAATTATTTGTGAAATACTGTTTTAATAAATGACGATTCATCAATTGAACGTCTGACTTACTGTGTAAGCCATTTTTGTTTGAATGCTACCCTTTTTTTAACCGACTTCAAGAAAAGGAGGAGGAGAACTCTTATCTGACACTGTTTTGAAGTCAGCGAAATATTTTCTATAGAACACGTCGTGCGATTTCGCTCACTTCAAAACAGTGTCAAATAAGAGTTATTTTATACTTTTTAGTGTACTTTGAAGGCGGTTTATTTTTTTGTTAAAAAGTTAATTTATTGGGCAGGTTGGAAGTTTTGGGCTCAAATTAGGGGGCTGTAGATTACTACAGCCCCTAAGTACCCGGAATAAGTACCCTTCCACCGTGCTCTTCTCAAGAAGTTTTCCTTCACCAGAAATTCCCAGTATATGATTTGAACACATGACTTTAATCACACTTTTATCGCTAGGTACACCCAGGGGCTCTACCGCGTAACTTTGGTGGTAATCGTAACGAACACCATTAATAAATTTTATACAATCAGGGCCGGCGAATGGTCATCCTCGCGTCATATCGCGTGCGCGTCATTGGATGAAATAATTAATGGTGTTCGTTACGATTACCACCAAAGTTACGCATTAGCCCGGCAGGTCAGGATTCACTATATCGAGGTCCTTAGGCAATGCAATTCTCGGAGCCCCTTTACTCTTCTCTAACGTCCTAAAATTATTTTTTTCGTCCACAAAATTGTATTCATAATTATGCTTTTGCATGCCGCACCGTCGCTCGCCGTCAATATATCGAATATCATTTTATAATAATTTGGTATATGACAATGTAATATAAATAAAAACAAGACAATTATTATCACTGAGGATACAAATAATATTTACACTCGATGAAATTTCTCGGCGCGCGGGGCCCCTAAGCAGTTGCCTACACTGCCGACCCTGGGTACACCAGAATGTCAACTTAAAAATAGAGGTATATTATACAAAAAAAAAATGTATTTGTATCCGCCAAAGTAATTTATTATAAAGAACCACAAGGTATGGTCAGATGGTACTTTCGCAGTACCGGCCTGTCTGGCCAGGTCACTGATGTTGTGTTCAAAATGGAAACATCCCTTTTGGTGGTTAGATTTGATTCAACAAGAGTCATCGCTCACTATGTCAGCACCGCTCCATCGCAGCAACGACCCAGCACCGCCTCAACTCAATCCAACCACTAGCTGCCAGCGCGCCGCCTGCGAGGTGGCAGCTCGCGGGAGACGCCGGTAAATTGGTGGCGCGGCTTTGACAAGATGCCGCTTGTTGGCGTCACGCAGCAAGAGAGCGGACCGCTCGCTGGAAGCTAGTGGTCAGCAGGACTAGTGGCTTGTAGCGGCAAGCGCGCTTGCCGCGAGGCGTCAACTATTTTATCTAGTAATTGTAAAGGCATCACATGCCTGACAAGGTAAATGCCGAGGCGTAGCCGTGCTGTTATAGTGAGCGGTGACCCTTATACTAACAGCATTTTGTTCAATTGCTCCCTGTATGACCAAAAACAAAAATAACAGTAACACACATGCATTCACAACGTAATAATATTTCATAATAATATGAATGGAAAGTGAGCGTAGTGAATAAGGGAATATTCTGCCGGGAAGGCTTTAAAGTCGCAAATGTGATTTATTTTCACATTACTGTATGAAAAGAATTTAATTTTCACTTCATGTCGTATTTTCGGTGAATGCATGTTTATTTACGAATTTCACTGAAAAATTACGCTGTATGATGCTTGATTAAGCATTTTTATTACGAAGTTGTTTGTACCGTGAAAACGTTTAAACGAGTCGTTTTTAGGGTTACGTACCTCAAAAGGTAAAAAATGAACCCTTATAAGATCACTGTTATCCGTTTGTTTATCTGTGTGTCACTACTGATTTTCTCAGGAAGAGGTGGACCTAGTAAGTTGAAATTTATACCAGATACTGAAATCTAGAGTCCCTATTAGGTGTATAAAAATCAAGGTCTTACGTCAACACGATAAAAAGTTATGAGCAAATTAAGATTTACGAGAAATCTTGTTTTTACTTTCTGAATCACTTCGTAATTTTCCTTACTTAAACACTATGTAGTTGATATAGGTACAGGTAAATCATACTCTATAGTCTAGACTTGAATTAAGACCAACTGATGTTCACAGGAGTCGCAGTGATTACTGATTAAAGTATTATCCATCTTTGTTTATTGAATGGATAGGAAAGGGACAGGTCTAGATATAAAAAAACATTATAAATGATTGATGTCTCCGAATGCATTATAAAAATAAATTCTTTTGGAGTATAAGTAAAACTGCAGGACATAAGTAGTTATAAAACAATAATGACCTATTTTATACATTACTCAGTGAACCGAGCGACAGTATGTCACTTGTCAAAAGCAAAACAATTACATTTAATAAACCTTCGAAAAGTTACACTCTTGTCAAGTAATGCTATTTACTTTGACTAATGATATATATTTTCTAAGGCTATTTATTACAGAATCTATTGTCCTTCTCATCAATTATCCGATATTGTTTATAGTTGATAATACAGAATAATTAAAAGTAAGCTTTATTCCTATGATGGTACCGTTGAAGTAATTACAGCAATTTGTTTATAAAAATGGTTGTCCCAGGTGTTTATTTCTATTTAGAGCATTTAAGGCTCAATCCAGGCTGATGCGGCTAATTAGTAAGAACGGGGGGGTTAATCGAGCCACATCGAGATAATGTTGCAACTTTATCTATTTTTCAGATCAAAATTGAATAGAAAATGGTAGATATGCTACTAAACGGTAGTATAAACATTTGCATATAAAAAACAATTCATATCTGGAACATATATATGGATATGAAGTTATAAATTAGCCCCCCTGTGATTTGAGTATGGAGACAACATGAAGTGGCTGAATCTTTAGGACATGATCATATAACCAGATAGGAGGAGATCGCTGGAAACCAATATGAGACGAAGCCTAAGAAGAGCACGCTTCATCATTATCATCATCAGCCTATAATGTCCAACTTCTAAGCACAGGTCTCCTTTCACAAATGAGGGTGAAAAGGAATGAGCAGATACTCCACTACGCGTGCCCACTGCGGATCGGTAGAGGTAGGCTAGTGGTGAACCTACTGTTGGAGTTTTCAAGCCACCTAGTAGGCCTCCAACTAGCTTAACGACTATCACGTTTATGTGATAACCGGGCCAACGGCTTTACGTGCCTTCCGAAGCACGGAAACGCTGGATTTGAAATACCACTAGGCAGTCACCCATCCAGGTACCAACCACGATGGTGGTAGCTACTTTGCCGATCGATTAAGAATGGCTAATCATGCTGCACCACGAGCTCGCTTACCCAGCAGAAACCTATTCATTAGCCTTGAAAGTGCCTACATTGTAAGACTCAGGAACCACAGATGTCGGAAGCAAGTTCCAATCCTTTGCTGTCCACATTATAAATGAGGATACATAACTTTGAGTCTGTATATTCAGTATATGTAAAAATGTGGATGGTAGAATAAAGTTGAACAATTCCTGCGCTCAACAAAATATATCCTATAGAAAACCGATAGGCAAAGAACTTCTTGGATGGTTGAGGCTCGTGAGTTTCACCTTTATAAAGACTCATCTGAGTCTCCTGGCTCGGCGGTATGTTTACTCAAGGGCATCAAACTGGTGCTTAGTAGATCCATCCCAGATACGGCAGCAGTACTTTATGCCTCACCGGACTTGTGCTTTATAAAGTTGTAGTAACTGTTCAAGCGTGAAGTACCGCTTGGCCTTCCGCTTGGCCTTTAAGAGGATACCCACTACCCAGCGATCTACCAACTGTTTCAGCCTCGAGGGCTGGCGAATACCTCGCCCAGCGCATTAGTATAGCAATACAGAGAGGTCTGGGCACTTTACCACATGGCAGCGACCTTGATAAGTTAGCCTATTTATCATTTTTTCTGTTATTATTTTTTACCTTTCTTAGTTTTTAGTTTATTATTATTTAGATTATGTTATTTAGTTTCGTTTTATGACATAATGTTTTGATATATCAAAATCCCGCTTAGAACAAACACTGTTTAAAGAAAACTAAATACATTTAATCCTAGAGCATCCTAGCCCCTACCGCACCGCACCAACCATTCAGATCCTAATTACATCACATTACAAACTTACAGTTAAATACATCACAAATGTTAGTTCATAACTCAACAATACTCTAAAGCATTTATTCTGTAGCATCAGTTCACCCGGTAGGTAATTGCAAAACTTCAAACCTAGCCGGCTAAGTTAGCCGTACAAGTAATTTGTTCAACTTAGGGCGGGACCAAGTAGAATTATTATAGACCTTTAAGATTGTTGATGCTTGCCGGTGCCCCGAGTAATTATAGTTTATATTTTACTGTTACATAATATATGTATTTAACAAGACTTTGTTTGGGCCACCCCCGCGTTTAAGGCAGGCGTGCTTAGCTATCTTTAGTCACAACAAAATAATATTAAACCTATTGCCTCAATCCACCCCCTGATTAATTTAACAAACGCGATTATAATCTATGACTTGCTACAGCTTCTTTTTAACCGACTTCAAAAAAAGGAGTGTCGACAATTCGGCTGTATTTTTTTTATTTGTTACCTCAGAACTCCGTAATTTTATTAACCGTTTTGGAAAATTCTTTTATTGTTTGGAAGGGTACACTTCCCGTTTGGTCCCATTGTCATCAGGTAAGGATTTGATAACTTTTTAGTGTACTTTAAAGTCGGTTTAAGTTTTTTGTAAAACAGTTCAATTATATCCATAACTTAAAATCTTTATATCGTTCTCTACAACTCTTAGGCAACTTTGCAATAAAATCCTTGCTGTGTTTTTTTTTTATAATGCCACTAATAGATAGACAGATAGAGATACGTTGCATTTTATGTTGTAATGATAATGAAAAGAAGTGACGGGCCGGTTGGCACAGTAACTATCGCGCCAGGTCATGGGTTGATTCCCACACAGGACATGCATTTGTGTGCATCAACATGTCTGTATGTCCTGAGTTTGGGTGTAATATGCATTTACAAAAAAAAGTATCCTAATTTAATCGTTAATATCCTTACTTATCTAACTAATATTATAAAGAGGAAAGATTTGATAGTTTGTTTGTTTGCATTGAATAGGCTCCAAATCTGCTGAACCGATTTGAAAAATTCTTTCACTGTTGGGAAGCTACACTATCACCTGGGTGACATAGGCTACTTTTTATGACGGGAACGCGGGTGAAACCGCGTGAGACAGCTAGTAATATTATAAATGCAAAATTGAGTTGGTTTGTTTGTTTGTTATTTCTTCACGCCTCAACTACTCAACGGATCATCATGAAATATGGCATGTAGATAGCCTATGGTATGGAGAAGGACATAGGCTACTTTTTACCCCGGAAACGCGTGTGAAACCGCGAGGGACAACTACAAACAAAAAGTATAGTGGGAACAGTTGTCTGATGGTTTCCATAGTACAATCTCTGCTTAGTTTGCGATCAGATAGCCGTGTGTGAGGAATGTCCCAGGATATTTATTTATTTCTTATCCTTATTAATTAAAATTTTGATTGACCAAATATTTGTTCATAAAAACCTATCTTGATATTTCTCAGATGCGACAAACACATATTCTTTAGACCTCAACATAAAACGGCATCGCATACAGAATTTTCCACATAACACCGTGAAACTCCAACAAATTGCTTCCGAAGCCGACACCGTACCGCTGCATGTAAACTTTTGTAATTAACGGTGCCGTACATGCTGATGGTGATTGATGCCTACCTCGTACCTGCTTGGAACAATGTGATATGATGTATATGTCTCATTAAGCCTATGTATCTATCGAAAATTAAAGCTAACAACTGTATGTATTAGAAATTTGGGTAGAGATAGGAGACTAATCGGAGATGAGAAACTCACGAGCCTCGACCATCGAAGAAAGGTTGCTTGCTTATCGGTTTTCTACAGGATATATTTTGGAGAGTGTGCGCAGGAATTGTTCAACCTTATTCCACCATCCCCATTTTTACACCGAACCACAAGACGTCGGGAAAATGTTCACCCGTACGTTGTTGACATACCGAAAATACGGATACAGCGTTTTGCATCCTCATTTATAATGCGGACAGCAAGGGAGTGGAACTTGCTTCCGGCGTCTGTGTTTCCTGACGCCTATAATCTAGGTACTTTCAAGGCCAGAGTGAATAGGTTTCTTCTGGGTTAGCGTGTTTCATCTTAGGTTTCTTCATTGCCCCTTATGGGCGGGTCAGTGGTCAAACGCAAGCCCATTAAATTAAAAAAAAAGAAGAGATCCCATGATCTCTTCTTTTTAACCGACTTCAAAAATGGAGGAGGTTCTCAATTCGAAGGTATTTTTTTTTTAATGTTTATTACCTCATAACTCCGTCATTTATTAACCGATTTGGAAAATTCTTTTTTTATTTGAATGGGTACACTTCCTGTTAGGTCCCACTTTTTAGTGTACTTTGAAGTCGGTTTAAGTTTTTTGTAAAACAGTCCAATTTTTTGTAAAACAGTCCAATTATTTTTAATGTTAAGACAAAATATAACACTAGATGCAAATGGAACAGTAGGTCTAGACTTGGATTTTAAGTAGATTTGACCTTAAAAAAACATTTTTAATACAAGTTTTTTATGGTGATTATACTTTTTGTTATATGTACAATTGCATTGACATCCAAAATACTAATGTATACCAAACAGCTTAATCGGACACTGGGCTCAAATTTAATTTGCAAAATTCGATTACAGACACCGGACAGGTGAAACTAATTAAAAGCTTGTGAAATGTATCCTTGCTGTATGCTTTGCTGGCCGGTTCTGTTTGCCTTTCAAATCATTAGTGATAAAATAAAATATATTTATTCTATTAGCCTATATATCACCACGCACAAGAAATGATTCCCAAGAACCACCGAACCAAATAAACAAGCATCTACTCGCTACATCTCAGTCCGGTCTCATGCACCCGTAAGTCTATTGGCTCTCATGTCGCCCATTACGAAGAGCCTGCGAACATCGGTGACCTTAATACCTTACACGTAATTCTAACCCTTGCTGCTTTGTGCTCCAGTTGAATTTAGTTTGTGATAAAATTGAAACAATAAAGTACAACAGGTTGGGGTTGAATGCTGAAGTTTGTTTGAATGTTGAGACGTGGAATAGGTCCAGATAAAATTTATAGTTTTAGTCTAATTCGCGTTTAAATTTTGAACTGTGTAATTGGACGTGTAGCGGAAAGGGTATTACCATAGAAGTACACGACTGCTATGATACTAAACGCACAGATCGCGAAAAAGATAATTGAACTGTTTTACAAAAAACTTAAACCGACTTCAAAGTACACTAAAAAGTAATCAATTCCTGATCTGATGGCAATGGGACCAAACGAGAAGTGTACCCTTTAAAATAAAAAAAGAATTTTCCAAATCGGTTAATAAATGACGGAGTTGTGAGGTAACAAACATAAAAAAAAACATACAACCGAATTGAGAACCTCCTCCTTTTTTTGAAGTCGGTTAAAAATGTTATAATAATATTTGCAAGTGACGTGAAAAAATGTACCCTCATTGAGCGGTGACACGTTGGTTATGAGTTTAATTCAGTGTATTTGGAAGTAAACATTGGGTATGAATTTTTGAGTAATTTATTTTGAGCTGTTTTTTTTTATTGAGAGTCTGTACCTCATTTTGTCTTCAAACCTTTCGGATAGATATCCTTTCCATTACACGTTATTATAAAATCGAGATTTGAAGAATGATATAATTCTGAGGAAGAAAATAAACCTAAAGAAATTGGTGTGATAGGAAAAGAAGCAAATGGTTCATGTGAAATCCGATAAATTTTATAAATATGATGTAATGTCTAAGGCGCCGATCCCACAGAGAGAGTGAGTTCCGAGTTCCGAGTTCTGCATTCCGTGTTGACTATTGAGCACACAGCAAGCAGTCTAGAGTTCTGCAATATTCGCTACTGATCGCACATCATACACTTTTTTTACTTTCGAAGGCCCCACATAGCTTACAGTCAACGCGGAATGCAGAACTCGGAACGCAGAACTCTAGAAATCTTCTCTACGGGATTGGCGCCTAACTGGATTATGAAATCTGTCATAAATTTTATATAGATCAAACTTTGGAAACTTCTTATCCTGAGAAAATATTATATCAAGTATTTTTTTTATATTTACCAAGATTGTTTAGGCCAAAATACCTATAATAATATTTATAGTAGAAACCTACTCATATTGAGTATCAATGACGAGCCTCTGCTTCCCGATTCCTCTCCTTTTCCCACATCATATGTGTGAGCGAGAAAAGAGCTTCGGGAATCTTCTACATACTTCGGCGACGCATCGCCAAGCGCGTGTGTGCGAGTAAAACGAGACGCGCGCCTCGCAACATTCAGTACGAAATACACTACAGATAGAAACGCATGTGAAATTTGTGATTTGTGATAGTGCGCATAATCATTGGATTGCCATAGGAGTTCCTGGTAAGTCCTTACCTTTATCCTGGGAGGCTCCTCGTTTTCCATATTGATATTTTAACGCAAAAACCCACCATTTTTTCTGGTACGCCTTCGAGCGGATTCATTTTGAGTCAGCCATTACAGTAATTTAATTTCATATCAAATCACGTATAATTTCCCGCTTTCTATAGGTTTTATGCCTCTAAATAGGTATATACCTCATAATACGCAAGTCTTATACCTCATAAATAGGTTTTAGACTATATAAATACGATATTTCGTACTCCCGCCATTTTTACCACGCCAATCGTGATAAAAAGTAGTTAGGTATTCAATACCGCCGCCGCTCCTCCATATTTTTAGGACTTAGATTTTATAGGTACCGATTCGTATCTTATTATACGAAATCATATGGTGTACTAATAACCGCAATACGTACTTACTATTTGTACTATTACTACGCATATAATTGCATTCTGTGAGCCTTGTCTGTCGACTTGAAATAAACTTTCATACCTATATAGGTAGGTGCCTAAACATACCTACCTACTTGCCTACGTCATTTTACTTTAATTAGGTAATTTTGCAATTTATTATTACGCAATCTTTCACAATGGAAGCTATTGAAACTAAAATTAAAATATTGGAAGCTAAAAATGAAGCTATTTTTGAACAATTATCGTTCTTATATGATTCTTCTAAGAATGTTTCCACATCCGCGAGTGCAGACCTTCGTTCCTCAGAGACATTCATGGCGGACACTGAAATTATTAGTACAATTCGTCATGAATTTAGTGCCAATTTAGATACAATTAACGCATTAAATATGCAACTTGATCCAGAATATAAGATTGATTATAAAAAAATGATTTCCTTTGATACAGTGTACACCCGAATAGAAAGGGTTCGTTCTCTTATCGTCAGTAAGACAAATATTACGTCGAATGTGTCCGCGCAGAATACTATTCCGTCCCAATATAAAGGTCGTATCAAACTACCACCAATTCAAATTCCGTCATTTGATGGAAAAATAGAAAATTGGCCCGTCTTCTTTGAATCTTTTAAATCTAATATACATTCAAATCCTGATCTTTCGAATTCTCAAAGAGTACAATATCTTGTAGGTAAATTAATAGGAAATGCTTTAAAAATCACGGCAGGTATTATACCGTCCGGTGATAATTATAATTCTATTTGGGACAGCTTAGTTCAAAAATATCAAGATAAAAGAGCATTAGGCTCACACTACATGTCTAATTTATTCAATATTAAACCCGCATTAAATAATTCCGCGTCTTTAAATACGTTCATTGAAACTTTCCACGCTTCTGTATCTGCGTTGGAACAGTTAGGTATTGAAGATATGAAAGATTTTATCTTACTTTCTTTAGCTTTAAAGAAGTTAGATCCCGCAACCGCTTATTCCTTTGAAATGTTTATAAGGAATAAAGAAATTCCTTCTTATAAGGATTTTGTTGATTTTATTAAATCGCAAGTAAAAATATTAGACCGCACTTCTACGCCAATTGCTGGCTCCGCGCGAACCGCCCCAGTCGGTAGCAACCTTAATAATCCGCCCGCTTCTCGGTCTCAACCGCGTAATTCAAACACAGTCCACCATGCTTTCCTTGCACGCGATAATAATAATAAAAGCACTTGCTTATTTTGTAATAAATCTGATCACTATCAGATTTTTAATTGTTCCTCTTTTAAAGCACTTAATACTAAAGATCGTTTAGATTTTGTTAAATCTAAAAAAGGCTGTGTAAACTGCCTCAGCCTTACGCATACTGCTTCTCAGTGTAAGTCGTCGTATAGTTGTAAAACTTGTAATAAACACCATCATTCTCTTTTGCATTTGGATAGTAATTCACAATCGCAACAAATAGTTTCCGACTCGCGTCCCTCTCACTCGACGCGTCTTGATAAGAGCGATAACCGCATCGCGCAGCTTTGCGCGCAGCCGTCCGCCGCCGCCCGCGCCGCGCCGCGACCGCTCCCGTGCGCAGCCTCGCCCGCGCATCCGACCGCGTCTCCTTCTAACGCTACGGACGCTCCGCAACCGGTGTCGCTATGCACCCGAGCGCGAGTTGATAAGAATAATGATAACGAACGCGATTCTTTTAATAAATTAAATCCTTCCCATACTACTGTACTTTTATCAACCGCTCAAGTTTATGCGTCTAATAAGGACAATAAATATATTTCAGTTAGATGTTTAATAGATAACGCGTCTCAAAACAACATAATTACAACTGCCTGTTGTAAACAACTAAATTTAAATATAATACCGCTTAGCAATTCTTTTATAAAGGGTGTAGGATCCACTTCGCGTCCTATTCACGGCTACGTTCAATTTAAAATAACCGCGAAAAATAAAAAATATTTTTATAATATTACCGCTCTTGTCGTTGATTGCATTACTGACAGGTTACCGACTGAATATGTTGAGACTTCTATAGTGCAACATTTAGGTAACTTACCGCTCGCTGACCCTCTGTGGCACATCCCCGGAGAGGTCGAAGTAGTTCTCGGGGCACAATTGTTCCCATTTTTATTTTTAGGTCAAAAAATTATTGCACCTCCCGCTCCTTCTGCCCTTGAAACCGTGTTTGGTTATATTCTTATGGGTGACGTTCCCGCTAACTCTAATATTAATAAAAATGCATCCACTTATTTTGATACCGCGACTTTTTTCATTTCTGGTCCCAATGACCTTACTATTTCTTTAGATGATTCCCTACTTAAATTTTGGGAGCTCGAAGAAATTCCCGCGCAAAAATTTATGAGCTCGGCCGAAAAGGAGTGTGAACAGCTGTTCTCTCGTAACTTCTCACGGGACTCCGCAGGCAGATATTGCACCGCGTTACCTTTTCGTGAGGATCCTGACGTGTTAGGTGATTCCCGTTCCGTTGCTCACCGCCGTTTACTTGCTTTGGAGCGTACTAAGCTACGCGATCCACAGCTACGCGCTAGTTATAATGAGACTTATAGTGCTCGAACCGCTATTGATAATATATTCGCATTCTCCGATTCTAAAATTACTCTGTCATGGATACATTCATCTCCACATAGATGGAATGTTTTCGTTAGTAACCGCATTGCTAAATGTCAAGAAAATCTTGACCCAAAACATTTCTACCACGTTAGTGGTATAGAAAATCCTAGCGACTGTCTCTCTAGAGGTATTTTACCTGAGCAGCTAGTGTCACATCACTTATGGTGGCACGGCCCGAAATGGTTAAAAGATCCAGTTTCAGAATGGCCTATCACTCACTCCATTTAGTCCCGAATGCTGTGAGGACCTACCTGAATTTAATAGTAAAACGCTTGTTACTTGTACCGCGTCCGCTTCTGTTGAGCCTAATTTAATTTACGAGCTTGCTCTGAAATACTCATCATGGAATAAAATATTACGCATAATAGTATACATACTTAGATTTTCTCGCATAATTTCTCGTGATCAAGGTCACAGCCGCATCACAGCTTCTGAGCTAAATAAAGCTGAAGTATATTTAATACGCTCTGTACAACAAGTTCATTTTCAAAATTTATTTAATAATATTCAAAAAGTTAAATTATCTTCCCCTCTTAAAAAACTTGACCTCTTTATAGATCAAGATAAAATTATTAGAATTGGAGGTAGACTTTCAAATGCAAATCTTCCGTATGAAGCTCAGCATCTCGCTCTTTTACCTAAACATGACCACGTTACTCATCTTATTATAGACTATTTTCACCGTGCTCATTGCCATACTGGTGCCAATCTTCTGAGCTCACTGTTGCGCCAGAAATATTGGATACTGTCCGCTAGAAGTGTCATTAGACACAGAGTACATTCATGTAACTTTTGTTTTAAAAATTCCCCTTCATTTCTCAGCCCAAAAATGGCTGATTTACCCTCTTGCCGCGTTCAGGAGACCAAAGCGTTTGTGCATACGGGCGTTGACTATGCTGGACCCATTAAAGTAACATTATGTAGACGCAGAGGTCAAAAGAGCCAAAAGGCATATATTTGTTTGTTTATATGCTTAGTAACCAAAGCTGTACACATCGAATTGGCAACTGATGTGTCATCAGATACTTTTATTTCCGCTTTTAAGCGATTCATTTCCCGTCGAGGACCTGTTTCTTTTCTTTACTCCGATAACGGAACTAACTTTGTCGGAGCTAAAGCTCAATTACAAGAACTACTTACCGATCAGTACCGCATTGAATGGAAAATGATTCCACCCCGCGCCCCACATTTCGGAGGATTGTGGGAATCTAATATAAAATCGATTAAAACTCATTTATACCGTGTTATCGGTTCGCAGCTCCTCACATATGAAGAGCTCCTCACTGTTCTTACCCAAATTGAAACAGTCTTAAATTCTAGACCGCTTTGCATTTTATCTGAGGATCCCTACCCGGACCCTCTTACTCCCGCTCACTTTATAATGGCTTCACCATTGACTTCATTGCCACTTCAGAATGTGTCCGAGGAAACCATATCTTTACGTTGTCGGAAACAATTATTAGATCAGATGGTGTGTAGCTATTGGAAAAGATGGCGTATAGAATATTTACATAATCTTCAAGTTAGACAGAAATGGCTCATTGATAAAAATAACATTAAGATTGGTACTGTGGTTCTTATACACCAAGATGATATTCCCCCTTTACGTTGGCCGTTGGGCATAATATCACAAGTTTATCCTGGCAAGGATGGAAATATCCGCGTCGCTTTAGTAAAAACTTCAAATGGATCATTCAAAAGACCCATTGTCAAGTTATGTCCATTACCCTCACAATAAAAATTAATCATACCGCATCTTATATTCAGTACTTTAGTAATTATTATAATCTGTAATTAGTTCTTATAATTAATTATTTTTTCTTTCTTTTGAGAACACTACGTATTCTCAAGGCGGCGGAGGATGTTTAGGCCAAAATACCTATAATAATATTTATAGTAGAAACCTACTCATATTGAGTATCAATGACGAGCCTCTGCTTCCCGATTCCTCTCCTTTTCCCACATCATATGTGTGAGCGAGAAAAGAGCTTCGGGAATCTTCTACATACTTCGGCGACGCATCGCCAAGCGCGTGTGTGCGAGTAAAACGAGACGCGCGCCTCGCAACATTCAGTACGAAATACACTACAGATAGAAACGCATGTGAAATTTGTGATTTGTGATAGTGCGCATAATCATTGGATTGCCATAGGAGTTCCTGGTAAGTCCTTACCTTTATCCTGGGAGGCTCCTCGTTTTCCATATTGATATTTTAACGCAAAAACCCACCAAAGATATCTTGCAACAATATAAAGTAAAGTTTATATTTTAGTAACCTGAAAGGAATTCCGATTTAGTTTAATATTTTAAAGGCGACCATTAAAATCTGTTTTACACCCAATACATGCCAAACGTAAACTAGGAAATTGTATTTTACGATTCGAAAGTAGCGACATTTTGTGTCGTACGTAACGGCAAATTGTATCTGAATTATAAAGGCTGGTTGAGTTTTAAAAGAATCTGTTGGAATAGCAATGTGAATCGCATATTATTTTTGTATGAAATAAAAACTTTTTGCTGAATTCATGATTAAAATACAACTTTCCATACATAAATATTCATCGCTACACGTGCCTATAAAAAATAACAATAAAGCCCGCACAGAAAATATTATTTTCCTTCAAAACCGTTAAAATTAATACCAACGTAAAAAAAAGTATGATTTGATTACATTTTTTTTTAATTTCGCAAAAATTCTGAGAACCCTCGTAAACGTCGCTCAGCTGTCAAATATTAGTTAACAAATTGGATTCCGTTCAAAATGGTAACGGGTTCAAATCCCGACGGTGTAACTTTGCGGAGAGGTAACGATAGGCAGGAATTTGCAAAGGTTATTATTTATTATTCTAATTTAAAGATTTGTTTCGATCATGTTATTTCATTATCTCACGAATCTCCTAATAGGATTAACGGATTCAGATGACTTGGATATAAATATACCTTGAATCAAAACATCATATTGTATACTCTGAGAAAATATGAGAAAGAAACCTAAATCCTTAGCTATTTTATCTACTAGCTAGTCTATTTTTATATTCACCCGACTTCAGAGCGCAAAAATCTTACTAACGAGCACCAAGCGAGTTTCAAGTCAGTGAAAAAATATAACATGTAATATACCCCATTACAAGGTCACAGACTCCGCATTTGCAACATTAGCAACTTTAAACATTAACATAAGTTTTTCATTCAGCTTTATATTACGTGGAGTAAAACTTGAAAATGAAAATAAAAACTGCAATGAAGTGTTGAAGCTTAGATGCTGCTATTGTTATAATGTTTTTTTCCACGGAAGAAAGAATACACATTATTTCTGTTCTCTGTGGTTTTCTCGCTTTGTTTTTGTAAGTGCACGCAATATCGATGGCAGGTATGACATGCATGTCACTTATCTTAAGAATATGGATCGATCAGGGGCCCAAGTCTGAACAATTGTGTTCCAATGAACTTTCAGTGATGTCAAAATTGTGACATTTTACAGTTTTGGTAGTCTACTAACACAATAGCGTTATAATGGTGTCATAATGGCGCCATTATGTGTACCACTGAAAGGTAATTGGAACACAATTGAAATAGCAGACTGGCCTCTGGTATATAGAAAAATCCTATACTACTGTTAAATATATGTATGTTTTGAGATCTCGAAAACGGCTCTAACGATTTGCTGTATGGGGGTTTAAAGGCAAAAAACCTAGCTAATTTATCATCATATCAGCCTATGGATGTCCACTGCTGAACATAGGCCTCCCCAATTGACTTCCACTTTGAACGGTTTTGGGCCGCTTGCATCCAGCGGTGCCCAGCGACTCTGACCAGGTCGTCGGCCCACCTGGTGGGAGGGCGTCCCGCTCAGCGCTTTCCAGTACGTGGTCGCCACACGAGAACCTTTCTTCCCCAGCGGTTATCGGCTCTTCGAGCGATGTGGCCTGCCCATTGCCACTTCAGCTTACTAACTCTACGAGCTATGTCCGTCGTTTTCATTCTCCTACGAATGTCCTCATTACGAACCCTGTCACGTAGAGAAATTATAGCATAGCTCGTTCCATAGCTTGCTGAGTGACTCTGCTAGTTCACATCTATGGAAAACGAAAAAATAAATATAGAGCAAAGCTCTGTCACCCCAGGTACAAGTGAGGTCGGTAATTTTACTGCACCATGTAACGTGCAAATAGTTGAATTAGAATAGCAATCTTGGCCCCCAGATGTTTTCTCAAATACCATGTATTTGAAAAAAAGGCATTGATTAGTGTTGTGCCTCAAGCACAGAGTACACCGACCTGACTACTTAGCTACACACAGTTTAATGTATTTACTGTTTAATTTTAAAAATATGTTATTGTGTATGTATTTATTGTCTATTGTGTACTTTCTTATGTGTGTAGAATAAATAGTTTAAGGTTAAACATCAGTAACGAGGCTGGAAATTTGTTTTTTTTTTTACCTTCGTATTACACTATGGATAGATATTTCAGTGATTCGCGACCATAGTAGTTCATTTAGCATATTGTAGAATTGATAATTTTTGTTTTAGATTACCTATTTTTTTTACAATTCCCAAAATAGTAAGTTTAACGGTTTTTAGAGAAGCCGTGAGAAACGTTCAAATATGGCTCATATTATACAAAAAACATTCATACCACAATGTGTTAAATGAACTTCTACTGTCGCTAATCACTAAATGTTCTACGAAGGTAAAAAAAAACATGAAAAATTCAAAATTCCCACTTCGTAACCGATGTTTCATCATCATCATCATCAGCCTATAATGTCCCAATGCTGAGCACATGCCTCCTTTCACAAATGAAGGTGAAAGGGAATGGGCAATACTCCACCACGCGTGCCCACTGCGGATCGATGGAGGTAGGCTAGTGGTCAACCTACTGTTGGAATTTTTCAAGCCGCCTAGGAGGCATCCAACTAGCTTAACGACTATCACAATTAAGTGATAACCGGGACCAACGGCTTTACGTGCCTTCCGAAGCACGGAAACGCTCGATTTGAAATACCACTAGGCGGTCACCCATCCAGGTACCGACCACGACAGGCGTAGCTTAACTTTGCCGATCGATTAAGAACGGCTAATCATGCTACACCACGAGCACTTCTTACCGACCTAACCGATCTTTACCCTTAATTAAAATTGTTGACTAAACTTAATACCCGCAAGATGGTAATTCAAATAATATTCAATCATCCTAGAGGCTGACTTTAAGGAAACTTTAGTGACAAAACTAATAAACTCTTAATTTTCTGGAATGTTCCTTACACAAATACTGACTGTATAAACAGCAAAATACGATTTAATTCGTGGTGTAATAAAGCCGCACGTCCATTTAGCACATCTTCATGGTCCGTTGGTTTGCTCGCTTAAACGGCTTAGGCCAGTGGCTCTCAATGTTTTTAGATTTGCCCCACTGACAGTAAGAAATAGAGCGTAGCGTTTATTCGCACAAATAGAAGTTCGACTCGCGAAGTAGCTTACAGAATACGGTACCCAAATAACTTTATGTTGGGTTCTTGCGCGTGAGTAGGTAAGCTTGCCAGTGGTCATCGAGGAGGAAGGGTCGGTAACGCGTAAGAGATTCCTCGACATCGTCGCATAAAAAAAGACTTTGTAAATTGAGATGAGGGACGCGCATCCTATTATAACAATTGATGTCATTCTTATATTTTTAACCGCGAGCCAAGCGATTAAATTAGTTAATACCAACATTTATATATGAATATAGACTTTGATGTTTGTAAAAGTAAAAGACTATCTCTCTCTCTCTCTGAGATAGACTTAAAAATTAAAAATTGTGTGGCTCTTATTAAGAAATAACAATACAATATTGACAGAAAGGATGAAATACCGACGGCATACAATAGGTTTCCAAAAGCTAGCCAACTTCTATAAGGGGACAGAATTCTAACTTTGAGAATCTCATACACGAGTATCGGCTTAACGACCAGTATAGTAATACTCATACCTGCGCGAAGCATTTGCATCAATTGCTGACATTTTCACATAGCTATATAGGCAGTATCCGTAACCGTTCATCCAACAAATTGAACCGACAAATATGCCTGTTTCGCTTAGATTCTGGGTTACTATTTTAAGATATCATATACTGTGGCAGACAAGAAAGTACAGTGGTTTTAATACCCCAGGTATTTTACATGTTTTTATCATTTTCAGTAGCTTTTTTTCATGAGATGAGTTACCATCAAAAGAAAATGATCACTTTAATACCCTTTCATATTAATCTATTGACTTTTTACCCGATTTCCCCAGGAGGTTGTTTGTATGAAAACTGTGAATTGTGTAATATGACACGGTACTAAGTGATCATCTACTTTTGACGCTGGGTTTCCAGATTCTTTTTACTATGTGTAGGCGTGTGTTTGACCACAATCTCACCATGGTAAGTGATGATGTGGCCGAAGGTGGTAAGCACACAAAGCCTACAAGGAACTGGCTTTCAAGTGCAGCTGACGAATCACACCGATATAGGTCTCTCAACTTGAGAGTACAACAAAGTATACCCTACCACCGAGCTATGGTTTCCTCATGACGTTTTCCTTCACTGAAAGCTCAAGCTCATTGTAGGACTCAGAGCCTTCGACGTCACTACTACTGAGCTATCATCGTCTTCGCCTTTTCTTCACCGAATGGCATTAATAAATCCGTTTCTCAGAGATACACCCTGCGGCACGTAACTTGGCCATGTTTTGGTTAGAATTTTTCTGTTTTTTGCTATAGGTATTTGCTGGTTATTGAAATAATTGTTTTTTAAACTTGTCTGTTTTGAAAAGAAAAGGAAAAAATCTTACGAATCTAGCCAAGTTACGTACCAGCAACCATACGAACCTGTGATTTTAACAGGCCTTAGATTCCACTTGAATAATGAACCTCTATGTAAATAGAGTGTAATAATTGTCCACACAGCATAGACCGTTGCTATAAATCGCGCAACGTGCCGGCAAAGCTCGTAGTAACTGTTGTTACATCGTTTTAATGGTTGTAAAGGTATTATTTAGTATCCAGTCGCTTTTAAATGCAATTTAGTGAGAGCTTTGTTGTTTTTAACGGGCTCTCTCGGCCGTAACCAGTTCCTTACGATAAATTTCAAGTTGTAAAACAGCGGATGTTACGGCGGTCGTCTTGTTTGGAATCTGGTAGGGAGCTACATTTTATATTGGGTATTTTTTTCCAAGGACGTAGGTATATTAATAGGTTGTTAATTTATGAGTTTTTTATTTTATCGTAGTTAAAAAATAACAATGTCATCAATAATTTTTATTATAGGACGCGTGCACCTCGCGAGAAGCAAAAATAAACATTATTTTTAATTATTTATTTTTATTTGAAACACAAAATTAACCCGAAAGATGAGAATCACATGCTTGATATAAAGTTATGTAAACAGAATACTTCGGGAAGGAAGCCGACCGCAAGATTTTTTATCCCATTCTAAAAACTACGTCATTTAAAAAGATACCAGCCAGCAAAACTGTTTTAACTTCTAAATTTATATACGCAACTTAAACTTAACCAGAACAAGTCCTAAAAGAACGTAAGTTTTGCTAAGAGCCGAATAATATCCAATGTTAGACAACATTGAACGTATAACACCAAACTTGTGCAAAGTTTAAGACACTTGAAAGATGGTCCTACTACACATTTCAGTTCCACACTTAGTTCTAAGTTATAATCCAGTGTCTTGAGTCTCTACATGAGCCATTATTGAATTTGGAGTGGGTCCAAGATACCGATTTGTGTCAGCCAACTGTGCCGGCCAGATTTACGCATTATAGTGTTATACGCCATTAATTCTCTGATAATTGTTATTATTTTTTTTTGTTTTTGGTGGAGCCTTTATTTATTGAGCTGGCTGGAAATGGTTTGTCGCCCAGATAAAAAAAAAATGTGTTCTGCCAGATTGTTGTATCTAAGGAATCCTACATGGTAATTTTAGAATATATTTTATTAAGTATCTGTTTACTGAGATTACCTAATCTGTTCTGTATTTTAAGCGTGACTGGGTCAAAAGATTTGCATTTGTAATAATATAGAATCTTTATCATTGTATCGAAAGTTATATGACATACTTTTATCTATAATTTAATTTTACCCTAATTTATATTATAACTAGCTGTCACCCGCGGTTTCACCCGCGTTTCCGGGATAAAAGGTAGCTTATGTCCTTCTCCATACCATAAGCGATGATAGCTCAGTGGTAGTGACGTCGGATACCGAGACGAAGGTCCCGGGTTCGAATCCTACAATGAGCTTGAGCTTTTGGTGAAGGAAAACATCGTGAGGAAACCATAGCACGGTGGTAGGTTACTTTGTAGTACCCGTCTGGCTGGCTACCACCCTCAAGTTGAAAATCTATCGCCAAGCACCTTTCGGTGTGTTCCGACAGCTGCACTTGAGAGCCAGCTCCTTCTAGGCTTTCTGTGCTTACCACCTTCCGCCGCATCATCACTTACCATGGCGAGATTGCGGTCAAACACAGGCAATAAACACAGGCTATAAACAGTAAAAAAAATAAAAAAAGCTATCTGCATGCCAAACATCGTGATCGGTTCAGCGGTTTAGGCGTGACAAAGTGCATAGACAGACAGATAGAGTTACTTTCGCATTAATAATGTTATTAAGCGAAAGTTTGCATGCATTATGACCGTTTTATAAATATCTATCAAGTATTCAACATTGAAATGACCCACGGCTCTAAGGTTAAAAAGTTTCGAAAGTATTGAAATAATAAACAATATTTATTTCAACACATTCAGAAACGAGTATTAAAAATTATAAAAAATAAGTGTCTGAGCTCACCTCACCATTCATCATTGTCAAACAAAAATAATAATAAATCAAAGGATGAGCGTAATCTTCAGTGCGATAATTCTAACTTTGCAAACATTCTGCATTTACACTTTTTATCTTCAAAAAACTGCTATAAATTTTAAAGTGAGACGGGTTTTTAATAACCCACAGGTGCGCTTCTGAATAAAAAATAGCAGTCCTCTTTTTAATGCAACTTTTTATTATTTAGTTATTCATTGTAAATATTGACCTTTTTGTATTTTATAAAATAGATCAGAGATCAGAGAAATGTGATCGGTCCATAAATGTAACCGATCAGTTTTCCAAAAAATCCTTAAATAATAGTTCTTTACCTTAAGTGAAGAGTGGTATAAAGGTCATCACTCACTATATCAGCATCGCTCCACCGCAGCAACGGCACAGCACCGCCTAAAATCAATCCAACCACTAGCTGCCAGCACGCCACCTGCTAGGTGGCAGCTCGCGGGCGGCGCGGCGCCGGTTACCGCTTGTTGGCGTCACGCAGCAAGGGATCGGACCGCTTGCTAGAAGCTTGTGGTCACCA
Source organism: Polyploca ridens (assembly GCA_951394255.1). Classification (NCBI taxonomy): domain Eukaryota; kingdom Metazoa; phylum Arthropoda; class Insecta; order Lepidoptera; family Drepanidae; genus Polyploca; species Polyploca ridens. The sequence continues at coordinate 17,652,845 of OX596248.1, forward strand.
GGACTAGTGGCTTGTAGCGCGCTTGGCGCGAGGCTTCAACTATTTTATCTAGTCATTGTAAAATTTACTGCCTGTCTTGCATGGCAAGGTAAATGCCGAGGCGTAGCCGTGCTGTTATAGTGAGCGATGACCCATTCTCTGAAAACCTTGTTTTGAGTGTTCACGATTTTTCTGTTTTACAAGAAAGCCAAGTATTATGTAGGTATAGTATTAAAAATATGTTATCTCGTACAATTACTTGCTGGTTCTTCTCAGTTGAAGACTGGCACTGCACAGGCAATTTACTTTTTCGGTCTCTAAAAATAATTAAATGTCTCAAATAATGTACCTATCATAATTTATATTTTCAAGACAAAAAAGTCGTTTCATAGAAAATTAATTATCTCAAGTATCGATATCATATTAAAACTCGATTGAAGAGACATATTGGATTTTTGAAACTTCTTTCCGGTGACCGAAAAATTAAAACATAAAAATCTTTCCAACAACTTTTATCATCATTTTAACAAAATACATTGTCATGTTTCTGTATTAAAAATCCGGGCACAGTTTCACGATGTCATTGACGTAATTTTCGTAAAAGTGATTGATTGCGATGTTCTAGTGGATAAGGGTAATTTTTCAGATGGCCTCTTGAAGCTTCAAGCTAAAAAAATAACGGTGTTTTAACAATCTGGTTGTTTTATCAACGTGTAGGGACAATTTATATAATTATATTCTATGTACTGGCTCGTCTCTTTTTTCTGGATCTAATTGGGTATTATGTAAGTTACCATTATTATAAACATATCCAGAGAATACATCTACATCTCTAATTCAAATTTTTTTTTTCAATACACTTGCTCGTAAAGTGACATTGATTGCACTGTTTGTAGTATCTTAATACAGCATATTACGCACTAGTGATATTTTATGACAGGTATAATCCCGATTATGTTAAGTTTATCTGAATGCAATTGATATGTGCGTAGTCGAAGCATTCTTTATTTAAACGGGTAAAAAAAATTGAACGAATCACTGTCAAAAAAAAAACTTGCGCGCCCTATTTGTTGACGTTCTCATTGATTATTATCAAAAAATCTACTTAAAAAAATGCTGCGGCTCACGCGCTGAATACCGCCTCGCGTGTAATTACCAACTTTGCACACATGTATCATAATGAACTATTAACAAACGGGTTGTTTTATCAACGTGCAGGAACTATTTAAATTATATTTTAAGGCTGGCTTGGCTGTTTTTTTTGATAAATCAAAGTAGCATTATTATGAACATAGCCGTAAATACATTCATAATTTATTAAAATAAAGTTTATACTTTACCAGGCATAGATTTACAATTGCCAGATAAGCTATTTCTCAGATAAGTCTATAAAAAAACTGTTTTAATTTCAAAATAACAGCCTTATCCAGCCATTGAAAAAGCAGCCTTAAAATAATTAAAATCAGTGACAGCCGAAAAATAGTTACATCCAAAATATTACTGTAATTTTTCATTATGTAATTTCCCCGGTTAATTACCAAATAAGATAAACGAGCCCCATTTGTTGAATGTCCGAACTGTACCTACTTATTTTGATAAGTTACAAATGTAGGATGACGTCACTAAGGCTTGACTGACACTTGGACACGGAAGACTTTTTACTCTGTAAAAGGTTTGGAGTCACGTATCTTAAATATATGTTTTTTTAAGAGAGAGCTTAGTATTTATGCGCTCAAAGTACATCTCAACTGGGGAAGTACCTACAAGTTCAAAAATATAGGTATCCTCACAGTAGCATCGCAGTATATTTATGCAAACATATTATTTGTACATCGGAATATCTTTTAATAGACTCCAAAAAGTGCAAGGTTAATTTTTAGGACTGAGTGTACAATTTTGTAGGATAACAAAAGTAGCCTTTAATACTTGGGGAAAATGTAACACCTATTAGTGAACGAATACCATAACACGGGGGTACTTTGTACTCATCTGGCTGGCTACCACCCTCAAGTTGAAACTCTGCCGCCAAGCACCTGTCGGTGTGTTCCGACAGCTGCATTTGAGAGCCAGTTTCTTCTAGGCTTTGTGTGCTGCATGTACCACCTTCGACCACATCGTCACTTACCATGGTGAGATTGTGGTCAAACACAGGCCTACACTTAGTAAAAAAAACAGTGATGTCTTGCCGCGTCCTCATCCCCTAAATACCCTCATACGGTCGGTACCGTCCACCGAAGTCCACAAGAATATACGAGTATTTTGACAACAACAACAACAATCTTCACGAAAAATATATCGTTGATAACACGAATGTAAAGATCTTATAGTCTACGCGAGCGAAGCCGCGGGCAAAAAGCTAGTTTTGTAATAAGATCCCTAATGAAATTTTAAATTTACCGTCACTAAAGTTTAAGGAACGTATAAAGGCCGCTTTAGCACAGAAGGCTTACTACAATATTAACGAATATTTAAATGATAAAAATGCGTGGTTGTAGCGCTCGCTCTCGCAGGAAACATCTGATGTAATTTTAAGTTTGTTTTCGAAAAGAGTATTTGCTGAGTTTATTGCCGGCTCTTCTCAGCAAAAGCAACCTTCCGAACCGTGCATTAGAGAATTAGAGTTTCACTATTCATAAGTGCCTGTGAAGGCCTATTTGAATGATTAAATTATTTCATTTCATTTCATTTCATTTCACACCTGATAGAATACCGCAGTCAAATAACTTGATGTTGTGTTCCTGCGCGTGAGTAATGTCGTCTGAGCTCATTAGGTAGGAGGAAAGGTCGATGACGCTGAGTAATGCCTCGTGTATTGCAAGCCTTCATTTGGCTACGGTAACCGCTTACCATCAGGCGCGCCGTGACCTATCACGAATGGAACTTATAAATAAATAAATATCCTAGGACATTTTTCACGCACGGCTATCTGATCCCAAACTAAGCAGAGCTTTTACTTTGGAAACCAGATAACTGTTTTACTACTTTTTTGTTTGTAAATACATGTATAATATACATAATTACATCCAGACTCGCATACGGCCCGTCTGATGGTAAGCAGTTACCGTAGCCATATGGACGCTTGCAATACACGACCAAATTCTCGCGCAGGAACACAACATATAGTTATTTGGCTGCGGTATTCTGTAAGGAGGAGGTACTTCCCCAGTCGAGCTGCTCTTTGAGCAATGTAATGCTAATATTGGTGGTAATTATTATTGGTGACAAATTACTCTTACTCATATAACGGTATATAACTAAAACATTGTTTTAGTTGTCTCATATTTATGATCACCTTACTGTAATTTTCCATCAATGTGACGTTATTTACGTGCCAATTAATCTGTATGTTAGTTAAATAGCGTTAAATGGTTACCCATAAAATGCTGTTCATATTATCATTAGTTAACTTACGGCCATATATCATCACAGGCATCAGGGGCCCAAGTCTACTATTACAATTGTGTTCCAATGAACTATCAGTGGTGTCAAATTGTCATATTTTACAGTTTTGGTAGTCTACTCGCACAATAGCGTCATAATGGCACCATCATAGCTTTACGATGATTTTCCACTGAAACTACAATCGTGCCACAATGATGTTTTAGTTGTCAGTTGTGTCAGTTTCTGTACTAACATTATTTTAATTCATTATGAGACCATTATGAATTAGTAGAGTGCGTACATCGGCTCAATGATAATGGAATTGCAATAGTATCGTGTCAGTATGACATTTTAGCAGACTTGGACCCCAGATGTGTACCACTGACATCATTTGCACGAATGCTATATTCATTCTTCATTCAAAAATAAGATTAGGTAGTAAAGTAAGGGGTAAAGAGACTTACTAAAGAGTCCTTTTGATGAAACATCTCCATAATGTAACTCCTTTAAAATGAACTAGTCGTGACATTTTTCATAGCTCTGTTGGGTGTATATAAGGTTTTCACAAATGTCTCGAATGCGGGAGTGCATTTTGTGCACTAAATCCGATTTTCCGTTTGTCTGTTAAGAAAGTAATGGAACAAGCTTGTATGTCAACGGAATGCTCGTGATTGGTGAGGATTTTAAAATGACATTTCCACAATATTCTCATCTTAATGGTTAACTCAGAAAGTAATTCGGTCATCGGAATTTGAATCATGAACTTATGATTCTACCGTTTATTTTTCATAAATACATAGCTTACCAACTTATGAGTACCTGAAACCTCTATATATTTTTTTAAGACTTATCTACGTACATACATCTAAAGGTCACCATTCAGTATAACAGCACGGCTACGCCTCGGCAAATACCTTGCCATGCAAGTGAGGCCTTTAAATCGTATGTGTTAAAGTAAATTTTACAATGACTATATAAAATAGTTGACGGTAGCGGTAAGCGCGCTTGCCTCTACAAGCTACTAGTCCTGATGACCACTTGCTTCTAGCCAGCGGCTCGTTGCCTTGCTGCGTGACGCCAGCAAGCGGTATCTTGCCAGCCGCGCCATCAATTTCACCGGGGCGCCGTGCCACCCGCGAGCTGCCACCTCGCAGGCAGTGAAAAGGTTCATTTTTCATCCCTCAGTATGAAATGCCACCCCAAATTTTATTTCGCTACACCATTGTACAACGATTCTTAGAATACACCGACCTTCCAATATCAACCTGTAAATAGTGCTTATAGTCTTCTTCGAGTAAATTGGTGATCTATACTATGTAAGAGTGCTGAGACAAAGCTACTGTAGAGTAGCTTTGTCTTTCATAAGTGTTCTCTTACGGTCTAATGTCAATAAATGTGCGGCTTTGACTTTGAGACAGATAGACAGGATAAAATTGAAGCCAGCTCAGCAATTGATACTCACACACCAATACACATACACAAGTATACAGTAACACACCAATACATACAAACACATACACAGACCACACTCGACCATTAAACACAGCAGCGCTCTTAGTTGTTTTATTTTTCTTCAAAATTTTGGCTCTTTTATGTTTCTTTAACCTAATTTTAATTTATTTTTTCTATGTAAAGATACTTTTTGTCTTTTTAATACTCGTAGGTATAGTAAGCAAAATTTGTAAACGTTCAGCTTCATAAATGTATTGTAAATTTTAAAATGTATTTGTAAAGAAATTTAATAATGCTGTGTAAGTTTCTTATAATAAATAAATAAATAAATAAAAATCATAAGGGTTGATCGCTCTTTGCCACTTGGCTACGGACCCCTAAAAATCCAGATCTTCCCTGTTCTCCTTAACTTGTATTATTGTGTGAGCTCTCCTCAAAAAGCCACTAAAATAAAAAGCCCGCGCAATATTTCACAGCTGTATTTATGTTATGGCGATGGCCCAATAAAGTATTAGGCTTACATCCGTGTGCCAACTCACGCGACAGGGCCGTACAAACTCACAGATAAGTATGCTTTATTGCCATGCGGAATTATGCCTTATGCTCCTTGTTTTATTGTTGTTGGTGAACATTTTTATAAGTGATGGCCAAATTTTATTGGATTTGATATTTTAGTCAGTCGGAGAGATATAGAACAAAAAGGATATATACATCCGAAAGGGCTGAAGACTACATCAGGTACAGACTCTCTATAAAAAGTTTCAACTCAAAATAAATTACTCGAAATTTCATATCAAATTTTTACTTCCAAGTTTATTGAATTAAAATCATAACCAACGTGTCACTGGTCATTATCATTGTGAAAAAATCTCTTCCGCGATCTGTGCGCCTAGTACCAAAAAAGTGGATTACTATAATGGATAGTCCAGTTATATTGGCTTTTTGTCAAATCTATTTGTTCAATATACATATTAGGGAGTTTACCGAGAACTTTTTGACCTAGTGCCATCATGACTTTTTAACCACCTCACCTGCGATGTGGAGTTTATCCTTATATTATCGAGCAGCCAGCACAAAACACCCAAAAGCACAAAAGCAAATGTGTATACAGGTCGTTGTTTTGGTCAGCGACGAGCGACTCAGGGTCGATAATACAAATGATACTGGTGCTAAAAAAAATATAAAAAAATACTTTATTTTTTTTAAATAATAAAAATAAAAAAATTAAAATTTTGAAAATCATGTAATAAGCTAAAGTGAAGACATAATACTCAACGGGAGTACGAGGGAGTAAAGGGGTGGGGCGATGGCGGCTTGTGCCTAGCTCTAGTCTGTGCACGTGCCTAGTAACCATACTTTGCGGTAATTTTATTTCAAATTGAATAGGGTATTTCTCATCATATTTACAGTATTTAATGGAATTAAGTCCATTTTTGGGGAATATATATTTTGTACTACCGCTACTGGGTCGCTTGTCGCCGACCAAAACAACACCCTGTATTGTAATTCAGCACACAATGATTCAGTTGGATATTTTACTGCGAACCATTGGACTGTGGAAGGAGCTTCCCATAACGGGTTTCCCTTAGCACTGAGATATGGGGTACCTCAAAAAGAGCGTAAAAGAGCTCTTCATGGTCGGTAATAGTAATTGGAAATATCCCTGATATTGCAAATGATCGTAGGCGGCGGAGACTACTTACCATCAGATGGTCCGTCTGCGTATTTGTCAGCCAACTGAAATAACAAAAGCTTTATTAAAACAAAATAAGGTTCTTATTCAATTATACTTTTCTGTAATTATGTTAAACGAAATACGAGTATGAGTCAAGTTTAGTAAAACCCAGGAATTAAATATTATATCCGTCGCTTTTTTTTATTATTACTATAAAATATACAATTATTTTATTTACAACAAATATGTACAAAATACAATCTATATATAGAAAATTTCCTCAAGCCTGCCGCTGCTTTCGATTAATAATAATAATAAGAATAATAAACTTTGGAGGAAGCGATTTTGCAGTATAGGTCCGCACCCAACTCTAGGCCGCGAATACCACGCTTGCCGACAAATAAACGAAACCTAGCGCTAATGGGAGCCCTGAACGCTTTACTAGACCCGTATCTACGGGCTAGTGAAGATTTAGTTGATACCCACTCGATCATGTACTGTGGGGCCATCGCAGCGTGCCGTGTTGCTCGTGTCAGGCTACCTGTTCCTGACCGAGCCACGCGGACCGTCGGTGGTGCCCCCGCATGGCAAGTGCGGATCGAGCGGCGTATCAACACGTTCAGGACTCTCATTGCAAAGCTGATTTGCTTCAAGGAGGGCAATAATCGCCCTCGTGTCATGCGCTTTGTGACCCAGGCCTTTGCGGGGACTGATATTAGGCCCCATGACTACATGGCCTGTGTCACAGAGCGCATTGACTTCTTGAAACAAAAAGTTTATGCGTGGGCAAGCCGTATTCGCCGCTACAGAGAGCGTGTGGATCGATTCCAACAGAATCGCTTCTTCCAGAGTGACCAGAGGAAGGTATACCGAAAGTGGGAGGGAACCGACCAACATGTGTTGGATGGACAGCAGCCGGATACTACTGCCATGATTAATTTCTGGCGTAGTATCTGGTCAATGCCTGTCCAACACTTCGAGGGTGATTGGATGAGTGTTGTCAAACGTGAGTGTGAGTCCATCGAACCAATGGAGGCAATTACCATTAGCCCCAATGACATAAGTTGTGCGATCCGCACGACCCAGAACTGGAAAAGTCCTGGGCCGGATGGATTGCACAACTTTTGGATAAAGTGGTTTCGATGCTCACACGAGCGATTGGCAACGCAATTCCAACAAGCCCTTGAGGTTGGTTCCCTGCCAAGTTTCCTTACAACCGGTATTACCTCCTTGCTCTTTAAGTCCGGTAGTACCACGGAACCGAAAAACTATAGACCCATCACGTGCTTGCCTACACTATACAAGCTCCTTACATCCATTTTGAGAACAAAAATTAATACGCACATTGTTGCGAACAACGTTTTGGCCTCCTCTCAAAATGGATGTAGGGTTGGGTCCCGTGGTACCAAAGAGCTCCTCCTCATTGACATGACAATTTGCCAACAAGTCCGGCGGAACAGGGGAGCCATCTCGACTGCCTGGATTGACTACAAGAAGGCCTATGATTCGGTGCCTCATTCATGGCTGGAGAGGATCTTGGAACTGTATAAAGTTGATACAGCTTTAAGATCCTTCTTAGGCGCATGCATGAGGCAGTGGATCACAGTCCTTCGTCAACCAGGTGGTGGAGATGGCACCTCTGGCCCGCAGGACTTTATAAGGATTCAGCGAGGTATTTTCCAGGGTGACAGTTTGAGTCCTCTGTGGTTCTGCCTAGCTTTGAATCCGCTCAGTACTCTGCTGAAGGATTCAAGACTAGGCTGCCGGCTTCGGAGAGGGGGTGAGAGCATTTCTCACCTGTTGTACATGGATGACCTTAAACTGTTTGCACCAAAACGCCAGTTCTTGGTGGATCTACTAAAGATTACAGAAGTTTTTAGTAGCGCCATCAAGATGGAGTTTGGTATAGATAAGTGTGCGGTCATGCATGTGCAGCGGGGGAAAGTCGTAAATTCGACGAATTTACAACTTTCTGAGACAATGTCTCTCAGATCTCTCTCCGAAGCAGAAACCTATAAGTATCTTGGTATGTCACAGTCGTTGGGTATTGTGGACGGGGACATAAAGCGGGCGGTGAAGGAGCGCTTCTTCTGTCGCCTGACAAAAGTACTGAACAGTCTTTTGTCGGGTGGCAACAAGGTGCGCGCCTTCAACGCCTGGGTGATGCCCCTGCTCACATACTCCTTTGGCATACTAAGGTGGACTCAAACTGAGCTAGACGCCCTGGATAGAAGGGTCCGTCTTCTGCTCACAACTCATCGCATGCTACACCCACGCTCGTCTGTTATGAGACTGTACATCCCGCGTAAGTGTGGAGGCCGTGGCTTTTTAAACGCCAAGGACCTCCACAACCGTGAGGTGTGCAGTCTTAGGAAGTATTTCCTTGACAACGAGTGTGGGATGCATCGCGATGTGGTGGCAGTGGATAGGGGCCTCACCCCGTTATCCTTGGCAAACGAGAACTGGCGCAAACCAAAGGTGCTAAGTATCGAGGACCGCAGGGACGTATGGAAGAGTAAGGAGCTACACGGGCGGTTCTACAGGGCCCTAACAGGGCCCGATGTAGATCTGCTCGCGTCGGTGAACTGGCTACGCTTTGGTGACCTATTTGGGGAAACCGAAGGTTTTGTCTGTGCAATTGCGGACGAAGTTATCAAGACGAATAACTACCGGAGATATATCCTGAAGGACGGTACGGTTGACATCTGTCGAGCATGCCGCCGTCCCGGAGAGTCACTCAGGCATATTATCTCCGGTTGTTCTCATCTTGCTAACGGCGAGTACTTGCACAGACATAACCTAGTAGCCAGAATCATTCACCAGCAACTTGCTCTTCGATACGGCCTTGTAGAGTCTGAAATACCGTACTATAAGTACGCACCTGCGCCGGTTCTCGAAAATTGTCATGCCACGCTCTATTGGGATCGATCTGTCATCACGGACAGGACTATTGTAGCCAATAAGCCTGATATCGTGCTGACAGATCGATTGAAGCGCCGGGCAGTGCTCGTCGACATCACCATCCCCCATGACGAGAACCTCGTGAAGGCCGAGAAGGACAAGCTTAGCAAGTACCTTGACTTGGCTCACGAGGTAACCGCCATGTGGGATGTTGATTCGACAATCATTGTTCCGATAGTTGTTTCAGCGAACGGTCTCATAGCGAGGAGTCTCGACCAACATCTTGAGAGGCTCTCGCTAGATGGCTGGGTCAAGGGTCAGATACAGAAGGCGGTACTCCTGGACACGGCGCGCATCGTCAGGAGATTCCTCTCTCTGCAGCCCTAACCACCGGTAGCTTGGACCGTATCCCGCTGCCGGCGGCACACTAGGATTAGGTTTTTTTATAACATTATTAGATTTTATAAAAATATTGTAAAAAAATTAATCATATTTACATAGGATTAGGTTTTTTATAATATTTTTGATTTTATAAATTAATGTTATATAAAAAATTCATTTTTAGAAACTAAATAAATAAAGAGAATAATAAGAATAATAAGAATAAGAATTGATTTATTGCCACAAGATAGGTTACAAATAAGCTTAAAATTAGGTACAAAATAATATATAATATATGGCAATAGGGTAGGCTCAGCGAATGTAGCTTACACATTTACAATATGCAAGCTACGCTGTTTTTCAGCCTACCCCTTTGTTCGGACTAAGATGTTCGCCGAGATAAATTGATATAGTGAGAAAAAAAAAACGAGTCATTAAAAATAGTTAATCTAACCATAAAAAATAAAAATATTAAAAAACAAAAAAAATAAATAAAATAAAAGAAAATACAAAGTCCATACTTCCAAATAACTCCATAACAATGCGTGTTTGTATATATGTTGTGTATGTGTTGTGTATATTATCATAGTCTGCAGTTTTTGAAGGTAGCCTCAAAGTTATGCTTCTGTCGAACTAGTAAAATAGTTTTATAATGTTTTTTAAATGTATTATAACTTAGTTTATTCTTCAAAGGAGGTGGAAGTGTATTCCAGATTTTAGAGGCTTTATATTTGAAGCTACCTTGAAAACGTATGGTATTGTGTTTGGGAATTGCGAGACCATTTTGAAAGGGGTTAGAACCTTTGTGGCATAGCTAGCCGCCGCCATTTTAGTTTTTTTTCAATGTCGCGGCGCACGATGAAACTGGTATATATGGGTAGAGGACACTTATACAAACAAAAAATGTTAATCAATATGGTGGCCTAAAGTGTCACGTTTCCGAGATATTTGGAGATAAAGATCGCCATATGAGAATTACGGCAATCATTAAAAATTAACTTATTACGTATTTATATGCATTCGATTGTATTCAAATAATACTTCCAAGGTTGATTTATCGATTTTTTAATAGAGAGTTAAACTAGGAGCACGAAAAACAATATTTTTAATTACTTACCTACTAAACAGCATCTTAATATTCGCTATGAACCACAATGTTGTCAAAGTAGCTCGGATCATGACTTGTTTTCCATCTTGTCATTATTATACAAACAAAAATGACAATACTTGTCCTAAAATCTCATGTTACCAAGTTAATTGGAACTAAAGATCGCTAAGTAATGCTCCCTGGGCGCCAAAATTGCAATAGCGACGTAATAGTACATTATGATACATGTGTGCAAAGTTGGTTATTAATACTCGAGGCGTATTAAGCGCGTGAGCCGTAGGCGAAAGCAATAAGTGAGCCGAGAGTGTAATAATCAATGCACACGCGTGTCATACGACGTTTTTCAACACACTTGCGAGGAAAAAAACAGACGAATTTTTTTAAGTAGATTTTTTGATAATAATCAAATCAACACAATGAGAACGTTTACAAATATGTCACGCAAGGTTTTTTTGACAGCGGTGAGCTGTCAAACTATTTTATCCGTTTAAATTAAGAATGCTTAGTCTACACATATCACTTGCAGTGAGGTACAAACTTATCATAATCGGGATTATACCTTCATAAAACTGTGCGGTAATGTAAAGTAAAAAGCACAAATGGGTAATAAGCTGCATTAAGATACTAAAAGCGGTGCAATAAATTTTATTTTACGAGTGAGTGTGTTGAAAATAAATAAAAAAACCCGGTCCCGCGGCCGGCCCGACCCGACCTAATAAAACTTCTACCTAAATGAAAGTCCCGTCTTCATCAAAGACAGCTCACGTGCACACAATGCCCAAAAAGGGCGATAGATCAGACCCGATGAATTACAGGCCTATTGCCATCACCTCCCATTCTCTCCAATGTCATGTAGCGAGTGATCAACACGCAGCTCTTAAGATACCTAGAGGATTACGATTTGTTGAGTGACCGACAATATGGCTTCCACCATAGTCCCTTGGCTGGTGACCTTCTAGTGTATCTCTATGTGATGTGTCTATGTATACACTAGAAGGTCACCAGCCGAGTGGTCACTCGCCATCGAGAGTCAAGGTGGCGAAGGCGTTCGATCGGGTCTGGCACTGGGGTCTTCTAACGAAGTTACCAGCATATGGGTTTCCCGAGGGACTATGCAAATGGGTCGCCAATTTTTTGTCCAGCAGATGCATACATACGAGCTGAGAGACATAAATGCTGGCGTCCCGCAAGGGTCTGTACTGTCCCAAACACTGTTCCTGCTGCATATCAATGAAATGCTGGATATTGACGGCATTCATTGTACAGAGGACGCTCATTGCAAATATTCTGAAATCGACAGCACACTAACTAGTGTCTCCGATTACGGTCGACTAAACCTAGTCCATTTCAACTCCACTAAGACTCAAGTCGTTCACCGCTAAGAAAACCCCATTTGCTGTGACTTCACAATTCCAGAACACGAACATCAGTGAAAGCATCGGGATCCTCGGCATCGACATTTCTAACGACGTCAATAGGCCGTCTAAAAGACAAGGTTAAGCTAGCTTCCAAAAAACTGCTCAACAGAGCGACGCAGTACTTAACATCGGGGCAAAGGCTGCAACTTTACAAGTTGCAAGTCCGGCCTTATATGGGGTACTGCTCTTTCCTGGATACCAGTTTGGGCCTTTAGAATCGGTTCAGCGACGTGCTATGAGAATTGTCGACGGTCCCCAGCTCACAAGCGGCTTAGGGCCCCTCAATCTGAGGAGAGATTTTGCCTCCTTATGTGTGTTCTACCGCTTGTACAACGGACAGTGTTCTGTAGAATTGTTTAACCTGATGCCCACGGCTACCTTCTACCATCGCAAGTCTCGCCATTGACGGGGAGTCCATCCTCACATATTGGAACCAAAATAGTTTCGAACTATGCGGTCTGAAAGGAGCTTTCTTCCGCGGACGCTCAGACTATGGAATGAGCTCCCGCCGTGGTTTTCCCAACGGAGCGTGGGGTTCCTTAAAAAAGGTGTGAAGATATTTCTGTAGGGTCGGCAACGCGCGAGTGATACCCCTGGTGTTGCAAGCGTCCATGGGCTACGGTAAGCGCTTACCGCTTAGGCGTGCCGTATATGTTTGTTTGCTACCTAAGTAGTTTAAAAAAATCCTTTTATTTAAAGGTTTGAGGTCACGGCTTGTTTCTATTATGTGTATAATTTTATTTTTAAAACCGTGATGCAATAATTAGTTGACCACAGTTTATTGCTTAAAAGCAATAACATAAATTGTACGAGTACTTAATCAACTTTAAACTATTGTCATTCTTCTCATATTATTTATACATCGATATTCCAAAATCTCGGTAACATTATATTTTAAGACAAGTATTGTCATTTTTGTTTAATAACGGAGACATGAAAAACAAGTTAACCACTACGATCCGAGCAACTTGACAACATTGTGTTTCATTGCGAATATAGCGATGCGGTTTAGTAGGTAACCAATTAATGAATGTTGTTTTTTCGTGCTATTTGTTTTGCTATATTCTAATAAAAAGTTAAATCAACCTGGGAACTATTATTTGAATACAATCTAATGCATATAAACACGTAATAAGTTCATTTTTAATGATTGTCGTTATTCTCATATGGCGATCTTTACCTCCAAATATCTCGGAAACGTGACACTTTAGGTCACCATATTGATTAACATTTTTTGTTTGTATAAGTGTCCTCTACCCAAATATACCACTTACACCGTGCGCCGCCACATTGAAAAAAAATCAAAATGGCGGCGGATGGCTATGCCAGCTCCCATACAAAAAAGTTCGTACCCCTTTGGAACGTGTGTTCAGTGAGTGAATGTCCTTCATCCACGTCAACTTCTCGAAAAGATATTCAGGCTTTTTGTTCCAAATTACTCTCTGCGTGATACATGCTAAATGGAGTTCTCTTTTAGATTTCATGTTCAGTATGCCTTTTTTCACAAGGTAAGGCGTAACATGGTCTCTCCTGGGTATAGAAAAACAGAAACGAGCGCATGAATTTTGAACTCGTTGTATAGCATGTTCTGTTTTATTCCATATCCTGGGTCCGTATACTGCACTGCAATAGTAAAATGGAGCGAGTACTAAAAGGTCACATAATAATATTCTCACCTCTTCAGAAATGTGTTTCCTTATAGTATATAGAACTTTAAGTTTATAAAAGGCATTTTTAATTTTCTCATTGATGTGTTTAACAAACCTCATTCCACCATCAAAAATGAGGCCCAAGTTTCTAGCTTCCATCTCTATCGGTATGTCAACCCCATTTACAGTTAGTTTTGGACTACGATCAATTACTTTACTAACTTGCGTTTTTGTTCCTACGATTACCATTTTGGATTTTTCTGGATTCAGTACCAGAGAGTTACGTCTTGACCACTTATAAATCTCATCAAGGTCATCATTGATTTGTTGCATAGCCTCCTCTGTATCTTCTGATTTGAAACTATGATAAATCTGTGTATCATCTGCATACAGGTGGTACTTGCATATTTTAATATGTTCTGGCATATCTGCTGTAAAAATTGAAAAAAGGATAGGACTCAAAATTGAGCCTTGCGGTGTTCCTCTTGGTACGTTTACAACACTAGAAATGCTTTTGCTGCCGTTTTCATTTTCTAGCTCTACATATTGCTCCCTACCAATAAGGTACGTTTCAAACCATTTACATGTCTCTTCTGAAAAACCGTAGCATGAGAGCTTGGCCACAAGTAATTTGGGATTTATACAGTCAAATGCACGTGAGAAGTCCAATAGCACCAGAACACTACTAAGTCCTGAATCTGATGCTGTTAACAACTCGTCAGAAACTTGTAAAAGTGCAGTCTCTGTCCCATGATTCTTTCGGAAACCCGACTGATATTTTGGAATAATATTTTCCTGGCAAATATATTTTTCCAATTGAGCTAACACCACTCTCTCTAACACTTTTGATAGCACTGGAAGAATGCTAATAGGTCGTAGATGTTTCACATCATCAACAGTGCCACATTTAGGAATAGGCTTCACTAGGGCACGCTTCCAAGCTTCAGGAAAAGTATTTGTAAGGATTGAACAATTAATAATATCTGTAATAACTGTCAAAGTCTCTGGTAGTGTGAGTCTAATCAAATCTGCGTTTAGACGGTCATACCCTGTTGAATTTGTTTTTATGTTAAAAATAATTGTACTTACCGTCTCCTCTGAAACCGGGTTTAATGAAAATACGCTATTCGTTTTCTTATGAAAACTAAAATACTTATACACCTCATCATCAATTCTTCCGTCACCCGGAATGTTCAAAAAATGATTATTAAGGAGATTTGGATCCATTAAATTATCCGGTATTGGGACAGAATTATTATTATTAAACGGTTTAATTTTTTTAAAGTAATTCCACATTTTTTTAGGCTGTTGTAAATTTTCATTAATGTAGTGTGTAAAGAATGCTGCTTTTTCTCTCTCTATTGCTCCCGTAACTAGGTTTTTCAGACTTTTATAGTAAAGTTTAGAAGAATCTGTCTTCTTAGTATGTGCCCTTATTAAGGCTTTATCTCTAAGGGACATCATTAACCTTACAGTGCTAGTGATCCAAGGCTTAGGTAATTCTCTTACTGCTTTTTTTCGTAATGGAGCATGTTTATCAAAGAGTTCAATCATAATTTCATTAAACCTCTCCACCTTGAGTTGAACATCCTGTAACTGTATAAGATCTTCCCACGCTATAGACTTAAGATCAAAATTAAATGATTCAGGATTTATTTCATTTATTGGACGTGACTCTATAACTCGTTTCACAACTTTTTTTTTCCTAATATTAAACTCACATAACACCATAGCATGATCGCTAAGACATCTATTATGTATAACTGTAATTTTTTTACATCTATCTGGTGTATCTGTGATTACGAGATCAAGCAAACTTTCTGATTCATCTGTAATTCTAGTAGACTCATTAACTATTTGGCTTAGGTTTAGTTGGGTACAAAACATTAGTAGCTCCTGGGCCTTTGGTGAGTCAGGTTTGAGTAAATCTGCGTTGAAATCCGTTAACAAACATACATAATCACAGTGAATAAAAGTACTTACAGACTCACCTAAAGCATTCAATGCAGTAGTCACTTTAACGCTCTCTGGTCTATACGCCGTTCCCACGGCCATTCGAGCGCCAGGTAGTGTGAGTTCTAGCCATAATTGCTCCAATTCAGAATCGGGATGGGCACGAACACGAGCGCGAAGACCTTTCTTAATATAGAATCCTACACCTCCACCTTTATTTTTGGATTTACGAGCTCTATGTTTAAATATGTAACCCGGTAGAACTGGCGCAATAATTTCCGGGCCCTCTCTGATCCACGTCTCATTAAGCGCTAACACATCTGGTTTGTAGGTCTCTATGCTCGCCTCTAACTCATCCCTACCCGTGTTGAGAGATCGAACATTTAAAAGACCAAGTATTAAACGTTTACTGCGTGTGTTAGCCATTTATAATAGATTTTTGTTTATTTTGGATGTGTGCTTGCGTTACCATGTAATTTAAAAGTGTATAAGATAATGTATATATACGCATGGAGCTTCTGTAAGTAGGCATAATAATGAATTTCCGATAATAATAGTGGAGTACAATAACTGTGAGTCTAAACATACGGTAGTTATATATTAGGACCACAACCGTCAAATACACGCAGGAGATATGTAGTTCAACGAAAGTATTGATACCATCCCTGATTTGTTTTAAGATTACATAATATGACATATTTAGTGACAATTTAAATGACAAGTATTTTAGGATTAACCCTTGATTTCCTATTAACAAAAAGGCGTAGAAATCAATAAATAACACAAATGAGCAGAAATTAATAAATAACACAAACAAGCAGAAATGAATAAATAATAATAAATAAATCATATTACAAATCTCTAGTCTGCTGACTTGTAGAAGACCGCTGTGGCAGTGTAAAGATTCTATCAAATTCGCTTTCACAACGCACACGAAATGCAGGCTTTCCGTCTCCTTCTCTGACAAAAATTTTTCCCTCTCGTGTCCAGGCAAACCTCCATTTGTGCTGCTTACATAATGTCCGTGCCCGACTGAAGAGCACTCTGTTTTCCTTTGTCAGACGTTCATTGATGTAAACAGGCCGCGTCGTCCCCGCCACTTCTACATCAGTCGTCGAGATGTTGCGTCGAGTGCGCGCACAGCGTAGTATTTGTTCCTGCACAGCGCGACGCGTCACGCGCATCACAATAGGCCGAGGCTGCTGCTGCTTGCCGTCCTCGCGCATGCCGCCCGCTCGTACGGGACCAACTCGGCGAGAGTCCACAATATCACTTTCCTCTACTTTTAAGCCGATCTTGGTCATTATAAGGCCTGTTATGTGCATGATATTTTCACCGGAGTTCTCGGTTACTCCGCTTATTTCAATATCATTTTGCAGGGTGATTTGATCCCTGTCATTTAATTCTTGTTTTAGAAAAGATATTTCCGATTTGAGATCCTCTGTCTCCTTCCAGGATGTTTCGAGCTGCACGAGCCTAGTCTCTTGCTTCGCCAGCCGCTCAGAGAAAGTAATTATTAACGGCAGGGTTCCCAGAAGGCTGGCAGCGTTCCTCTTTGGATAGCCAAGCTGACGCGTTGGCGGAAAAAGCTCCCCGCTCGCTGGTCTCCGTCAGTTTTAATGTCATATAACAAAAAAAAGCTGGGGCAATATATATTAAAACCAGGGTTTCACGAGACTCGACTTAAACCTTCTTCTGTAATAAGGGCAATTATTAAGTTTGATAAAAAATTGGTAAAAACACATGTGAGTAGATTTATTAAGATACCCTGAAATTGAAATAAAATCCGCATTATATTCGAAAAACAAAACTGGAAAATCTCGGAATAATGCAAAATTTATTTTCAATTTTACGTCATTAATATGAAATCAATTAGATCACAAACGTACAGCTGAGACGAAGATTAATGGACTTGAATGCAAAGGCCAACAGGAAATTGAGTATTTTTTCCTGGTAACCATTTGGACCGGCCCACTTGAGTTTGATATAAATCAAATTGACAGATTTTTCACACCAAAGAAATAATATTTTCCTGTAATGTCATGTTTGTAGAAAAATATTCAAATGTATTTGTTGATGTCGTTAATGTAAAGATGCGGGTTATTTTTCATTACTATTAATTTTCAATTAAATATTTCCAATATAAATATAACAAGTAATGAATAGCGGGAACACGGAATACACGATCTAAAAACAGCGACAGGACGTTTCCGCAACAATATCACTATCACATGTCACTTATCCCTTAAAAAGTCCAACAACAAAAATTATGGATGTGATTCATCATCATATCGCGTTGTGCATGTACCGTTACTCTGACGTCATCAAATTGCGGAATGGACCGGCACACCTGGCGGAAAAAAGTTTTAAATAAACAAGCTGCGGCTGTAGGGAAACTCGCTGTAGCAAGCGTAGTTTTATGTGGATACTAAATGTGCTGATTTTTAAGCGGAACGATGGTATTTGTTTATTTTATTGGTGGACTAGATTCTGCTCACAATTTTACTTCCATTCTCGGTACTATATTCTAAAACCTTAACACATTTCCTAGGTAACCGTCAGAATCCATGTGATCAAAAACCACATCAGTAAGCCTTACAGACGCTGTCTCTTCTGTATTTCTCAGAATTTGTATATATGTAGAGAATAAAAGATTTCTGAACAGTCTCTCCTTTATATGGACTTCCATATCTGACCTGTAATTAAGGAGTTAAAAGAGAAAAAAGAGATGAGTGATTTTATATACAAAATATAATAGAGCAATGTAACTGATCAGAACTAAATGTGAGAAAACGGAGAGAAACCCAACTCTTCTAGAAGCCAACTCTGGTCGTTTGTTTTTTTGTAATAACATGATGTTTTTCTTACTCCAGAGATTATCTGTATTGATTACCATCCAGTATTTTCTTTCATTAAAATTATAAAACGACTTAATTTAAACAATACAAACCACGAAACCACTAATGCAACGCATCTCCTGGCCCCACAACCCACCGGGCCTAATAAAGTGGGTCGAGCAAACATTCTCCCCGCTAAAACTACGCTTTTTAACTAGTATTTTTAGTTGCTTTTGTACAAGCAGTGTCTCGTCTGGGTCCGCTTGCTTTTGCCTATGTTACTACCTGCCTTTTTTCAACTCTTTTACGCTTCTCTGGTGCAAATGCTCCGGGTAGGATTGGCAGAATTGCTGTTCCTTTGTTCTGCTACTTAAAATGCGGAGATGCAATATTAATATTTTTATTTAATTCTCACATTGCTTTCCTGTATTAATATTTTTATACCATAGCTATTTTGAATCAGTAGTACGTTGTCACACTTTCAACAATGGTAGGCTTTATGTTTAATGTATGTTTAAATTTCAGTATACCTATAGCTGAGTTTATCTCATGTTTGATAGGCCCGGAATGTATAGCTTCATTGCTTAGAAAGACATTTGTTTTATGTTTTCAACAAAATAATATTCAACGCCACTCTCTTAAATTACCTTCTATGAAGACATCAAAAACGATGTAGGCAGAATTGGCCTGTTTTTCACTCGAATCACACCGGTAGTTAACAACAATAGTCTTTGAAGGAATAATGGCCAAGCATAAAACGTTCCAGAACCCGGAATAAAAGATCCATCCGACCAAAAACAGGAGCGAGATGTCGTAAAAAGTTTTCAGGTATCAAAATAAACATTCCCCAAAGTCAATGAGACGAGAAATTGCTGTGAAACAGGGAAAGTTGCCCGATAGACTTGCGAGGACAATCTGATAATGTTACTTTAAAATTGTTGTCCCGGTATTTATTTTATTACCTACTAGATTTCGATAGCGACTTTATGAGATTGCAAACATTTTATTTGACTTCTATGTGGTGATAGCTTTGACAATTGCACCTACCATAGTAACAGTGACTAGCGTATTCACCACAGATTTTTATGGGCAAGGAAAGAAATATAAAGCGAAACAAGCATGCTGAGAAATAAATAAATACAAATAACAAGCTTATATCGGAGAAGGCTCATATCTCATTATGGAATATGAATAAAGATAATGTGACTCAAATTATTGGGATGTTTTTATTAGTTCAAGACCCATTTGATAGGTCTAAACTCTTAAATGCAGCTGTATAAGGGGAACTTCAGGGTTAAAGCATTTCTTTGTAGTTTTTAAAAGATTTGCATCAATTAGTATCACTCCTGATCTAATATGATCTTATCCTAAAATTATCTTCAAATCCGATGATAACGCATGCATGAAAAAGCAATATATCTTAGCGTAAGACACTTTACTACAACATTAGCGGGGATCTTGAGGATTCTAGTCGTTTGTCTTCATCAAATCCTAGGGGATTCGTTGTTCCACTTAAGCGTTGGATACCTCGCGACACTTTTTGTATAGCTTAATCTTCTTAAGTCAGGGTGAATAAGTAGCTTTTTGCCTTGATATACTGTCAATTGGTTAGCCTTAAAAGCTCCATAAGAGATATCTACAGCAGAGCAGTTTTCACCTTTATTTTTGGTCCTGTGCTCTTACAGCATTTTTGTAAAATGTTTGAGTCTTTAGACATGGCCCTTGGTTATGATTTTTAGATCAAAACTTTAATTAAAGAGTAATCCTGTGAAAATCTGCTTTTCTATGCCAATCTATATATTAAAAGAAGAATATACTGTCAGTCTGTTTATTAAAAATTTTAAACTAATAATTCTATAATAAATATGTAACCGAAGTTTGTGCAGCGACTGTGAAAAGATTACACTTTGGACTGAATCCAAATTCCTGAAGAGCTTGTTTTTTCTACTACGAAGTTTTTTATTTATCACCTCTATGTGGTAAGAAATAAAGACTAAAATCCAGCGTTCTAAAATTAAGGTTGACACTATCTTGTTCTGCCTTTATACTTTATGTTAGTGTAATGAAAATGATCTAAACTTCATACTGTTCTAAAACGTGCTGTTCTTCGCAAAATTTTTAAGAATTATTATGCCTATAGAAAACTATTTTGAGTTAATTTGTACAGATACAAGAAGTTTTTCTTCTACTACACAAAAAAGCACATATTTTAGCTTGAAAGCATCATTTCACATTATTTTCCTCTCAAACGATACTAAAACCACCTGGCGTTTCTAATAATGTTACAGCTATATCCTGCCATGTTAAATAAATATTTAAGAAAAATATAAATATTTCTTGCAATATAAAGGGAAAAAGCCAGCCAGCCGTGCGTGGCAAGTCGGTGAATTTTCACGCAATCTTAGCATTGGGAGCAGGAGCTGGAGTTTTATCGGGATGCGGGTTGAGCCCTAATTCGTGTAAATGGAATATGAGTCGCAAGGAACAACTTGAGATGTGTCATTTTGTTCTACTAGTTTCCTGTAAGGTTTGTTTGGTTTTGAGTTTTAAATATTTACATAAATGGGTTTTGGGTGCTTATTTAATAAAAAAACAACAACTAGAAAAGGACAATTTAAAAGTCATTATATTTATAATTCAGGGGCCCAAGTCTGCTATTGAAATTGTGTTCCATAAAGTATCAGTGGTGTCAAAATTGACACTTTTTACAGTTTTGGTAGTCTACTAACACAATAGCGTCATAATGGCGCCATAAAAGCTTTCCGATGATTTTCCCCTGAAACTACAATCGTGCCACAATGATCTTTTAGTCTGTTTTGTAATTTTTAAAATTATTTTCGTTCATTATGAGACCATTATGAATTAGTAGACTGCGCACATTGACTCACGCAGGCACGTTTTAGGTCATCGCTCACTATATCAGCACGGCTATGCTTCGGCATTTACCTTGCCATGCAAGTGAGGCTGTATGCGTAAAAGTAAATTTTACAATGACTAGATAAAATAGTTCACGCCTCGACGCCACTAATCCTGCTGACCGCACGCTTCCAGCGAGCGGCCCGCTCCCTAGCTGCGTGATGCCAGCAAGCGGTATCTTGCCATAGCTGCGCCACCAATTTCACCGGCGCCGCGCCGCCCACGAGGTGCCACCTCGCAGGCAGCGCACTGGCAGCTAGTGGTTGGATTGAGTTGAGGCGGTGCCGGGCCGTTGCTGCGATGGAGCTGTGCTGATATAGTGAGCGATGACCTTAAATCCTTAATTTTTTTATTTATAATTGGCCCGATTTTTAAACGGACAGATATGTGGTTTCTGATTTATAATTTAAAATTAGAACACTTTTTGAATAGACTTATTAGAGAAATTACTTATGAGGAAGCCCTAAGATAACCAACAAGATACATATCGGATAAATATACTTATGCAGTTGACATTAGGTCGAATTGACGTCGATAAAAGCGGTAGCATCCTTTTATGACGTTGAAATACGGTTGGGTTTGTTCCCGGGAATAAACCCAACTTCGAGTAAATTTCCAATTTGGTGGGAAAAAACCCGGGAATTTTCCCATTGGCTGGGAAAATACTCAAGTGGTCACACTTACTAGATTTTGCGTATATAGCGAGAGACACCTTAACAAAATCGATTGAATATCATTTAACAAGATTTCTATTAGGGTTATACCATGGTCATACACATATATCATACAATAAAAAAATCTT
Source organism: Polyploca ridens (assembly GCA_951394255.1). Classification (NCBI taxonomy): domain Eukaryota; kingdom Metazoa; phylum Arthropoda; class Insecta; order Lepidoptera; family Drepanidae; genus Polyploca; species Polyploca ridens. The sequence goes on from OX596248.1 coordinate 17,675,297, forward strand.
TTTTTTTGTGATGAAGGAGTGTTTTTAAAAAAGTGACGTTTTGGGGTCAGGTGGACAGGCGGCGGTCCCACACAATTACCACGCCGTGGTAGTACATACTCGTCCGACTTGAAGTCGGGAAGACTCGGTCCAGTCCGCGTGGGTCCGCGCGTAGGTAATGTAGGTACATACAACAGCGATTATGATGAAAATAACAATCAAAAGCATCTAAAAATATTTTTTTAGGTACAAAAAGCCACTTGAGTATTTTCCCGCCGTTCGGGAATTTACCCGTATTTTTCCATTCTTTCCCGTATTTTTCTTTTCTTCCCATTTTTTTTTCTTTCCCTTCCCATCCCTACGATGAAATCAATAAAGTATTAATATTCAACTCCCACACAGGTGAAGCAATGACGCAACACAACACCTTATCAATTTGCCCCATCAGGCAAAGTGACTTTCGATCTAATAAAGTGCAACGTCCAGGGCATAGTCTATTCAGACGTTGACACGTATATTTTATTATTCACAAGATGCGCATATAAATGAAGAATTATGATTGCATTATCGCAGAAGGTTGATGCTACGTGAAGTGTTATGGTAAGCTATTCAAAACTTGATAAATGGGAACATCATTGTTTCTTAAACGGGAATTGTTTTACTTAGTAGTTTGAGTCTTATGTGAGGAAAAAATCGTGAGGTAACTGACCTTAGATGGTATTTGGTCATATGTTTGTCATCTGGCAGCTGCACATGAGAACCAGTTCTTTATTAGATTTTATATGCTAAATCTTCGGCCAAATCATCACTAACTATATGGTGAAAGTCGGTTTATACTAAATAGTGTAAAACAACGATGTAGGAAGTCTAATCTGACACTTTTTAAGTCTATGGTAGGTTAGTGGTAATAACGATGACGAAGCTCTCGGGTTCGAATCCTACTATAAGCATGAGTTTTCAGGTGATAAGTTACTTTGTAGTAGCCACTGGCTGGTTATCACCCTCAAGTTGAAAATCTGTCGACAAGCACCTACCGGTGTCCGACAGTTGTACTTGAGAGAGGCTTCTTGGTTTTGTGGGCTTACCACCTTCGACCACATCATCAATTACTATAGTGAAAATATTGTCTAATACAGGCGTATATAATTATAGAATAATTAGATATGAGTGATAATCTTATGCTGTATCGCTAACAATACCATTGAAGGCAGAAAAATATCTACAATTACCCTTGATACATTTAAATGTCAGAAAACGGAAGAAATCTTTATTTGTAACCTGAAATTTTCTAGTTACAGTCTTAAAAATGTCTTAAGGAATTTAAAAGTGAACATTTTCTGATGTTAAAAAGCACCGGATGATTAAAACGCTCTCCGGAAGGGACCGAGCAGTTGAAGTGACGACAAGGACTTGAAATTGCTCGAGCATTTTCACCTGTCTAAGTTATGTTGGATGGCAATACCTGTATTATATAGGTAACTATATAATGCTTTGTAGTTTTACCTGCAATGCGTCCCCGAAAGAATAAGTTTAAAATGTTATAATTAATAATAGTGGCCCAAAAAGTGAAATTCTAATTGGCTCATAATTTTACAAAAAAAAATTATTTATTGATAAAAAAAATATCTTTCTTAAATTTTTCCTCAATATCAACATTTTAACTATGCCAAATTTCCTACTCATCCGTGCGTGCAATATATTTAAAATGAGTTCGCTACACGTATTTTATGTTAATATAGATATTTTGTTTTGAACTTTTTGTAGCTGCAGCCGAGTTTTTTAACCTGTATAATTATAAAAAAAATATTTCATGTTTTTTGGCCCCTTGTCACTTATTCTAACAATACTATAATTCTAAATCTATTGCAGTATTTAGAAGTAATGATGGAATAAATAAAGAAATGAAAAAACATACTTACCTACATGAATCTACGTTACAATTTTTTTTAACAAGTGTATAAGCAGAAACTAAAACAAGTTACCTATGTTAAAAACGAATTTATTTCTTTAACATTGTTCGGCTTTAACAATCAAGATGGTCCTCCAAACACAATTAAGACACGCTTTATTTGCTTTGTAAATGAGTACAAGACATTGCAATCAATTTGATAAAATTTTCTACGTTGGTAATCAAAGAATTTTCTGAGAACTGTTTCTTGTATAAATGTTTACATTTCCTGATAACTTAGTCTCAATGAGGAAGTTGTGTGTGGACATTTTGTGGAATATTAAATTATGGAGTATTTTTTAGATATGTTAAAGAGTTTTAGGCGTAAATACTAAATTATTATACTGGATTATTTTACTGTTGTACTAAATATGAATAAAATAAGTGAAAAAGAGGCATTTGCTCAGCAGTACCTGCTCTGGTACTAGCTTTAGGCTAATGTTATAATAATTTTGGTACATTGTAAATTTGATTTTAAATTAACAAATTGATCAAATAAATTACTACTGAAATATATGTTTTCTTATTACAGTGGGAACGATTTCCACATGTTTGATTTTTTAAGTAATTTTCTTTATGTTTCCTTAAAATGTAGTATTTTACTATCCTCATTCTTACGTGTTTAAATAATTTAAACATTAGGTAAAAAAAAATATGGTCATTACGCCCAACCTACAATATTTTTCATTTAATTTCAGAACAAAGTAATAATTTTATCCCACTTATAGCTTTAAGAAAATATTTTCCCTTACAGATTTACTTTTATCCTTCTCAAACGGCATGAAATAGCATCAAATAAAATTCTCTATGTAAAAAAATAGAATGAGTGGAAAAGATAAAAGGGGACGTGATATGAAACTCTCTCGGGCGGATCTCTGAATTTTTCTTTGGCGTTGTGGAATAGAAAGGAGGGGTCATAGATTAAAGTGAATAATTGACATAGATGCGACATATCATTATTAATTTGGTGTTTCATTAAACCTAGTAAAACGTATGTTCTTTATGAATTACAATGTAATTTCTTGTATATGGCTACTTCGAGTGACCGAATTAATACTTTTTAAAGTGTATGTTATATGTTAACAAATAAGCGTACCTGATGGTAAGCAGTTACCGTGGCCTATGGAAGCTTTTAACACCAGATGTATCACTCGCGTATTGCCAACCCTGAAAAAATCTCTTCACACCAAAGAAATTAGCGAAATCCTAAGTCTATGCTTCACACCCTTTTTGAAGAACCCCATACTGTACTCCCGATGGGGAGCTCATTCCACAGCTTGTCTATGTATTCTTGAATACTAACCAAACTTCTTTTTTTTTCTCAAAGTAATCAAGTGGGATTTTACAAGATAGAAACCTTGTATTTTTGTATGAAATATTCGTGGTGTAGCTTGATCAGCCGTTCTTAATAGATCGGCAAAGTTAAGCTACCACCGTTGTTAAGCTAGTTGGAGGCCTAATAGGCAGCTTGATCTCCAACAGTAGGTTGACCACTAGCCTACCTCCACCGATTCGCAGTAGGCACGCGAGTATCTGCCCATTCCCTCCTTATAAAAGGAGGCCTGTGCTCTGCAGTGGGAGATTATAAGGCTGATGATGATGATGAATGTCGTATATCAGTCATAACCCATTCAATTCAATTCAAAATCATTTATTCAAATAGACCTTCGCATGCACTTTATAAAGTACTCTAATACCGATTCGGAAGGAATATGAGGGTTAATGCTTATTTCAGAAACCTAATAAGAATAACAAGACGCATCTATCTTTTATACAAATACTCTATGTTTTCAAGAGGCTTTGAAAAACAGCGGAAAAAACTGTACAGCCAAAAGTGAGTTTCCAATTTGCGATGAGTTTGCGTGAATGATCTTTTTTACGATTCCTAATGACAGAAGCTTCACTCTTTTTGTTAAATAAAATAATGCATATTGATTTTATAAGCTTCCTTATTTTGATAAACAAAATATAATCCTTGAAAATTAATTGTTAATATAAAATACTAGTTTATTATGATTTTAATAATTATTGAGTTTTTATCATGTTTTGATGAACCATTTTATTTCGTAAAGAGTTAAACTTATTTTCACGTGATGGTTTAGTTCCGATCGGGCCGCGCGTAATATTGATGAATGCTACTATAAGAACAACACTGCATTATGGACAGGGTGAATTTTGTTCGACGCATTCTATAGATTAATTACTTTCAAATCAAGTTTATTTTTGATGTGGTTATGTTTTTGGGGATGAATGATAAATACATAAATAATAAATATTCTGGGACATTCCTCACACACGGTCATCTGATCCCAAACTAAGCAGAGCTTGTACTATGGAAACCAGATAACTGATATAATACAAATGCTACTTTTTGTTTGTAAATACATACTCATTATACATAATTACAGCCAGACTCAGGACATACAGACATGTTCGTGCACATAAATGCATGTTCTGTGTGGGAATCGAACCCACGACCTGCGGCACGTAAGGTGATTCTTAACCAACTGCGCTAACTGGCCCGTCGCATCACATCACAAGTATCAGTATGTTTTAGATCCTGCGCTGCTTTGGCCCAATAAACTATTGTTTGCGGTACCTATAAAATTTTGTTCAACCCTATTGAAATATTTGTGAGGTTCTTTAGTTTTCTAATCAACGTCATGTCAGTCACCTCACGGTCACATTACCGTCGCATCGCCGTCATGTCACCGTTCAGTCAGGCGGTGTGTACAAATGCTGTGACGATGACTCACGTCTGGGAATGACTAAAACTTCCAGAGACTATAAATATATTATACCAGTTGCGCCCCGTGGTTTGAACCGCGTACCCGGGGGAGATATTGATTTCCCGGGATGAAAAACTACCCTATGTTTTAATCCAGAACATATTCCATCAATCCGATAATCGATGGGGAAGAAAGGTTCTCGAGTGGCGACCACGTATTGGAAAGCGCCGAGCGGGACGACCTCCCACCAGGTGGAGCGACGACCTGGTCAGAGTCGCTGGGCGCCGCTGGATGCAAGCGGCACAGAACCGTTCGAAGTGGAAATCAATGGGGGAGGCCAATGTTCAGCAGTGGACATCCATGGGCTGATATGATGATGATGATGATGATGATATTCCATCAGCGTGGCAAATTTCATTAAAATCCATTTAGTAGTTTTGCGTGAAAGAGTAACAAACATCCATACGTACATACTTTCGCGTTTAAAATATTAGTACTGTATTACCCAACTAATAAGGCGCGTCGTGAATCTTCGTTAGCACAGAAAAGAAAGTATGGCCCGAACATTAACGAAAGAATGCTTAAAACTTACAATCAACCTTAGATCACTAGTATAAGGTTCATAATACAGTGCAGCTGTCAGTTCCGTCTCACTCGCAAGTCACGCCCCTCCGCACGGCGCACGCTAACATGGCGGCAGCTGCCGACCAATTGCATTTCCCGCGCTTTGAAAATGTATCTTCTGCGCAGGTACATCGGTAAGCCATATCAGTTGGGTACTGTAAGGATATTATTATTGACGAGACTGAGACATGTCGATTTTTATGCGAATCGTCCTTTATTCTCCAAAGTCTCCTCCAATTAAGTATACCAATGAGACCCTATATTTTAAAGGTATCTCCACGATTTTAGGCACAAAGACTACCCGCAGAAACTATTCGGTCTGCGGTCTAGACCGGGGTCACTTTAATGAGACCGAACCTTGGTTTAATTTGAGCTGAAACAGCACAGCGAAGTTTCGTTTTGGTGTGATCTTTTAGTTGAAGAGAATTTATTCTTTATTTTAATTAGTTAGCATTTTGATGGCTTCATACTGAGCAAAATTCACAGATTTTTCAGTTGATTGACGGACGGATTGAGAATCTCGTTCTTTACTAAAAGCCTTACATGTCAAGACAGTAAATAAATTACTCAAAAATTCATTTAAAATTTTTGCATTCAGTTTATTGAATTAAAATCATAATCAACATGTCTCGGGTCAATGAGGGTCATTATTATTTTGCATCCCTTGCTAATATTAATATTTAATTTTATTCATATAAATTAACTTCATTTTTAATACAAGCTTTTTTTGATAACTGTACTTTTTGTTGACTGCAGTTGCATTGTCTTCCAATATAATCAAATCAAAGTCAAAATCAAAAAGTCATTTATTCAGTTTCAGGCCCTGGTAAGGCATTTATGAACGTTACATACAGTTTAATTTACCACCGGTTCGGAATATACTTAAACTGAGAAGACTCCGGCAAAAAAACTCAGCAAGGCTTTACTAATGTACACCAAATATCAAGTCAATCCGACCACGGGAAGCGAGTGAAATTCGACTTGCAAGATTCCACCCGAACAAACATAGTTAGGTACAGTCGGGGACTCAAAATGTTTATCACTTATCAAACTCGATTCCATTTCATACCGCGCGCAATAAGGTATCGAACATAGAAAAAGGCTGTCAATGCCTTTTTGAATATTTTTTTTTTATATTGTGACATTTGTCAAGCGTTTGTAAGCAAATAAAAATCTCAATAAATATACACAGGTAATAAAGTAATGGCAAGTTTAATCCTGCAGCAAAGCGCAGATTTTTATTTGCAAACTATATTTAGTGCTATATCAAGAGAACTCATTTCTTACTAGGTATAACACCTCCTTGAATTATTTTTCATGTCAAATATAATCCACGCCTATCAAAATTAATTTTATTTCCGGTCAACCTTATGAAACAGAAATGTGCAAGCGAATATAGACCGTAAGGTGGTAAACATTTTTAGACCGCGACTGTACATACATCGTAAGTTAGATAAAAACTTGTAAAAAAGTGGATTACTGCAATGGATATATCGTTTCCGTACACCCAGTATATACACTTAATATGGAAAACCTACATAGATAACCTAAAATAAAAAAAAATATAATCAATCTCCAAAAACATTTACTTATAAATTGTCCGATTTTAATACTGGTTCGGAATGTTGCTTATGCTGAGAATTGCAGGCACTTAACGAGAGAGAAGTTTATCTCATACAGTCAAACAAAGTATAAATACATTGTTATAGAAATAAAACTATCTCTTTCTCTTTCACAAAACTGCATTTTTAATCAAATAACATTGGTAAAGTTATTTATTTGATAGATGTTTCAAGATTTCACTTTTGGTTATTATAATTCAGTCGTCTATCACACTTTCTCATCTGAATTTATTTTATGCAATATTGTTTAGCTGGAAATTAAAAAAAAAACGCTACATACCTACTGTTATACAGGTTGTTTTTTGGGTCGGTGACGAGCGACACAGGAGCGGTAATACAAAAAATACATTTTCCAAAAACGAACTTAATTACTTAATACTGTAAATGCGTTGAGAAATACCTTATTCAATTTGAAATAAAATTACCGCAACGTATGGTCACAAGACACGTGCACAGACTAGAGCTAGGCGCAAGCCGCCATCGCCCCACCCCTTTACTCCCTCGCACTCCCGTTGAGTATTACATCTACATTTTAGCTTATTACATGATTTTACAATTAATATAATTAAAGTTTTTTGTTTTTTTTTTCCACCAGTATCATTTGTATTATCGACCCTAAGTCGTTCGACCGACCAAAAAAAACGACCTGTATTATGGGTAGGTGGTAAGATTACTTCAAAGGATCCTGCGACCGTCTCATGGTTTCCTAACGACGTTTTGTGTTTGATGTTTCTATTCTCAGTAGGTATATACACTTTTTGCAAACGGTAATTACAATGTACCTACGTAAAGCTAAAAATGTAATTCTAATATTGACTAAAGCTTTTCAACATAACAATTATTCTGAGCAAGCGTAACATTATCGAATTCAACATCGCTCGTGAGTGAAGTGAGTCTGAAGCAAGTATATTTTATTTAAAAAGGTAATGTAGATGGTGGATACTTCAAATCATAGAGTTAGAATACTAATAGAGTGACTGTCCTAGAGTACGTGCCGTGAGCACGGGTACGGGAAAAGTGAATTGTCCGACGGGCCAGCTGGCGCGGTTGGTTAAGACTCTGGTTAAGATTCCACCTATCGCGCCGCAGATCGTGGGTTCGATTCCCACACAGAACATGCATTTGTGTGCATGAACATGTCTGTATGTCCTGAGTCTGGTTGAAAGTATATTAAGTATGTATTTACAAACAAAAAGCAGTATATATATTATATCAGTTATTTGGTTTCTATAGTACAAGCTCTGTTTAGTTTGGAATCAGATGACCATGTGTGAGGAATGTCCCAGGATATTTATTATTATTTGTTGTATAGTTTTAACTCTACATGCACTTACAGTCAGTCAGTGACGAAATCGGACATAATAATAATTAAGATACAGAATTATATTAAACTAGCTTTATGGCCCGCGACTTCGTCCGCGTAGATTATTTCTTTTTTCTAGATATGAATCATTGTAACAATATAGAGCTTTGTTCATGGCTATTGTTCGCCACTACGTGTGATATTGACAAAAGTTCAGGTAGATTAAGAGCTCATATGCGAGGATGCCACATAAAACTGAAACAGTACTGCCGCAAATCAACTCTAGCAAATTTCAGAGTTTTTCCGTGTGACTACAAACCTTAATTAGGAACTATTATCTTTTAAATTCAAACGGAAGGTGATTTGAGATCAATGGTATACGCGGCAAGAAGACTGTTTCTCTTCTGGCAGACCCAGTAAATATTTTAGCCTCGATAACATTGCGGCGGAGAGCTGTTACTTGTAGTCTAGTTCCACAGCACAATTTTGGAGGCCTTATCTCTCTTTCTCTCTATAGTCTTTCACTCATGTCTGAGGATCGTGGTCAACATCGGGTTTTCTTCTAGAGCGAATGATCTGCCTCCTCTGGTTTCTGTCTTCTGGTTTCTGTAAAACTTGACGATGAGTCTTTTACTTGATCGGACCATCTAGTTGGTGAACGACCACGTAGTCGTTTTCCTTCCGTGTTCCCAACTATGATCAGATTTCCAAACTTTCATCGCCTTTGCGCACCATGTGGCCGAAATACGAAAAAATACGTTGGTGGCATATGGTGGACAATCGTGTTTTAATTTGGAGCTGCGATAGGATTGATGCAAATACCTTGGACCGCTAAACGCAACAATTTGCGTTTAGCGCTCCAAGGTATTTCCAACATCCGTCTCCAGCACCACATCTCGAATACATCAATCCTTTTTCTTTCTCGGGCCAGTATAGTCCACGCTTCCACTCCATACATGAAAATGAGGAATACCAATGCTCGTATTAACCGGATCTTTGTTTTAATACCGATTCCTCTCTTTTTCCTGATGTTGTTTAGGCGAGTCATTTCAATACGCCAATACCATAAGCCGAAATAATAAATTTTGAAATTTTCACTCCGAAAATAAAGAACTTCATATACTAAATTTAATCGCCCTTTTCACTCCAATTCCAACAACACCGATAGTTGCGTTAGTTTATAACCATAAGCTTAAATAATAAATTTAGTGTACTTCCATACACAAATTCATCCCTCTTTTTACCCTTTCGGGATCGGAATTATCAAAAACGTTGAGGCACATATAAATTAATTTTCAATCGTCAACCTAAACACAAAATTTGAAGGCCCTAACTTCCAAACTGATGGACTTTCATATAAACTTGCATCCCCTTTTTTACGCCATTAAGGATGGAATATCCAAAAATCCTTAGTGGTTGCCTACACTGTGTAATAATATATTAAGTGACGTTAACTTTGAAACTGAATGACTTACATACATCCCATACCTTTTCACCCTGTCGGGGGTGGAATTGTTAATAAAGCTGAAACATGTATAAATTTATTTTCAATCGTTAGCCTAAATACAAAATTTGAAGATCCTAACTTCAAAACTGACGAAATTTCATACAAACTTGCATCCCCTTTTTTACGCCCTTAAGGATGGAATATCCAAAAATCCTTAGTGGTTGCCTACACTGTGTAATAATATATTAAGTGACGTTTACTTTGAAACTGAATGACTTACATACATCCCATACCTTTTCACCCTGTCGGGGGTGGAATTGTTAATAAAGCTGAAACATGTATAAATTTATTTTCAATCGTTAGCCTAAATACAAAATTTGAAGATCCTAACTTCAAAACTGACGAAATTTCATACAAACTTTCATCCCCTATTTTACCTCCCTAGGAGTGGAATTTCCAAAAATCCTTCCTTACTGAATACCTACACTGTATAATATTAAAGTTAGTGAAGTTTACTTTGAAATTGAAGGACTTGCATACACAACTTTGTGACGTAGCACATCACGCCACCTCGAACCATCCAGCCGCCGCCGACGCCGCCGCAGCGCAGAGGGGAAAGTTACCGCCCGCGGGACGCCCGCACACCCCGCGCCACGTGCCTCACCCCGCAGCATCCTTTATAAGACCGCGCACTCCAGTGAGAGAGCACGCAGTCGGCTCAGCGCTATCGTACAGTCAACACATGTCGGTTCGGGTTACCAAATTCGGCTGTGTTGATCATTGCGGTGAGGTTGGTCCGTCTGTACCGAAGCCCTGGTAGATTTACCATCGGGCACCGTCCGCGTCCCCGATACCGTATTCCCTGTGAATCAGTATATTTATCGTCTCCTCGTACGTTACCATTCCCTGGATTGGTGTCCCAGACGGTTCGGGTTACCAAATACGTCTGGTGCCACCTCCCAGGAAAGTGCGTTCAAGGAGCGATTCCCCGTACCGTTTAAAGCAAGATCACGCCGCGCCCTCTATCCATAGTGTTAGAATTAAGAGCTAGCTATAGAGTCTCAGATATATGTATTTACGATTAATAAATCAATTGGCGGCAACTTTGTAATCATTGATTGGTGTTTTCTTTATAGCTCTCCGATAGGTTACCCAAGTAGGAAGGTAAAACTAAGTCCTCCACTGGTTTACCTTAATGTACGAAGTCCGCTTCGTTACATTTGGCGCCCAACTCAGTGAGAATCCACCCCGCGAGGTGCTTAAATCAGTAAAATAGTGTATCGTTACATTGAACACCCATCTTAGTAAGAATCCGTTCCGCGAAGTGTTCAAATCAGTAAGATAGCGTATTGTTACAATAGGCACCCGTTTAGTGAGAATCCACTCCGGTATCACACCTCATTACCTCCCTGGTCGGCCCACTTAACAAACAAGACGGCCTTCGCGAAACCTAGATGGTGGAGCAAGGAAACGTTAAGGGCGGAAAGTGAGCGGTCACGGGAAACCGAGTGAGTGTGTAGAAAAAAAAATCGATGTAAAAACCCCGTATCCGTATAGATGAGCTATAAAGATTACTAATTATTACCAAAAAAAAAAAACAGAAAAGGGATATTCGTTCACCTCTTTTGCTTGCTTTATACCGCTTCCGCAGCCTTTTGGCTAATTACATCTTCAAGAACGTTACAATTCCATGGATTAGTGTCCCAGACGGTTCGGGTTACCAAATACGTCTGGTGCCACCTCCCAAGAAAGTGCGTTCAAGAAGTGAATTACAAAGAGGATAAAAAAATATACCTTTTCACCGTAAAGAAATAAATGTATATTGTAACTAGTTGCAACCAATAAAACCGTGAATAAATAAATATAAAAATCTACTTATTTCGTGTAAAAATAAAACTAAACAAATAAAATAAATTTAATTTCGTTACTTAATCTTAAAAAAAAAAAAAGCCGGTTAATTTAAATTAAGAATAAAATAGAAACAAATAAAATACATTTTTGTTCCGTAAATTATTGATCCGCGTTCCGTTAAAAGAAATAAAATCCGTTAATAAATTGAACCCATATAAAAATTGAAGGTAAGTTATATAAAGAAATAAAATAAATCCGTTATATATTCCGTTATTTCCGTTAAATGAAAAACCGTTCCGTTATAAAAAAAAACATGTCAATGGTAAGTTAATAAAATAAATAAATAATTTAACCATCAAATGTCCACAAATTGGATCTACAATTTGAAAAAAAACCAGAACTCATCAAAGAAATACAAGCAAGAAATATTTCAATTGAGGGTTTAACCGTTGAACAGCTTAGAAAAATCCTAGCAACAGACATCAAAAGCACGAAGATGACAGACAAGCCCGAAACAAGTCAAGAAAAGACAACCGCATCCGTATCCGAATCCGAATCAAACTCCGAAAAACCACAGAGTAAGAACATGATGAATCTACTCAAATTGGTAAACAGTTACGGTATCTCATTCGATATACGTAACGAACCGGTGGATTTTATCGAAACGTTGGAAGAAATTAAAACTACCAATGAAATAAAACCACAAGAAATGCTGCAGATACTGCCAAGAATTCTTAAAGACAACGCAAGAGCGTGGTACCGTAATAATCACCAGACATGGTCGTCGTGGGAAAACTTCATAGAAGAATTCAAACTTAGTTTCTTTCCGAAAAACTACAACTCCAAACTACTAGGAGACATAGTAAGAAAACGGCAGAATTACAAACAAAACTTCGTTAGTTACTTAACCGAGATACAAACGTTGATGAGAAGATATGGAAAACTATCAACTTCCGAAGAACTAGACCGCATATATGAAAATATGAATGCCAAATATAAATATTATGTAAAGAAGAACGAGTTCAGCAATCTCTCTGAGTTAATACACCTGGCAAGAGATCACGAAGCAATCTCACATCAAATATATATAGAGAAGCAACCGCAGAGTTATGAAGAAAACTCAAGAAAAAACCAGATAGCCGAAACCGAGGAATCCAGTTTTCTAAACAACTTTGATAGCAAGAAGTGTTGTTGGAGCTGTGGAAAAAGAAACCATACAACAAAAGAATGCACAGGTAAACGCATAATCTTTTGTAGTACGTGTGGCCGAATGGGAATATTAAGCAAAAATTGTTGCAGACAGCAAGAAACCCGAAATGAAAAATATACTCAAAGAACAAATACCGTAGGATCTGACGATATAGATGATCCAAGAATTTTCTTAGATGTTGAGATACAAGGACAACAATTTAAAGCACTGTATGATACTGGATCAACAAACTCGTATATAAACGAAGAAGTATATAAGATACTTCCAGAAGAAGAAAAATCCGTCAACCAAAAAGTACATAGAATACAACTAGCCGATGGAAGTAAATTAGAGTTGTCAAAATTCCGAGACATAGATCTAAAGATAAATGAAACCGTATTAAAACATCGTATGTATGTCATGCCAAGAGCAACGCACATAATATTAGGAGTAGACCTAATAAAACGGTTGAATATGAACATAGACATTCAAAACATAGATAAAAATAAACCATCAAAAAAAAAATCAAAATCGAAAAAGAAGAAGCGAAAACAGAATATAGTAGCCGATGAATTAATAAGAAATCCGATATGTGCAACCGTTGCCGACATAAAAGATTGGTATAAAAAGAAAACCGAAGCTATCAAGACAGAACCGCATATTTTTCCTGAATTTAAATTTATAGAAGAAAACCTTTATAAACGAATCACAAACCCGTCATATGGTACAAAATTAGACTCATCATCCGAATGGAAACTTTGTGTACCGAAAACGAAAAAAGAAGAAATAATTAAAGAAAACCACGATACTCCGACCGCTGGACACATAGGAACAGCAAAAACGTTAGCGAAAGTAGCACACATATACTATTGGCCAGGAATGTTTAGGAACATAGCCAAATATGTTAAAAAGTGTACCATTTGCCAAAAACGCAAATCCGAAAAATCCGAAAATAAAGAAATAATGCAGGTAGATAACCGAAATAAACCATATGACTTAGTGAAAATGAATCAAAGCAGAAAATCTGATTGCCAACAACCGAATTATTATACACAAATAAAGTACTCGAAACCGGAAATTAAACCATTTGCATTAAAAAAGAATATTCCATTATCGGATAAACCAATAAGTTGTTGTGCCATACTCGCACCGAATTGTACAGGACCGTTCAAAATAATTAAAAGAAAATCACCGGTAATAAATTTATTGAAGGATCCTTACTCTAATAGAATAATAACGGCACACATCAAAGATTGGAAAACATGCATCCGAATTATTCCGAATAAATATAAAACTCAATAACAATGAGGGTAAATCATGAGTAAACAATTTTAGAAATACCCTCATTTGAGACAATAAAAAGTTAATATAGAAAAACAATAGAAAGGAGAATAATAATTTCAGAGGAACTTGAACATCATTTACAGCAGTGATTTTTACAGGTAAAAATCTCCATTCCCGGGAGAGGAGTGTGACGTAGCACATCACGCCACCTCGAACCATCCAGCCGCCGCCGACGCCGCCGCAGCGCAGAGGGGAAAGTTACCGCCCGCGGGACGCCCGCACACCCCGCGCCACGTGCCTCACCCCGCAGCATCCTTTATAAGACCGCGCACTCCAGTGAGAGAGCACGCAGTCGGCTCAGCGCTATCGTACAGTCAACACATGTCGGTTCGGGTTACCAAATTCGGCTGTGTTGATCATTGCGGTGAGGTTGGTCCGTCTGTACCGAAGCCCTGGTAGATTTACCATCGGGCACCGTCCGCGTCCCCGATACCGTATTCCCTGTGAATCAGTATATTTATCGTCTCCTCGTACGTTACCATTCCCTGGATTGGTGTCCCAGACGGTTCGGGTTACCAAATACGTCTGGTGCCACCTCCCAGGAAAGTGCGTTCAAGGAGCGATTCCCCGTACCGTTTAAAGCAAGATCACGCCGCGCCCTCTATCCATAGTGTTAGAATTAAGAGCTAGCTATAGAGTCTCAGATATATGTATTTACGATTAATAAATCAATTGGCGGCAACTTTGTAATCATTGATTGGTGTTTTCTTTATAGCTCTCCGATAGGTTACCCAAGTAGGAAGGTAAAACTAAGTCCTCCACTGGTTTACCTTAATGTACGAAGTCCGCTTCGTTACAACTTCATCCCCCTTTTCCTCCCTTCGGTAGTGGAATAATCACAAACGCTGAAATTACCATACATTAATTTTCAATCGTCAGCCTAAACATAAAATTTGAAGATCCTAACTTCAAAATTGACGGACTTGCATACAAACTTTCATTCCTTATTTTACCCTGTTAGGGGTGGAATTTCCAAAAATCCTTCCTTAGTGGATGCCTACATCGTATAATAATACATTTAGTGAAGTTTACTTTGAAATTGAAGGACTTGCATACACAATTTCATCCCCCTTTTCCTCCCTTCGGTGGTGGAATTATTACAAACGCTGAGATAACTATATATTAATTTTCAATCGTCAGCCTAAACACAAAATTGGAAGATCCTAACTTCAAAACTGACGGACTTGCATACAAACTTTCATCCCTTATTTGACCCCCTTAGGGGTGGAATTTCTAAAAATCCTTCCTTAGTGGATGCCTACACCGTATAATAATACATTTAGTGAAGTTTACTTTGAAATTGAAGAACTTGCATACACAACTTCACCCCCCCTTTCCTCCCTTCGGTGGTGGAATTATCACAAATACTGAGATAACTATATATTAATTTTCAATCGTCAGCCTAAACACAAAATTTGATGATCCTAACTTCAAAACTGACGAACTTGCATACAAACTTTCATCCCTTATTTTATCCCCTTAGGGGTAGAATTTCCAAAAATCCTTCGTTAGTGGATGCCTACACTATATAATAATACATTTAGTGAAGTTTACTTTGAAATTGAAGGACTTGCATACCCAACTTCATCCCCCTTTTCCTCCCTTCGGTGATGGAATTATCAAAAACGCTGAGATAACTACACATTAATTTTTAATCGTCAGCCTAAACACAAAATTTGAAGATCCTAACTTCAAAACTGACGGACTTGCATACAAACTGTCATCCCCTATTTTACCCTCTTAGGGGTGGAATTTCCAAAAATCCTTCCTTAGTGGATGCCTCCACTGTATAAGGTATCTTTGTGCAAAATTTCAAATCTCTAGGTCCAGCGGTTTGGGCTGTGGGCTGATATATCAACAATCAGTTTATCATTTTATATATTAAGATATAAAACATAATATTTACACACCGAATAGGTAGAATATGAGGCAATACTTAGTACTCCAAAACATGTACATCTACCATATTCTTGTAAATAAATTTATTTCATTTCATTTATTTCATTTCATTTCGGGGTTTTTTAGATATCAATAAAATCTAAAGTATAAGAGCTATATTATTGAAACTTAATATGTTTAATAATTTCACTATTGACATCATATCCTGAGAATTTTGTTTATGTAGTATAATCCAAATCCTAGTTATGAGGGTTCAAAAAATCGACGAAGCGCTTCGAGAAAAGGTAGGCAGTGCCCTTTCGCTTCGCTTGGCTGTCTTGGCGGGGGGCAGTTCCGTGCCCCCAGACCCAGATCTGTGAATGCAGCTATATGGTAACTGCTCACGCTTTACACAAAGTAACGCTATCACTCTATAATAATCTAAATCTATGCTTCAAACATATGCCATAAAAATTTTCATAAAAAATACAATGTAAAGGCTGCGAATATAAAATTACAATGAAATGTCCAATTAATTATAAAAATGTCTTGGAATGAGCAATTGAGCACTTGACTCCGTGAATAGGGAGATCAAAGTGTAATTTAACGAAATTATAAGAAAGTATACAAAATCATATAAAAAATACTTATATTCTCCTCCACGAAACCATTGTGTGTAATATACGCGGGAGCTTATTACAGGCAATTGCAAAAGTGCTTACGAAAATTTGTTTCGTATGAAATAACTCTTATCTGACACTGTTTGAATTTTTAGTTTCATGTATATGAAATTTATATGGGACCATTTCGGAATAATCCCCTTTCGAACAACAAAAGAATTTTGCAAATCCGTCTATATATGACAGAGTTATGCCCGAACATACATAAAAAAAAACATACAAACATCTGAATTGATAACCTCCTCCTTTTTGAAGTCGGTTAAAAATAAATTCACAAACAACATAGTTGATTTATTAACACTTTTTTTTACTAACACTTTTCCCCGTGGTTTTACCCGTATTTCCAAGAGATCTATTGTTTTTGGGGGATAAAAAGTATCCTTTATGTTATTCCAGGTTGATCTACCTATGTGCTAAATTTCACCATGATCTACCTATGTGCTAAATTTCATCATGATTGGCTGTGTCGGTGAGGCGTCAAGAGGTAACAAACAAACACACTCACTTTCGCATTTAATATAATAAGATTTAAATAAATAAAAATACCTGAATTCGACTCATGCAGCGAGAGTACTGACCTTCCTTAGACGTAAAATTTCTTGGTTTGGGTTATAACTGTAGAAAAACCGGACCGCATAACTAAATTTGTTTGTGATTGAATTTTGATGATTTTGAAAAAACTGTGGTAGTTACTAACATCATCGTTCTATTTTTCCTGTAGGTAATATTTTACTGTAATTATTACAGATTTTTGGCTATGCGAACCTCAGAGACAGGGTTCTGCAAATTCAAAATCAATAGCATTCGTGGTTGGTAAAATATACCGCTATGACACACAGACAGACCGACGGATGTAGTGGCATCATAAGGGTTCCTTTTTTACCGTTTAGTTTCGGTACCCTCAAAACGTTTAATACATTTTTAAGCAGGTCTATTTCTAACTCGTGTCGCACGTCTCGAGCGGAAAATTCATCGAAAAACCCATGACATTTTTCCTCCGAACTATACTTGAGCCTACTTTACAATTCCCTAAGCCCATATGAGGCGGATAATGAATGACTCAAGATTCTCTTTCCCGACTTAACGTCAGTTACAATTCGATTTAAGAGGCACTACACGATTCTAAAGTAATGTATCTTCTGTAATATATGACAGGTCAGTGCAATTTTTTTTATTAAAAGTTGATTACAGCAATAATAAGGACGTACGATTTTTATATCAATCCGTCAATACAGTTCCACGATTATAAAATAAGTACCGTGTTGAACAGGCTTTGAGATAATCCCTAATTTCCTTCATTTCCATCCCTTTCCTAACTCCTAAACACGCAGGGTTTAAATTTCGCGCCTAAAACCCACAAACTACAATCAATGTACGGTGTCGCCCTCTCACGGCGAATGATATACGTGTTTGAGTGAAAAGAACACTGTGCAGCAGACATATTGAATTTAAAACGAACCGAAGCGGCCGCTATCTCGACAATTTTAAAAATACTAACAATCAAGAAAAATAACAGTGTTGTGGTGGAACGTGAGACCTTGTAAGTGCCTATTCAGTTTCCTTTATCTCCATCTTTTAGCCTGGTAAATTCTTGGGTTGACCAGCCAGACAAAACTATGTACAAAAAAAAACTTTTACTTTATTAGTTCAAAACATAAAGTTGGTCCATTACGAGCGCGAATACCTATGGAAAAACAGTATTTTGTTAATCTCAGGTTCAATTTCGATCGAAAACTCTGAGAAATAAGCAAAATTACGCATTTTATTGTAAAACTAGGTATAACCTTATAAAATTGTGTTGGTTATACGTACAGTGATACTATACGGATTCACAAGTCATTACAATTTAGTAGCATTACATCTTCATTACATTTTGTTCGAGTCTTCATATAAGATTGGAACCTACCTCCAAAATATTTTATAAATTTTATAGAATTCGTAACAATATTTTATGGTATTTATGTTACATTTACATTATAAAACTTATATATGTAAGTAGGTACTTACACACTCCACCTCAAATCTACACCTAAATTGATTTCATTTACCTTCATACACCAAAGTAGGCTATCTAACATTATTTTATTTTTAGCTTCGAACTAAAAAACATGGAAGCAAGTAAACTTAAAATACTTCAATCACAACGCGAATATGTATTCCGAGCTATGCAAATCCTTTACGACTTATCTAACGAAATGGTTCAAGATCGTTCAAAGGTATCGGCGTTCAAGTCGAGATACACTCGAGTTCATTCAATTCGCGAAGAATTTGGTTCGTTGTGTAATGAAATACAAACTTTAGAGTTAGCAATCAAACCCGATGTACAAATTAACCAAAATTCTATGGTTTCATTTGACGAATTGTATTATGCGGTGATCGCAGCGGGTAGCACGTTGCCGATATACGAGAAGAGCTTCAACGTCACCGGATCGCCAGCGGACGGCTCGGCCGCGGGCGCGGGCGGCGCGTCGCCGGCGCGAGTCGACTCCGATCTCACGCATTCCGGGAATTCCAAAGTCAATGCGCGTTTACCTAAATTTGATCTACCTAAATTTGATAGCAACATCGAAAACTGGCAAACGTTTTATGATACGTTTGTTCACTTAATTCATGAGAATAATTCTATATCACAAATAGAAAAATACCATTACCTTGTGTCGTGTTTACGCGGACCCGCCTTATCGATTGTAAAAGGGATTCCAATGACAGCCAATAATTATGAAGTTGTTTTCGACGCCTTAATCGAACGTTACCAAAACAAACGTATCTTAGCTTTGACATATTTAGATAAATTCTTAAGTTATCCAGCAGTTAAATCGGGTAATTTTCAAGAATTGCAAGTATTAACAAACGTGTTTTATGAATCATATCATGCGCTCCAATCTTTAAATATCAAAAACTTTGGTGATTTTATTTTATTTCATTTAGCCTCTCGTACCCTCGATTCAGATACCCGCAAACGGTTCGAATCTCAAAACAGTTCAGAAATACCTTCATTTAGTGAACTATTAAAGTTTCTTCAAGACTACGTAAAGATCTTAGAAACTAGCGAACTATCTTTGAGTTCTACCAATTCTACCCGTACCATTGAACGAAAACAATTGCCAGCGAGTAATCGGCAGAATAGCAGCGGATCAAAACGCTCATCTTATCTTACTAAATCTCAACCTACGACATCATTCACTTGTTCTTGTTGTAATGAAGCGCACTCAATCTATAGGTGCCCTACTTTTCAATCTTTAGACTCTGGTGCTAGACTCACTTTAATTGAAAACAAAAAAATGTGCACCAACTGTTTACGTACTAATCATGTCGTAGATAAATGCTTTTCTAAAGTATTTTGTACTTTATGCGGATTACGTCATCACACCTTACTACATACTGAGCAAACGCAACCCAGCTCTAGCGCTGCCACTCAGGCGAGCACCGGTGCTCATGTCGGAAGCAGTAGCGGTATAGTACTACTAGGTACGTGTCAGCTGCGCGTGTGCAACCCTGTCGCCGGCACACAGCGCACCGTGCGCGCATTGGTTGACAGCGGCGCGCAGGATTGTTTTATCACTACGGCTTGCGCCAAAGCTCTCGGTTTAAATCTCCGCCGATGTAATCTTACAGTCGCTGGCTTAGGACAAAACCCAGTATTTCAAGTTAGGGGTGTGACGGAATGCGTTTTGAAACCACTCGATAGTAACGATCCGCAGTTTAACATTAAGCCGATCGTGTTAGATCATATAACAGCTCAACTGCCTAGCAGTAATGTACCGTCAGTCGTTCGTGAATATTGCAAGCATTTAATATTAGCCGATCGCGATTACGATATTCCCGCGGAAGTCGACATATTAATAGGGGCAGAACTATTCCACGAAATATATGATGGTCAACGTATCAAACTGGGGCCCGGCCTACCGGCCGCTCTGCATAGCATTTTCGGTTGGATACTTACCGGTGCTGTCGATTCTGATTTATCGTTACCTCCTATTACAACGTCTTCTCTATTAGTCACTACATGCAGTCTCGATGAACAAGTTAGGCAGTTCTGGGAAGTCGAGGAACCACCGCACGTACCTATTACTGTACCCGAGGATGATATCTGTGAACATTCATATACTAGTTTAACTTATAGAGAATCTAATGGTCGCTACGTCGTACCACTCCTCTTAAAGGATCGCGACTGCCCGTTAGGTGATTCATATAATAGTTCTTTGTCGCGTCTAACTCATCTCGAAAAAAAGCTTAGCCGCCAAAGTCAACTTAAAACTGATTATATTAAATTCATGCGCGAGTACGAAAGTTTGGATCACATGTATCCTGTACCTAATGCGTCCTTACAAACGGACAAGCGTTACCTTATCCCGCATCATTGCGTCCTTCGCCCTGAGAGCACAACTACCAAGCTGCGAGTAGTGTTCGACGCAAGCTGCAAAACCACAAACGGTTTATCTTTAAACGACATTGTATTTACTGGACCTAAGCTGCAAGTTGACATCATAGACATTATCACTGGCTTCAGACTACATACGGTAGTATTCACGTGTGACATATCAAAAATGTACCGAGGAATTTTGGTTAGGCCTGAGGATCGCAGCTATCAGCACGTGCTGTGGCGAGAATCTCCTTGTGACCCAGTCAATGAGTACGAACTCGCGACTGTCACCTACGGAGTTAGCAGTTCCCCTTATCTCGCAATCCGTACTCTCCATCAGCTAGCTAGTGATCACGGCGCTGAGTATCCACTCGCCGCTGAGGCTCTTCGTCATGAAACTTTTGTCGATGACGTCACTACCGGGGCACCCTCATTAGAGCAAGCTATCGAACTAAAAACTCAACTTGTCAATCTATTAGGATGTGCTCAACTTGAACTTCGCAAATGGAGCAGTAATTCCAAATCTTTTCTTAACACCTTACCAGTAGATCATTGTCAAATTCCAAAGCCTTTCTCAGAAGAAAGCAACAAGTCTACGCTTAAAATCTTAGGAGTCCAATATGACCCCGTAGGTGATAACTTTACCTATTCACAATCTCCGATTGAGGATGGCAATGTAACAAAGCGTTCTATTTTATCCAACGTGGCGAGAATCTTTGATCCACTTGGGTGGCTCACACCATTCATTCTCAAAGCAAAATTGCTCCTTCAAGATATATGGCGTCTCAATCTTTCTTGGGATGAACCTGTGCCCAGAGACATATGTCATGATTGGAAAAATTTCATCTCAGACCTTTACAACTTGAAACTTATCGAAATTCCACGTCGAGTCATACCATGTCAGTCAAAACAATTCCAACTTATTGGATTTTGTGATGGATCCACAAAAGCATATGGATGCTGTGTCTATCTCCGCGTGGTTACTCATGGTGAAGTTCAAATCCACCTTCTTATCGCTAAGTCTAAGGTAGCACCTTTAAAAGTTCTTACCGTTAACCGTTTGGAACTTTGCAGTGCAGTATTGCTCTCCAAAGTGGTTAATCGTATCCACGCCTTACTTAGTAAAAAACTTAATCTAAATCAAACAATGTTATTCTCCGACAGCTCGACTGTTTTGTCATGGTTGAGCACGGAACCACACAAACTTAAAACTTTTGTAGCACACCGCGTAGTGCAAATTAACGATTCTATCGTTCCAACTGTGTGGCGACATGTTTCCACTCATGACAACCCAGCCGACATCTGTAGTCGCGGTTTGTCGTGTTTACAGTTGGCTACTTGTGAAAATTGGTGGTCAGGTCCTAAGTGGCTAACTAGCGAGTCAACTAACTGGCCTGTGTCAGTAGTTGAAAAGCATGACAACGTCGAAGAGCTTAAGTCGTCGTCACACTTGTGTCATGCTGGTGTAGTGACACAAGATGCTGACGTGCTTGACAACCTCCTGGAACGTTCCTCCACTCTTTTACGTGTAAAAAGAGTAGTAGCTTGGATTTATCGTTTCATTAATAACGCTAAAGTTACACGTTCCGAGCGTAAGCTTTCATCTTTTCTAACCTCCACGGAACACGATCAATCTTTAGAATATTTGGTTAAACATATTCAGCGTCAACATTTTGAGGAAGTCATACTCCATCTTAAATCTAATAATCATAAACTACTTCCAAAACATTTATTGAAGCTTTCTCCATTCATTGATTCTCGCGAAGTCTTGCGAGTGGGGGGGCGACTCAAACACACAGACTTACCCGAACGCGTCAAACATCCATACCTCTTGCCAAAATTATCTCGTTTGAGTACTCTTATGGTAGATCACTATCATGCAACTTACCTTCATTGTGGGCCCCGCCTACTGCAATCTTTAATTCAACGTCGATTTTGGATACTTGGCATTCGAAATCTTATCAGATCCCGATTATCTAAATGTGTAATTTGTTTTAAAGTAAAACCTAAGTCTCTTCAGCCTGTCATGGGCGATCTTCCACCTTCCCGATTGAAATCAGATCACTGCTTTCAAACAGTTGGAATCGACTTCGGAGGTCCATTCATGATTAAAGAGAATAAGCGACGTAACGCTAGAACTTATAAGGGATATTTGTGCCTCATAGTATGCCATGCAATTAAAGCCGTTCATCTTGAGTTGGTCACCGAATTGACCACCGAAGCCTTTATAGCAGCTTTAGACCGTTTTGTATCTAGGAGAGGCCTTTGTAAATTCATAGTTACTGACGGAGGTACCAATTTTGTAGGCGCCAAGCGCTATCTGTCTGAAGTTTCTGAAATGCTTAGCAAAGAAAGCGATCATATTTCTAATCAACTATCATTTCGCGGTATAACTTGGAAGATTAATCCACCATCGGGACCTCACTTCGGAGGTATATTTGAAAGTGGTATAAAATCAACCAAATATCATTTAAAACGGATTATCGGATCCCAAATTCTTACATTTGAAGAGTTTTATACTATTTTGACGAAGGTGGAAGCCATGTTGAATTCTAGACCCCTGGTAGAACTCTCGTCCGATCCCGATGAAGTTGACGCTCTGACCGCAGGCCATTTTCTGATAGGCCGACCTTTGGTATCGTTGCCGGAACCAGTATATTCCGAAAATGAAACTCTACGATCTCGATGGCAACTGTTACAGAGACTATCTCAAAGTTTCTGGCGAACTTGGCAAAGAGATTATTTGCATACGTTGCAACAACGAATGAAATGGTTTAAAAGCGATAACCGTCAACCAAAACTGAACGATCTTGTTACTATTTACGAACCTAACTTACCAGCTAACGAATGGCGACTAGGTCGCGTAGTACAGCTTCATCCAGGTAGAGACAATATCATTCGTGTTGTGACGGTTAAGACTTCAAAAGGTTTACTTGTGAGACCTGCTATCAAAATCTGTCCACTTCCGATAGATTAAATTAACATTACATTCCTAATTCAAATCTTTATCTTATATTTAACATAGCCTTTATTCAACACAATTATTATTATAATCAATACACTTAAGTAACTATAAAATGACTATATGAATCCGCATAGTAGTAGTCTCTATCTTCTTATTGATCTTTTGAAATACTCGGTTTATTTCAAGTGGGGGGATATGAACAGGCTTTGAGATAATCCCTAATTTCCTTCATTTCCATCCCTTTCCTAACTCCTAAACACGCAGGGTTTAAATTTCGCGCCTAAAACCCACAAACTACAATCAATGTACGGTGTCGCCCTCTCACGGCGAATGATATACGTGTTTGAGTGAAAAGAACACTGTGCAGCAGACATATTGAATTTAAAACGAACCGAAGCGGCCGCTATCTCGACAATTTTAAAAATACTAACAATCAAGAAAAATAACAGTGTTGTGGTGGAACGTGAGACCTTGTAAGTGCCTATTCAGTTTCCTTTATCTCCATCTTTTAGCCTGGTAAATTCTTGGGTTGACCAGCCAGACAAAACTATGTACAAAAAAAAACTTTTACTTTATTAGTTCAAAACACGTGTATTGAGAGATGCAAATATTAAAAGGGAATTGTTTTTGTCAAAAAAAAATTGAATTCATGTGTAAAATAATTGGACTGTTTTACAAAAAACTTAAACCGACTTCAAAGTACACTAAGAAGTAATCAAATCCTGATCTGATGACAATGGGACCAAACGGGAAGTGTACCCTTTCAAATAAAAAAAGAATTTTCCAAATCGGTTAATAAATGACCGGGTAATGAGGTAACAAACATAAAAAAAAAACATTCGAATTGAGAAACTCCTCCTTTTTTGAATTCGGTTAATAAAGGATTAACTGTTTTATAGTTAATGAGTTAGGTAGTGAGCAAATGTACCTACTTCATTACCTTCAGTACCTACTGTATGTGATCATGTCATTGTAGGGTTTGTGTTGCAAGGACATGCTGATATACCTATGTGTTAGGTCAGAGAAGTGTCAAGAACGACGATTTGGCGATGTTGAATTTTGGTAATGGGTTGAGTTTAATAAAAGTATATAAAAAAAATGCAAAAATTGTACACCAAAAATATTTTATGCATAGTTATTTTTTTATGTGAAATAATGCTTACTTTTAAATAGGTCTTAGGGTTTTTAAATATCATAAACCTTCCTTGTCTGTAGTTTTGTCTGATGAAGACTGCATTGAACACTTAACAAAGCTGGAAAATTATCTTTATTTTATATAACTTATCAAAACTAGTCACTAAACATAAAATGGAGCACGAACTCTAATCAAAACATAAATGTAAAACTAACTGTATGCATCTCTATAGATGAACACACAGCCTTAACTCGACGATAGGCAGTCTCAAGTGAGCGCAAACTTAATATTCCATAACTAAGCAGATTACAAGTACTTTACCTAACAACCTAGTGAAACCACAGCATAAACATATCCCTTAGAAATCATGAACATACTGAGTGTTGTATAAATTTTAAACACGGTATATTTCTACGCTGTGTGTTGAAGGATTTTCAACAAAGTTCCGTAGGGCAGTACCATGTTACTTATAATATTATTAAGTAAGATACTGTAAGCGAATTTAACGGTGTACGGGAGCTAATTGAGCCAGTTTGGTTGTGCCTTAATACTTAAGTTGTTATGTGATAATTGGCCCTTTGCTCAGAATCCAAAGTTGTTTGTTCATATTAATTTGACTAGTTGAGTGTTTGCGTCAAGTCTTGGTGATATTATTAACTATACAGAGTGGAACTTTTAGACGGGTCAGTAAGGGCATCTACCTTAAGGGTTGAAGCCACGCGAATATGGTCTTAAGTGTATTTCCATCCTATCAGGACCCTTTTTCTGTCCGTCTATCCGTCCATCTGTCTGTCCGTCTATCAATACCCTCTTTCTCAGGAACGCATGGAGGTATCAATCTATAAAATACTCGGGTCTGCAATCCCTTCGAGCAGTGAAAGAATCAAACTGCTTAGTCTACGCAATCAAAAGATATAGCCGTTTATGCTCCGTTTATGCCGCATATTTTGACGTTCTAAAGGGAATCAAAATCTAAAAGGTACTTCCCGATGACGAACAAAGAAAAATACACGATTATATTAGGTAGGTACAACATAATCGGAAAAAAGGGGAAAATCTTCAAGACTCGATTCCCGTGATTAACGAACTATTTATACATACCTAAAAGTTTATACGGAACCCTCGGTGCGCGAATCCGACTCGTGCTCGAATACGCCTCGCAACATCGCCTGAAGACCTCACAAATCAAGTGTCACGAATTCTCTCATTGAAATGTGTACCTTTTTGTGTAGTAAATAAAGTTCTATATTGTATCGCTATCTTACAAAGAGTGCGCCGCGCGTCGCGTCTCTTATGAATTGATCCTAAGGATGGGATTATCCTAAACTAATTATGTATTTAACGCTTAATTGTAGTGGTGAAAAATAGTAACGCTTCTATAGTGGATGGGTCCGGTGGACCCATCTATATAAAAATGATGATAAAAATAAAATAATGGTACATATATAAATCAAAATATTCATTAACGTTTTTACATGGAAAATCAACAGTAGGCGCTTATATTTCTATTTCATATTTTACCTTACACGTCTCAGTAACTTTTTATGAAACTAATAATAATAATTAGGAGTAGCGAGTGACCCGAAAACACGGCCTTTCCACTGAGTGTGCTTAGGCATGCTGCAGGGAGGTACCTAGAAGCAGGGGGCGCTGCAGTTTGTGCAGATATTTTTAAACACGTTCAAAGATTGAACATGGGTCCACTGGACCTATTTTCAATATTTATATTCGATTTTTGGCTTGAACTTGTAGAGTGACGTTGTGTTTTCATTTTTATTTTCATAAATTCGAGTATTTTGAGTTTTATCCAATAAAGACCAATCCACGTGCACCAGTGAAGTGAAATGAAATGAATCATGTGTATCGTGACTTTTCAAGTTGTCTCAAGAATTCCGTGAAAAGTTTCATTACAACCACCATTGTACTAAAACATGACTTATGGACGGTGACTGACTTAGGACTATGTGAAAGTAATTTATTGTGACTAGAACTTATAATATAACTAGAAAATGGCAAAATACACAAGCAGTGTGAAACCAACATGTTAAAAAAAAAACATCCAACATCCAATCATGCCCAAACTATTATTTATAAGGCATCAGGTGATCCTCAAGTGCTATTCTCAAAGGAGACAAAACCATCAAAACAATTGTTTGGTGACGCACTTTGCTGGCTAAGTTCTGACATCTGACATAACGAGGGTACTCATTATCAACCTGGCTCAAACTGCTGTCAACAGTGATTAATCTTAATTCACCTGGTCTTACTGTAGTACTAGTTTTGATTAAGCTATATAAAGCTTTCATGTTGTTATAAACTATTTCAAATTAATGTAGTAGTTATATACCTTAAAATGAAATGAAAAATATTTATTCTTGCGCGCCATTCGACGCAAAAAGAACTAACTTAAACACAGATAAGTATTAACATTTATATTATTTATAGTTTATAATCACAACACAGAAGTTATTGGCTACTATTTTAGCTACCACGAGAATTACAGGTGGCAACACCGCATAACCCTTCCGCCATCTTTAATAAAGCCAACTTCCAATTTAATAAACATACGTAGTATCTCTAAGTAATCTGTGAATAAACAATAGAATAGGTACAATCGTGATGCTTCTGTGATGTGATGTGATGAGTGAAACAATTTTATCTAATTAAAAGAAGTACAGTACACATTAAAGTTGAATAATAAATAACAATATAATAATTTTAAATCTTGTGTAAAACAATATAAGTTTTTGCGTCGTATGTGTGCTTATGGTGCGTCTACGCTACGCCGAACCGAACACGAGCCAAGCCGCTCTTCGTTCGTCACTCGCAATGTTAAGACGGGAGTTGAGCTGCGATTATTCCATACAAATGTATTCCCCTGTTTCGGTTTTCTTTTCATATAATCAAGTTTTGCTTTGGACTCGTCCCTGTTACTTCCTTTTTTTCAGCAACTAATTATTAAAGAAATTATGGCCCTCCAGAAATTACAATAAATGCCCTATTTTTCCGCCGTGATTAAAAGGACTACCAGACAAATTCGAAAAGATTTTAACATAAAAGAAAGTAATAGGGACCTAGATAGCCCCTTACATAAAATTTTAATGTAAAAAATTATAGAATCGGCTCAGTTTCAGAGGAAAATGGGGAAAACGAAACTTCGATCTCGTCAATTTTTTTGTGAATAAATCGGTCCGAGCTGCAGATGTCCCTATCGCACATATCGCATAGCATAGCGGCATAGCGCGACGGCAATGGTTTCTTCAAATTCCTTGCAGCTAGGAACCCCTCTTAAGTGTGGACGTACATCGATTGAACCTTATAAGAATCGTGGGCATGTTTTGAGACCTACGTCCCACTGTTTAGATATTTATAATGTTAGCAATACGTTGTAAATTAATCTGTGACATGTGCGTCAGCGTTCGTGAAGTGGAAAGCCATTTAAAATTCCTTCCTTTTGCTCGCACTTTGTCATCAAAATTGATCAAGACTTCCGGAGACCAGCAGGCGAGGAGTTTTTTCCGCCAACGCATCAGCTTAGCCATCCAAAGAGGAAACGCTGCCAGACTTCTGGGAACCTTGCCGTTAATCGGAAGCAGCGGCAGACTTGAGGAAATTTTCTATATATATAGATTGTATTTTGTACATATTTGCTGTAAATAAATATAGAATAAAAACCTAAAAATAAGTTATTTAAATTCCTTCAATTTAAATTTCGAAAAACAATGGCCCCATGAAAATAAAATCCACTAGAAACGGTTTATCTACGATATAAGTACACGCTCAGCGGGATCAGTCGAAAATATCGGCCGGCTCTCTAGTGCCATCGAAACGGATGAAAGGCTATCGTAAGTGCTTCATTCCGATATATATATACTACCTACTGGAATGATACTTGTCAAAATAAAGACCGTTTAATTCCTGGAAATATTTCTGAAAGAATAGGTTACTGTACAAGCATGTAAATGACTGCCATCATTTAACCTACTCAAAAAAACAATAAAATCACTGCGCTAAGTAGACCCACGAATCGTGGATATTGATATTACAATCCCTTTGAACACTTTGTGAGAGAGAAAGACACGCATATATAATTTTGACGTGAGCCAATAGCGTTCCGATTACTTTGGTGTGATTTTGCATTTTAATTAAAATAATTACGATCGTGCAAATAAAAATAGTAAAGTGTATGTTACAGACATTGTGACTTGTTTCTTGAGCAACTGTTACGTGCATAGAAAGAAATAACCCATAAAATTATACGATTTACGGGTGAATACGTATTTTTTCATTGGAATTTTTTCAATAAATTTTATCACAATATCACTAATACTTAACGAAGATAAAAAGGATTGTATGTTCAAGGAATGGTCATTATGACATCATTGAGTATACAACATCCATGTATAGAGACACACATAATGTTAGTAGAATAACGTTATTCCTAGAAAAAAAAAACATTTATTTTTCAAGGATTTTTTTTACCAAAAGCACTTCTTTTCGGTACCTATGTGACAAAACGTAGTTTCAAAGAGTTAGTAACAATGACTGAGCGACGAGTCTTGGAAATTCTCTTTTAGTAAGGGGCTTCATTAAAAAGTTTCGTTTTTAGTCTGTGATTGTCTATTTTTGGTGGTATAAAACTCTGCACCCTTTCAGATATTGCATGAAATTGTGACATAATACTACCCACAATTATATTTAGTACATTTTTATTTTATACGAAAAAGTTGGCAAACAAGCATACGGCCCGCCTGATGGTAAGCGGTTACCGTAGCTTATGGACGCTTGCAACACCAGGGGTATCACTCGCGCGTTGCTGACTCTGCAAAAATCTCTTCACACCCTTTTTGAAGAACTCCGCTGTACTCCATTGGAAAAACCACGGCGGGGAGCTCATTCCACAATCTGAGCGTCCGCGGAAGGAAGCTCCTTTGAGACCGCACAGTTCTAAACCATTCTGGTTTCAATGTGTGAGGATGGACTCCCCGTCGATGGCGAGAGTTGCGATGGTGGAAGGTAATCGTGGGCATTAAGTCAAATTATTATTTAGAACACTGTCCGTCGTACAGCGGTAGAACACACATAAGGAGACAAAGTCTCTCCTCAGACTGAGGGGATCCTCTAAACCGCTTATGAGCTCGAGATCGTCGACAATTCTAATGACACGTCGCTGAACCGAGTCTAAAGGCCCAATCCAGGTGCCCTCGCCCACTGATGTCAGCAGTACTTCATATGAGGCTGGACTTGCGACTTATAAAGTTGCAGCCTTTGCCCCGATGTGAAGTACTGCTTCGCTCTGTTGAACACTCCGAGCTTTTTGGATGCCAGCTTTACCTTGGGTTCAAAGTGACTTCAGAATAAAACGTCGTTAGAAATGTCGACATCCCGAAGGATCCCGAAGCTTTCACTGATTTTCAGGGACGTGTTTTGGAATTGTGGAGCTACAGCAAATGGGGTTTTCTTAGCGGTGAACGCGCATATGTAAGTTGCTTATTTTTTTATTTTTTTTTATTTTCAAGTTTTATAATTTTTTTGTTGTTTGTGGACTAATACAAGCTTACATACCAAATTTCAGCTTTGTAGGACTTCAGGAAGTACCCTATGAGTTTTATGATCATCAGTGAGTCAGTGACGAAATCGGGGTTTTTTAGATATCAATAAAATCTAAAGTATAAGAGCTATTTTATTGAAACTTAATATATTTAATAAGTTCACTATTGACATCGTATCCTGAGAAAAGTTCCCAAGAAGAAATGTTGTACTGCAGTCCCTTGCATAGGCATCTAAACAAGCGGAAGATCTTCCCTTTTAAATAAAGGAGTCTACCACATCGCTCCATCATACTAAATAGATTACATTAGAATATACTAGAAATTAAATATATGATTTATAGAGATGCCTCAAGAAAGCAAGTAAAATCCTTTCTTTACCGGCTCATAATTTGTAATCCATTAAATAAAACAAGCTAAGATATATAAATTCCACTATCTTTTATTAACTTAACTGGAGCTGCGATAAACTAGACGGTAAAAGGTTTAACAAAGCGTCAAGTCATAAGACGTGACATTAAGTCAACTCTACGCCCTTTTGTCTATTTATGCACTATTGTGAACCTTATCACAAGGTATTGTTAGACAGGTCAAGGGGTAAACAAGAACATCTTAGAATTCTATTCCTTTGGGTGTGGGAATATTATATTTCAAGACACTGAAATGTCGCGGAGTTCTTAGTTATCATGTTTTATAGTACCTTATTTTGTGCATTGAATTGAATTTATTTAACCCATTGGTTCTCGCGAGAGACGCGCGTCCTATTATAACAATTGATGTCATTGTTATATTTTTAATCGCGAGCCAAGCGATTAAGGCAATGATAGCTCAGTGGTAGTGACGTCGGATACCGAGACTAAGGTCCCGGGTTCGAATCCTACAATGTGCTTGAGCTTTCGGTGAAGGAAAACATCGTGAGGAAACCATAGCACGGTGGTAGGGTACTTTATAGGACCCGCCTGGCTGGCTTACCACCCTCAAGTTGAAAATCTGTCGCCAAGCACCTTTCGGTGTGTTCCGATAGCTGCTTGACTTGAGAGCCAGTTCCTTCTAGGCTTTGTGTGCTTACCACCTTCGGCCGCATCATCACTTACCATGGTGAGATTGCGGTCAAACACAGGCCTATAAACAGTAAAAAAATGAGATTGTCACAGTACGCGGTCTTGACTTCCGCGCTCATTATGCACACAGTGAATAGTCTAGCTAGAATTATAGATTTCTGCAATATTTGGGTCTTTAGTCATTTTGGCCTACTCGCGAATGGCCCGGGGCCATAACGCCTATTCTATTTTCAAATTTTGCATTAGTCATTAAGGCCCGCTGTCAAAACAAACAAAAAACTATCCTATTTTTGGTACAGATGAGTGGAAAAGTGTTACGCTACCGATCACACGTCATACTCTTTTTACTATAAAACAAAAGCTATCGCTTGCGTAGTCAAAGAATGTTCCAATAACTCAGACGTGTTACGTGAACGTGCGTTCTCCTTGACCACAGAGGTCGCAGTGTGCGATGATCAAAAGCAACGCATAGATAAATACAGTGAACGCGGGACGCAGAACTGTGACCGCTGAACTCTAGACTGCTCGTTTTGGGATCGGCGCCTTAGTGCCAGTTTTTGAACGCGTATGCATATTCTTAACCTCCTGGTTTCTCGCGGTTTGACATCGTTCTCAGCAGCCTCTTTACCAATTTTTATTACAGGTTCGGAGGTTATCCTATGAAAACGAAACGTATCTTTTTGAGACAGACATAGACTGATGCCCATTTTTTTACTCTACCTAATGCTTAGGAGAGACCCTACGCAACTCAAAACGACGGCATTTCTAACAAATCAATTTGACATTTGTTAGGAGTTTCCTAAGTTCATTACTTTACACACAGAAAAACGAAAAAAAAAACTCATTTTGTGCCAAAACTTATATAAAAAAATACTTGAATAAAAAATTCCTTACCTTCCTTATATTTTATAGAAAACACGAAAGGGGAAAAACTGCGATCAAATAAACATAGATTCACCTATTCCTTTGTCATGTAAAGATTCAAAGCGGTCTGTGATATCCGAGACAGATACGTTTTATGGGCTCATTTTAGTGTTGGTTGTTCTTCGAGTGGATACGTTGAACGTAAAAACAATTGAGGTGTTCATTCATGTCAATGTGAATAAAATTGTTCAAAAATATTAAAATTGAGTACAATAGTTTGAATCAATGTACTACATCGTTGATCTTATCATTACTCCATTAGATGTGACATCTCAAATTCTTAAAAAAACCTAATGCTCATAATGATTATAGAACGATATCAAAGAACAGGATCAGGATTATAATCAGAAGTTGACTAATGTATTAAGATTGTCCTAGAATCTGTAATTAAGTGTTTATCAAGACAGAATAAAATCTTGAGACAAATCATTTAGACAAGGCCAGAGTGAATAGGTTTCTTCTTGGTAACCATGTTCCATCTTAGGCTTCGTCATCTTCCCTTATGGCCGTGTCAGTAGCCAAACGCAAGACCATAAAATTAAAAAAAACGGATCCAGAATCATAACCCGTATGCTCGAAGATCTTAGATTTTAGGAAGATTAAATCTATCAGTGACCGAGGTAAAAGGATTGACCCAGCTCCAATTAAAAAAAAGAGTTATAATTTGATCATCATTTACGCATCGATTGGACCCAACTATATTTTTGTGCCTTTTGCGGTCGAGACCATGGGACCATGGGGGTCCGAAGCTCGCCGTTTTGCTCGCACCTTGTCATCAAAATTGATCGAAACCTCCGGAGACCAGCGGGCGGGGAGCTTTTTCCGCCAACGCGTCAGCTTTGCTATCCAAAGAGGAAACGCTGCCAGCCTTCTGGGAACCCTGCCGTTAATCGGAAGCAGCGGCAGGCTTGAGGAAATTTTCTATATATAGACTGTATTTTGTACATATTTGTTGTAAATAAAGATTTGATCATGTAACATATCCACATCACTAAACGTACTTATAAAGGTATCTACCATACAACAACGTGCCGTACCGTTGCGTTGCGTTGTTTGCAAAGCTATTAATCTCCCAGCGAAGCTCGTGGGAGCACACACGTAGGTACCACTCGATGCTTGAGTAATTGTAAGAGTCGGAATAATGAGATTATTCATTCCTCGTTGTTTTGTACTTGTATGGGAATTGGAGCTTACGAATTAGTATTTCAAATGTGCGGTGGAATTAGGTTGTTAAGATATATGGGTAGAAGCTTCTATCGTATAATTGTATCTATTTAGTGTCTTATACATAAGTAATCACATATTATATAAGAACCAGATATATAGATATAAAGTATCATACGAAATCTATGTATATAAAAGTCCTGACTGACTGACTGACTGATATATCAACGCAAAGCCTTTAGGCTACAGTGGTTTACCACTGGTCCTAGAGACATGAAATTTAGAGGGTATATTCTTTGTGAAGAATAGGTATCCACTAAGAAAGGGTTTTTCGAAATTACCCCCCCAGGGGGTAAAATAGGGGATGAAAGTTTGTATGAAAGTCCGTCATTTTCGAAGTTAGGATCTTCAAATTTTGTATATAGGCTGAAGATTGAAAATTAATTTATACTTGTCTCAGCGTTTTTAATAATTCCACCCTCGAAGCGGGATGAAGTTGTTTTGTTATATTGTCGTAGAAAAATATGTCATTTGTTTCCTGTAGGCCAACAAGGTAGAAGTCTAGGTAGAAGCTAGTACAACATACAATTTATGCGATTATAGCTCAGTGATACTGCCATAGCGAATTCCGTTGGTTTGACGCCTCGGATGGCTTCAATACCATTTGCGCAAGGCGTAAAAAAGCCACCACGCAGAGATGTGACGCTTTAGTTATGGACATATTTGAAATATAGACCTATAATCAAGGTACCTATACTACTATTATCACTTTCATTGTTCATGAACTGAGAAGTATTGAAGTGGGAATAGGATAGATGAAACAATTGCTTCTTACTTCTTATAGGTATTCAATCTGATTCTCTACTATACTCTATTTCACATAGGATGAGTCATCAAGGTCGTGTTTTTTACCAATATCTAGTGTAATTCCATTTGAATAGTACTCACAATATTTTATGAAAACTCGCTCTATCATAGTATTCCATTAACATTAACCATTGAGAAATCTAATAAAATACCATGTGTCACCGAACTAGAATTGTCGACGATCCCGAGCTCACAAACGGTTTAGAGCCCCCCAGTCTGACGAGAGACTTTGCCTCTTTTTTGTGTGTTCTACCGCTTGTACAACGGGGAGTGTTCCAAGGAATTGTTCGACTTGTTGCCCACGGCTACCTTCTACCATCGCAACTCTCGCCATCGACGGGGAATCCATTCTCACACATTGAAACCAGAATTGTTTCAAACTGTGCGGGTTCAAAGGAGTTTTCTTCCGCGGACGCTCAGATTGTGGAATGAGCTCCCCGACGTGGTTTTCCCAAAGGAGTACAGCATGGGGTTCTTCAAGCGCGCGAGTGATACCCCTGGTGTTGCAAGCGTCCATAGGCTACGGTAAGCGCTTACCAGGCGGGCCGTATGCTTGTTTGCCACCATAGTGGTATAAAAAAAAACTCATGGTATTTGAAATCTACTATAGCGATGTAATACAACCTCAAAATCTTCCACGTGTAGAATAAAACATTAACGAAACAATTATACGACCTCTTTCCACGTAACTAGCAATATTGTATCCAAAAGTTAATAAAGCACAGAATATGATACTACCTAAAGTAGATGGAGCGACAATCAAGGCTATAAAAAAGTCGTTCTTCTAACACTCGCCGTGACAATGTCACCCCTGGGATTTAGCTCAACTACCTTGCAATATAATTTCCATATTACATTGTCAAATGTCACATTGTAAGACGATGGCTTTGATTTAAGAAAAAAAAGGAATTTTGGAGGTGGTAATTAAATTATTTGCTAGCCAATATTTATTTGGATTACACGAGATTAAAGATTTCAACTTTTTTTTACAATATTCTCCAGCGTTTCACTTAACAGTAGTACCCAACTGATAACGCCCGTCGTGAATTTATTGTTCGCGCAGAAAAGAAAGTATGGCCCCGAAGATTAACGAAAGAATGCTTAAAACTTACAATTAACCTTAGATTACTACTATTAGGTTCATAATACACTGCAGCTGTTAGTTCGGTCGCACTCGCAAGTCACGCCCCTCCGCACGGCGCGTGCTAACATGGCAGCAGCTGCCGACGAATAGCGGTTTCCCGCGTTTGAAAATGTATCTTCTTCGCAGGTACATCGGTAAGCCATATCAGTTGGGTACTACTGTACCAAGCACGGGTAAATCGCGAGCTACCTTGAGCTTGACATTTCACTCCTTAATTATGGATATTTTGTTTGTTTTTTTAATGAAATTAATGTATTTGATTTCGCTTTTGTTTGCTTTATTGACAAAAGTGAAATCACAAGGAAAAATCTAAGAATATAAGGCCATTATCCACCGCCCGGGGCCAATTCGTACTCTATTGAATTTCTAAGAAATGAAAGTTTAATTTTACCTCATGAAGTGAATCCGGACAATTTGGACTGATTGTCTCGATTGACAAGTAATATAGATTGCTCATTATTATACTATGGTAGCAAATAAGCATTAAGTACTTAAGTAGTTACTGTAACTTATAAATTGCAACACTATAAACTTGCCGACTCTGCAAAAATCTCTTCTTGCAGAATTCCATGCTGTATTCTTTTGGGAAAACCTTCGCGGAGAGCTCATGTTTGAGCGTCAGTGAAAAGAAGTTTCTTTGATCCTTCACAGTGCATTACAGTAGTACCCAACTTATATGGCGCGTCGTGAATCTTCGTTCGCGCAGAAAAGAAAGTATGGCCCCGAAGATTAACGAAATAATGCTTAAAACTTACAATCAACCATAGATCACTACTATTAGGTTCATAATACACTGCAACTGTTAGTTCCATCTCACTCGCAAATCACGCCCCTCCGCACGGCGCGCGCTAACATGGCGGCAGCTGCCGACCAATAGCGTTTTCCTTCCTTTGAAAATGTATCTTCTGCGCAGGTACATCGGTAAACCTTATTTGTTCGGTACTACTTTACCATATTAATGCATCTCCGGCACTTTCCTGGATAGAAAGTAGAGGACTACCCGTTGGATTAGTTTTCCGGCAACCCAGCTGTAGGCATTGGGTAGATGCGTGGATTCGTATTCGGGAGGTGAGCGTGCATGACAGCTCCGGGACCATTCTGGAGAAATGGGAGCCAGCTTCTCTGGCGTCCCTAGCGGGGATTGAATCCGCTAGCACCAACAAGGTGCGCTAGTGCCGGTGTTTGCGCTGCGTATTTTTACGTTAGTGCTCATGCTAGTGCTGGCGTGCTGGGGTGCGTGTGGTGAGCGACTTTGACTGCTCCGGTACCATTCTGGACAAATGGTAGTGAGTGATCACGGTGCGACTCACATTTTCTCTTGAGTACCTGGGGCGAGTACTCTGGCGGCGTGACCTACCGCAGATGGTCCCAGACGCCTCGTAAGGGGTTGCCTGGTATAGTGTGCCGTCTTTTATGACCGAGAGGTTGGTGAAGGTGGCTACTATAGAAAATCTCAGTAGAAAAGAGGGGGTATGTACCATATTAAAGGTAGATGCAGTCTAATTAGTGAATTAGCAACATGTAAATTATATCACAATGTACCGAATCCATATGATTATCGTCCTAGTTGCCATGTTTGGTTTATGCGACCACGGTGAACATGTTTCATTATTATTCAGAACACAATCTGGCGATGCAACGACTAACTTTGCGTACTTTCAACACTTAGCGAGACAAATGCTTGGTGTTCGGTTACTTTATTGCCGTCCTGAGCTCGATTATCCGAAGATTTGGGATCCATAATGTATTATTATGTATTAAATTGCTTGAAAACTTTTGGGAAATATTGTCTGCAAGTATGTTGTAATATTAAATTACATTAAACGGTCGATGCTCCCTTAGATTTATTGTGATTACTTTGTGTGAATTTAGGTCGCTTAAAATATTTTTATTCTATTTTGAAGTACTATTCTCATTGTTTCTTCTGTTATTTAATCCAAAATCTTTATTGATTTCCAAATTACTTGTGACTCTGCTAGGTTTGTCTTTATAGGCTTTTCTTATGTCAGAATGCTTATGTGGACAATTCATCTGATAATAAGGCCGCTTATTATCTACCTATAGATGTTACCAATACCACGGGATTGCTAATGGGTTGCCAACCTTAAGATAGCTTAGATGTTGATGTAAGCGATACATTGCAATGCACCTATATGATACAATCAGGACTCGTAAAGAACATAATTTTCTGTATCTAAACTCCCCGGCATTGAATTTGGTACAAGCTCGAAATTTCATACAAAAGAGATGTTTTCAGCAAAGATTGTCTCTACTTTAATATTAACTTTTTGCACCGCATTTTCAAAGCTTGAGTCAGCTTGCAGAGGGTATTGTCATTTTAAATGTGGATACGTTATTTTTTACCATTTGAGGTGTCAACAAATTTAATTTCAATCTTCATATAAAAATTACCAATTTGCTCTGTTCACTTCTAATTAAAATTATTAGCGTACTAAATATACGAGAAATGGAACAGTAATTCAAGAAAAGATTCCAAATGCTGACTTTTCTATCTTTTAAATGATACCAAATACAGAGCCGAAAATCTTTGTTGCAAACACCTATTTTTTGTATGAAATTTGGAGATTGGGCCAAAAATGTCGGTGAGTGTATTTTCTCGTTCGAAAAGCATTTGAAATTGGAATATCGTGTTTCGTGTGTTATCGTGTACGTTTGTAAAATTAAAACCTAACTTCCTTCATTTTTTCCATACAAAACCTTTCCTAACCAAAGACGCTAAACGGACATATTATTGTAGTTATATCTGATCCCATAATATATAACGGCTGAATAGCTATACAATATTTGTTTGCTTGTAAGCCGGCTCTTTGTCCGATCCATGTCACTCCTGAGAAGATTAAGGATGCGATTGTATTGTTAGGAGAAGCGATTTATTTTTCCGCATGTAGAATTCGTAATGTAGAAAATATTTTCCTTCAACTGAACAATTTATTATATTAGCCAGTAGCATGATTCCACTAATGTCACGTTTAAAGATATACGAAGGGAATATACGAACTCGTAAACAAAAAAACATTTTTTAATATTGATTTGCCTGTATTTATTTGTCCAAAATCTTAATGACTGAGTGAACGCGAAGCTCGAGCGAAGCGTCTCCATCTCAGCTTGGGCAAAAATAAATTTCGTATGCCCGGGGGATGTCCGAAGGATGTTCAGCAGTTTTCCTCTACAGGTCGCATTTCTCAACCGATTCTCGTGAAATTTTGTGAGGAAGTTCGGTAATTATATGGAATTTTCGCACCGCCATTTTGAAATTTTTCCTAAAAACCGTATCGACAAGGGACAAGGGACAATAATTACATATAATTATCGAGATTCGCGAGGTCTACAGCTCACAGAGCATCATCTGCCTGCCCGGTTCCCAATCATTTGTGGTCGGCGCAATATGTACGCTTCTTCCATTCATCTCTTCTATCTGTCATACCAGCATCGACCACTCCTTTTTTACACATATCATTTTTCAGACAATCCATCCATCTCTTTTTCGGTCTTCCTCTTCCCGTATATCCATCCACTTTCATATTCATAACTCTTTTAGCTACAGCTCACAGAGCCAATAGTGGTAATGTTCAACTACAAACTCCACTAAAATCACACCCGAATAAAAACATCTTTCGTCTCTCTCCCACACACAAACCAACAAACCATCCCGTCATTAATCACCCGTCCAGGTGATACAAGACGCGGGTATGATGCGGGACCCATCACTCACCAACGATAAGGGATTATACTTGCGAGCAATTATGTCACAAGATCTAAGTCTGGTTGTAGTTGCGAAAGATATGTCTAGTTTTATGTCTGAAGGGATTTAAGGTTAGTCGTAGACTTAAAGTAAATGAGAGCTCGGTGTCGTTAAAGGTCTTGACTTCGAACTGTTCAATGAACCTAAACGTGAGAACCTGATACCTGAACCATTGAACTATTATTACTATGTATAGAGAAGCTATCATAAGCAAAGGTAAGCCCACTTTAAGACAGTCGTCCAAGCAGACAGTAGAAACACGTAGCGCTATCAGAACGCCTTTAGGAGTATTTTTCTCGTAAACACCGTGATTTTCACGGCGCTTACGCATTTCGTTCATCGTTATACAACAAGAAGAATGGCCAGATGGCCTTACTGAACAGTAACATAGTTGTGATGTGGTCTTCTCTATACGTACATAGTAATAATAGCTCAATGACATGAAGGTCTACTATGAAAAACGATACACGATAGTTGGATCATCGTTGTCAATCAATTAGCTAATAGAACTGGAGCATAGTTGTGATGTGGACTTCTCTATACGTGGTAATAATAGCTCAATGACCTGAAGGCCTACTATGAAAAACGATACACGATAGTTTGATCATCGTTTTCAATCAATTAGCTAATAGAATTGCACATGTCTCATCAGTTTTTTTTTTATTTGGGTCTATTATAGGCTCTTGAAAATTAGGCCTCTATTGCATTTTTTTTTGTCATCTAATGTTTAATAGGTACTATTGAGAGATCAAATCAATCAGTAATTCCAGATATAATTGCCTAAAATATTTTTTTAAGCTCACAAAATTGTATTATTTTGAGTTACAACCACAAAATGAGTTGCCCTAAACAGCAAAATGTGTTACATATAAAATCGTGAAAGAAAATTACCATGAAGTAATAAGGATGTACATTCAACGATACTTTTACAAAGATTGGCATAACCCTAATATTATGAATTGGTTCATGAGAGATGTAATTTATGATTTGTTGTATCATTCAGTGGCCTTATCGGCACTTGCACAGACGTGTCTACAACCAGTATAATAATATTGTAAAATACAATGAAGTGTTTAATA
The DNA here is from genome assembly GCA_951394255.1 of Polyploca ridens. NCBI lineage: Eukaryota > Metazoa > Arthropoda > Insecta > Lepidoptera > Drepanidae > Polyploca > Polyploca ridens. The sequence goes on from OX596248.1 coordinate 17,715,905, forward strand.
ATTTACGTTTTTATTTTAATTGGTTTTGTATACGGGAATGAAGAAGTCGAAGATGTTGAAAATGATGAAAATGAACCAGAGTATATTGGTAACGAAGATGATTGTGAGTTTTTATGATACATATTTTATTTATTTTTTACATTATTTTACACACTGGTGCCGATTCTGTTGTAAATCGCACTAAACTAATTTTAGTCACATCTCATATCTTTCTTACGAACATTATTGAAAAAGGATAGAACATATTTTAAGTTGTCAAATTAATCTTTGCCGTCTTATTTTGCGTGTATTTAGGCGTAACCGCGATAGATGGCGACTAAATTTATATTGAAAATAAGCATTGGACTAATTTGACAGGACTACATTTCTTACATCCTTTTCTTATGTTATTTGTTAGAAAGAGACATAGTGAGATTAAAATTAGTTTAGTTGTGATCAAAAGAATCAGGGCCAATATCTAATTTAATTAGGGCTAATTTGTTTTTCCGTCAAATTTCACTTTTTTAGGGTACCATACCTGAAGGGACCCTTCAGGTATGGTACCCTAAAAAAGTGAAAACTGCACCCTATTACTAAAACTCCGCTTTCCGTCCGTCCATCCGTCTGTCCATCCGTCCGTCTGTCAGTGGACTGTATCTCATGAACGGTAACAGGTAGACAGCTGAAATTGTCAGGGAATGTGTATTTCTATTGCTGCTATAACAATGAATAATAAAAATTAAAGAATATTAAAAATTAAAGGGGGCGCCCATACGAGTAACGTCTTTTTTTGGCGTGTTTTTTGCATAACAATGTTGAGTTAGTTAATATTGTACGGAACCCTCCGTGTGCGAGTCCGACTCGTACTTGGCCGGTTTTTTCCATACATACGGACATCCCTTGAAACAAAAACGAATCAAATGGCAATATGAGTTTACCGTACGATGTATATTTTTGATGTTTACCAAATAGCTTTTACAATATTTTTTTGACTGACAATTTGCAATATCACAAGCACACTGATACCTATATTTAGATAATTAACAAAATTCATTAACATCCTAATTATAGTATCCTTTCAAAGTCAGACTAATTGGCTTTGTTCATGTTTAGATTCACTCTTGTGCTAAATACAATTATGTGGCGTACATTAAAATAGCCTTATATCATTTCAAAACAAAACATATAAGATAAACAATGAAAATGCTTGTATAATTTATTATTAGTGAAAATATTATAACTCTACTGGAATAAAGATGATAAAATTGCACACTGAATAAACTATTTGTACATATTTGTGGTGAATAGATAGAATAATAATGGTGCTGATCCTGTTGTTTACAACTAAACTAATTTTAGTCTCACTATGTCTCTTTCTAACAAAGAACATAAGAAAAGGATGTATGAAATTTAGTCCAGTCAAATTAGTCCAATGGTTGTTTTCAATGTAAATTTAGTCGCCATCTATCGCGGTTACGTCTAAATACACGCAAATGAAGAAGGCAGCGACTAATTTGACAAATTTAAATATGTTAAATTTGTCAAATAAGAAAGAGATGTGATGTGACTAAAATTAGTTTAGTGCGAGTTACAACAGAATCAGCGCCAATATGTTACTAAATAAATAACATTTTTAAATATTATAAATAGGATTTTTACTCAAAGTATAATACCAACTTGTCTCCATGGTATATATACCAGTCATGGTATAACTCCACGCTAACCGACCGTCTATAGTAAGAATAAAGATGTATATGTACTAGAAACCTTACGACCGATGAAATAAACTGGTTCTTTGAATGCAGGATTAATTAATCCAATAAGTTATTTATTAGCAAAAGGTCCTACTATTCTATACGCATAATATGTTATGTAGGATTGATTATTATGTAAGCTAATTGTGGTTATTTCGATTTATTGTAAAAGCCATTTTAAAAATAAAAAATATATCTAATACACATAATATCCACAACAGTAGAGTAATTTGTGTGGACGTAAATTGAAATTAGGTATTTCAGGCCGACCGAAATTGTTATATCTTTTTCTATCCAAATTGTCACCAAACCTTGCATAATTTTTGATATTCCGCTCATTCAATATTTTGCATTTGTTTTGAGAGTTTCACATAATTTATTCCCATAGATTTTCAAATTCAAATCAATTATTTCAAATAGACCTTCGTACGCACTTATGAATAGTCTGACTACCGTTTCGGAAGGTTGCATTTGCTGAGATGAGAAGAGAGAACTGTCCAAAAACTAAGAATATTCTTACCGAAGTTATCTTAGTTATATTAATTCTATAGTATCTTCCTTAGATATATAAATAAATATTAGCTTAAATATAATAATATATTATTCTTAAAATTTCTTTATAGAAGCAAAAACCATGTGATTTGTTAGAATGCTCAAAATCAATTCTAAATCCCAGTAAATCGATGCAAAAAAGTGCCTAGTTATTTATGAGAAATTTATTTAGTAGAATGCATCTCTAAATTAATATGACATACTGATATCATTGACGGTTCAAATCTAAATTGATAATACTCGATTTAGAAAGAGGATAAAGAAGATTTTGCAATCATCCAATGAACCGACCCCGTTGAGCGAAAAAGCAAAAGTCTCAATGATTCAATCAAACCAAACGAAAGATCAATTGGAAAATAATCTTATTTCAATCCTTTGCACTCACACAATGGTAATAAAGTTCAAAATGATATGACAGATGGAATAAAAGATGAATTCAATGTGGATGTTGCTAATAGAGTGATGACTGAATGCGACGTTCGAAGACAATTGAGTAATGATTATGGACCCGTCCATTGACTTGAATGTAACAATGGAATAACTACTCGTTCGTTTGGTTACTCATCGATTGTTAATGTTACAATCTTGTTATGGTATCTGTGATTGTTGAATTGATTTAGATCTTCCGACTTTTGTGTTTACATTAGATATTAGTTTGAATTTTAAGAGGACTCAATTCGTCATACTTTTCATACAAAACCTCTGTACTTATTATGGCGTTGTTAAACATTTTTCGTTAGATGTTTTGAACAAATTAGTATCTTGTACACTATATCTAGCCGTGTATCTAGGCGTAATTTAAGAAAAGTGTGAAACAAATTCAGTCAAAGCCTCCGAAAAACAGCGTTTTTGCCTGAACTTTGGCCATATCTAATGTACCTATAAATTGTAAAAGTAAAGAAAACATTGAGATACCAGGCTTGCAAATGTATTGGAGATTCTAAATAACTAACTTTTTTTTCACAAACTTGTAAGATTTTTTCACAAAAAAAAACAAAAAGCTTTTAGACTATGCTTACGTTGAAGTTGCGCCGGCCACAGAGGGCCGCCTTAATGACAGATTTTTTAGATAACTTAAGATATGTGACACAACATTTTATAATTGCGATTAGTTATTGTATACTAGTTTTTTCACCGCGGTTTCACCTGCATTCCCGCAGGATCTTGTGTTTTTCCGGGATTAAAAGTATCTATTTATATATTATTCCAAACAATGGTCTACGTGCATGCCAATTTGGGCCGGCGTATTCTTGTCAATTGAAAAAAAAAGTAGGGTGTCAGAAAGTTGACGGTCTATACTTAATCGTAAGTGGTTCTTAATAATTTATAAAGAAAGAGAAGATTAAAATACAAATCTCATGCAAGCACTGTTACAATGTGTCGTAGGTTTTTACTATAACTTCATCATCATCACCAATTATACATCCATGGAGGTCTCCCTTAATAATTAAGCAGGTGGTCGTCTTGATGTTTTCGTTTACCTTTACCTGCATCTTTAGAAACATTCAAAGGTAAAAACGACAGTGAAAACCCACGAATAAATTTTATTTTTCTTTATTTCAGTTGAACTGATAGATAGCCTTGTTGTAGAAGAGCCATGTATTGAAGCTGGAGGAACCTGCACTATAGCTGCCGACTGTCCTGATGGAAGTCTTGCCGAAACGAAAGGACTATGTCCAAAGCAGCAATCTAAGGGAGTTGAGTGTTGTTATGGAAGTAAGTACATCTAATACCTATTGAATCACGTAAGATTTTTAACAGACACTGGCCTAACAAACGAAAAAACCTCCCCTCTTTCATCCATTAGTTTGACCCAAACCGCGATCCAACCACTCCCTACTAACTGCCCAAGCCGGGGTTTGAAGTCATCAAGGTTCATTTGAGCTCGCTGGCAGAAGGTTTATTTATTCGGTGGACACTGAGTAAACGTCGTCTGAACCAACACAAATAGTAAATTCATTTTTTTTTATTATTATTATTATTATTTTAATATTATTCAATTATAATTAGTTTACATTCAATGGGCTTGCGTTTGACCACCGACCCGCCCATAAGGAACGATGACGCAGCCAAAGATGGAACACGCTTACCCAGAAGAAACCTATTCACTCTAGCCTTAAATATTCCTAGATTGTTAGAATTAGAAAACACAGACGCAGGAAACAAGTTCCATTCCCTTCCTGTATGCATTATAAATAAATGAGTATGTAAAACACTAAACAAAAAAAAAACCTTGCTGAGTTTCTTGCCGGAGTCTTCTCAGTTTAAGTGTATTCCGAACCGGTGGTAAATTCAACTGTATGTACCAATTTAACGTTCATAAGTGCCTTACTAGGGCCTAAACTGAATAAATGACTTTTTGATTTTTGACTCTGTGTCCTTATTTTCGGTCCGTTAACAACGTACGGGTGAAAATTTTCCCGGCGTCTTGTGGTTCGGTGCAAAAATGGGATGGTGGAATAAGGTTGAACAATATAAAGTCTACTGAAGATATTTATGTTCTCTATTTTTTACAGTATCAGTGAAAGAGACAAGATGCAACAAACGCGGGGGTATGTGCATGCCAACGAAAGAGTATTGCAATCCCAAACTTGTTTTTGCCAAAGAAACTGATTGCCCTGAAGATCAAACATGTTGTATTATGGTTGCTTAGGCGTGTTTTCATGACGATATAAAATATTTCTTATAAATAACATTTAGTAAAGTTTTTATACATAAATATCTCAATTTTATTTCATTCCAAACCATTACATTAGGTTTTCTTTTATTGAAGCTTTTTTACTATCAGCATATTAATAAAAATACCTATTTAATATACATGATTTATTTTTCATTGAAAAGAATAATGGTAAAATAACTATTATCTATGATTTGCTTCAAACCTAAACTAAATTTATTTGAAAAGATACCTATTGTGACCTATTTCGATATACCTATTTATTTTTTTATTATTTTGATATTCTATTGTGTTTCATATGAGTTCGGTATCTTACTGCCAATAAAGCCTATGGTTCAGTTTGTATTCAAATCGTTTATTTTATCCTGGTTTCCGTAAGTAACTTGGGCTTTCTTAAATTGAGCTATCAGCAACAGACATCTACGATAAAAGATCTTCAAAATTTTCTATGATACCTACGATACTAGCAGCGTTGCCCCGTTGTAAATTCAGGCTTAGTCCCAGCATCCTAGAGGCTATAAGGTCTAACACTTGAAGATTTCGTGATAGATCAACATCTAGATGAAATGCCATTATTTCATCGTAATTAAAACGCCTAGTATTGATGCCAACTGCGCTGCAGCAGATGGCGCTTGAAGGTTTTCCACGGCTACTGTTCCGTGACCAAATTTGGATTGAGGGAGGGTGGGTGCCAAGTGCCAATGTAATAGTAACGCCTAAAACTACTACGGTAAGGTACAAGTTCTTATATCAAAAAGCATAACCACACTTCATACACGTGAAGATCCAACGCCGACGGGAGCATATTTTGGAAATTAGAAAATTACAAAGAAGGCAGCGCTCATGGATAAATCTATTATTAAAACGAAAATTTTAATTATCTTTTCATTAGCGGATTGCGCAGTATTTGCTCAGAATATAATTAAGGGTGTAGTAATTAGTACGGACGTCGAACTCCGCTATTGTAAGGGATTTTGAGCAAATTTCCATGAAGTCTTTAGAGAGTCGAATAAATCGAGCGAGCTTTGCTGAGTATCAAGTTATAATTTAATCGAATTTACTTAGTGCTACACTTTGAATTTTGGGGAGGCAATCTGGGCAATTCATTTAAGATAATTAATGGTTAATTTGTCTATTTTGGAGTTCATTGTATCATTTTATTTACCTTTTTGATAAAGAAGTAGATTTATTACTTAAAAATGCTAGGGATTTATCTTAACAGTAAAATTTCATATTTCAATATATAATGTATTCAAAAAAAAGGCCAGCCCTCTGGTCTCGTGAAGAGTCGACCAATCGCTTGGCGATATCCCGAAATAATAGGTGCGCACTCGGACCCCATGGCCCTAGTGTTTCAACCCCAAACGGCTCAAACACATAATTACCAATTAAATTGTTGTATTTGCGCCGTTTGAGGTTTTCAGCACCTGCAGCAGCCGCTCCAGCGCAGCACACCGTGCTAGGAAGATGGGATGGTGCAAGGGTGTCGACGCAAGTTGCGTCCCACACCAAAGACCTACCCAACTTCCATGGCATTATGGTCATACCATCTGGTCTCTTCCCATCGACGCGTGCCAGGCCATTAGGTTCTAAGACAGCTGGCACCCCGACGGTGGCAAGAGCACGACGGATGAGATCATTAATGCTAGCGTGCCGCGCTATCCGACCTGCACTCTTACTACAAGAAAGGCCATGGTGTCCGAGGCAGTCGACTGCTTCACTGCATTGACAGCGATGTGGAGCCCCACAAGGAGCGCCCAAATGCAGACATGTACCGAGTCGGAAGGTTGTGTCACCTAGCATAGTGCCTATGTTAGGCGACGGTAGTGCCTGAAGCCAGAGGCCCGACTCCCACTCACCCACAGCCAGCAGGCGGGCATGCTCAGCAGTATTGGTAGACGTATTAATAAGATTATTCCGTACCAACCTGCAGAGCGGTTCATCCCACTGTCTCTGGGAAAATGGGTTCTCGGGCCGAACCGTATCTGGGCAAGCCACTTTCCAGGCGTTCTCTGCGTCCGTCAAACACGGCACTTCCGAGTCAACCAGGGAAAGAGCTAAAATTTTTTTGGTTAGCTTTTCAGTGCTGTGGACAGAAGACAGGAACGCTGGTAAGCTTACACTAGAAATTTTGCGGACGCCGAGGCCACCAAAACGAATTGGTAGGGTGGCTTGCAGCCACGCTCGGTCGTCCAAGGCCACATTAAGAATGGATGTTAACGTGTTGCGAATAATTTGGTCAATTTTGTCCAAAAGTTGTGGTTTCTTCCAAAGAGGAGAAGAACGGAGAAAATACATAAAATTTGGACCGAAACAGCAATATCTGATAAGGGTGAATGCCGAATGTAAATTAATTTTGGAGAGTCTATCCGAAATATCATTAAAATTTTTGATTTTATCTTCGATGAAACATGAAAAACTTTCTTCTAAAATAGGGGAACCTAGGAGGTGCAGGGAACTTTTTCTAAGATTTTGATTTGAGGGGCTATTGCATTAAATTTATCTAATGTCGATTGTCTATCGGTAACGTCAGAGAGGTAAATTTCACACTTTGAGGGGTTAAGTTCCAGGCCAATAGATTTAAATGTCTGTTTGAGGAGTTGCAGGTCATTCAAAACGGTGTCAACGTCACCTCCTAGCGTTCCATCATCTAAATACCACATGTTAAATTTTGAATTTAGTTGTTGGATTATGGGATGAATAGCCAAACTGAAAATGACAGGCCCGAGAGGGTCACCTTGTTGGCAACCAACTGCAGATTCCAAAATGTTGTCCTTATATAATAATTTTGATGGATGTCTATAACATTGCCACATAAAACCATAAATTTCGGGTAGTTCTTTTTTGACTTCAGCCAACAAAGTGTCCCTGTTCACGGAGTTGAATGCGTTTTTGACGTCAACCTTGAGAATGACCTCACCTTTATTTGAGTTAAGAAAAGAGGATAAGGCATGTACGGCAGCCTCACAGCCCCCTCTGGAACCAAAACCAAGTTGAAGGGGCTGGAACTTTGTTGCAAGCGATTCGCTATACACCTTGCAACATATTTTGGCTGCCAAACGTCTGTAGGTGCAACCGACAGCAATGGGACGAATGCCGCCGTCCCTCTTGCATAAGGCACACAGGTTAGCCCCATATAAGACATCGACGATGGCATCGTTCACGCCGCCGGAGAGCATTAAGTTGATCAGAACCGCAAGCTCCTTCAAGAGAGACTCACCAGCTTCCCCGGCGCCTGAACTCAACAAATCTTTCAAATGCTGTGGAGTCAGGCCGTCGAGGCCGCCGGCAGAACCACTCCGGAAAGAGCTCACGGCTGCGATCAACTGCGGGGCTGTAATTTGGAAAATAGATGAATCCTGAACAAGGGGGTCGGGGTGGACGGGTGTGTCGGGGAAGGTGAGACCATCCGCAGGCGCTGGGTGTTTACTCTCTAGGGCTGCAAGAGTCTCCGGAGAGTAAGGCGCCACCACATCACTGCTGAACAGTAGTCTAGCCGCCCCCCTTATATCACCCTCACTTAACTTGGATTCCACATGGGCACAAATGCCTTTCTGAGAAATATTAAAAAAAGGTAATTTGGAGCCTAAAATGCGGGCCGAATTGTTGCAGTTTACTTTAATTTGGTTTGTTAATGATTTTTGATTTGCCAAATTTTTTTGTACATGCAGAATCCTATAAGGGAAGGTGAGTAAGTGCTCCCAGGCACTTTGTGAGTTCTCCTGGGTCGCGTGATGAACACATCCCGCTAAACTTAGAGCAACAGAGTGCCTCGCGCCGCGGGGAACTCTTTTTAGGACTGGAGTTGAATTTTTGAATTTAGACAATGTTTTCCACAAATTTTCTTCAAAAGGTCTTGATGTCGGGAATGTGGCTGTCGGGGATGTGGCTGGGGGGCACAAAGGTACACTATGAGGTTTGTGGACCTTGCCATAGTGAATCTTAAGACCCCGTTCGCCTTTGAAAAAACGAGCCTGGGAGCAATGTGGGCATCTTACCAGCTGAACATCCAGTGATGTGATAGGTTGAATGACACTAATTATTCCGACGTCGCTACAGCCGGCGCCAAACATAAAATAGAGTAGTTACACTTACACAAGACTTACGAAATATCACAAAAGTATAAACACTAATAAGTAACTATAAAATTCACTCACAAAAAACATAATTAATTATAAATAAATAAAACGAAAATGTCTGTGGTTGCCTAGCGACCGAGTGCGGCGCAATCGCGCTGGGGCGGCCTGGAGCGCCGCCGCGCCAGCCTCGCCATCATTTTAACGCAGCGCAGCCCTGGTTGCGATGACAGAAGGTGTCGCGTTGCGTCCAAACTTATGATTATCACAAACTAAGCCGCTGTGAAGCGTATGAGGCGCACGTACAATAAACCTCCAACTGCTGAGCAGAACACAGATGCACTCTCTTCGCTTTTCACGGCAGAAAAAATTCGTGTCCATCAAAGGCACCATCCACCTATTTTTGTAATTTGAACGCCGTCCGATGAATACAACAAAAATAGACGAAACCAAATAAATCGTATTATTTCGTGATAAGTATTATTTGTTATTATAGCGGCAATAGAAAATTTCAACTGTCTACTTATTACGGTTCATGAGAACCTCACTGTCCAGACCAGAGGGCTGGCCTTTTTTTTGGCCAAAGAATCAGCATTGCCATCCAACGTGGCAATGCTGCCAGCCTTCTGGGCACTTTTCCTGTTGACAGCGATGTGGACGAATTTTTTGACGCCCCGTAATTGTACATATTTTTATTCTTATTATATTAGTTCCAATATTAGTTTTTTATAGTTGTTATTATTTTTAGTAAATTAGTTTTAAATTATACATGAAATAAATTGCCTAAAATGTGCTCTGCAAGAAAAAAAAAATAATAATAATAATAATAATAATAATGTATTCATGAGATTGATTGGCCCTAGGATAACTTTATTTATATTCACCTTCCAAATTGAAGCAATGTATTTTAGAGATGTAAGTCATATAATAATATTGTTTATTGTGATAACAAGGCCCACTTGTTAGTAATACATTTTTCTTAAAAGCTATTAACAAATAAAATGACAAATTAATAAAATTTAAAAAATCTTTACCTATTTACATTTGATGATAGTGCGTCATATCTATGGCATTTTTTAACAAAGGCGTATCAAATTTGCTCGATAAAGTCTTCAGGATACTGTTGGGACTAGACCGCATCCTTGAGAGTATGGAAGCGCTCTTTTACGAATGATCGCGTAAAAGCCGTAGGTTCTAGCCTGAGAGAACATAGTTGAGGTACAGCAATATATTGGTAGTCTCAAGAGAATTCTGAAGCCATTATTATATTGAACTCTCAGGGCACTGATTGCCTTCTGCGTATAGTTGGTCCACAGGTAGTGTTGCCAGGTGTCCCGATTTGCGCGGGACGTCCCGATTTTCAGGGGTCTGGTGACACGTCCCGATTAACCCTTGATCGGGACACCAAATGTCCCGATTTTTCACCAACCTCATGAGTCTTTAGTATATTCGATATTTTGACAGGAAAAACGAAAATAACTAAGCTGTTACTTCATAAAAATATTTTTGTTTTCAAATTTTCTCACCAAAATCAGACTTTCATGAAAAAAAATAATGATTATGAAAAAACAAATTTTGCAGCTGTCCCGATTTGTAAACCAAAATCCCGATTATTTTATCCTTACGTTCCGAAATTTGACACACGGGACCTGGCAACACTATCCACAGGCCACTCGTGTAGAAAGTTTGACAGTATGCTTTAAACAATGTAATCTAAGCTTCCTCACTACAGCGAGTAAACCTATGATTAATAAATAATATTTCACCACAACCACAGAATAAATAATTGTACAAAACTTACTATGAACACATAACCTTACCTCAGTTGGGTAAAAACACCATTAATCCACAACAGTATAATACGCTTGGATAATCATAGAAACCCCTCATAATTGGTTTGTTGGGTTTAGTCGCTTGCTGTGTAAGCGAATCGTGAAATCTCCCTTCGTCGTTATAAGAATATTAGGTACGGTTGAGAAAAAAATATATTTTCTTATATAGGTTCTTATAAAGTGACGATCTGGTTAGCATACAAAACTTAGAAGGGAACCGGCTCTCAAGTACTGCTTGTAAAACCCACCGATGGCGATAGATTTTCAGCACAAGGTTGAGACGGGTACTACGCAGTATTTTTTCACAACCAGTGCGCTAACTTCTAAGTATTCTATCAATATTACTGACGTCAGTGACAAATCGCCAAAGTAATTTAATTTGGCATGCATCATCAATAACATAGAAGAAAATGTCATGGATAATGATAGGTAGGTATGTGATATTTTTAATACCGAGGAAAATAAAAGACGAGGAAAATGACTGACTGGTGTCTGGTAGGTGTTTGTAAAGTACTGATAACTAGAGTAAAAAATCATAAATAGTTTTTTAAACTATTTTCAAATATATAATAGTGCTGATTCTGTTGTTTACAACTAAACTATATAGTCTCACTATGTATCTTTCTAACAAAGAACATAGAAAAAGGATGTAAGAAATTTAGTCCTGTCAAATTAGGCCAATGCTTGTTTTCAATATAAATTTAGTCGCCATCTATCGTGGTTACGTCTAAATACACGCAAATGAAGACGGCAAAGACTAATTTGACAGCTTTAAATATATTCCACCCTTTTTCAATAATATTTGTAAGAAAGAGATGTGATGTTAAAATTAGTGCGATTTACAACAGAATCGGCTCCATTATGAATTAAAATAGTTTTTTTTTGTGCAACCCAAGTCGGCATTTAATAAAAATTCCTGAAATAATTCATTCAATCTTAAAATAAAATAGTACAGGTTTAATAATAGGTTACAGAAACCAAAAACATAAACGCATTCCTTTCAACTTTCCTACAGGTTCTCGTACACTAAATTTTATTTAAATACACGCTTTAAACTATAGCTTCTAAAAGGCATTGTTAGTAGCAACGCTGACATTATGCGACGCCGCATTCTAAGATAGAGCACGTGTGCTATTTACGCTAACTGTTGAAAAAAATACACTTTTATTAGCAGTTCTTTCCTCAAGTGTACTCTAGTCGTTTATTGGTCACTATAGTTTAATAAGTCTATTACTTATGAAGAGCGTATTAAGCATATTATTTTGCCCAATAAATCTTTGATTAGGTTTTTAATAAGGCAATTATTCAGGCATAAATTCAGTTGAAATTTATTTTGAAATACCGCTTTGACAGGCTTTATGAAAATGATATGATATTGAATGTGAAAGGTTAATTAAAGACAGATGCTGCGTTAGTTCTACAAACTTTTTTTTGTGATTATAATTGATGGTACAGTAGTACCCAACTGATAAGGCGCGTCGTGAATCTTGGTTCGCACAGAAAAGAAAGTATGGCCCTGAAGATTAACGAAAGAAGGCTTAAAACTTACAATCAACCTTAAATCACTACTATAAGGATCATAATACACTGCAGCTGTTAGTTCCGTCTCACTCGCAAGTCACGCCCCTCCGTACGGCGCGCGCTAACATGGCGGCAGCTGCCGACCAATAGCGGTTTCCCGCGTTTGAAAATGTATCTTCTGCGCAGGTACATCGGTAAGCCATATCAGTTGGGTACTACTGTACTCGATGGTAAAGATTTTGCACAGATATTATTTAGTTGTTCCATCCACCCACAGGTTTGATATCTATGTTCCATCTATACCAATCTATACTTAATATAATAACCTTTACTAATATAGTAAAGCGGAAGAGTTTTTTGTTTGTTTTTTATTTTTGTTTAAACGGGCTAATCTCTGGAACTACCGGAATTCTATTCGGTTTCGAAAAATTGTTTCACTAATAGGAAGCTACATTATCCCCGAGTATTAAAGGCTACTTTTTAACCTGGTAACGCGGGTGAATCCGCGGGGGACAGCTAGTATAATAATATTATGTCCATTTAATACAACTCGTATTTGGGTGAAATTTGGCATACAGATAGAACATGTTTTAGATTAACACATAGCACAATTATTATCCCGGAAAAATAATAGATCCCTCAGGAATGTGAGTGAAACCGCGGGGCGGCAACTAGTCCTTCAAAAATTATTTCTATCTTATCTTTATGTAAGTATATAATTGTTTTAAAAAAAGTTTTACATGAAGACAGCTTTATTTTGTCACTTCTATCCGCATTCTTGAGGATTTTTATGTTGTCCCGGGATAAAAAATATCCTTTGTTTAATTCCAGAGTATCTGTACAGTATTCCACAAAAACATACACAAAATATTAAAGTAGGGAGTAGAATATTATAGTTGTTCCTATATGTTCTACCCTCCCTTTCCATATCCCACTTTATCCAAAAATGTTACATTCAATTATTATATCGTATGTTCGCATAAACCTAGGTATGAATAAAGGCGGTAACAATACCCGTTTATTATTAAATTTTAAAGGATCTCTAAAATAATTTAACTGGCGAAATCTCGCGGGAACTTTTCGCAATCAAAATGTAGGAAATATGCAAATTATGAAAATGCTATATAATGTTGGATATGGTAACATTGTAGCGGAAATGAAATGATATCAATGTGATGTTTTAAAATATTATAAACTTCGCCAAAGCGTGTCTCATACTTGTATGACCTTAAGGCGCCGATCCTACAGAAAAGAGTTCTAGAGTTCCGCGTTCCGATTGCACAGTCTAGAGTTCTAAAGGTAAATGGGTAAATTTGTACGGAGCTTGTCCCATTGGTGACCAGCAATAATTTGTTCTATTAGGCAATAATATATTAACAAAAATATGAAAGCTTATTACTTTGGCGTATTTAGAAAAAAAGTTGTAGAGTATTGAAGATTTAAGAAATAATTGTAGATATTATGAAATTGCAAGGTAGTTGCATTAAATGTAATGGTAGTACCAAAAGGTGTAATTATATATATACAGCGAGCAAAAGTTGGTTTACATTCCTTATCTCGTCTCATTGCGCTTACTTTAGTTTCATTAGTGGCCGCTCATGGGCCAGAATGCCCATTGTCCTTTCTGCCTTGTATAACTCAGTAAATTAGACAGTGATAGCTCAGACCTCAGCTGTCAGGGTTTATCTATCTAAAAGGGGTGAAGACTCCCTATAAAAAGTTTCAGTCCATAACAAAATTCATACCAAATTTATATTTCCAAGTTTATTGAATTAAAATCATAACCAACGAGTTGAGGGTCATATTTTCACGTCAATTGCTAATATTTAAAAAAAAAACTCTTTCTCGATCTGTGCGCCTAGTACCAAAGAAATTATGTACTTTTTGAATGATTTTTCTTTCGGCCGAGATTAACTTTCCTCTACTCCTGGAACCGATTAACACAATCTAAATTTGAATACTACTAAGCCCATAATTGATGCGTTGATTATCTGTTTGTAATGGATTTTTTTAACAAACAATAAGAAACCAAAATTTCCACCCGCTGCCGCTTCTAACTTTAACGCATACGTAAATCGTGATCAAGAGAACGCGATAAATCTTTTTTATGTTTGTTATTTCATAACTACGTCATTTATTAAGAGTACGCTTCCCGTTTGGTCCCATTGTCATCAGATCAGGATTTGATTACTTCTTAGTGTACTTTGAAGTCAGTTTAAGTTTTGTAAAACAGTTCAATTATTTGGATACATCCTTTCCGTTACATGTTACACGTTGTATATTACTTTTTAATAGAGTTGGTTTAGCTGGGAGAGATACCTATCAATTCGACATGTTTTTTTAAACTTTTCAAAAGATGCTTTAACAAATTAGGTGCAATATAAAGAGTTGTGTAAAAACAAAATAAAGAAAAAATGTTTACTAAACCGTAACACGTTCAGTCGCGAATCACACAAAAACATTCTTATTCGTCTTCTTATCAAGCTTTTTTGTATCCTGTGGTACAAGACATAAGCATATTTTTACTAAAAGTTTTTTTAGTTTATCTTGTTGCTGGTGAGCTTGTATTTAGACCATGTTTAACAGTTATTATTTGTTATATTATTCGGAGATATTCGTCGAAACTGTTATTCGAAAAAAAAAAATAACATCAGCCATATATTTTGGAAACAACTACAGATATAAACTAAAATAACTTTTTCGAAAGTAGGAATAATCATTTCATATCAAATAAATGTAAAATAGTACTCATAGTAATGCTCTCTCTCTCTCTTTTACTGGTTCCGTCCTAAGGCTGCCAACTACTACGGTAACTATCCGCTTTCCGCCTCCGCGCGCTGTCCGTCCATCCGTCCGTCCGTTTATCTGTCAGTGGGCTGTATCTCATGAACCGTAATAGACAGACAGTTGAAATTTTCACATATTGTGTATTTCTATTTCCGCTATAACAACAAATAATAATACAAGAAATGTCTCCATGAAATCCTTCGTGTACGAGTACGACTCGCATTTGGCTGGTTTTTTTATACTACTAAGGTAGCAAACAAACATAGGGTCCACCTGATGGTAAGCGGTTTCTTACATTTTTTCCCTTCGCTGTAAGCTCTTGTTCATTTTAATAAATTAGCGCTCAATAACTCAAAATATACCTATCTTACATAAATATTTATTACTAGTGATGAAAATTATGGACGATGAGGTTTGAGAAACATTTTTCTTTCAGTCAAGATTGACTTTCCTCTACTCCTGGAACCGATCAACACAATCTAAATTTTAATACTACTAAGCCCGTAATTGATGCGTTGATTATCTGTTTGTAATGGAAAATTTTAACAAACTATAAGAAACCAAAATTTCCACCCGCTGCCGCTTCTAACTTTAACGCATACGTAAATCGTGATCAAGAGAACGCGATAAATCCCGCCTTATGTGATAGCGTAAGGAATACTCCTGCATTATAGGACCGCTAAAATTCTTATTTATGTCCCTAACAACGAGGGAACCAACAATAGTTTGGGATTTTTTCCACTTATTTGGGCGGAGCAAGTGTATAAAGGAGACGTGATGCGTACGGTATTTTTATTGCATGTTATGACTGATATGTGGTCAGTTTTGTAAGTAGATTGAAGTGATTTTGGCTCTTGTGATTTGTATTGTTGTTTTGTATGAAAATACAAGAAAATGTTTTGAAGAAAAAATCTTATCCTAACTAATATTATAAATGCTAAAGTGAGTTTGTTTGTTTGTTATGCCTTCAACCACTCAACGGATCATCATGAAATTTGGCATGCAGATAGCCTATGGTATGGAGAAGACTACTTTTATCCCGGGAACGCGGGTGAAACCGCGGGAGACAGCTAGTTGCCACTATAGTTGATTGAAAATATTTAAAAAAACCTTACTGAGTTTCTTACCTGTTCTTCTCTGTTGAAGGCCGATTTCCGTACTGGTGGTAACTTCTGTAGCTTTGACCTTCATAAGTGCCCTCATCATCATCATCATCATCATCAGCCTATAATATCCCACTGCTGAGCACAGGCTTTCTTTCTCAAATGAGGGTGAAAGGGAATGAGCATAACTCCACCACGCGTGCCAACTGCGAATTGGTGGAGGTAGGCTAGCGGTCAACCTACTGTTGGAATTTTTCTAGCCGCTTAGGAGGCATCCAACTATCTTAACGACTATCACAATTAAGTAATAACTGGGACCAACGGCTTCACGTGCCTTCCGAAGCACGGAAAAGCTCGATTTGAAATACCACTAGGCGGTCACCCATCCAGGTACCGACCACGACAGGCGTAGCTTAACTTTGCCGCTCGATTAAGAACGGCTAATCATGCTACACCACGAGCGCTTCATAAGTGCCTAAATTGAATAAAAGGTGTTGTTATATGAACTTTATTAAAATACAAAACTGCCATTGCACAGAGTCCTGTAAAAATACATAATACAATACAACACTAACAGCAATATGTTGAGTAAATTAAAAATTATAATTCTTCAGTATAATGACTGTAAGTATTCCATTATTTCTTACATTTTCATGCAGTTTAATATTGTCGGTATCTGAACTAAAATACTTCGCGATTTACAAAGTTTTCAAGTTTGTTACGAAGTGAATTTAAATACCAAATTGTTGAGATTGGGGTTATTGGGTTAATATTTCAACTTGAGAAAGTAAATTTAATAATTATCTTATTAATAAGTTAATCTAGTATCTGCATTAATTTAAAGATCCGTACTAATCTAATCTAACTATAATAATAATATAATATAATCTAAACTAATATTATAAAGAGGAAAGATTTGATTGTTTGTTTGTTTGTTTGCATTGAATAGGCTCCGAAGCTACTGAACCGATTTGAAAAATTCTTTCACTGTTGGGAAGCTACACTATACCTGAGTGATATAGGCTATATTATATTTTCATAAAAATTTGGGATCTTCACTAAAACTCCAATAACGTAACCCAAGGTGTAAAACAAATACCTAAAATATTAATTTCATCGCGTGCGCTGCGAAAACTATTGATGATAGAATAAAATAATGTACTACGACTTTGTAGAACACATCATTATTTAGGCAGGGCAGGGTAGGGTAGGGCAGGGCAGAGCAGAGTAGGGTACGGCGAGAAAATCTATCGACACCTCATTACGACATTGCACCCTGCAATATATTTGTGGGTTTGCCGTTTTCTAACGAAGCAACAGTTTGATGTGTTTTTTTTTTGACAAGGGAGAAAATCCACTAGTTATTGATGTACTGTGATATTAAAAGGCAGTAAGTAGCCTATGATAATGAAAGTATAATAGGTATAACTGAAAGGGTGTCCATCCGAAAGTGGTGAAGACTACATCAGACTCTCTAAAAAAGTTTCAGCTCAAAATAAATTACTCAAAAATTCATATCTTACATCCAAGTTTATTGAATTGAAATCCATACCACCGCTCAATGAACAGTATTATTTTGAGTCACTTGTTAATATTAATTTTAAAAAAATCTCTTCAGCGATCTGTGCACCTAGTATAGTCGATTACAATGAGATATATCCATTTAATGTCACAAAATTATGTATACTCTTGGATGCAATAGTTGTATGTTATGCATGGAACTAACATTGTTATGTTTTCATATTAAATGCAATAATTATGTATACCTCCATATTTCCACTGAAATGTATACTGTTAAGCTTATATTAATAGTACAAATAACATACCCAAATATATTTTTTTTTAAATTTACTTAGCACATTAGCCCATAATATTTAGTACCTAACAAGAATAAGAAAACACCATCAGCTTTTATTTAATTATAATCCAAGAGGATTCATAATTTTGTAACATTAAATTGATGTATCTCATTGTAATCGACTGTACCAAAAAAGTGTATTATTGTAATGAATATACACTTTCCGTTACATGATGAAGATTAGACTGACAAGTAGCCATAAGAAACCGTCGCCAAGTAATACCAAGTGATTCTCAACGTGCTGCGATTTTTACAAAACCTTCAAAGAAACAGGCTCTCAAGTGCAACTGATACACACACCAGTGTACTTAACAAGATATCTTCAACTTAGGGTACTAGCTAACCAGGCCAGTAGGTACAATATGCTCTCTACAGCGCAGATGGCGACCACCGTGAGGTTTTGTCGGTAAAAGTCCGGCTTACCTGGCCGCTACCCCCGGGGCGGTAGGGTATCCTCTATGAGGATTTCCCCACGAAAAAAAAAGGTTTTTTTTATACTACTTAGGTAGCAAACAAGCATACGGCCCGCCTGATGGTAAGCGGCTACCGCAGCCTATGGACGCTTGCAACACCAGGGGTGTTACTCACGCGTTGCCGACCCTAAAATACAATATGTCCAACGTAAGATGGTAAGCGTTTACCATAGCCATACAGATACTTGCAACACACGAGGTATCACTCACGCGTTACCGTCCATTCCCCCCTCCCTATCGAGCTCTGGTGACCTTACTCACGCACAGGAACACAACACAAAGTTATTTAGCTACAGTATTCTGTAAGGTGGAGGTACTTCTCTAGCTGCTCTTTGTGCGAATAAACGCTATGGTTTCCTCATGATGTTTTCCTTCAACAAAAGCTCAAACTCACTGTACATTTATTTGATCAATTAATCTTAATTGAAAAACCGATACCAACATATTTATTTATTGAAGACCAGGGATAAAATACTTAGTTATTAAAATCTACTTCCGTGAGCTTTTTCGCAATATAAAATATTATTTCTCTCAAACAAGATCGACGATACACAGGAAGTACTGGCAGATATCGAGAGGCGAAAAGGAATAAAAGAAAATAATTTTTAATCTCAGTGAACCGAGTTCAATACATCTCGCCTGCTGTGCAAATGCTTATGGCGGAATATTCGCAGTCTGATTCGGTTGAACTCCAATTATTGTTGAATAAAAGCACAAAGATCGATTTTCGTAAGTAATTACAATATTCAGGTATTAATCGCATACAGCAATGTGATCTCAACTGAGCACAAAAATAGATACGGGCATGAAGCCGATCCCACAGCGAGTGGCCTAAAGTTCTGCGAACGGAGTTCTACGTGCGTTCTCGTTGACCGCCGCGGTCACTGTGTGTAATGATCAATAGCGCCGCATAGACAGTGAATGTTGAGCGTAGAGCTCTAGGCTGCTCGCTGTTGGATTGCTGCCTAATATATTTATTTTGTAAATCATACTTTTCAAACACTAAAAAACGTGATATGTGGTCGCGTTTTTTTTTTTACTTATTTCGTATTACTTTTGGCCTAATTATTTTTGAAGATATGTCAAGGTAATGTAGCATGCCCATTTACCTACAAGTTTAAAATAATATATGACCCTCGAGGTAAGTTTCACTCCTTTGCTGGTCGCATTTAGTATGATGAAGCAAATTACATTTCAAAGTCAAAGTCAAAGCCACTTATTTAATTTAGGCCCTAGTAGAGCACTTATGAAGGTCAAAGCTACTGAAGTTACCATCAGTTCGTAATGTGGCCTTCAACTGAGAAGAACAGGCAAGAAATTCAGCGAAGTTACATCTAAAAAAAAATATTTTCGACAATCTGACTTAAGTGGCTATTTTTCCAAAACATAATACATACATACTTTTTTACGAACGAAAAAATAATAATTCGTTATTATCAGTATTTTTAACTAAATTTGTTAATCATGTTTTATTTTCTCTTTATCATTTATCCTTTCATCCTGAATGGTTACTTTATAAGAAATTACTCTATCGTTACTTGGATTCTCAGAATCAGCGTCTAAGTTTTGTACTGAGCTAGCTAGAACCCATCGATCAATTACTGCAGCTGTCCAACACTCGCCTCTTGTACTTGTTCAATTCAGAGCTAGGAATCTTTTATATATTTTATTCGCTAAAATAAATTTTATTTTACTTCATAATAGGTATATTGATATTAATGAATGCTTTTGCTGAAAAGAACTGTCAATTAGGTGAAATTTTTTTTTTTCAAAACATATTAAAATAAAGAACAAGAAGCACCTTTAGGTTTATACAAAAGCTAAAGGATCGATTAAGCCAGTGTTTTTCAATCCGCGATACCTTAGTCGGGGGTCGCCGGCAGAAGGAAAAAGGCAAGGTAGACTTTATGCAAGCGGGCGTCCAACTTACCTCTTACTTAGTTGCAAACCTCTCGCGGCTTCTTGCAGACTCATATGTAAAGATATCAAAATAAAGAAAAATCATTATCGTAGTCTTTTAATTTATAAATTCTTTGTCTGTCTGACACGGGGGTCGCCAGAATTTTTCAACCTATAAGGGGGTCGCGTAAACAATAAGATTGAAAAACACTGGATTAAGTTAATAAAAACATTTTTTTTAAATCGCCGTTATCTCGGTGACGATTGTAATAATACAAAAATTAAAGGACAGTCACTTTAGACCATATTCGCGTAGCTTCAACCCTTATGGTAGTATGTCCAACCTGTATATGACGCTATTTACGTGACATTTTAAACAGTAGTTCAGTTAGCGTACAACTGTTTGTCTAGAACAGGTGCAGTGCAATTTAGTGTAACATCTTTAATTAAACAATAAAATGAACTACATAACGAGTTTCCTACATCCACGGTGAAGTTTGCACCTCGAGAGCAGATAACAAATTGCTTCGTATATTTTTAATATAAACTTTGATTCCGTCTGGGTGGTAATTACTTCCTGCTGCCGTTCAGCAAGGATGTGATTTTATTGGTAGAGATGAAACTAGGTTATCTTATTTTTATTGGTATCTATAATACTATTAATTGCTGTGTGTGTAGGTTGATGAAGGCTTCATATAGAAAAGAACCGATTTTGATAATTATATTAATAGGGTAAAATAATAATTCTAATTGTTCCATCAATTAGATTATCAAAAAATATTGTACACGTATTTTTTGCTTTACGAAATCATTAAAAATTTACAAAGATAAAGCCCGTCAAAGTTTGTGGAGTGGGGGCTCGTGATGTCACTAGAATACAAACTGTGCCATAACGTGACGTCACGCGGAACTTCAACACACGATATCTTCGTATTTATTGACATAAGAAAAAATACGTGTGTAATATTTTTTTAATCTAATTGAATACCTAAATGGCGGACTAAATAGAATTTTTCAGTTTTCTATCCTATTAGGTAACTCTAAGACAAAAGTGTAAACATGAATATAGGTACATAGATACAAAACCCAGCCAGCTATACAAAGTCCAAAAATGTTAAATACACCAATTCAATTTTAGAACTAAAATTACGAAACGAAGTTACTAAAACATATTATTTACCTAATTTATTTATACTACAAATGTTTGTTTTTCAGAAGAGAAGAGTTATCTTTTCAATCTTTTATGAAGAATAGTCATAGTATCTCTTAGCGATGGGTAACTAGCCGAAATTTCAATAGCTTAGCTAGCCGGCTATATGTGGTGTAAAAGCCAGCTAGTTAGTCGGCTATTTTGGCTATTTGACTACACGCACGCACTCACAGCTACCGGCTACTCGGCTAGATTGGCTTTGGCTAGCTGGCCAGCTACCGGTTAGTGGCGGCTAGAATGGCTTTGGCTAGCCGGCCAGCTAGTGGCGGCTAGAGACCTGTGGCGGCTAGGCGGCTACCCGCTGTGTGTGACGTAAACTTCTCGTAATGAGGAGAATTTCTTATGATACCTCTATGGTCAAAATACTTATCAATACGTGTACTTAAGGTTCAAATTGGTTCGAATTATCAACAGTTAGGCAGGTAAGAAAACTCCTCATTCTTTCTAGCTAGCGAGTAGCCAGTAGCCACCCAGTAGCCAATAGCCAATTATCTTGTTGACAGATAACAATATAGCCGTGGCTATTTTGTGTCTAGCCGTTTTTTGGCTAGTTATTAGAATAGCTACCCACCTCTAGTATCTCTCACACACTCTTGATTTTCATCCATCACGTATACTCAATCAATCTAGCATAAATACACAGTCATCAATCTGTCTAACATCTCCAATTTGGACAGCGCCGCCCCTAGACACAATGTTCAAGCCTGACTGAAGACCTTCATCCAACCTTGCTACTCCATATTGGTAGAACTGACGTGATTGTATAAATTATATGCCATTAAAAGCAGTTAATCCAGCAATTATACAATAATATAAATACGAATAAGATTTTTTTACTAACTTAAAATGGGAATAAAAATGGTACCTACCTTCCGGCTAGCTAGAGAATATTATAAGATTTTGAACATAACCCCAGTATAAATACAGTCTAATGTGCAACTACTCTCCCTCCGTCTTACGAATTTTCGATCAGAGACCCAATTCTCGCGTCCTTCGAAATAACCTTCGAATCGAACTTACGGTTCGAGTCCTACTCGACTGCAAAGTTTAGAAGGGCGGAGACAATTCGAACGGTCCCGACCAATCAAAGCTCGAGTTGACTGGTTTGCCTTCTAAATATGCCGTCCTCGATATTGCCAGAATAACGTAACGTGATTTACACTCTACAAAAGTTCGAATTCGTACTTTTTTCGATCGAGTGATCAATTTCGAGTGGGTGAGAATTGGCTCCCAGGTCACTTCTGACGCGAGTTTAACATTTTTTACCCATCCCAAAAATAAGTATTTCATGAGTAAATTGGAGCTTTATTTTTTTAAACTAGCTTCCGCTTTCGGTTTTGCCCATTAATCTTATAATTTCTTGGGATAGGTTATATTTTATTCAACGACATAATTTATCTTTGATATTGAGCAAACTTATAAATGAGCACTTTGAGCGAAGAATACAGGAAACCGTCTTCGCTTAAACCTAACAGTTATTTATAACACCTTTTTGTTGTCACTGCTAATCTTCATCGTCAACAAATTATTAAAAGCTAATAATTAACCCTCATATCAGCAAACACTGAACACTCCGTTTCATACGCGAGATGTAAAGAGGATTATGTAATTAATTAATTTACAGTGCGCTAAGTACACACGTAATGTGCTTACTGTTTACATTGCGGAAGACAAAGTGGGCTGCGTAGATGCCGGGGGTGCGGCATACAATTTTAATGATGAAATTCTTGGTACAATATTATGGTTCTGGTTTGTAAACATGTTGCAGATACGGTTGGGTTTGTTCCCGGGAATAAACCCAACTTCGAGTAAATTTCCAATTTGGTGGGAAAAAACCCGGGAATTTTCCCATTGGCTGGAAAAATACTCAAATGGTCACAGTTACTAGATTTTGCGTACAGCGAGAGACACCTTAACAAAATCGTTTGAATAACATTTAACAAGATTTCTATTAGGGTCATACACATACAGGGTGTTGTTTTGGTCGGCGACAAGCGACCCAGGAGCGGTAGTACAAAATATATATTCCCCAAAAATGGACTTAATTCCATTAAATACTGTAAATATGTTGAGAAATACCTTATTCAATTTGAAATAAAATTACCGCAAAGTATGGTTACTAGGCATGTGCACAGACTAGAGCTAGGCGTAAGCCGCCATCGCCCCACCCGTTTACTCCCTCGTACTCCTGTTGAGTATTATGTCAACACTTTAGCTTATTACATGATTTTCAAAATTTTAATTTTTTTATTTTTATTAATAAAAAAAAATAAAGTATTTTTTTTATATTTTTTTTAGCACCAGTATCATTTGTATTATCGACCCTGAGTCGCTCGTCGCTGACCAAAACAACGACCTGTATATCATACAACAAAAAATCTTTTTTTTTTTTGTGGTGAAGGAGTGCATAGGTTTTAAAAAAGTGACGTTTTGGGGTTGTGGTGGACAGGCGGCGGTCCCACACAATTACCACGCCGTGGTAGTACACACGGCAAGACATCAAGCTATACATTTCCAGTATAAGCTGATCTCGCATTGTATAGGACTTCCCTGCAATGAGAGGTCAGCTTATATTGGAAATGTATAGCTTGATCTGTAGCCGTGCGTACATACTCGTCCGAATCGAAGTCGGGAAGTGTCATACTCGGTCCAGTCCGCGCAAGGTCCGCATGGGTCCGCGCGTATGTAATGTAGGTACATACAACAGCGAGTATGATTAAAATAACAATCAAAAGCATCTATAAATATTTTTTTAGGTAAAAAGCCACTTGAGTATTTTCCCGCCGTTCGGGAATATACCCGTATTTTTCCATTCTTTCCCGTATTTTTCTTTTCTTCCCGTTTTTTTTTCTTTCCCGGCCCATCCCTAGTTGCAGATATTCGCATCCGCATCTGAAATCGCGGAGCTTCCTTATTAACTTTAGTATCCGCATTTCCAATAAATCAATGCTTGTATCAAAATGGATTCACGGTATTGTAAAGGTCCGAATTATTCTATCAATTTTCTATCTTTAATTATATGACTTCAAAACAAAATATTGCTTCACAAAAACCGGTAAGATATTGGAAAATGCAAAATGTATGTTCATCTAAAACTAATATTAATAGAGCAATATATGGAGGGTGGCTGTGGTTCTTGCCCAAAAAGAGTCAGAACAGCTGCTTCTATTAACTATACTAGAGTAATACGTGGATTTTACTTTACGGCTTTCTTGTACCAAAAATAAATTAAAACGATTATAAGCCATAATAAAATATTTTTTTAGACAATCATTATTTGGACTAGACAATAAAATGGTATTTTTTTTTATATATATATATTTAACCGACTTCAAAAAAGGAGGAGGTTCTCAATTCGGTTGTATTTTTTTTATGTTTGTTACCTAATAACTCAGTCATTTATTAACCGATTTGGAAAATATTTTTTTGTTTGGTCTCATTGTCATGAAGTCAGGATTGAATAAGTAGACTAATAACTGTCTTTCTCTGCGCGCCAGCTAGAAGGCCGGTAAAAAAGCTTAAGATTAAATTAATTTTCACTTTAATTGACTATTAGATCGCAAAGATATTCAATATAAATCGAGAAACTTCACCAAAACCGCCATGGCCCTGATTCTGTTGTTCACAACTTAACTAATTTTAATGTCACTATGTCTCTTTCTAACAAAGAACATAAGAAAAGGATGTAAGAAATTTAGTCCTGTCAAATTAGTCCAATGCTTGTTTTCAATATAATTGTAGTCGCCATCTATCGCGGTTACGCCTAAATACACGCAAAATAGACGGCAAAGATTAATTTGACAACTTAAAATATGTTCTATCCTTTTTCAATCCTGTTTGTAAGAAAGAGATGAGATGTGACTAAAATTAGTTTAGTGCGATTTACAACAGAATCGGCACCAATGTCATATTTCTTGGCATTAAAACTTTCGCTAGAACCATGTTGCACCGTCAGTGTTGCTACTTAAACTAAGTTGCAAGTTTAGTTCGGCAACACTAATGCTGCTTTGCTAGTTATAATGTAAGTGGGTATTAGTAAAGCGGAAATATTAAAAATTTTACAATTTTTAATATTTCCGCTTATGGTATTGGCGTATTGAAATGACTCGCCTAAACAACATCAGGAAAAAGAGAGGAATCGGTATTAAAACAAAAATCCGGTTAATACGAGCATTGGTATTCCTCATTTTCATGTATGGAGTGGAAGCGTGGACTATACTGGCCCGAGAAAGAAAAAGGATTGATGCATTCGAGATGTGGTGCTGGAGACGGATGTTGGAAATACCTTGGACCGCTAAACGCAACAATGCATCAATCCTATCGCAGTTCCAAATTAAAACACGATTGTCCACCATATGCCACCAACGTATTTTTTCGTATTTTGGCCACATGGTGCGCAAAGGCGATGAAAGTTTGGAAATCTGATCATAGTTGGGAACACGGAAGGAAAACGACTACGTTGTACGTTCACCAACAAGATGGTCCGATCAAGTAAAAGACTCATCGTCCTCCAAGTTTTACAGAAACCAGAAGACAGAAACCAGTGGAGGCAGATCATTCGCTCTAGAAGCAAACCCGATGTTGACCACGATCCTCAGAAATGAGGGAAAGAGAGATAAGGCCTCCAAAATTGTGCTGTGGAACTAGACTACAAGTAACAGCTCTCCGCCGCAATGTTATTGAGGTCAAAATAATTACTGGTTCTGCCAGAGGAGAAACAGTCTTCTTGCCGCATATACCATTGATCCCAAATCACCTTCCGTTTGAATTTAAAAGATAACAGTTCCTAATTAAGGTTTGTAGTCACAGGGAAAAACTCTGAAATTTGCTAGAGTTGATTTGCGGCAGGACTGTTTCAGTTTTACGTTGCATCCTCGCATATGAGCTCTTAATCTATCTGAATACGAGCGTTGGTATTCCTCATTTTTCATGTATGGAGTGGAAGCGTGGACTATACTGGCCCGAGAAAGAAAAAGGATTGATGCATTCGAGATGTGGTGCTGGAGACGGATGTTGGAAATACCTTGGACCGCTAAACGCAACAATGCATCAATCCTATCGCAGTTCCAAATTAAAACACGATTGTCCACCATATGCCACCAACGTATTTTTTCGTATTTTGGCCACATGGTGCGCAAAGGCGATGAAAGTTTGGAAATCTGATCATAGTTGGGAACACGGAAGGAAAACGACTACGTGGTCGTTCACCAACAAAATGGTCCGATCAAGTAAAAGACTCATCGTTCTCCA
This sequence comes from Polyploca ridens, assembly GCA_951394255.1. Lineage (NCBI taxonomy): Eukaryota > Metazoa > Arthropoda > Insecta > Lepidoptera > Drepanidae > Polyploca > Polyploca ridens. Next base: position 17,742,876 of record OX596248.1, read on the forward strand.
AGTTTTACAGAAACCAGAAGACAGAAACCAGTGGAGGCAGATCATTCGCTCTAGAAGCAATCCCGATGTTGACCACGATCCTCAGACATGAGGGAAAGAGAGATAAGGCCTCCAAAATTGTGCTGTGGAACTAGACTACAAGTAACAGCTCTCCGCCGCAATGTTATTGAGGTCAAAATATTTGCTGGTTCTGCCAGAGGAGAAACAGTCTTCTTGCCGCGTATACCATTGAACCCAAATCACCTTCCGTTTGAATTTAAAAGATAACAGTTCCTAATTAGGGTTTGTAGTCACAGGGAAATCTCTGAAATTTGCTAGAGTTGATTTACGGCAGAACTGTTTCAGTTTTATGTGGCATCCTCGTATATGAGCTCTTAATCTACCTGAACTTTTGTCAATATCACACGTAGTGGCGGACAATAGCCATGAACAAAGCTCTATATTGTTAAAATGATTCATATCTAGAAAAAAGAAATAATCTACGCGGACGAAGTCGCGGGCTATAAAGCTAGTATAAAATATTATTTCACTCAAACAAGATCGACGATACACAGGAAGTACTGGCAGATATCGAGAGGCGAAAAGGAATAAAAGAAAATAATTTTTAATCTCAGTGAACCGAGTTCAATACATCTCGCCTGCTGTGCAAATGCTTATGGCGGAATATTCGCAGTCTGATTCGGTTGAAATCCAATTATTGTTGAATAAAAGCACAAAGATCTATTTTCATAAGTAATTACAATATTCAGGTATTAATCGCATACAGCAATGTGATCTCAACTGAGCACAAAAATATATACAGGCATGACGCCAATCCCACAGCGAGAGCCCTAGAGTTCTGCAGACAGAGTTCTACGTGCGTTCTCGTTGACCGCCGCGGTCACTGTGTGCAGATCTATTTTCCTAAGTAATTACAATATTCGGGTGCTAATTGCATACAGTTATGTGGTCTCAACTGAGCACAAAAATAGATACGGGCATGAAGCCGAACCCACAGCGAGTGGCCTAAAGTTCTGCGATCGGAGTTCTACGTGCGTTCTCGTTGACCGCCGCGGTGAACGTGAAGCACAGAGCTCTAGGCCACTCGCTGTTGGATCGGCGCCTAATAGAATTATGTTACCACTTCTTTGTTCTCTCAAATTTTACTGCGAACAAACATAATGTTTGATTTGGTAAATCATACTTTTCAAACACTAAAAATGACGTGACATGTGGTCGCGTAATTTCTTTTTATTTACATCGGATAACGTTTGGCCTCATTATTTTTGATGTCAAGGTAAAGGATGTAGCATGCCCATTTATTCTGACCTTCAAGTTTAAAAGGATATATGACCCTCGAGGTAAGTTTCACTCCTTTGCTGGTCGCATTTAGAATGATGAAGCAAATTACATTTCAAAGTCAAAGTCAAAGCCACTTATTTAATTTAGGCCCTAGTAGAGCACTTATGAAGGTCAAAGCTACTGAAGTTACCATGAGTTCGTAATGTGGCCTTCAACTGAGAAGAACAGGCAAGAAATTCAGCGAAGTTACATCTAAAAAAAAATTATTTTCGACAATCTGACTAAAGTGGCTATTTGTTCCAAAACATAATACATACATACTTTTTACTAACGAAAAAATAATAATTCGTTATTATCAGTATTTTTAACTAAATTTGTTAATCACGTTTTGTTTTCTCTTTATCATTTATCCTTTCATCCTGAATGGTTACTTTATAAGAATTTACTCTATCGTTACTTGGATTCTCAGAATCAGCGTCTAAGTTTTGTATTGAGCTAGCTAGAACCCATCGATCAATTACTGCAGCTGTCCAACACTCGCCTCTTGTACTTGTTCAATTCAGAGCTAGGAATCTTTTATATATCTATATTTCTTTCGATTATTAATTTCAAAATAGGTATATTAATGCTTTTGCTGAAAAGAACTGTCAATTTGGCGTAACTTATCTTCAATCGAGCCGATAACCGCTGGGGAAGAAAGGTTCTCGAGTGGCGACCACGTACTGGAAAGCGCCGAGCGGGACGAGCTCCCACTAGGTGGACCGACGACCTGGTCAGAGTCGCTGGGCGCCGCTGGATGCAAGCGGCCCAGAACCGTTCGAAGTGGAAATCAATGGGGGAGGCCTATGTGCAGCAGTGGACATCGAATGGGCTGATATGATGATGATGATCTTTAAAACAAATTCAGATGGAGTACAAGAAGCACCTTTAGGTTTATACAAAAGCTAAAGGATCGATTAAGCTAATACAAAAAAAAAAAACGCCGTTTTCTCGGTGACTGTTCCATTTGTAAATGCCAAAAATCTGTAAATGCAGATGGAAATAATACAAAAATTAAAATACAGTCACTTTAAACCATATTCGCGTAGCTTCAACCCTTAAGGTAGTATGTCCATCCTGTATATCACGCTATTTACGTGACATTTTAAACAGTAGTACAGTTAAATAGCGTACAACTGTATGTCTAGAACAGGTGCAGTGCAATTTAGAGTAACATCTTTAATTAAACAATAAAATGAACTACATAACGAGTTTCCTACATCCACGGTGAAGTTTGCACCTCGAGAGCAGACAACAAATTGCTTCGTATATTTTTAATATAAACTTTGATTCCGTCTGGGTGGTAATTACTTCCTGCTGCCGTTCAGCAAGGATGTGATTTTATTGGTAGAGATGAAACTAGGTTATGTTATTTTTATTGGTATCTATAATACTATTAATTGCTGTATGTAGTGGGTTGATAAAGGCTTCATATTGCAATGAACTGATTTTGATAATTTTATTAATAGAGATGATTCATGGGTATAAAAATAATAATTCTAATTATTCTGTCCATTATATTATCAAAAAATATTGTACACGTATTTTTTGCTTTACGAAATCATTAAAAATTTACAAAGATAAAGCCCGTCAAAGTTTGTGGAGTGGGGGCTCGTGATGTCACTAGAATACAAACTGTGCCATAACGTGACGTCACGCGGAACTTCAACCATCGAGGAAATATCCCTATAGAGTAGTAATACTGAACAATATAATTCCACAACTAGTCAGTGATTTGTCACTGAATTTGAACAGTAAGGACCACTCGCTGCGTCGTGTGTTTTTGACTTGGCCAATCAGAGTGCATGCGTCTTTGTCTTAACCAATCAGCGCGCATTGTCGGCGGTGGGAAATTGGCGGAATTTATTACAACCAAAATGAACGTCATTGCGCTTCTATAGGTTAATTGTTCCATGACTTCAACACACGATATCTTCGGATTTCTTTGTTTAATTGACATAAAAAAATACGTGTCTAATATTTTAGATAATCTAATTGAATACCTAAATGGCGGACTAAATAGAATTTTTCAGTTTTCTATCCTATTAGGTAACTCTAAGACAAAAGTGTAAACATTAATATAGATACAAAACCCAGCCAGCTATACAAAGTCCAAAAATGTTAAATACACCAATTAAATTCTAGAACTAAAATTACAAAACGAAGTTACTAAAACATATATAACTAATTTATTTATACTACAAATGTTTGTTTTTCAGAAGAGTTATCTTTTCAATATTTTATGAAGAATAGTCATAGTATTTTATGACCAACTCTCACACACTCTTGATTTTCGTCCATCACGTATACTCAATCAATCTAGCATAAATACACAGTCATCAATCTGTCTAACGTCTCCAATTTGGACAGCGCCGCCCCTAGACACAATGTTCAAGCCTGACTGAAGACCTCCATCCAACCTTGCTACTCCATATTGGTGTCCTCTACTGACGTGATTAGCTGACAGTTTAGCTTTTATTTGGTTTTCAACTGTAAAATAAATAAAATTATATGCCATTAAAAGCAGTTAATTCAGCAATTATACAATAATATAAATACCAATAAGATTTTTTTAACTTAAAATGGGAATAAAAATGGTACCTACCTTCCGGCTAGCTAGAGAATATTATAAGAATTTGAACATAACCCCAGTATAAATACAGTCTAATGTGCAACTACTCTCCCTCCGTCTTACGAATTTTCGATCAGAGACCCAATTCTCGCGTCCTTCGAAATAACCTTCGAATCAAACTTACGGTTCGAGTCCTATTCGACTGCAAAGTTTAGAGGGGCGGAGACAATTCGAACGGTCCCGACCAATCAAAGCTCGAGTTGACTGGTTTGCCTTCTAAATATGCCGTCCTCGATATTGCCAGAATAACGTAACGTGATTTACACTCTACAAAAGTTCGAATTCGTACTTTTTTCGATCGAGTGATCAATTTCGAGTGGGTGAGAATTGGCTCCCAGGGGCCCAATTCTCACTTCCCTCGAACTAGCCTTCGAATCGAACTTACGGTTCGAGTCCTATTCGACTGTAAAATTTCGAGGGGCGGAGTCAATTCGAACGGTCCCGACCAATCAACGCTCTAGCTGACTGGTTTCCCTTCTAAATATGCCGGCCTTGAAATTGCCAGAATAACGTAACGTTTGTAAAAGTTAGAATTCGTACTTTTTTCGATCGAGCGATCAGTTTCGATTGGGTGAGAATTGGGCCCCAGGTCACTTCTGACGCGAGTTTAACATTTTTTACCCATCCCAAAAAGTGCACAACGCCGATAAAGAAGTTTTTACTTCAAAAATAAGTATTTCATGAGTAAATTGAAGCTTTATTTTTTAAACTAGCTTCCGCTTTCGGTTTTGCCCAGTAATCTTATAATTTCTTGGGATAAAAAGGGATAGGTTATATTTTATTCAACGACATAATTTATCTTTGATATTGAGCAAACTAGTAAATGAGAACTCTGAGCGAAGAATACAGGAAACCGTCTTCGCTTAAGACTGCGTATAAAGCAAAATAACAATCTTAGAATTGAAATTTACTCAAGTAAATAGTATTTAAATGAAAAAATATTTTTATATGGGTATGTTCATTATATACGCGAGGGTTCTATCTGAGCAAAAACATAATAAAATGAAATTTCCTCGATAGAAAAAAATCACAAAGCTACCTCTAATAATAATGAATGTTCGGTTTTATTCGTTCATGGTGTATCTAATTAAGACAAAAATTCGATAAATAATATCACTAGCATATGACCTAGGGCTACTACTAACGATTTTTTTAAATATTCTATACTTTACGAGTTATTTAGATAAAAAGCGCATAGTTCCGCTCCATCCGTTCCATCGCTACCGCCGCTGCTGAAACCCGACGGTTCTCTGGCCCACACAGCCGTGGAGAAGGCTAATATATTTGCCACTCTATTTGCGGGGAACTCACATCTAGATGCGGGTAGCCAATCACCCCCAAAACTACCCTCTTGCGACCTCCAAATGCCAGATATTCATATTCGGCAAAAGGAGGTAGCTAAGGTACTACGCAATCTGGATGTGAATAAAGCCAGTGGCCCTGATGGTATTCCAGCCATTGTCCTACGGAACTGTGCGCCTGAGCTGTCTCCTGTCCTAACACGCCTGTATCGCCTCTCTCTACTAACGGGTCAAGTTCCAAAAGCCTGGAAGCTTGCAAATGTGCAACCAGTGCCCAAAAAAGGCAGTCGTGCTGACCCCTCAAATTATCGCCCGATTGCGATCACGTCCATACTCTGTAAGATTATGGAACGTGTATTGAATCGGAGGCTCCTGGCATACCTTGAAGATAATGATCTCCTCAGTGACCGCCAATTTGGCTTCCGCCAGAAACGGTCGACTGGGGATCTTCTTGTGTATGCCACACATCTATGGAGCGAAGCTATTGAGAGATATGGTGAATCACTTGCTGTTTCCCTTGATATCTCCAAGGCTTTCGATAGAGTCTGGCACGATAGCCTGTTAAGTAAGCTTCCTTCGTACGGAATATCTGCTGGTTTGTGTGCCTGGATTTCAGATTTCCTGAGCGAAAGGTCCATACGAGTTGTCATAGACGGGTGCTCGTCGGATCTATTGGCAATTAATGCCGGGGTACCTCAGGGATCAGTTCTCTCCGCGACATTATTCTTGCTGCATATCAACGATCTGCTAAAACCGGGTATCTTTGGGTACGCAGACGACAGCACTGTCATGGAGAGCTATTTTTCAAGCACACAGGCCACCAGGGAAGAAATCTTGACGCTTAGAGAGGCCATGGTTGAGCGTATTAACTTGAACCTGCAAGCAGTCTCCGATTGGGGCAAAGCTAATCAGGTCAAGTTTAATCCCTCCAAGACACAGGCGTGTCTATTCACCGCTAAAAGGAGTCCTTTCAACCTCACTCCTTCTTTTCAAGATATATCCGTACCGATTTCCGACCAGCTTGAACTCCTAGGCATAACCTTAACTACCAAAATAAATTTTGGTAGTTCTATTGAGTCAAAGGCTAAAACCGCTGCAAAAAAGTTAGGCATCCTCTGTAAGGTGAAGCGGTACTTTACACCGGATCGGCTATTGCAACTGTACAAAGCACAAGTCCGTTCGTGCATCGAGTACTGCTGTCACCTCTGGGATGGATCTGCCAAATACCAGCTGGAGGCCCTTGACTCAATAGACCGTCGTGCTAGGAGACTAGTCGGTGATGTTTCGCTAACTGAGGCGAAATTAACGAGCCTTGAACATCGGCGTAAGGTTTCATGTTTGTCGGTCTTCTATAGGATATATTTTGGAGAGTGTGCTACAGTATTGTTCAATCTAATTCCTCCATCCCCATTTCTCCATCGAAACACAAGACGCCGGGAGAATTTCCACCCATACGTCGTCGACATCCCGCGTACCCGGACACAACGCTTTGCTTCATCGTTTCTTATACGAACAGCAAAGGAGTGGAACTCTCTTCCGGGGTCTGTGTTTCCCGACACCTATAACCTAGATGTATTCAAGGCCAGAGTGAATAGGCTTTTTCTGGGTAAGCGTGCTACATCCTCGGCCTCGTCATAACTCCTCATGGGGTCAGTCGAAGGTCAAACGCAAGCCCATTTTATATAAAAAAAAAAAAAAAAGTTCATTTTTGTTCCGCGAAACACGCTATCTCCATCTCATCTCCACGCGAAGATTAGACATAAGTATGTTTCATCTGACATTGCCATATTTTTCTGGCTTGGTACGTACTCTTAAACCTAACAGTTATTTATAACACCTTTTTGTTGTCACTGCTAATCTTCATCGTCAACAAATTATTAAAAGCTAATAATTAACCCTCATATCAGCAAACACTGAACACTCCGTTTCATACGCGGGATGTAAAGAGGATTATGTAATTAATTAATTTACAGTGCGCTAAGTACACATGTAATGTGCTTACTGTTTACATTGCGGAAGACAAAGTGGGCTGCGTAGATGCCGGGGGTGCGGCATACAATTTTAATGATGAAATTCTTGGAACAATATTATGGTTCTGGTTTGTAAACATGTTGCAGATACGGTTGGGTTTGTTCCCGGGAATAAACCCAACTTCGAGTAAATTTCCAATTTGGTGGGAAAAAACCCGGGAATTTTCCCATTGGCTGGGAAAATACTCAAATGGTCACATTTACTAGATTTAGCGTATATAGCGAGAGACACCGTAACAAAATCGTTTGAATAACATTTAACAAGATTTCTATTAGGGTCATACCACGGTCATACACATATATCATACAACAAAAAATCTTTTTTTTTGTGATGAAGGAGTGCATTGTTGTTAAAAAAGTGACGTTTTGGGGTTGTGGTGGACAGGCGGCGGTCCCACACAATAACCACGCCGTGGTAGTACACACGGCAAGACATCAAGCTATACATTTCCAGTATAAGCTGATCTCGCTTTGTATAGGACTTCCCTGCAATGAGAGGTCAGCTTATATTGGAAATGTATAGCTTGATCTGTAGCCGTGCGTACATACTCGTCCGACTCGAAGTCGGGAAGTGTGATACTCGGTCCAGTCCGCGCAAGGTCCGCGTGGGTCCGCGCGTATGTAATGTAGGTACATACAACAGCGAGTATGATTAAAATAACAATCAAAAGCATCTAAAAATATTTTTTTAGGTACAAAAAGCCACTTGAGTATTTTCCCGCCGTTCGGGAATTTACCCGTATTTTTCCATTCTTTCCCGTATTTTTCTTTTCTTCCCCTGCCCATCCCTAGTTGCTATTCGCATCCGCATCTGAAATCGCGGAGCTTCCTTATTAACTTTAGCATCCGCATTTCCAATAAATCAATGCTTCTATCAAAATGGATTCACGGCATTGTAAAGGTCCAAATTATTCTATCAATTTTCTATCTTTAAATATATGACTTCAAAACAAAATATTGCTTCACAAAAACCGGTAAGATATTGGAAAATGCAAAATGTATGTTCATCTAAAACTAATATAATAGAGCAATATATGGAGGGTGGCTGTGGTTCTTGCCCAAAAAGAGTCAGAACAGCTGCTTCTATTAATTATACTAGAGTAATACTTGGATGTTACTTTACGGCTTTCTTGTACCAAAAATAACGATTATAAGCCAATAAAATATTTTTTTAGACAATCATTATTTTGACTAGACAATAAATTGGTATTTTTTTATATATATATTTTTAACCGACTTCAAAAAAAGGAGGAGCTTCTCAATTCGGTTGTAATTTTTTTATGTTTGTTACCTAATAACTCAGTCATTTATTAACCGATTTGGAAAATATTTTTTTGTTTGGTCTCATTGTCATGAAGTCAGGATTTAATTAGTAGACTAATAACTGTCTTTCTCTACCCGCCTGCTAGAGATCCGGTAAAAAAGCTTAAGATTAAATTAATTTTCACTTTAATAGACTATTACATCGCAAAGATATTCAATATAAATCGAGAAAATTCACCAAAACCGCCTATTAAAGGTAATGTCATATTTCTTGGCATTAAAACTTTCGCTAGAACCATGTTGCACCGTCAGTGTTGCTACTTAAACTAAGTTGCAAGTTTAGTTTGGCAACACTAATGCTGCCTCGAAACAGTTTTGCTAGTTATAATGTAAGTGGGTATTAGTAAAGATGGTATTAAGTGTCTTAACGGAGCCTAATATAAACTTCCTTGGATAGTTGCGGCACTTTCCGTGAAGGAAGTGGGAAATAGCTAATGAGATACCCTGGTACGAGTACCTAATAGTGTGTTTAAAACATGATTATGAATATAATATATTACTGGGAGAACTTTTTTTTTTTTTTACTGTTTATTAATAGGCCTGTGTTTGACCGCAATCTCACCATGGTAAGTGACGATGCGGCCGAAGGTGGTAAGCACACAAAGCCTAGAAGGAACTGGCTCTCAAGTGCAGCTATCGGAACACACCGAAAGGTCCTTGGCGACAGGTTTTCAACTTGAGGGTGGTAGCCAGCCAGGCGGGTACTACAAAGTACCCTACCACCGTGCTATGGTTTCCTCACGATGTTTTCCTTCACCGAAAGCTCAAGCTCATTGTAGGATTCGAACCCGGGACCTTCATCTCGGTATCCGACGTCAATACCACTGAGCTATCATCGCCTTTAAGGTGGCCCTCTGTGGCCGGCGCAACTTCAACGCAAGCATAGTCTAAAAGCTTGTTGTTTCATCCAACGTAATGTTTGACTGCGAAAAAAGAGAGACAGCGTCATAGCCGTCGGTTATTAGTCGGTAAATTCCGCTGATCACTCGCGGCCGCTTCGCTAGGTCGTCATTAATGATTTCGCATTCATAAAACTTGTTCCAGGAGTATACTTCTTGTGAAAAAATCTTACAAGTTTGTGAAAAAAAAGTTAGTTATTTAGAATCTCCAATACATTTGCAAGCCTGGTATCTAAATGTTTTCTTTACTTTTACAATTTATAGGTTACATTAGATATGGCCAAAGTTCAGGCAAAAACGCTGTTTTTCGGAGGCTTTGACTGAATTTGTTTCACACTTTTAAATTACGCCTAGATACACGGCTAGATATAGTGCACAAGATACTAATTTGTTCAAAACATCTAACGAAAAATGTTTAACAACGCCATAATAAGTACAGAGGTTTTGTATAAAAAGTATGACGAAGTGAGTCCTCTTAAAACTGGATACTGGGTACTGGGTTTAATTCAGAGTTTCTCCAGTGTATTTTAAGGCATGATCGAATAGAATCGAATGTAATAACGGTTATTTTCTCTTTTAATTTGAATTTTGTTTCTAATATAAGATATTCGGGGTTATTGGGTACAAACTGACTGGGTAGTCTACTGAATGGAATGGCTTTTAGCTATTTTGCCAATTTGAGACTTCCATTCGGAATGAGGCAGTCGATCAGTAGGTACACAATCTCAGTACATGGAGAATGTCTCACATAGCATTAGCTTACATGAAATAAAATGGAATCGCAAGTGTTGTTTTTTTCTATGACTGTGTATGAATTATAGATACTTACGTAGCAAAATTATTAAAAATCATTGATCTATGAGTAAAATGACCATGACAATTATACAGATAAACATAGCGAAATTATTGATGATGAAGTTAAAAAGATTAAACTGTTTGTTGAGAACAGAAACCTAAATATCGTATCCAGTCTAAGTAACAAAAAAATACTACAAAGAAACAAAATATCAGACCTTATGACTCAACTGAAACTTTCCGCTAAAGCTACAGTTTTAACAATGTTTAAATTCGAGACTATGTCTACACCGGTGGATATCCGCTCAACAAGGGTTGCCATCTCTAAAACTTAGCAACCAGGACATGACGCGTGAAAACCCCGGATTTTGGAGCCCAGAACACGGAAATGTCAACAGGTTTTTTTTTTTTTTTTTTTTTTTTTCAAAGACTTTAAAATTAAATTTAGTCATCTTTTATCATCATTTTAAATGTTACCTACAAAACAGAATCTTCAGACTTGAAATTTTTAAACCCGGACTACAAATGAAACCCCGCCCGGACGCTCCCCGGCATCCACGCCCGCCCTCTAAACTAGGACAAATCCAGGGAAACCCGGACGGATGGCAACCCTACGCTCAACAAGCATCGTTTGCATTTTCAATCGACTCAGCCAATTAGCGACGGGCGTTCAACAGGCGATTTTAGTTTACAACTATATCTTTTGCACTGATGGACTTTATATATATTATACCTACTAGCTGTTCCCCGCGTTTCACCCGCGTTCCTGGGATAAAGAATATAATACTCGGGGATAATGTAGCTTCCTATTAGTGAAAGAATTTTACGAATCTGACTGGTAGTTCCAGAGATTAGCCCGTTTAAACAAGCACACAAAAAAATACTTCCGCTTTATTATATTCTTTACATATAAAATTCTACTGAATGAGTGTATGTCACTGAATTCCTCCTAAACAGCTGGACCGATTTGAATGTTTTTTTTTGTATGCGCTATAGTGAACCTAGATACCGACTGCAGCGCCATCTGCCGGGCTGATTTGTGAATATAAACTATCCAGGGTGCCACCCAAATGCATACAAAAAACATCATTCAAATCAGTCCAGCAGTTTAGGAGGAGTTCAGTGACAAACACACGTTGAATTTTTAAGTATGCGTTTGACGCCCTTGTAGGTTTAGATAGGGTAGGGTAGAGTAGGGACTCACCTACATACTTACACAGATACTCACCGGGCATGGGTGCTTCGGTGATTATTTGTGTAAGATCGGACGTGAGGCGACGGCGGCTTGCTTCCATTGTGGGAGCGACCAGGACTTCGCATCGCACACGCTCGCGGTGTGCCCTGCGTGGGAACCCGAGCGGCGGATCCTGGTCGACTTGATCGGTCGGAATCTCTCCCTGCCAGCAGTCGTGTCGGCGATGCTGAGCGGGGATACGGCGTGGAGGGCTGTAGCCTCCTTCTGCGAGACCGTAATGGTCCAGAAGGAGACTGCTGAGCGGGATCGGGAGAGGGCCGATCCCGCCCGGAGACGACGCCGCCGAGGCGCAGCAGTGCCTCGTGGCGGCCGTCCTGCCCTGTAGCTGGGGCTAAGAATCACAGCTACGGTGTTCCCCTGCCTGTCGTAAAAGGCGACTAAACGGGGACCTTGGGGGTCGTGGGCAATCGGGGCGGGGGCCCTGAACGCCCAGAAGCGACCCCGAGGAGGACGATGGGTCGTTGTGGTCACGACTCATCGGGCGATAGCACCGCGAGGGTGCTGGGGGGAGGTATCACACTTCCCCCGGGACGAGCTATCACAGCTCCGCGCGTAGAGGGGCGAGCAGATACGCGATCTGCACGAGCGCCTGCCCCTCTCTGTAGCGCAGGTGGTGACCACCGTGGGGTTTTAGCCGGTAAAAGTCCGGCATAACCTGGCCGCTCCCCCCAGGGCGGTCGGGTATCCTATGAGGATTTCCGCACGCTAATAGAAAAAAAAAAAGGGTAGAGTAGGGTAGCACCACGCGAACAAATTCGCGCTGGGCAGCTAGTTATAGTATAGATTAGTATAGGTAGATATTCAATTTTAACTTAAATAAACAAACAAACAAATATAAAAATAAAATAAAAATAAACAAACAAACTTAACTTAAATTTAAACCTTAGGAGATAGATATATAGCACCGGGGACTTTTCTGTAGACATTTTAAAGACTTACAATTCTTTTCTACATTATTTTGTTCTATCATCAATGGTTTTCGCAGCGGACGCGATATTAGTAATTTTATAGGTATTTTTTTACACCTTGTGTTACATTATTGAGTTTTTCGTAGGGGTCTCTATTTTTGAAAATAAAATATAGCCTATACTATTCCTCATGAATGTGGCTATAATATACAAAAAGAATTTTTGGAATCCGATTGACAGTTCAAGAGATTAGTGCGTTTAAACAAACAAAAAAACTCTTCCGCTTTAATATATTATTATTAGTGTATTAGTATAGATAGAATTTTGTGTAAAGCATACATAAAACACCCCCTGGATTAAATACGTGAATAATTGCTATCCCAGAAAAATATAAGCTCTTAACAAACGCGGGTGGAAAAAAAGATTTCTACACTATTCCAGTGCAAAAACTAATACCATCTCAGATACTTTCTTTTTCTCGCAACGCTATTATCATGCAGAGCCCTAAGCTAAAACCCTTGAAACATTCAGATGATACCCAAAGCCCAACAAGCCACCCTTCACAATATGTGTTGGTACATCGAAACACACTCTACCTAACGAGTATGGGACCCCCACTAGAGATGGGTAATGGGTAAAAACCCATTCTTACCATTTGGGTTAAAACCGGGTGATTTGGGTTAAAACCCGATTTTAACCCATTTTTGCCCATTTTACTGGGTGAAAACGGTTATTGTAAATTATTTAATAGTGGAAGGTAGTGTTCACTAAAGCTAATAAAAAATAAAAGCTTTTACTGAAATCAGGTACATTTACTAATGATGTATTTATGAAAATACAACATGTAAAAGGAGTAGGCAGTCTAAATATCTTCACTTGCATCGGAAATACGGTCACAATTTAAAAATTCTGTATAGTTCAAGCCGGACGTGGATGGTTCAGGGCTGTTAGTATGTGGAGGTGTGGTTTCTATGAATCTTCGGCATGTATTGGTGGTGCAGGCATTCAATCGTCAGTGTTATCACTTACATCAGCTTGTTTGTGTAACAAATTCAAATTATACGTAAAAAAAAATGTATACCACTAAGGTGGCAAACAAGCATACGGCCCGCCTGATGGTAAGCAGTTACCGTAGCCTATGGACACTTGCAACACCAGGCTTATCAATCGTTTGTTGCCGACCCTGAAGAAATCTCTTCACTCCTCAGTTTTTCTATTTCTCTATTGGGAAAACCACGGTGGGCAGCTCATTCCACAATCTGAGCGTCCGCGGAAAAAAACTCCTTTGAGCCCGAAAAGTTTGAAACAATTCTGGTTTCAATGTATGAGGATGGACTCCCCGTCGATGGCGAGACTTGCGATGGTGGAAGGTAGCCATGGGCATCAAGTCGAACAATTTTTTAAAACACTCTCCGTTGTACAAGCTGTAGAAAACACATAAGGACGCAAAGTCTCTCCTCAGACTAAGGGGCTCTAAACCGCTTGTGAGCTCGGGATCGTCAACAATTCTAATGGCACGTCGCTGCACCGAGTCTAAAGGCCCAAGCTGGTATCCAGGTGCTACCACCTATAGATGACAGCAGTACTCCATATGAGGCCGGACCTGCGACTTATAAAGTTGCGGCCTTTGCCCCGATGCAATGTGATATACTGCCTCGCTCTGTTGAGCACTCTAAGCTTTTCGGATGCCAACTTAACCTTGTCTTCTAAGTGACTTCGGAACAAAACGTCGCTAGAAATGTCGACGCCAAGGATCCCGATGCTTTGACTGATGTTCAAGGATGTGTTCTGGAATTGTGGAGCCATAGACCATGGGGGTTTTCTTAGCGGTGATCGCGCAGGCTTGAGTCTTGGTGGGGTCAAATGGACTAGGTTTAGTTGACCTCAATCGGAGACATAAGTTAGTGTACTATCGATTTCAGTCACCAGCCGTTCGCGGCTTTCCTCCACCTCGGAACAAGGGATATTTGCACGACCCGTGGGTCACCCATTGGTGTCCTCTGTACTGTCGTCCGCATAGCAATGAATGCTGTCTATTGACAGCATTCATTGCTATTATGCATTATAATATTCATTCAATGCCGTAGGAACAGTGTTGGGGGCAGCACAGAGCCTTGCGGGACGCCAGCATTTATGTCCATGCTATCGGAGCAGCTACCGTCGACGACGGCGACGGCTCTTATGCATCTGCTGGACAGAAAGCTGGCAACCCATTTGCATAATCCCTCGGGAAGCCCGTATTATGGTAACTTCGTAAGAAGACCCTTGTACCAGACCCGATCAAACGCATTCGCTACATTTAGGCTCACATCAACAACGGTGCGTGAGATATACAAGGAGGTCACCAGCAGAGCGACTGTGACGGAAACCATATTGTTGGTCGCTCAACAACTCGTGATCCTCCAGGTATCTCAAAAGCGGCGTGGTGATCACACGCTCTATAACTTTGGAGAGAAGGGCGATGAGCCTGTAATTCGCCGGGTTTGATCTGTCGCCCTTTTTGGACACTGGGTGCACGTGGGCAGTCTTTCACGAAGACTGGACTTCCTTTTTGGTGTAGGAAGCGCGAAGGATCGGCAGTGAAGTAATTTTTCATAAGAATAGAATAGAATAGTCATCATCATCATCATATCAGCCCATGGATGTCCACTGCTTAACATAGGCCTCCCCCATTGATTTCCACTTCGAACGGTTCTGTGCCGCTTGCATCCAGCGGCGCCCAGCGACTCTGACCAGGTCGTCACTCCACCTGGTGGGAGATCGTCCCGCTCGGCGCTTTCCAATACGTGGTCGCCACTCGAGAACCTTTCTTCCCCATTGATTATCGGCTCTTCGAGCGATGTGGCCTGCCCATTGCCATTTCAGCTTACTAACTCTACGAGCTATGTCCGTCGTTTTCGTTCTCCTACGAATGTCCTCATTACGGATACATTACGAATAGAATAGTATTTATTGTCAAAGATGAACACACATAAACTAAAATAAAGGTACTTAAGTGCAATATGCCATGGCTCGTCATATTAACATAATTTACTTTGTAATTAATTTCATTAAAATATTACTACCTGGGAGCCAATTCTCATTCACTCGAATTCATCACTCGTTCCAAATAAAGTTCGAATTCGTACTTTTTTCGAGTGAAAATCAAGTTATGCTATTCTGAGAATTTCGAAGCCGCCATTTTCTCTTATTTTTCGAGGGCTAGCGCTCGAACTACTTCGACTGGTCGGGACCGTTCGAAACGTATTTTGAATGCGAACTATCAAACGTCAAACAGTTAGGTTGTCATTTGGAAACGTAATGACAGATAAGCCTAAGGATTTCCGTTACTCACAGAAAATATTTTGTCATATTCATTTATAATTATTATATAAAATTGATTAACTTATGAATTCCGGATATATTAGGATATTATAAGAGTAAAACGTTGTTTTAATTATTTTATATTCATTAAAATCTTTTAAATTTTAATTTAAGATATAAAATTATCACGTACGTTAACAAAACGCAATTATCAAGTGAAACGAAACGCATCGTGCAATTTGTATCCATCATAATGGCAGCATTTACTCCTTACACTCGAACTTATTTCGAAGGTTAGTTCGATTAGTGCCGAGAATACAGAAATTGAAAAATAGACTCCGCCCCTCGAAATTTTACGGTCGAAATAGAACTCGTAATGCAAGTTCGATTCGAAGGCTAGTTCGAGGGAAGTGAGAATTGGGCCCCAGATTTATAAATTGACTATACAATAGCGGGCTATTCACTAACGTTCTTTCCCACCGGAATCTGAAATCGTTAAGGATTAAACGCTAGTGGATTCGCATTTGCGAGAAAGAATGAAGGTATTAAAATCCCTGGTTTAATTTAACACTTTTTAGTGCAGGGCTTTTTAAAGCTTGTTTTTTTAGTTTTTTTAAACTGTAATTTATTTTTTATTTTTTAGTCAACATAAATTATTCATACTATTTTATTATGTTACTTATACCATATTTTCACCCAATATCACTTTCTTTCACATGTATAATAAGTATTTAGCTTCAGTGCCTACTCTTTGACTCCACCATCAGACTCAGAAAACCATATTTGGCCAAAATGCGCATAATACGATTCCAATACGCCCATCACGGCTAGAATACGATGCTCCGCTATGGGGTTCCAGTGCCAACCCTCCGACTTCATCATCAGACCCTGAAAACTATACATGGTCAAAATTCATCTCACGACATTTCCAACAACCCCAAACACGGCTAGGATACGATGCTCCACTATGGAGTTCCAGTGCTTACCCTCCTACTCCATCATCAGACCCTGAAAACCATATATGGTCAAAGTTCATCTTACGACAATTCCAACAAGCCCAAACACGCCTAGGAAACGTTGCTCCGTTATGGAGTTCCAGTGCCTACCCTCCTACTCCATCATCAGACCCTGAAAACTATACATGGTCCATGTTCATCTCACGATAATTCCAACAAACCCAAACACAGCTAGTATACGATGCTCCACTATGGAGTTCCAGTGCGTACTCTCCGACTCCATCATCAGACCCTGAAAACCATACATGGTCAAAGTTCATTTCATGACAATTCCAACAAGCCCAGACACGGCTAGGAAACGTTGCTCCGTTATGGAGTTCCAGTGCTTACTCTCCTACTCCATCATCAGACCCTGAAAACCATACATGGTCAAAGTTCATTTCATGACAATTCCAACAAGCCCAAACACGGCTAGGAAACGTTGCTCCGTTATGGAGTTCCAGTGCCTATCTTCCGGATCCATCATCAGACCAGCTCGATGGTACCAAATTATTGTATTATTATCGGTACTTGATAAGTGTGCAAAATTTCAGTTTAATTTGACGTCTGGAAGTCGATGAAAATTACGTTCGAAGATTCCTTTACATACATACATACATACAGGTGAAGCTAATAAAAGCGTGTTAAAAGCATAAAACACTGCGCGCGCGCCTAGCATCCCCTCCCGTACGGTCCTACCCACGGAATTGAAAAAACAAGGCAGAAATCTGCAATATTAGTTTCCACCCGCCCAAACCACCCAGTGGGTGGATTAAAATGGGTGGAAACTGGGTTTTAACCCACTCATGGGTTTTAACCCGGGTGATTACCCATCTCTAACCCCCACACGACCTCGCCACTCAATTTGTACCTCTTTACTTGCATTATGATATTGGTCTTTGGAAACTTACATTATTCCCTTTATGGGCGTTTTTCAGTTTATTACGTCATATAAAGTATCTGTAAAAGGATCAAATAGGTTATAATGATACTTATATTATAATTTAGTAGCTAATGTTTGTCTTGCGGTTGTTCACGTATTTTTGAGGGATCATTTTCCGCATTGAAAATTACCCAACGTTACCATATTGTATCTTAGTACACACTGCATAGAATTTAAAACTAATATACAACCTGTAAAAGAATATATCTATCCAAAAGGTGTGAAGATAACATCAGGTGTAGTGAGTCTAGTCTAAAAAGTTTCAGCTCACAATAAATTACTCATACATCATTCATACAGTAGTACCCAACTGATATGGCGCGTCGTGAATCTTCGTTCGCACAGAAAAGAAAGTATGGCCCCGAAGATGAACAAAAGAATGCTTAAAACTTACAATCAACCTTAGATCACTACTATAAGGTTCATAATACATTGCAGCAGTTAGTTCCGTCTCATTCGCGTGTGAGGCCCCTCCGCACGGCGCGCGCTAACATGGCGGCAGCTGCCGACCAATAGCGTTTCCCGCGCTTTGAAAATGTATCTTCTGCGCAGGTACATCGGTAAGCCATATTAGTTGGGTACTACTGTACCAATTTTTTGAATTAAAACCATAACCAACGTATCACCGCTCTATGAGAGTTACCTTTTCATGTCACTTTCTAATATTATTATAAAATTTTCTCTTTCGCGATCTTTACACCTAGTATCAAAAAAGTCGTGGACATACCCTTTCAGTTTCCTTCCTCCTTTCCAAAGTCCTGTCCTGGGCGGGAATCAAACCCATTATTTCACACCTCCCCACCAATCAGCCTGTCAAATACCATGGATAAAATTTACTACTCGGAATACACATGAATAAATTAAACCTAAATAGAATATGTATATACCTA
The DNA here is from genome assembly GCA_951394255.1 of Polyploca ridens. NCBI lineage: Eukaryota > Metazoa > Arthropoda > Insecta > Lepidoptera > Drepanidae > Polyploca > Polyploca ridens. Next base: position 17,761,470 of record OX596248.1, read on the forward strand.
AATTGTAAATCCAATAAAATTTAATTAAACCATGCATGGTATAGGCGGAACTGTCCGATAGGATATTGCAAACATTGCCATTAGTTTCGATAACGTGTCTCCAAATGTAATCGGTAGACTGTTTATGTTTGAACAATCATTTGTAATGTTGGTGACCAGTGTGGCTAGTTGGCTACCAAGAGTTATGGACTGATGTTGTCAGTGCGATTAGAATGTAAATATTATGTAATGAATCTAAGCTTGTTTTGAAAAGAGTAATTGCTGAGTTTATTGCCGGCTCTTCTCAGCAAATGCAACCTTCCGAACCGGTATTAGAGTATTAGAGTCAGACTTTTCATAAGTGCCTGCGAAGGTCTATTTGAATAAATGATTTTGAATTTGAATTTGAATTTGACTCCATCAAGAGGAAATTCTGGTGGCGTTTGTACTTTACAAACGTAATCCTCAGTTTCCTCTCTGGATAATGATACTAGAGCAATGATTATTTTACTATGCAATCTGTAGGTACCACTGTATGTCCCTCGGTTGTGTTTTTCTCCATAAATTAATTATTATAAGAATTAGGAGCCTTCTAAAATCATAAAAACTTACCATTTTTAACGCCCTTATCAGATATCCAGAAAACAAATTTGACGAATATAAAGAAACAAAGGAAAACCGACAGACATAGCCAAAGTCCTTCTTATTATGCTTTTTTTTTAAAAAATGCGTTCCAGTTTAGGAGGAGAAACCCGGGGATTACGAAATAGCGATTTCATCTAATTTAAATAGGTATAATCGGTCCAAGCTGTAGTTGTCTCTATCGCCCTCGTCTCGCGTGTCAAAACCAATTTTTCAAATTTCTTGCAGCCAACCTTTCCTCTTAAAGGCTCTCATTACCGGGCAAAAGCAGTGGTAGTGATATCGATATGCTATGGTTATGGTCTTCGGATTGAATTCTTCATTGAGTTTGAATTTCGGTTAAATAAAACATCGTGAGGAAATTATAGCAGAGTGAAATAATACCATAGAGATAGAATATTAATAGAGTGATAGCGGTAACCATATTATCTTGTGCAAAGCGTGAGTAGTTTGCATACGTATGCATTCATAGCTATCGTACATTGAGTTTTCTATTTTTTTTTCTCTATCTGTACTGTTTTGTTTGTGTAATAGTGTTGTGTGCTATTGCAGAATAAATGTATTTTCTTTCTTCTTTGTTTTTCTATTTACTGTAAGATAAAAAAATGATCATGCACCTAAGAGTTCGTTGTCATTTGTTCTCGATAAAAGAATCGTAAAAAACGAGAAATAGGGATTCATAATACGTATTTCTGCCCGATTTCAATAATTTACTGACCGGTATCGGTTAAGATTTATTAAAATTAAGACTCTTAGATCTTTACTAATAATGAAGCAAAGAACTCAAAGCTTTGCATAGCAGACCCTCCCATATAGAAGTAGCTATTACAGGTAAAATTAGCTTACGAAATGATCTATATGCCACCATTGGTAAGCAAAACGATTCGTTTTTGTTTATTGAAAACGGGCATGAGTCGTTCAAACTAGGAACGTGCAGTTCGTGTTGCGGCTGCGTTGATCATACCTGTGTCACGGTTCGTGCTCTTGTACAATCACTCCATTAATATTCTACCTCTATACATAATACTTTGCTGTATCCGCCTGGGTAGGTATCAGAGGCATGTTATTTTTTTTTTCCCAAGCACCTTTTTATGTGTTCCGACAGCTGCATTTGAGAGCCAGTTCTATTCTAGGCTTTGTTACTTTGTTGGCTTACCACATTTGTCCACATCATCACTTACTATGGTGAGAAGCCTGTAAAAATACCCAAAGTTTATTTTATAAATTTTTATATAATTATGTTTATAACATCATCAGCATACAATGTCCCACTGCTGACACAGGCCTTTTAAAAATTAGGGTGAAAGGAAATGGGCAGATTCTCCACCATGCGTGCCCACAGCAGATCGGTGGAGGCAGGCTAGTGGTCAACCTACTGTTGGAGTTTCCAACTAGCTTGACGACTATCACAATTAAGTGATAACCGGGACCAACGGCTTTACGTGCCTTCCGAAGCACAGAAACGTTCGTTTTGAAATACCACTAGGCGGTCACCCATCCAGGTACCGACCACGACGGTGGGAGCATCGATGAAGAACAGCTTAACGTTCTATACCACGAGCGCTTCATTTATTATTCATGTATCCCATAAACATAGCTCCAGAAAATAAGAGTAATATTTTTCACATAAAATACATGACTATTTTTCCGTATAATAGCAAAATATGTTACCACACATGTACTACCATGTGTAAGACCATCTGATTCCCTTATTAATTACATTACCATTAAAGGAGGTTGAGAGGAACACTTACTCCCACCTCGCCGTGTAGCACCTGGCCTCAGTGAAAATATTGGAGGTAGGAATTTATGGAACAAGATAAATAAACTTATCCTTTACCTTTCAGGTCTACCAAAATACTTTTGTAGAGCGAATAATACAGGCCCCACCCGAAAGATCGAAAATAAAATCAAAAAGATTTCACACAAATTTTAATAAGAAGGTAAATTAAAGTAAAATGAGCGAATGCTACCGAATGCTAAACAATGCTTTATTATCCAATCGTGGAATAGGGATGCAAAAGTTTCTATCGATACTGCTGACTCCATGCCTCGTGTCGCGCCCGTGACGCACGTAGCTTCGTCCCTGGGTATCAATGCAATGTACTTCTTAGTCAGCAGACCATAAGGTACTATATAATAACATCTCCCTCAGAACGGCAACTATTTTAAAACTTTGAAAGCGAATGTTGCTCGTACTAAGAGAGGTAGAGCGTAGCGTATATTCGCTCAAAGAGCAGCTCGACTGGTGAAGTACCACCTTACAGAATACCGCAGCCAAATAACTTTATGTTGTATAATGTTGTGTTCCTACGCGTGAGTAAGGTCGCCAGAGCTCATAGGGGTGGGGGGAAAGGTCGGTAACGCGTGAGCGATGCTTCGTGTGTTGCTAGCGTCCATATGGCTACGGTAACCGCTTACCATCAGGCGGGCCGTACGCTTAGTAGTAAAAAAAAATCTTGATGGAGGTTCTTCCCAGCATCTTCGTAATGTATTTCTTCAGATTTTGTAGTCTGGTTTTTCTTCAGAAGTAACGACGACTACTGAAGGCAGCTAGTGCAATTGCAAAGATTAGTACTGTCATAGAGTAAATAATATACTACGTGTACTGTATAGACTCGAGTTTTCTGGTCAATGTTTACTATAAAAATACAGTATCGTGAATTGTAGTTTTGCCGACACAAAATAATCACCACCTTTGTAAGTAAGTAAGTATTTATTTGTAAAAACTTGGGTTACAAAAAGATGTTAAAATTTATTAGGACCATTCCAAATTCAGCTCTTCCAAGCAAATACAATATTTTACACATTAAATTAACACACATTATTGGGTCTTTAGTATTTTTGGATCACTGTCCGTATGACGACCAAAATAATGATTTACAAGGACAGGTGTTTCAATATCTAAAACCAATAATTCATTAATAAAAACAAAAACATATTAAAAAAACAAATTATGAAAATACTTTGCTACTGATTGCTTCCTCCAAAATATTCGTACCTCTACATAATAAAACTAATTGTTGTAAACACACTTTGTACACATTTGTCGTACAAAGTTACGTCAATTCGTCATGCTCTAACTGCTATGTGATGTATATTGTCGGTCTTTGCTGGGAATGTAAGCTATTATAATATGTATTATATTTGATTGAATATTATAGCACGAGTTCAAGACTACAAAAGCTATACTAACATTAGCTGCCTGTACGGTGACTCTTCTCGACTCCTCTTCAAATCAGTTTAATACACCTAGTGTGTATAGGCTACAGCAAACGTTAACCAGGCAGGCCATAAGCATGTTTGCTACTTTTCTGTAAAAAATAAAATTTGTATCCCAGAGATAGCCCGTCTACAACCCATAGTCTTCCACAGGGTCACTTCTGAGCGTTCAGGGCCCTGATGGCTTCGTTTAGTCGCCTTTTACGACAGGAGGGGGAACACCGTAGCTGTAATTCTTAGTCAAAATAACAAAACCTCCTTTAGGGTTACGTATCAATTATACGAGTATTTTTTTTAGAATCTTGCCGGTTCTTCTCAGGTGAAGGCTGACTTTCGAACTGGTGGTAACTTCAGTTGCTTTGACCTCCATAAGTGATCTACTAGGTCCTTAATTGAATAAATGGCTTTAACTTTGTCTAATTCGGTTTTAAATTTCGTGTGTGTGGGCATAATATTGACTTATTAATATTACTAGCTTTTCCCGCGGTTTCACCAGGATAAAAAGTAGTCTATGTCCTTTCTCATACCATAGGCTATCTGCATGCTAAATTTCATGATGATCTGTTGAGTAGTTGAGGCGTGAAGGCGTAACAAACAAACTCACTTTCGCATTTATAATAGTTAGGACTAGTTAGAATTCAATATAAACCATTCAATTGCTAATTACTATAAAATCAAAATGTAAATATCACTAAACTCATGACGTCATTTAGTTAGTGAACAATGATTAATAACGTGTGATAGTATAATTAGGTCGTTATCGCGCCGCGGCAGATGGGCTCATTTGTCTATGTGTCTAATGTATGGGGTGTGATAGTTTCATGCGGGGATTTTCAAGGAAATGTACCAGTTTGATTTGACTAAACTACTAAGTTTGCGCTACTACTAGTTTGCGTTACTATTCTCGGGGCTTCTAATATTTTCCGCGATAAAAAGTGAGTTATGTTATATCATAAGTTATGATCTACCCGTGCGCTTAATTGCATCACGTTTGTTTTTTTTTATACCACTAAGGTGGCAAACAAGCATACGGCCCGCGGTAAGCGTAAGCGGTTACCGTAGCCTATGGACACTTGCAATCCCAGGGGTATCACTCGCGCGTTGCCGACCCTGCAGAAATCTCTTCACACCCTTTTTGAAGAGCCCCATGCTGTACTCCATTGGGAAAACCACAGCAGGGAGCTCATTCCACAGTCTGAGCGTCCGCGGAAGGAAGCTCCGTTGATGAATACTATGGGTACCTACTTACCAACGTTCGGATTACCAATAATAATAATGGTCAGTTAATTAATTATCAAAGGATCAAGCAAAATCTTTGAGGGTAGATGCAAAAAAATTCAATAATTAAATTGTATCGTCTGCAAGTAAAATTTTCTATCGACAATATTGCAGTAGCCTTCCTTCGTATGGCAGTCTCGAGGTGCCTTTGTAACGGAAATGGTATATATTTCCGAAAGGGGTGAAGACTCAATAATAGACTCACTATAAAAAGATTCAGCACAAAATAAATTACTCAAAAATTCATACCGAATTTTCGCTTCTAAGTTTATTGAATTCAAATCATAATCAACGCGTCACCGCTCAATGAGGGTCATTATCTTTTCACGTCACTTGCTAAGTATATTATAAAATTTTCTCTTTCGCGATCTGTGCGCCTAGTACCTACCAAAGAAGTTGTGTACGTTATATCATCATCATCATCACTACATAGTATAAAACAAAGTCGTCCATCTGTCTGTCTGTTACTATGTATGCTTAGATCTTTAAAACTACGCAACGGATTTTGATGCGTTTTTTTAGATAGAGTGATTCAAGAGGAAGGTTTTAGTATATAATTTGTCAAGTTTTTTTATACATTGTCTAAAATATAATGATATTTATTGGAGGAGTCGGAAAATAACAACGAAAACGCTGGTTTTAGGCAAACCCTTTGAGATATATCAACATGATGTACAACAGAATTTTCAGTCAAATTTGCGATAGTATGTCTATATCCTATGGATAACCCACATTTGTATGCGATAGAGATGAATTTTTTTGTGGGTTCGAAGTTATTTTGACCAATATAATATTAATTTATCTAATTAAATAATTCAGTTACGTTTGCTCTTTACAGAAAATCAATATCATTTATATTTTAAAAGATATCACAGATTTAAAATGAGCAAGACACAATGTTCGCGATACCGTGAACGGGCGGGCCGAGAGGGGCGCGGGCGCGTAAATCGCTCGACACCATACGACATTGCACCCGTGCAAACCCGGGGCTGGTCGCTAGTATAAAATAAGAAATCCTTTTACTTAATAATTCGTACTATTCCTTCGCAACGGACCAGCCGCATAGTTACAGTTAATTAAATACACATGTGTGTAGTATCACAAAGCTTTGTATTATCCTAGCAAGTTTAGAGAAACCTTCAAGATTAAACAATAGCATACATTTACAACTCTATTTGTACAGACATAAAGCAATGTAAACATGGTGTCCTATACCAATAGAGATGCATAATTTGTAGTTAAACAAGGAAGACGTGATATTACAGAATATTATGTCCTTTGTATTGTGTGACATGATATTTTAGTTATTATTATGTGGTTCAATTAAGAATATTACTGTTGGGACATTTTAGATTCGTATTTACTTTCATAAAATGTCATGCTAAGTATATTTTTATTACAGAATAAATCAGGCAAGGTTCTCAATAGGCTGGCAGCGTTACCTCTTTGAATAGCCAAGCTGATGCGTTGGCGGAAAAAGCTGCACGTTCGCTGGTCTCCAGAGGTCTCGGTAAATTTTGATGAAAAAAATTATATAGTATTTAACTATAAATAATACCATATTCTTAATATTTTCGACCGTGAACTAAAAGGCGTCAGCTGAACTAAAAATAAATGCTGCTGATAAAAAGTCAGTAGCATTTTTTAATTTAATTCCGCCTGCTCCTATACAGGGTTACTTTTCAGGGGTTATTATACCTACTCATAATTATTAACAACTTACTAACACTGAAATCACGAAATAATATCGAACTTTTCGCACTACTAAAGTTCATAGCTGCGCTATCAAAATGTATGACAAAAATCTTATTTCGAGATTTCGGAGTTGTTCTCATAGTTAAAGATAGGTAAATGTTTTAATTTTTTTTTTTTTTTTTTTTTTTTATACCACTAAGTGGCAAACAAGCATACGGCCCGCCTGATGTTAAGCGGTTACCGTAGCCTATGGACGCATGCAACACCAGGGGTATCACTTGCGCGTTGCCGACCCTGCAGAAATCTCTTCACACCCTTTTTGAAGAACCCCATGCTGTACTCCATTGGGAAAACCACGGCGGGGAGCTCATTCCACAGTCCAAGCGTCCGCGGAAGAAAACTCCTTTTAGCCCGCTCAGTTCTTTCTTATCCTACCGATGTGATCATGCAGTTGCACTTAAGAGTATTGTACATTGGCAATCTCCATGCTAGGCTGATGTCACCGTAGCCCACATACATCAGTTAGACGACCTAGCTGCTTGTCATGCCTCTTACATTAAGAAAAAAACATTAGAAGCAAAGGATTAGAATCCATACCAATGTTCACCTTTTGTAAAAAATATGGTAATTATTTTGAATGTATTCGTACAAACTTTGATTCTGCTTTCAAAATGAAGTGTAACATTTATAAAACCAAATTACAAATTATGCAAATGTCAACACATCATAACTCCATTTCAATACAAAATCCATGCCACGTAAATTATTCGAGAGCAGACATTTCCGTGTTTTTTGTCTCGTTCACTCATACATTATGTGACGTCACACATTCATACGTCCCCGGATGATACACCCCATTCCCTGGGATAATGTATGCGGAGGCTGTATTAAATTTTGTAGTTCACGCAAAAACTTGGTGTCACGGTTTCGTATTTTTTGAGGGAAGTGAATTGTGCGGTAATTTATGAAGGGAATATGTTAGCTTTTTTAGCTATTCTACGTTTAGATGGTGATGGAATATTCAGTAAATATGGAACACAAATTCCATATTACTCTAGCTCATATTTTATACAATGTTTAGTCAAGCTATGATAGCTCAGTGGTAGTGACGTCGGATGCCGAGACGAAGGTACCGGGTTTGAATACTACAATAAGCTTGAACTTGCCACGATGTAGCTTTGGCTATCAGCTCTACTATCAGGCTACGACCGCAGCATTCAAGATAGTAAATAATGCAGTTGAAGATAATGAAACTTATGATTGTCTTAAAAAAAGACTTGCTGAGTTTCTTGCCGGAGCCTTCTCAGTTCAAGTTGTATTTGGAACCGGTGTAGAGCCATTTGTTAACGTTCATAAGTACCTTATCAGGGCCTAAATTGAATAAATGCTTTTTGAATTTGAATTTCCATAAAGTTTATTCGGTAAAATAAAGAACTGTAACAATGAAAATCTTTATATATAATACTAGCTGTCCCCCGCGGTGTGACTCGCGTTCCCGGGATAAAAAGCCTCCTCCATCCTTCTCCATACCATAGGCTACCTGCGTGCTAAATTTCATGATGATCCGTTGAATAGTTGAAGCGTGAAGGCGTAACAAACAAACTTTCGCAATTATAATATTAGTTAGGATTAGTAGGATTAATCTGAATAGAATAACATATAAAAATTGCATAATAATATAAGTTCAGTTTTTACATATGTATTTCTTCTCTAATATTGTAATTTTTCTCCGATATTTTTAATTTACGTAAAAAGAGTTATATTAACAAATCTGAAATATGTTGGTAATTGTATTTGCAAATAGTATTTTAAAATCCAATATTTATGTTACATCAGAACTGCCTATATTCGTTTAAAATATTCCATTTGAGGCTGAGTGTGAATGTCAATATGAAAATATATTCAATATTTTTTTTTAAATCGAGTTTTGGCCTAATGTACACACGGCAACACATCAAGCTATACATTTCCAGTATACGCTGATCTCGCATTGTATAGGATTTCCGTACAATGAGAGGTCACCTTAGTGTGGGCACTATTTACTATTTTCATATATTATTTTATTATCTTCAAATAAACAGTATAATTTTTGCACTTACCCAATCGGGTAAAATCCTGTGAGATGTCCAATGTAAGCATAGACTTTCTCCGTAGATTTTTACATAAGTATACTTTATTTTAAAAGATCATATTTCTTTTCAAATATCAAACCTATGATTCGTAAACGTAATTTTCCATTTCATTCTGTACAAAAGCATCAGGACAGTTTTTTGATAAGTTACATTTTGTTCGATGAAAAAATATATAAAAATATCTTAATTTTGACATCTATTGCCTTCTTCTCTGCACTAATATAGTTCTTAACTTGATTCTTACATTGAAAAATATAACAAATGCAGTGCCAGTTAAGCCAAGAAAAATATTTATAACTTGAACAGTACTTTCTAAATTAGAAAAATGGTTTTGAAAATGCAGTACAGCATGGGGCTCCTTATGAAGGGTTTGAAGAGATTTTTGCAGGGTCGACAACGAGTGAGTGATCAAAGTCAAAGTCAAAGAAATTTATTAAATTTAGGTCCCAGAAGGGCACTTATGAAGGTCACATTTACTGAAGTTACCACCGGTTCGGAACTCGGCCTTCAACTGAGAATCCGGCAAGAAACTCAGCAAGATTACATTTTTTAATAGTGATACTCCAGGTATTGCAAGCGTCCATAGGTTACGGTAACCGTTTACCATCAGGTGAGCCGTATGCTTGACGGGCGGGTGGCGTTCCTGTACAGGGAGGATATCTTGCTCCGCTATTGGCTCATTTACGCTCAAAGCCGTTGGCGTGATCCTAAGCCATAAGTAACTAGCATGCAGTGACATTCAGCGACTCCTTACGTTACTTAAGCCACGAACATGCCTCCCAGCGACATGCTATAGTAAAACTCAAATCTAACACTCCTACTTTCTACAAAAAACACTATCTTACACCCTAAAAGCATTCCAATCTATCCTAGACGAAAAACCCGACAAAATCTTCAGTGCTAACAATTCCAAATTGAAACTTGTGTAAAGTAACTTTTTTTGAAACATCCTGCGAGTACTCGTATAGTTTTTTATCTTGCCGACAGAGGACCATTAATCAGCCAACCACGTAAAGGCTGGGATACACTAAATGCAGTTATACTTAAATAATATTATACTTAAATAATATAATACTTGACGGGCCAGTTGGCGCAGTTAGTTAAGGTTCGCCTTACGCGCCGCAGGTCGTGGGTTCGATTCCCACACAGGGCATGCATTTGTGTGCATGAACATGTCTGTATGTCCTGAGTCTGGGTGTAATTATGTATATTAAGTATGTATTTACAAACAAAAAGTAGTATATGTATTATATCAGTTATCTGGTTTCCATATTACAAGCTCTGCTTAGTTTGGGATCAAATGACCGTGTGTGAGGAATGTCCCAGGATATTAATTATTAATATTAACTTATTTATTATTATTAATTTCTCATCAACACATTAATGGTACATTGTCATAGTTATTGCAGATAATATAGAGACTGGTGTCTGATTTAGGTGAAACCTGTATTCATTCTCAGGTACTACATATATTTTAATCGAGAGATTGACCTTTTATATGTTAAACTATTTTTTTTACGATTTCGAAGTTGTCCCATAGTAAAAGTGATTAATGTACTGTCGTATGGTGGATAGATATTTACCTAAACCTGTATTTGAGTACAACAATAATTAATAACAATCTCTGCACGCTCAGTGATTACGTGGCCTGCCCCCCCCCCCCCCCCAGACAAGATGGTTGTCTACAATCGTTATCGTTAGTAAACGATCAACCTTTGTATGGGAGTGACATAAGAGATTATTCAAATTCACGTGATATTTCGATTTGAAATGTCAATCCCATACAAAGGTTCATCGTTTACTACTATTAGCTTTTATTATAATGGACCTATCCCAGAAAATTGCGAAAAAAATCAAAACATTTCATGCTAATATCAATCTTACTCGGTCAAAACGCTTATTCTGGTTAGTTGGTTATCTATTGAAAAGTTTGTAAGTAACAAACGATTGTTTAGGTATAACTTTAACTACCTCACCTTCTAGTTTTTTTTAGTTTGACAGCTCGTTTTAGCTCTAGACGTTTAGTCTTAAAATTCTCAAGACCCGTATTGCCTTCCCAATTTCAAAGTCCTTGATAATCCTTAAAGAGACTTTACAAATTTTCCTTGAAACAAGTCAGTAAAACAAAATAAAAAGTCTAGCTGCAGTTTGAAAGTTGTCTGGACATGATATCTATACAAAGTGTAACGAAAAAGGTAGGTATACGCATTAAAGTACAGGGCCAGTAGACAAGATGGTTGTCGACAATCGTTATCGTTAGTAAACGATCAACCTTTTTATGGGATTGACATTTCAAATCGAGATATCACGTGATTTCTAACAATCTCTTATGTCAATCCCATACAAAGGTTGACCGTTTACTAACGATAACGATTGTCGACAATCATCTTGTCTAGGGGGGCAGGACTGCTTTGGTACTAGGCGCACAGATTGCGAAAGAGACAATTTTATAATAATATTAGCAAGTGACGTATAAAGATAATAAACCTCATTGAGCGGTAACACGTTGGTTACAATTTTATTTCAATAAACTTGGTAGCAAAAATTTGGCATGATTTTTTGAGTATTTATTTTGAGTTAAAACTTTTTAATACTCTTTTCTTTTTTTTTTTTTTTTATACGACTAAGTCGGTAAACAAGCATACGGCCCGCCTGATGGTAAGCGGTTACCGTAGCCATATGGACGCTTGCAACACACGAAGCATCGCTCACGCGTTACCGACCTTTCCCCCCACCCCAATAAGCTCTGGCGACCTTACTCACGCGCAGGAACACAACTTTACACAACATAAAGTTATTTGGCTGCGGTATTCTGTAAGGTGGAGGTACATCCCCAGTCGAGCTGCTCTTTGAGCGAATAAACGCTATGCTCTACCTCTCTTAAACTGATATTATAGTCTATAACTGATGCAGTCTTCACCCCTTTTGGATAGATATTTTTCCGTTGCACGTTATATATTATTGTATGTCCCATCCAGTATATCCCGATACTAACTCCTGTAGAAACTGTATGAAAACAAGAAAAGTTTCCTTTCACTTGAATTAAAATCTTCAGCAGGATGACTCGCTTGTTTTTTGTTTTTTGTTTTGAAGACAGTTTGATAAACTGCACTTTGTTTCAATCCTGAGATTGCACTAATTAAATTACGGATACGATCCATAACTAAAGCGATTTATTGTACGTTGTGGATATTAGTTTATTCTTCGTTTATCTTTTGTTGACTTTTCTTGTAGCTTTGCTAGATAGTTAACTAGATAGTTAATACAATAAACTTTGTAGTGCGTCAAGTATATTTCTTACAATTTTCTAAATTACAAGTCTATAGTAGAAAGAATTGGACCAAAATAACTGTATTTTTTAATCGAAATATAAATTAATATGATTATATTTTCCTTTTATTTATTTACAACAAATATGTAAAAATTACAATCTATATTATAGAAATATTCCTTAAATCTGCCGCTGCCTGATTAATAGCAAGGTTCCCAGAAGGCTGGCAGCGTTATCTCTTCGGATAGCCAAGCTGATGCGTTGGCGGAAAAAGCTCCCCGCCCGCTGGTCTCCGGAGGCCTCGATCAATTTTGATGACAAAGTGCCAGCAAAACGACGAGCTTCGAACCCCCACGGTTCCATGGTCTCGACCGCAAAAGGCATAAAAAGATAATTTGGTCTAATCGAGAAGGTATTTTTTAAAGATTATTTAATAGTAAAAAACAGGCAAGTGTGAGTCATCTGTACGGAACCACACACACCACACCACACTATTGGTTCCGTAAAGATATTTCTTGTATCACCGTTTAATTTTTAACTTTGTTTCTATTTCATATTGTTGTCATAGAGGCAAAAGACATACACATTCTTTGAAAATTTCATCTGTGTACTTATTACGGTTCATGAGATATAGGCCACCTATGGACAGACGAACGAATGAACGGACTGATGGACGGACGGATGATTAAATAAGCAGTCCCCGATTAAGCAGCGGCTAAGATCAACATGGAACATTGGGCGGGAAGGTCTAGTGAAGGTCTGTCTTACAATCCTAAATAAATCCCAATAGCGAGCATGTGATATGGCGAGTAAACGCCGTAAATAAGTGTTCTCCTGATCCCGGGCAGCAGTTGGGCCAGTACTAGCAGGAGAATGTAATAAAGAAGTCGTGCCGCTCATATCAGTTCTCTAGTTTCCATAGATCAGATGGTTTTGTTTGAAGATTATCCCTGGTTAATTAATATTATTATTAAAGCCTAATTCAAGAAGATTTATACGAACAAAGTACCTAGTAATTTTCTTAATCCAGAATAATATGAAAATATTGATTCAAAGTTTTCAAACTGTGAAAGCAAATATCCTCACAGAAGGCAAATCGGCCAGTGACCTTAAACTTCTACGTGTTGTTCATTACTTAGTTCATTAATCATAACATAAACTTTACTCTTGAAATAGGTTTGATCAGAATATAGGGTTTGTGTAGAAAATAGTTACTTAGGAAAACTTCTTGTTTGTTTATTAACTCTTGATGCCTCTAATCATGATGAAATTGGCACGCAGGTAGTCAATGGCAAGGAGAAGCATATAAGCTACTTTATGAAAAGTGAAACGCACGCGGAAATAAGTACATTGTGATACATGTGTGCAAAGTTGGTCATTACAGACGAGGCGGTAAGCCGAGAGTGTAATGATGTAATGAAGCGTGTCATACAACGTTTTTCAACACACTTGCGAGGAAAAAAGCAGAATTATATATTTTTAATAATCGTCAACCACACAATGAGAATGTTAAAAAATATGGCGCGCAGGTTTTTTTTTGACAGAGATGCGCTGTCAAACTGTTTTACCCGTTTAAATTAATAATGCTTCGTCTACAAACATATCACTTGCAGTGAGGCACAAACTTAAAATAATCTATTATACCTATCTTAAAACTGTGCGGTAATGTAAAGTAAAAAGCACTAGTGCGTAATAAGCTGCATTAAGATACTAAAATCGGTGCAATAAATGTCACTTTACGAGCAAGTGTGTTGAAATAAATCTTATTTTTACGATACGAAATTTGAAGGCCTTGAAACCGTCTATCTTTCCTTGTATGATGTTTTAAATATATTCTTCGTGACCATCAAAGCTATCTTCTCCTTCCAATTTTCTGTCTTCTCTATTTGTTTCACTTGTCATTGAAACTTTTCTGAATATTCCATCGTTCAAATAAGACATAACAATGGTGCCGATTCTGTTGTAAATCGCTCTAAACTACACACATCACATCTCTTTCTTGCGAACATTATTGAAAAAGGATAGAATATATTTAAAGCTGTCAAATTAGTCTTTGTCGTCTTCATTTGCGGGTTTAGACGTAACCGCGAAAGATGGCGACTAAATTTATATTGAAAACAAGCATTGGACTAATTTGACAGGATTAAATTTCTTACATCCTTTTCTTATGTTTTTGGTTAGAAAGAGACATAGTGAGAGTAAAATTAGTTAAGTTGTAAACAACAGAATCAGGGCCACTATATTGTAAACACCAGCAAAGCCTTGCCAAGCTATTCTGTTACATAACAGCAAACAAGACTAATTCAGCACTACACACACAAAAGAGCTTAAACAATTCGTCACTTAAGTTTGTAATGTATAAGTGACGTGTACTGTACACCCAGTGTTCCGTACATAAACGGTTGCACGACGTATTGTTTCACAATACACATAAGGACAATGTGATGTGGTTCATATTTTATGACAATTGTAATAATTTTGTTGAAAAATTATAAAGCATATTGAAGTTTTTTCAGTTAACTAGGCAAAAGCCAAATGCTACATTTTCGGCAAGTGGAATATATATTATAAGATACCTGTCACGCCACCAGTCATGGGTTCAATTTCCCCCCATGACAAACATTTGTATTCATGAATATCTTTGTTTCTTGGGTTGGTAAATATTTATTAGGATATTTTTCTAGTGTCTTAGTTTCCAAAGTACAAATTATGCTTACTTTGTGATCAGATGAATGTAAGTGAAGAATATCCCTTGATGTACCAGGATTTTAATTTTATATTGTGGTAAACAATATACTTCGTTAGCAATAATCAAATAAACTTTTCAAAGCTTAGAAATTAAATTTCAAGTAAAATAGCCATATATTTTAGTTGCCATAAAATCGAAATCGTTCACAAATCATTCGCGCTAACAAATACCCAAATTTATCCCATAACATAATCATTAGTAAGCAAAAACCTTGTTTATACAAATTTAATGTCCCCGCTTGTAACGTAGGCAAATTGCGCCTTCGCGTTTACCTCGACCGCACAAAGCCTACCTAGCATTAACGGAAGAGCGAAAATGTATATAAATTGTAATTAAAGTGTGCCTCTATATAGACTTTAAAACATATAGACACGGAAGGTAGTATATCATCATCATTTCATATATAGAAGGCCTCTATGGGCCTCTATAGAGTTAAATAATTAAGGTTCTGCGTCCAGTGGAATTTTTCAATACGACAAACCATCTATTTAGAGATTTTGTATGTTTCTTTTATACGTGTAAGCTTCTTTGACAGCACATTCTCACCACGGCAAGTGATTATCTGATCAAAAGTGATCAAGGGGATGTTGCTACTACTGTAGAGCCTTATTGTCATCATTTTGATGATGGTCATCCAGATTAATAATTGTATTATCCACTTTGATACTTTTCATAAATAAAATAAAAATAAAATACAAACATAGATTTAAAATTTTGTTTTAGCAATTCACTTATCTCTTCTCTTCTCTTTCATACACTTTTCTTAATTAAGAACGAAATTGAAATATATGATTTAAAAATGTGATACTTTCAAGCATCTTAATATCAAAATGTCTAAAATTATATAATTCTATGATCAGGCCTCAGGTGATATTGTATTTCCCTGTTATTTAAGACAGATGAGAGAAGACAAAAATATCTACGAAGACAAGCTTTATATGCGTTGAATTAACACAATAGTCGACAAATGTAATTTTATACTAACGAGGAAACTGGCATGTCTACTAAATTTAATTTTACTTTGACAATTTTTGTTTCTATTTTTACAAACTTCAAAGGCTTTGAGTAATGCAATAAATTATTTTTTAAACCCATTTTATATTTTTAAGATCTTAATTTGTTACAACATGATTCTGAGCAGCATATTGCATGTTTAAACCACTATAATGTGTTTATCCTTCGACAGTAGGTACTACCGTATGTATAATGGGGAGTGTTCGCAAGAACTTTATGACCTGGTGCCATCATCACCTTTCTACCATCGCACTGTTCGCCGGCGATGTGGAGTTCATCCTCACATCCTCGAGCCGCCTCGATCGTCCACACAACGTTTTAGTCGGACGTTCTTACTGCGGACCATTAGGATGTGGAATGAACTCCCCGTTACGGTTTTCACTCAGCGCTACGATATGGGGTTCTTCAAAAAAGGCGTAAATAGAGCTCTACAAGGTCGGCAACATATCGGCAATCCCCCTGGTATTGCAAATGTTCATAGGCGGCGGTGACCACTTACCATCAGGAGGCCCGTCTGCCTACTTGTCAACCTATTGACATAAAAAACAAAAAAAAAAAAAAGGTACTCAAAAAAGAAGCGACTCTTGTCGCGCGCACGACCAGACAAGAGAGACCTGCCAGAGTTAAAATTTATATGGAACAGTAACTAAATGACAGTTACTTTAAACGTCAAAGTGGCATTTCGCGTACAATGGCCGCGGTTCCCCTTAAACACAAACGGTTTGTTTAAGGCGCGCGGCGGGTTAAATTTTAACTTATGTAATAATAAATCATGCGTCTTTTATAGAAGACTAGCTGTCTCCCGCGGTTTTACCCGTGTTCCCAGGATAACCTATGTCCTTCTCCATACCATAGGCTATCTGATGATCCGTTGAGTAGTTGAGGCGTGAAGGCGTAACAAACAAACAAACAAACTCACTTTTGCATTTATAATATTAAGTTAGGATTTCTTTCCTTATTTTGGTTGATTCACTTTATTTAAAATACATAAATTCCAAATCATTATAAAAATAACTAACAATTAATTAATTAATTAGTAATAAAACCTCGTGAATTCATAATTCATCACACGAGCTGAGTAGATTTATATAGATTTAAACATGGTCACTGAACCAATAGGGAGTTTCGAGTTCATCCGAGATCTTAAGATGAAATAAATATCTCTACGCCCATATTCCTCAAAGTGAGCTCGGAACTGAGACCAGCAGCACTAAGGTCTAACGTGACCTGTTATGAGGATTATAAAGTCATCTCTCAGCCACATTGACCATTCCGGGTTATGATTACTTTAACTAATGGAGGTGCAAGGTGGAAAGCTCCATTTAAAATGGAAGATCACCAGGCTGGACCATCGTGCCTGGGGACCGCGGTCCAACTGTATATGTCGGACAGTTGTATATGCAGATTCTCGAGAAAACTTCGTAAGCGCGATGCAGGTTATTGTGGCACCACGCCATCTATCTTTCTCTGTGTGAACTATCTTAATATAACAAAAAAAAAACTTAGGTTGATCACCCCTCGATAACTGAGACTTCATAATTGAAAATGACCAAGATGTATTTATATTTTAATTCACAAGAACACAACACTTCTCCTCTTTTGAACAGTCAGAAGCTCTATCGGCGGTTACTGCGCAGTGGAAAGATTTTGGCCGACATTCACCGCCGAATCTATGGCATCTTGTCTCCGATTTGGGAACTGTAAATGAAATTTTAATTTTAGTTTTTTTTTTTTTGATCTTTCATAGTCTTCTGTTTGACATAGACCTCCAAGCAACTCCCTTTTTCACCCCGCACTGTTCACGTAAAATTTTATCTCGCTATGTTTTATTAGATCACAGGTGCAAAAAAAAAAACATAAATGAAAAGACAGCTTGCATAATACTAAGAATTGTATTTAAAGCAAAGCTGTTACCATCTCTATTTCTTATTACATTGTTATGGAATTTGAATAAAATAATTATAATGAGCTTGATATCATGGTGATAGCAAATATTATGACATAACTGCTGTCAAAGTCCATTTAATGTAATGTATGGGTACTTTAGAATGCTGGCATCTCTGGCTTCTCTTATTGGCGCTGTCTCATAATGTTCGAGAGATTCATCATCATCATCAGCCTATAATATCCCACTACTGAGCACGGGCCTCCTTTCACAAATAAGGGTGAAAGGGAATGGTCCGATACTCCACTGCGGATCGGTGAGGTAGGCTAGTGGTCAACTACGTTCTACTGTTGTACAACGTAGTACTGTTGGAGTTTTCAAGCCACCTAGTAAGCCTCCAACTAGCTTAACGACTATCACAATTAAGTGATAACCGGAACCAACGACTTTACGTGCTTTCCAAAGCACAGAAGCGCTCGATTTGAAATACCAATAGGTAGTCACCCATCCAGGTTCCGACCACACGGTGGTAGCTTAAATTTGCCAATGGATTAAGAACGGCTAATCATGCTAAACCATTACCCACTATTATAATCCCATTTGACTTCCTACAGACTACCTATCTACCTACTTTTTCATGGATTGTGCTATGTATAAAAATGATTTACAAGTCATGTCAAAATAAATAAAAATTCTTACGAGAGTGACAACACACTGCTCCTTTTTTCATGAAATTGCACAGCCCCCTCACCGGAGATTCCAGTCCTTTGGGGCACTCTGCAGCATCCATACATATGCCTCCTGCCATTTGAAGACAGGCATTTCCGTAGTTTGCGCTACTTGCATCTGAAGATGAAAAAAAAGTTGCTGTTTAAAATTAGAATTCAAAATAAAACATAAGGAAAAATATTTTGGTATTTTTTTTAAACTTATTGCCAGATGTAAGTAGTCATGAGTATAGTTTCTATTACTGCTCTGGAGTAGATGGATATCCATGAGATACTCGTTAATAAGACTTAATAATCAAGTTCGGATTGTCTTTGAAATTTTTTACTTTTTTTACGAAAGCCTTTTCTTAATAGTTACTCTATTTGAGCACTGAGTATTTTTAAATGTACCCAAATTTCGTATTTCTTATGTTTTATTTTTTAATTTAAATTAAAAGCATATAAATCGTTTTTTTTTACTCCAGAACATAGACCTATTATGTTAGATCACAATCACACCATGGTAAGTGCTGATGTGGCGAAAGACAAGTACAAAAAGCCTAGCTGGAACTGGCTCTCAATTGAAGTGGAACATAGCAAAGAGTAATTGGCAATCGATTTTCAACTTGGGGGTGTTAGCCACGTGGGTATAAGCAACTGGCTACGGTTTCTTCACGACATTCTCCAATAAAAATAAAAATAAAACCAACGGGTTGCACTCCGGGAGTGCCGGCAGAAGTGAAAACTTGAATATTAACGTTGTTCATTTTTGAAACTAGACATATTTCACGGGAAAGCTAGTTCAAGATACATACATGTACATTTAATACTTTTGAATAAGATTTTTTTATTAACTTAAAATGGGAACAAAAATGATACCTATCCCATCTTACATTTATCATACGAATACTCGTTATCACCTGACACCAAACTTCCAACAAAAACTACCAAAAAGAATAAGTTCACAAACATTTTAATTTTTCACAAAAACGGAGCACTGCAATACGTTTAACCGAATGATAACGTTTACGACGGACTTGTTTTATTTATAAGGTTTTTGCCCGCATATATGCAAATTGGGTTTTAATTTCGATAACGTCAAATACCCGGCTTTTACTTTTATAGGCCGAGTTTGCGAAAACGCAAGTGCTGTTTTATTGCAAGTGTTTGTTATTTTATTTTTAATACATCTTATTTGCTAATTGGACTGAAGCTGAAATTATTCGAATTTTCGATTTAATTGATATATTTATTACTTCACATGTCTGCTAGTAGTAGGTTATTATGTAATGGTTGAATTCATTCCACCAGCCAGCCAGTACCATTGCCAGCTCTAACACTGTCCTGGCCATGATAGCAGATGTCCCTATATCCGGCACTGCTGTGATAGACATGTCACTTGTAGTGCTGGGTAAAGCGGATATGTATTGGTAATTATGGTTTATTATGGTATGTTATATTTATTATTTCGTGTGTCATTATAATTTGTATTTAATTCTATTATCACTTTCTTACAATTTTTATTATGAGTCGAATGTTACTTGAAATTAATGTATTTTATTTTATTAATTTATTTTATTAATCGAAAAACTGATTATTATTCATTATCAAAAAAATGATCCCATTTGAGCATCATCATCATATCAGCCTAGGGATGTCCACTGTTGGATATATGATAAAAAGATAAAAAAAAGATAAAATGGTATTTATTAGACACACAGATTCACACACAACAATAAGAATAAGAAAGAAACAACTAGTAACATAAAAAATATAAGAAAAAACAACACAACAAACTAAAAGAATAATAAATATAATGCAATAATTTGCGTGTGATATCGTGGGTCTAAATGGCCCCAGCTCAGCATGTGCTGCAGATCACTACAGCGCTGATTTTCGGCTGAAGCCACGTGAGAATCACGGACATTTGGGCGGTGCATATTTATAATATAATATATGCATGGTTAAAAATAGAAAGCTTAAATTAAATAAACACATCAGTCTCATCAAAGCAACAAATAATAATAATAATTACATAATAAATATATTATTTCTTTAAATCATAAAAAACAGATATTAAATAGTGATAAATAGTATTATAGTTTTAATTAGATAAGTATTCATAAATTTCATAAGGGTTACTAATTAAATCAATCATAGGAAAATATATATATATATATATATATAAATAAATTCTCTTCGTATAGTATTTACCTAAGTGCTGGATTTTTGAATGCCGATGAGCATACTTTTAAGTTTTGACCTAAAGGTTGGAATGCTAGTCAGCCTACGTAAAGGTGGAGGTATGTTGTTCCAGCACTTAGTGGCACTATACTTAAAACTGCCTCGGAAAGCTGTGGACCTATGACGCGGAATACTTAGAACACAAGCTGAGACACGTGAGGCATATTTACTATTCTGACTTGGCCAAATAAGCTTAGAGTACAAGTACTCTGGTTTTTTTGTACAAATAACCCCAAACAGTAGAGTAGCCAAATGTAAGTCCCTTCTGTATTTCATTTTGAGTATGTCAGCATTATTAAAATAGGGAGTGACATGGCTTCTTGGTGGAACATCAAAGCAGAAACGTGCACATGCGTTTTGCACCCGTTGAATAAGGCCTGCCGTTCTGGCTAACAGTCTCGGGCCATAGACCGAATCTAGGTAATTAAACTTTGATAAAACCAATGAGTCAACCAGTTGTATACGAATGTCGACACTAAGATGCTTACGTATCTGATATAACACCTTTAAACGGTAGAAGCAGTTCCTGACTACATCCGAGATATGACGCTCAAAACGTAACTCTTCGTCCATTATCAGACCCAGATTACGAGCCTCCTGCACACGCTCAATAGGTGAATTCCCAATATTAATCAGCGGATTCAAAAGTTTGATTTTACTGATCTGTTGCCTAGTTCCCAGTATCATATATTTCGTTTTACCTGCATTGAGAACTAGAGAATTACGCTGAGCCCAATCTGAAATACGGCTTAAATCTTCATTGATTTTATTAACAGCTTCACTAAGTTCACTAGGTTTGAACGAAAAATATATCTGGACATCATCGGCGTAGATGTGATACTTACAATATCTTATAATGTTGATTATGTCCGCGCTGAATAATATAAATAAAAGTGGACCCAAAATAGACCCTTGTGGAACTCCTCTACTCAGAGATGCTACATCAGATTGCGATATTGTTCCGTCGATATTGTGGGTATTAACAATTTGTGCTCGGTTGCTCAAATAAGAATGGAACCATCTTATCGTACTATTATCGAACCCATAGTATGCTAATTTGGACAATAACAAAGAAATATTTAATGAGTCAAAAGCCCTCGAGAAATCTAGCAAAACCAGTATAGTACCCTTGCCCTCGTCCAATGCTGACAAGACATTATCTGTGACATCCAGAAGTGCAGTTGTAGTTCCTCTATTCCTCCTAAAACCTGATTGTAATTCTGGTAAAATGCCGTTAGTCTCCAAGTATTGCGTTAATTGTAAGCTAACGACCTTTTCCAATATTTTTGATAGGCATGTCAAAATACTAATTGGGCGCAATTCTTTTACTTCAGTGACATTGCTGCTTTTGGGTATAGGTCTAACGATTGCTGTTTTCCACAACAAAGGGAACTTAGAGGATAAGATAGACTTATTAACTAGTGCGGTAATTACATCCAATGCATATGGTACAATCATTTTAATCATATCCAACGATATGCCATCAACACCAATGGCATTTGATTTCAGATCTCTAAGTATTCTTAATGTTGTTGACGAGTCTACTACTTTTAAGGAAAAAATATCACTACCAAATCTATGAAATTCATAGTAAGTTAAATAATTTATTAAAATATCTGTGTTACCAGGGACATTTAAAAAGTGTTTATTAATCAGATTAGGGTCATTAAGATGTAGTGGAATTTCAGAAGATTTAGAAGGAATAACTTTAGATTTAAGATTTTTCCATAAGACTTTAGGGTTTTTTATATTATTATTAATATGTAGTTTAAAGTAGCATTTCTTTTCATTAAATAGAGCTATCTCTGCTTGCTTTTTTAAATCTTTATAGTACTGTTTATGTGTATCATATTTAGTGCTTCTAAATCTACGCAATGCTGCGTCCCGTAATCTCATAATTAGTTTAACGTTGTCAGTGATCCAGGGTGCTGGTAACTCTTTTATTGTTCTAATTTTAATAGGAGCATGGAGATCAAATATGAAACTGATGGCATTACTAAATACCCCCACCATGTCATCAATATCCTCAAGAGCCCGGATCCTGTCCCAAGGGATACAACTCAAATCTTCATTAAAATGATCTAAGGATATATCTGCCAATGGTCGGTAAGAAATTATTTTTGGCGGAATTTTCGGTTTACGAAACAAAAACTCACATGTCACAAAGGCATGCCCGTTTATGATACCAACGGAATGTACAGAGGTATTACGTACGCGGGCATTTGTACAAATTATATCAATAAGGCTATGGCTGCTATCTGTATAATGAGTGGGCTCAGTAACGACCTGATTTAAGCTTGTACAATTTAAAAATGTTTTAAACAGGTTGGTCTTAATGTCCGATGGCTTAAACAAATTTATATTAAAATCTCCTAATAATACTATAAAGTCATAGTTATAAAATGAGGCTAGAGTATCCATAAGTATATCCAAAAACAATTTAGCATCAAGCCAAGGAGGACGATAGGCTGTTCCAATAATTATTTTATTTTGGTTGACGGTTGTTTTTAACCACATTTGCTCCACAGAATGATGTTCAACATGTGTACAAGCTGAGACTTTGATACCGCGTTTTATGTAAAAACCTACGCCTCCGCCACGACCACCACGAACCCCTATCGGGCGAGGAGTATGCCGCAAGCGATACTCCGGTACGCTAGGTGCTCGACCCTCTTCGCCATGTCTCAACCAGGTCTCGTTAATGGCCATAATATCAACAGCATGTTGTTGCATTGCCATAATAAAATTGTCATGATTAGTACCAAGTGACCCAGCGTTTAAGAGACCAACTTTAAAGTTTTTATTATGCATTAGAGATATAATTGGTAATGGCTTAATCGTTTCGCAAAAATAATAATAGCAATATAATAATAGTATATAATAATTTGATGTAAAACCGTATTATAATTATACCTATATACTAACATACTATATACGTAATAGTGTGTCCGAGTACACAAAGTAACCCACTTCAGCCGAAAATCAACCGCTAGTAACATGCAATTATATTCTTGTATTAAAGCACTATATTGGATATACACGCATTTAAATAATTGGTAAACAAATAAAAATATCATCAGAAAACACAAACTCAAAATCAAAACGATACACAGAGAATTACAAAGTAAACAATATAAACAACATAAAATGTGAAAACCTAAACACTTCTGCAAAATACAAGATTTCAAACTTATAAATATAACTTCGAGCAATGTTTGTGCAATGAAGATAGGACACTCGAGTTTCTTTCCATTGACAGGAACATTAGTAAACATATCAAATATACATATTTTTATCTTTTGGTAAGTAATAATAACAAAATAACAAAAATATAATGTAAGGATACAAATAGGATAGCACTTATTAATTAAGGGCACCAACCACATCGTTTCCAAAAACACGGGACAGATCATTTTCAGTGCGAATATTGTGTGATGGCTTTCCCTCATCCTGCCTTACATAAATTCTACCTCGCCTTGTCCAAACATACTTCCATTGCTTAAGTCGACGCGTTTCGCGTACTTTGTGCAATAATTGTCGGTTGAATTTAGTAAGACGCTCGTTTATGTAATGGTGGCTTCTCACGGCGCGTGGTAGGCCGAGCCGCGCCGCGCCGCGCCGATTTCTACGAGCAAGCACGCGCCACGCGCGAGCCCGAGTCACCCCTTCACACGGGCGCGGCGCGGCGCGGCGCTCGTTTGATTGGAATTTGCCGCATATCGAGACACGCACCGCACAATGTCGCACGTCCAGCCATGGAGAAATTTAAAACGACAATTAAGAGCAGTCAATCCGCCCATACTTTTCATACAAAAGCTTTGTACTGATGATGGCGTTGTTTAACATTTTTCGTTGGATGTTTTAAACAAATTGGTATCTTGTGCACTATATCTAGCCGTGTATCTAGGCAAAAATAAGTGTGAAATAAATTCAGTAAAAGCCTCCGAAAAACAGCGTTTTTGCACAATTTTTACCTGAACTTTGGCCATATCTAATGGAACGAAATAATTAGATACCAGGCTTGCAAATATATTGAAGATTCTAAATAACTAACTTTTTTTCACAAACTTGTAAGATTGTTTCACAAGAAGTATACTCCTGGGACAAATTTTATGATATGCGAAATCATGAATGACGACCTAGCGAAGCGGCCGCGAGTGATAAGCGGAATTTACCGACTGATAACCGACGGCTCTGATGCTGTCTCTCTTTTTTCGCAGTCAAACATTATGTTGGATGAAAGTACAAGCTTTTAGGCTATGCTTGCGTTGAAGTTGCGTTGGCCCCCTTAAATGACAATTTCTATTTTTACCCGACTGAACCGGGAGGAGGTTTATGTTTTTCGAGTGTATGTATGTCTTTCTTTGGCACGCTCTGCAGCCTAAACGGCTTGATGGAGTTAAACATGAGGGGTCGTTAGATTCGTCTTAACTATGGGAGTAACATAGGTTATATTATTTTTATATGGCGTCTTCGAATAAAAACAGAGGAGGGGAATTAAAACAAAAATGTCGTTATTACAAAAATATGGGTATCAAATGAAAGCTTGTAAACAGCCCATTCCATACATATACAGGTCGTTGTTTTGGTCAGCGACGAGCGACTCAGGGTCGATAATACAAATACAGATACTGGTGCTAAAAAAAGTTTTAAAAAATACTTTATTTTTTTTTAATAATAAAAATAAAAACAAAAAAATTTGAAAATCATGTAATAAGCTAAAGTACTCATAATACTCAACGGGAGTACGAGGGAGTAAAAGGGGGGGGCGATGGCGGCTTGCGCCTAGCTCTAGTCTGTGCACGTGCCTAGTAACCATACTTTGCGGTAATTTTATTTCAAATTGAATAAGGTATTTCTCAACATATTTACAGTATTTAATGGAATTAAGTCCATTTTTGGGGAATATATATTTTGTACTACCGCTCCTGGGTCGCTTGTCACCGACCAAAACAACATCCTGTATACTATATTTTCAAAATTGCTGTTACTATAATTAATTACTTTAATATAATACTATATTTTCAAATTGCAAGCTGTTATACTCTATTCAATTATTTTTTGTTTTACGCAGTCGGGTTTTTTTTGGTCCTTAACTAAACTATTCTGATCCAGGCATCGCACAAAAATAAGAATGACCAGCATCATTCTTATTTTTGTGCTCCGCATTTTTCGAGTTCCACAAAGATGGTTCGTTCTCGTAATAATGTAAAAATTCGGCAATCGTGTCATTCGACCACTCCATATTTAAGCTCGCAGAGTACCTCACGTTCGAACGCTTCGAGATGAAATGAACGTGTTCAAACGCACACACAACTCCGCACAAAACCGAGCCACCCACGCGCGCGCCCTCGCCCAGGGCTGCATTCAGACCCTCAAAATATTATTGTACTTATATGGAAAATAAAATTATACTAGGTACTTGTCGAAAATAATACTGCATTTTGCTTAACGTCCATTTTGTTATTTAACTGAAATAAAAATGTATTTGTAAGGACATTTTAGTTTTATTGTTATTGTAGGTACAAATTGACCAAATTTAGGCAAGTAGATGTTTATCTCAGCCAATCCGTCAATCGAAACTTCGTCTTTGGCATTGACACGACATAGCATGTCGTCAGATGGAATACATTCAATACAAATTACATTTACTTTCTTTCACAGCATCGCATGTAAGAATCAGGAGTAAATAGGCCGATTTACTACAACTAAAACAACTATTACAACTTTATTTCATAATTAAAGTAATATTTTTAATTTATTTCAACAAATAACAGAATTAATCGACCTGAAGGTAAAATTATGGTATTTTCTCGTAGTTAGTAAGTATCCTGGCATTACGATACTACATAAGTACTATATTTATATTTATTATACTACGAAATCCAACCCTGCCCGCGCCGCGCCTTTGAAGTTACCGACATTTAGCGGATCGGACGCGCCAGGCCAAGTCGCGCCGAGCATGGCCTTCACACGGCGCGAGGCGCGGCGCGGCGCGGCGCGGCTCGTCCCACCACGCGCCGTGTGAAGCGACCAAATTGGACGCGCCAGGCCGAGTCGCGCCGAGCATTGGACGCGCATGCCCGAGTCGCGCCGAGCCGTTGCCTTCACACGGCGCGGGGCGCGGCGCGGCGCGGCGCGGCTCGGGCTACAACGCGCCGTGAGAAGGCACCATAAAACGAGCGCGATTCACCCGCCAAACCGAAGTCCGCTGTATCTGCACCACGTCGTACGCGCATGCTTCGTAGTATGACGTCCCGCTGTGCGCGGCGTGCTAACCGCACGACGAGCGGCCGCGGTCGGCCCGCACCCCCACCACTATCAATATGCACATTAACTTCCTCTTCGAACGGTTTTGGGCCGCTTGCATCCAGCGTGCAGCGGCGCCCAGCGATTTTGACCAGCTCGTTGGTCCACCTTGTGGGAGGTCATCCCGCACGGCGCTTTCCAGTACGTGGTCACCACTCGAGAACCTTCCTTCTCCATCGGCCATCGGTTCTTCGAGCGATGTGACTTACTAACTCTAAGAAATATAATTATAACTCCT
Source organism: Polyploca ridens (assembly GCA_951394255.1). Classification (NCBI taxonomy): domain Eukaryota; kingdom Metazoa; phylum Arthropoda; class Insecta; order Lepidoptera; family Drepanidae; genus Polyploca; species Polyploca ridens. The sequence goes on from OX596248.1 coordinate 17,788,835, forward strand.
TTAATTAATTTGCCATGCAACCCTACTAAAATGATGATATTAATAGTCAATTCATTTCAATACAGTATATCATAGTATTTGAATACACACCCAGCAATGTATTGAAAATAAATTATCACTACATACCAAATTGGGTCATCAGTTCAAAGCTAATAAATCTCAATTGTTTGTCATACACATGATAAATATAGGGGTAGGATTTATGAATTATTGATGTAAGATTTATAGCATTAGTTATTATTTTAGTACATACCTACCTATACAGGGTGTTGTTTTGGTCAGCGACAAGCGACCCAGGAGCGATAGTACAAAAAATACTTTTTGCCAAATATGGACTTAATTCCATTAAATACTGTAAATGCGTTGAGAAATACCTTATTCAATTTGAAATAAAATTACTGCAAAGTATGGTCACTAGCCACGTGCACTGACTAGAGCTAGGCACAAGCCGCCATCACCCCACCCCTTTACCCCCTCGCACTCCCGTTGAGTATTACGTCTATATTTTAGCTTATTACATGATTTTCAAAATAATATTATTTTTATTATTATTAAAAAATAAAGTATTTTTTTTATATTTTTTTAGCACCAGTATCAGTTTTATTATCGACCCTGAGTCGCTCGTCGCTGACCAAAACAACAACCTGTATAGTTAAATGACGGTTTCTTTTCTATTACAACTGATACTGAACCAACAAAAAAAAATTACGCACTGGTTAGTTTTTTATCCTGTATACAAAGAAGAAGAGAAGAAAGAAGAAGATATACTCTGTTTTTTTTAAACTATGTTTGTGTAAAGGCCTGTGTTTGACCACAATCTCACCATGGTAAGATTTAAATTTGAGTGTGGTAGACAGCCAGGTGGGTACTACAAAGTACCCTACCACCGTGCTATAGTTTCCTCACGATGTTTTGCTTCACCGAAAGCTCAAGCTCATTGTAGGATTCGAAGCCGGGACCTTCGCCTGGACATCTGATGTCACTACCTGTTTAGGCCAAAATACCTATAATAATATTTATAGTAGAAACCTACTCATATTGAGTATCAATGACGAGCCTCTGCTTCCCGATTCCTCTCCTTTTCCCACATCATATGGGTGAGCGAGAAAAGAACTTCGGGAATCTTCTACATGCTTCGGTGACGCATCGCTGAACGCGTGTGTGTGAGTGAACGTAACGCGCGCGTCTCGCAATCCCGCAAGATTCAGTACGAAATACGCTACAGATAGAAACGCATGTGAACTTTGTGATTTGTGAAAATAGTGCGCATAATCATTGGATTGCCATAGGAGTTCCTGGTAAGTCCTTACCTTTATCCTGGGAGGTTCCTCGTTTTCCATATTGATATTTTAACGCAAAAACCCACCATTTTTTCTGGTACGCCTTCGAGCGGATTCATTTTGAGTCAGCCATTACAGCAATTTAATTTCATATCAAATCACGTATAATTTCCCGCTTTCTATAGGTTTTATGCCTCTAAATAGGTATATACCTCATAATACGCAAGTCTTATACCTCATAAATAGGTTTTAGACTATATAAATACGATATTTCGTACTCCCGCCATTTTTACCACGCCAATCGTGATAAAAAGTAGTTAGGTAGTCAATACCGCCGCCGCTCCTCCATATTTTTAGGACTTAGATTTTATAGGTACCGATTCGTATCTTATTATACGAAATCATATGGTGTACTAATAACCGCAATACGTACTTACTATTTGTACTATTACTACGCATATAATTGCATTCTATGAGCCTTGTCTGTCGACTTGAAATAAACTTTCATACCTATATAGGTAGGTGCCTAAACTGTTGGATATACCTACCTACTTACCTACGTCATTTTACTTTAATTAGGTAATTTTGCAATTTATTATTACGCAATCTTTCACAATGGAAGCTATTGAAACTAAAATTAAAATATTGGAAGCTAAAAATGAAGCTATTTTTGAACAATTATCGTTCTTATATGATTCTTCTAAGAATGTTTCCACATCCGCGAGTGCAGACCTTCGTTCCTCAGAGACATTCATGGCGGACACTGAAATTATTAGTACAATTCGTCATGAATTTAGTGCCAATTTAGATACAATTAACGCGTTAAATATGCAACTTGATCCAGAATATAAGATTGATTATAAAAAAATGATTTCCTTTGATACAGTGTACACCCGAATAGAAAGGGTTCGTTCTCTTATCGTCAGTAAGACAAATATTACGTCGAATGTGTCCGCGCAGAATACTATTCCGTCCCAATATAAAGGTCGTATCAAACTACCACCAATTCAAATTCCGTCATTTGATGGAAAAATAGAAAATTGGCCCGTCTTCTTTGAATCTTTTAAATCTAATATACATTCAAATCCTGATCTTTCGAATTCTCAAAGAGTACAATATCTTGTAGGTAAATTAAGTAAGGAAATGCTTTAAAAATCACGGCAGGTATTATACCGTCCGGTGATAATTATAATTCTATTTGGGACAGCTTAGTTCAAAAATATCAAGATAAAAGAGCATTAGGCTCACACTACATGTCTAATTTATTCAATATTAAACCCGCATTAAATAATTCCGCGTCTTTAAATACGTTCATTGAAACTTTCCACGCTTCTGTATCTGCTTTGGAACAGTTAGGTATTGAAGATATGAAAGATTTTATCTTACTTTCTTTAGCTTTAAAGAAGTTAGATCCCGCAACCGCTAATTCCTTTGAAATGTTTATGAGGAATAAAGAAATTCCTTCTTATAAGGATTTTGTTGATTTTATTAAATCGCAAGTAAAAATATTAGACCGCACTTCTACGCCAATTGCTGGCTCCGCGCGAACCGCCCCAGTCGGTAGCAACCTTAATAATCCGCCCGCTTCTCGGTCTCAACCGCGTAATTCACATACAGTCCACCATGCTTTCCTTGCACGCGATAGTAATAATAAAAGCACTTGCTTATTTTGTAATAAATCTGATCACTATCAGATTTTTAATTGTTCATCTTTTAAAGCACTTAATACTAAAGATCGTTTAGATTTTGTTAAATCTAAAAAAGGCTGTGTAAACTGCCTCAGCCTTACGCATACTGCTTCTCAGTGTAAGTCGTCGTATAGTTGTAAAACTTGTAATAAACACCATCATTCTCTTTTGCATTTGGATAGTAATTCACAATCGCAACAAATAGTTTCCGACTCGCGTCCCTCTCACTCGACGCGTCTTGATAAGAGCGATAACCGCATCGCGCCGTCTCCACACGCGCAGGACGCGCAGCTTTGCGCGCAGACGTCCGCCGCCGCCAGCGCCGCGCCGCGACCGCTCCCGTGCGCAGCCTCGCCCGCGCATCTGACCGCGTCTCCTTCTAACGCTACGGACGCTCCTCAACCGGTGTCGCTATGCACCCGAGCGCGAGTTGATAAGAATAATGATAACGAACGCGATTCTTTTAATAAATTAAATCCTTCCCATACTACTGTACTTTTATCAACCGCTCAAGTTTATGCGTCTAATAAGGACAATAAATATATTTCAGTTAGATGTTTAATAGATAACGCGTCTCAAAACAACATAATTACAACTGCCTGTTGTAAACAACTAAATTTAAATATAATACCGCTTAGCAATTCTTTTATAAAGGGTGTAGGATCCACTTCGCGTCCTATTCACGGCTACGTTCAATTTAAAATAACCGCGAAAAATAAAAAATATTTTTATAATATTACCGCTCTTGTCGTTGATTGCATTACTGACAGGTTACCGACTGAATATGTTGAGACTTCTATAGTGCAACATTTAGGTAACTTACCGCTCGCTGACCCTCTGTGGCACATCCCCGGAGAGGTCGAAGTAGTTCTCGGGGCACAATTGTTCCCATTTTTATTATTAGGTCAAAAAATTATTGCACCTCCCGCTCCTTCTGCCCTTGAAACCGTGTTCGGTTATATTCTATAGGAAATAGGATTATGGCCGTTAAATGAAATGCAGAGTTTGAATTTAAATAGAAAACTTGTATCTATATTCAAATTAAATATCGCCACAATGAAGGTTATAATGTCTGCCTCCTAGCACAGTGAAGGTAGATAAAAAAGTAAGAGAAAAAGTAAGGGCGGCCATTGCTTTATAATAATCGTTTAGTGGCTGTGTTGCCAGTACTAAATAAATAAAATCGATTAATTTTTGCAATGTAAAATCAACTAAATGCCAACACGCCCCTTCAAAAATTAATCATCAAACAACTAATACTTCAACTGATTCATTAGCTTTATACAATCATAGTTATCTAAATAACCAGAACACTATAAAACCTTCAAAATGATTGCTGGGAAAATTACAATATTATGGTCCAACATTTGTTGCGAGGATTAGGGGAACCCAGGAAAACCTAATCAAACCATTTCATCAAAATCATTAAGTTAATGTTAAAACAAATCAATACATCATTCAAAAATAAAATAATAATAATATAACTATTGTAAATATAAACCCATCTCATCTCTAAATTGTTTGAATGCAACAGCTGGTAGCGGCTTTGTCAGCACATCCGCTATTTGTTTACCTGTGGGTATATAAAACAATTTTATTACATTGTTTTCAACTTGTTCTCTGGAGAAATGGTACTTGATGTCAATGTGTTTAGACCTCTTATGACTGGTAGGGTTATTTGCTATACTAATACAACCGTTATTGTCTTCATAAATAGCAATTGGACTGACAATATCAATTTTAACACTAATTGCCAGAGACTTTAGCCATAATGCTTCTTTTACAGCTTCAAATAATGCCATATACTCTGCCGCAGTCGATGAAGCCGCTACAGACATTTGCCTCTTTGTATTCCATGTTATTGTACAGCTACTGAATAATTTAAATAAATAACCTGTGGTACTTTTTCTATCATTGACATCATTACCACCCCAATCTGAATCTACATACCCACATAAAATATGATTAAATTCATTACACCTTTTGTAAGTAAGTTTTAATTCTATTGTGCCCTTCAAATATCTGAGCACTCTTTTGAGACATTGCCACAACTCTTTATTATTTTTGTTGGTGTATCTGCTCAAAATATTAACACTTACACTTAAATCAGGACGAGTACACAACATAACATACATCAAACACCCAATAAGGTTGCGACAAGGTGCATTATATTCACTGTCCAAATTTAGAGCCTCATAATTAGGTTTATTCTCTAACGGTGTACTAATAGGATTACAGTCTGACATACCAAATTTGTCTAAAATGGTTTTTATATATGCACTTTGATCCAAAGTCACCGTGTCATTATATCGAGTAATTTTAATGCCCAGAAAAAATTTAATCTCATCTAAATCTACCATTTTAAATTTACTCATTAAGTAACCTTTAAGTCTGCTGATTGATTGCTGGTCAAAACACACCAGAACCAGGTCATCGACATAAAGTAAAACATAAATATTTTTATGAATATCACCCTTATCCAAAATATAAATACATCTATCAACTGATGAATTTACAAACCCTTTTTCTTTAAGACACTGATCAAATAATTCGAACCAGCACCTAGCAGCTTGTTTTAGACCGTACAAAGCTTTATTTAATTTACAAACGTAACCATCTTTCCTAATTACCCCATCCGGCACTCTCATGTATATATCTTCTTTTAAAATGCCATTTAAAAATGCGGTTTTAACATCCATATGATGAACTAGTAAATTAAATTGATTTGCAAAACTAATCATAAATCTAAAACTAGCTATACGAGCAACAGGGGCAAAAGTTTCATTGTAATCAGTTAAATACTCCTGACTAAAACCCCTGGCAACAAGACGTGCCTTATATCTTAATGGATTGCCAAACTCATCATTTTTAATGCTAAACATCCATTTACAATCAACTATATTTTTATTACTAGGTTTAGGTATTAATGTCCAAGTATCATTAGTTAAAAGTGAATCTAATTCATCCTTAATCGCGCCTTCCCATTGAGTTTCTTGCCGGAGTCTTCTCAGTTTAAGTGTATTCCGAACCGGTGGTAAATTCAACTGTATGTACATAACGTTCATAAGTGCCTTACTAGGGCCTAAACTGAATAAATGACTTTTTGATTTTGATTTTGATTTTGAGTTCAAATTTTTCAATTTTGAATTCAGCCAAATTTTTAATGTCATTAAATGAAGTAGGTATTTTGCAATTAATTGATTCAGCACACAATAAAACATCATCAATTTCATTATAAGACACAGGGGGACGACCTAGAAGCCTAGTACTCCTTCTCAATTGACACGAATCATCCATATTTTTATCAAAAGAACATGTTTTACTGGAACATGCTTCGTCATTAACATTTAATTTGCGAATTTTACTACAGCTAACCGATTCATCAGATTTTGAACTATTATCTGGTTTTGAATCGCTTAATATTGTACTATCTGATTTTGTACCATCTAATTTTGAACTATCAGATTTGGTACTATCAGATTTAGGACTGTCACTATTTTGAAGTTTTATTGACACTGATTTTGACACCTCGTCAATACTTACATCAGTTTTGTCATGGAAATGTTCGATTTCATTTCCTTCAATACATGGTAACGCAGGCCTCGACTGCATAAAATCAACCTCATCTACTATGACATCCCTAACTGTATTATATTTTTCGCGTTCTGTGTTCCATACTTTATAGCCATTCGGTACATACCCTACAAGGATACCTTTCCATGACTTTCCATCAAATTTAGTTTTCCTGATTTTATTATGCACATAGACGGTAGAACCGAAAACCTTTAAATACTTTATTGCTGGTTTTTTATCATGCCACAATTCAAACGGAGTTTTAGATTGTTTCAAAGCGCGGGTAGGTGTTATGTTTATTAAGTATACTGCAGATAAGACTGCCTCACCCCAAAAACACTTAGGTAATTTAGCACCGTTAATCATAGCGCGGGCTTTTTCCGTTATCGTCCTAACCATACGCTCCGAAACCCCATTTTGCTGTGGTGTTCTTGGAATCGTAAAGTGATATGAAATTCCTTTAGAAACACAGTAATCTTTCATTTCACTTGATAAATATTCCCGACCATTGTCACAATACAAATTAACCAGTTTTAAATTGAATTTAGCCTCACTTTTTGCAACAAAATCTTTAAAAGCGGAAAACACATCTGATTTATATGCTAACAAGTATGCAACACAGTAATGAGTAAATTGATCAACAAACAAAACAAAATAATTCTTATTATCAATTGTAGAAGGAGTGATTGGCCCACACACATCGGTATGCACAACAAATAATGGTCGTTTAACATGACTTTTATCTTTAGAAATGTTAAATGGTAATCGTGTCTGTTTTCCGTTAATGCAAGCTTCGCACAATTTGTTGTCAGGTGATACCACCTCAATTAAGTTTACATCTTCAATCATACAATTATTTTTTTAACTCTAAAAACTTTTGTTTACTGATATGACCTAACCGTTGATGCCACAAATCGTAATTATTTTTATCAATATTGCATATTTGAGAAACAGATCGACTACCTTCAACTTCAAAATCAACTGAAATTAAATTATTAATTGCCTTACCTTGCATCAGTAATTTACCGTTCTTACTGATATTGGTACCATTCGGATCGAATGTGATAGTCAAACCGGCACGCTGCATTTTTGTTACTGATAGCAGGTTGTACGGCACCTCGCGACAGAACAACACGTCCTCTAGAGTACCTTGGATGCCGGTATTGCTGGTCACTTGTAATGTCCCTCTTTTGGTAGCTGAAATAAATTCACCATTTTTAGCTATTGAAATTTTTAATGGTGTCGTTAAATTTGTGTATGTAAAGAAAAGGTCTTCCCTGTTAATTATGTGGTCAGATGCCCCGGAATCTAACAGGAATGTTATTTTGCTTCCTTCCGCGCCACCTTCATAATTGCCAGACATAAAAGCGAACCCGGAAACTTCACTTGTACTTGCCCCTCCCTCAGTAAGCTCCACTGCTTGAACAATTCGGGGCCTGTCTACAGGTTTCTGTTTATTGGGTTGATTATTACGTTTGAAATAATAACAATCATTTTTAATATGTCCTTTGCGTCCGCAATGGTAGCACTTGATGAAGGATTTCTTCTTAGCCTTGAACTTCTGTTGGCTGTTATTAGGTTTATTAGGAGTCTCAAATTTTCTTTCTTTGTAGTTTCGAGCTTTATATTCGACGTGAAGAATCTTGTTAAATGTGTCACTACCCTCATTTTTCAATTTAACCTCGTGATCCAACAATCGAGTCTTAACGAAGGCCAAAGTCAAATTGTCTTCAGATAGTGTCTCGATTGCAGTTATGACACCGTCGTATGAAGTCGGCAACGTGAGAAGTAAATGAGACACCTTGTCGGTTTCTTCCAGCTTTGCACCAGCCGCCAGTAGCTCAGTGAATAGATCGTCGAAAATCGTGAAGTGCTTAGCTAATGGAGTAACACCTTGAAGCTTCAAACCCAGCAGCTTCTTACGTATCGCCAATTGAGTCGCCAAACTTTTTCTTTCATACAATTGGTCCAAATTCTGTAAGATTTCTTTTGCTGTTAATTCTTCTTTCGCAAAACCAAGAAAGGAGTCCTCCAAATACTCGACGATTACACTCTTCGCGATCCGGTTCATTTTCTCCCAATCTTCCAATCGTATTATGGGTTCCTCGTCGATAACTTTAATAACCTCCATCTCGGTCAGTAACGCGCGAATTCGGAACTTCCACACATTGTATTTTTCACCGTTGAAAGGTTTAATATTGCGCTTGGATTTCAAATTCTCCATGACGGTTAAATGAAGGTCAAACAACTAAATACTAATTTGAACAGCGTTTTACTTTAGAAAAGTATTACTGGGCCCATAACCTATAGGAAATAGGATTATGGCCGTTAAATGAAATGCAGAGTTTGAATTTAAATAGAAAACTTGTATCTATATTCAAATTAAATATCGCCACAATGAAGGTTATAATGTCTGCCTCCTAGCACAGTGAAGGTAGATAAAAAAGTAAGAGAAAAAGTAAGGGCGGCCATTGCTTTATAATAATCGTTTAGTGGCTGTGTTGCCAGTACTAAATAAATAAAATCGATTAATTTTTGCAATGTAAAATCAACTAAATGCCAACATATTCTTATGGGCGACGTTCCCGCTAACTCTAATATTAATAAAAATGCATCCACTTATTTTAATACCGCGACTTTTTTCATTTCTGGTCCCAATGACCTTACTATTTCTTTAGATGATTCCCTACTTAAGTTTTGGGAGCTCGAAGAAATTCCCGCGCAAAAATTTATGAGCTCGGCTGAAAAGGAGTGTGAACAGCTGTTCTCTCGTAACTTCTCACGGGACTCCGCAGGCAGATATTGCACCGCGTTACCTTTTCGTGAGGATCCTGACGTGTTAGGTGATTCCCGTTCCGTTGCTCACCGCCGTTTACTTGCTTTGGAGCGTACCAAGCTACGCGATCCACAGCTACGCGCTAGTTATAATGAGACTTATAGTGCTCGAACCGCTATTGATAATATATTCGCATTCTCCGATTCTAAAATTACTCTGTCATGGATACATTCATCTCCACATAGATGGAATGTTTTCGTTAGTAACCGCATTGCTAAATGTCAAGAAAATCTTGACCCAAAACATTTCTACCACGTTAGTGGTATAGAAAATCCTAGCGACTGTCTCTCTAGAGGTATTTTACCTGAGCAGCTAGTGTCACATCACTTATGGTGGCACGGCCCGAAATGGTTAAAAGATCCAGTTTCAGAATGGCCTATCACTCCATTTAGTCCCGAATGCTGTGAGGACCTACCTGAATTTAATAGTAAAACGCTTGTTACTTGTACCGCGTCCGCTTCTGTTGAGCCTAATTTAATTTACGAGCTTGCTCTGAAATACTCATCATGGAATAAAATATTACGCATAATAGTATACATACTTAGATTTTCTCGCATAATTTCTCGTGATCAAGGTCACAGCCGCATCACAGCTTCTGAGCTAAATAAAGCTGAAGTATATTTAATACGCTCTGTACAACAAGTTCATTTTCAAAATTTATTTAATAATATTCAAAAAGTTAAATTATCTTCCCCTCTTAAAAAACTTGACCTCTTTATAGATCAAGATAAAATTATTAGAATTGGAGGTAGACTTTCAAATGCAAATCTTCCGTATGAAGCTCAGTATCCCGCTCTTTTACCTAAACATGACCACGTTACTCATCTTATTATAGACTATTTTCACCGTGCTCATTGCCATACTGGTGCCAATCTTCTGAGCTCACTGTTGCGCCAGAAATATTGGATACTGTCCGCTAGAAGTGTCATTAGACACAGAGTACATTCATGTAACTTTTGTTTCAAAAATTCCCCTTCATTTCTCAGCCCAAAAATGGCTGATTTACCCTCTTGCTGCGTTCAGGAGACCAAAGCGTTTGTGCATACGGGTGTTGACTATGCTGGACCCATTAAAGTAACATTATGTAGACGCAGAGGTCAAAAGAGCCAAAAGGCATATATTTGTTTGTTTATATGCTTAGTAACCAAAGCTGTACACATCGAATTGGCAACTGATGTGTCATCAGATACTTTTATTTCCGCTTTTAAGCGATTCATTTCCCGTCGAGGACCTGTTTCTTTTCTTTACTCCGATAACGGAACTAACTTTGTCGGAGCTAAAGCTCAATTACAAGAACTACTTACCGATCAGTACCGCATTGAATGGAAAATGATTCCACCCCGCGCCCCACATTTCGGAGGATTGTGGGAATCTAATATAAAATCGATTAAAACTCATTTATACCGTGTTATCGGTTCGCAGCTCCTCACATATGAAGAGCTCCTCACTGTTCTTACCCAAATTGAAACAGTCTTAAATTCTGGACCGCTTTGCATTTTATCTGAGGATCCCTACCCGGAGCCTCTTACTCCCGCTCACTTTATAATGGCTTCACCATTGACTTCATTGCCGCTTCAGAATGTGTCCGAGGAAACCATATCTTTACGTTGTCGGAAACAATTATTAGATCAGATGGTGTGTAGCTATTGGAAAAGATGGCGTATAGAATATTTACATAATCTTCAAGTTAGACAGAAATGGCTCATTGATAAAAATAACATTAAGATTGGTACTGTGGTTCTTATACATCAAGATGATATTCCCCCTTTACGTTGGCCGTTGGGCATAATATCACAGGTATATCCTGGCAAGGATGGAAATATCCGCGTCGCTTTAGTAAAAACTTCAAATGGATCATTCAAAAGACCCATTGTCAAGCTATGTCCATTACCCTCACAATAAAAATTAATCATACCGCATCTTATATTCAGTTCTTTTGTAATTATTATAATCTGTAATTAGTTCTTATAATTAATTATTTTTTCTTTCTTTTGAGAACACTACGTATTCTCAAGGCGGCGGAGGATGTTTAGGCCAAAATACCTATAATAATATTTATAGTAGAAACCTACTCATATTGAGTATCAATGACGAGCCTCTGCTTCCCGATTCCTCTCCTTTTCCCACATCATATGTGTGAGCGAGAAAAGAACTTCGGGAATCTTCTACATGCTTCGGTGACGCATCGCTGAACGCGTGTGTGTGAGTGAACGTAACGCGCGCGTCTCGCAATCCCGCAAGATTCAGTACGAAATACGCTACAGATAGAAACGCATGTGAACTTTGTGATTTGTGAAAATAGTGCGCATAATCATTGGATTGCCATAGGAGTTCCTGGTAAGTCCTTACCTTTATCCTGGGAGGTTCCTCGTTTTCCATATTGATATTTTTCCATATTGATATTTTAACGCAAAAACCCACCACTACCACTGAGCTATCATCGCATTAAATGTATTTATTGATTGTGTTTGTCAAATAAATCTTTTTCTTGCGCTCGTGGTAAAGACCACAACCTATGTTAGGTTGTGGACATGTAGGATGTATTATTATATAGGTCGCATATTAGTAATATGATATCTATAGGCTGTGCTTAGTTTTAAATAATAATAATAAATATCCTGGGACATTCCTCACACACTGCTAACTGATCCCAAACTTAGCAGGGCTTGTACTATGGAAACCAGACAACTGAGATACTACATATACTACTTTTTGTTTTTAAAACATACTTAATATGTTTTTACAAACAGGCAAATTACACCCAGACTCAGGACATACAGACACACAAATGCATATCCTGTGTGGGAATCGAACCCACGACCTGCGGCGCGGTATGTGGAATCTAATCAACTGCACCAACTGGCCCGTCGATCAGATAGCTGCGTGAAAAAACATTTGAAGGATAAAAAACCAAAGTCTAAATTCCAAAATTATCATGGCATGTAATCAAAGAAAATCCCTTCAAATTTGCATGCAAATAGAATTTTCATACCGCAATTCCAAGAACCTGAATCCCCTCAAATTATAATTATATTAATTCCCATTTCTTCTATTGAACACAAAAGGGCAGAGTTCGAATACCAATTTTATTATCCTTTGATTTCCCCTCATTGGTTGTGAATATTAAAATTTCATTATTAACTTTTGAAGCACAATTTATTTTATTGCCTCACCACAAAATGGTGGCCGGGAAGCAGTTACAAAACTAAAATGGAGTGAAATACGGTCAATTTCAGAAACGAGTTTTAATCGTTTGTTCATTGTATTACTTGCTTACCTATTATAACAATTTTGATTATTGGACAGGACATGCATTTGTGTGCATGTGTATATTAAGTACTAGCTTCCGCCCTGCGGTTTCACCCGCGTTCCCGTCATAAAAAGTAGCCTATGTCAACCGCGGTTAGTGTAGCTTCCCAACAGTGAAAGAATTTTTCAAATCGTTTCAGTAGATTCGGAGCCTATTCAATGCAAACAAACAAACAAACAAACAATCAAATCTTTCCTCTTTATAATATTAGTAAGATAAGATTAGTAAGATAAAAAAGACGTGTGGCACTCAGAGACTGCCGCGGTAAAGCTATTGCATAGCTGTTTTTATCAACTTATGCAATTATAATTATTTATTTATTTTATTAATGCAGTATTTTTTTCCTTTGTTTTTTTTTCTTTGATATTAATTCTAGTTACACTTTTTGAGCGTGGTGACCGATAAGAAAACATTTTTTTTTCTTTTATTAAATAAATGAGAAGTTAATATATGCAATAGACAACCAATGCCACCTAGAGGCGAGTTGCTGAACTAGAGACAAACGTGATATTTCAAAAAGTCATTAAAAGTTCTGCTATTCATCGATAGATGGCAAAACTAAAAAGTATCACCGCTGTGCCGGTTGGAGTGGGGGGTGTTAGGTATTTTCGTTACGGAATTTCTGGATTCGGTCTCCACGCTCAAGGCCCGTGATAGAAGCTATGCAATAGCTTAAAAAACGTAGTATACATATAATAGCACTAGCAGTCTCGCGCGGTTTAATCCGCGTTCCAGTGATAAAAAGTAGCCTATAATACTCGGGGATAATGTACCTTCCTATAAGTGAAAGAATTTTTCAAATCCGACTGGTAGTTCCAGTGCTTAGCCCGTTTAAACAATCAAAAACACAAACATGAAAACAAACAAAAACACAAATATGAAAAGAAAAACTTTTAAATCTCTTCCGCTTTATTATATTAGTATAGATATCAGTTATCTGGTCAAGCTCTGCTTAGTTTGGGATTTTCTCCCTATAAGTATCGATAAATAACGAGAAACTAGCATTCATTATATTTATTTAGAAGTTCAAACTATGAACTGATGATTTCTAGGCAGCGTTGCACATACCCGTGCTGCCGGCACATGCTCTAGTATAGTCGCTCTATTATTATTATATCTCTATGGTATATACTTATTAGTATTTAACACATTGTAAAAATAAATAGCAAAATCAGGGTCCAAACGCTGCATTTCAATTTGCAGTTACCAAAATGATATTAAAATCGTACTATCGTTAGTGACCATTAGGTCGGAATTACCGTGAATTCATTCAGATATGCACTAATATTCTAATCTAGATCGTTTACATCGTTATGAGGGAATTTAGTCCGAATGCAATTTCAGTTGGAATGAAAATCGTTGTTTGAAGACACCAGATACTCACTGGATTTTATTTTATGAAGTGAAATTTCAAGTTAGGTTACCTTTTTTTTATTAGCGTGGGGAAATCCTCATAGGATACCCGACCGCCCTGGGGGGAGCGGCCTGGTTATGGACTTTTACCGGCTAAAACCCCACGGTGGTCGCCATCTGCGCTATAGAGGGGGGCGGGCTCTCGTTTTGAACGCGTACCTGCTCACCCCTCCAAGCGCGGCGCTTAGATAGCTAGTCCCGGGGGAAGTCTGTCACATCCCCACAGCACCCTTGCTGTGCTAGCGCACGATGAGTCGTGACCACATCGTCGCTTTTGGGCGCACAGAGCCCCCGCTCTGATTGCCCGCGACCCCAAAGGCCCCGTTTAGTCGCCTTTTACGACTGGTAAGGGAACACTGTAGCTGTTATTCTAAGCCCAAGCTACAGGGCAGGGGGGCCGCGACGAAGCACGTTTGCGCCCCGGCGGATTCGCCTCCGGGTGGGATCGGCTCTTTCCCGATCCCGCTCAGCAGCCTCCTTCTGGACCATTAGTCCAATGGTCTCACCTATGGGTCTCACAGAAGGAGGCTACGGCCCTCCAGGCCGTATGCGAGTCTCGTAGTGCCGTGCGTGATTTTGGATGGAATAAGTCAGAGCCGCCGTGAATCCACAAAACGCAACTACGCGCGTGAGTGCGTAAAAAACCCGCACAATGATGCAGATCTGCACTCCCGCAAGTACGCGCGTAGGTGCGTTGACACGCAACATGCAGCGTGATGCGTGGCAGTGTTCTAATCACCTTAGGCATATAGACCGTACTCGTGCTCTCGGACCGTACTCTAGGACAGTCGGTCTATAATATTCTAACTCTGTGGGTCACATAATGCTTTACAATAACATAAAATTACATATTTTTGTATCATTAATTTCGTCACCTTTTTTTGTTACGTCAATTTTCCAGTATCAAATTATTGTCCATTTACTTAAAAAAATAAAAACCCCTTATGAACAAAAAAAACTCCTTTGATGCAAAATGAAAGAGGAAAAACTTCCATTGTTATTCACGACAAAATAAAATATTTTCATGTATTTTGTAAACAAAATTAAAATTCAATGTTCTCAACAAACAAGGTAGAATTAGAAATCTTGTTTACGACAGACAGAACTTAATTTAGTTAAAGAACAAAACGCTGGCTCTGATGAATGGCAATGAATTATTTAGTGTCATTTTTGTTTCGCCCGATGGAGAGTGGAGGTGTATAAATTATACAAAACGTTTCAATTATTTGTTTGAGTTATAACGGTATGGTTTATTAAGGAGAAGTTATAAGTGTGCATTTCTTTTCGACAATATACAGGGTGTTGTTTTGGTCGGCGACAAGCGACCCAGGAGCGGTAGTACAAAATATATATTCCCCAAAAATGGACTTAATTCCATTAAATACTGTAAATATGTTGAGAAATACCTTATTCAATTCCAAATAAAATTACTGCAAAGTATGGTTACTAGGCACGTGCACAGACTAGAGCTAGGCGACTAGAGCTAGGCGAATTTATTTTATTATTAAGAAATAATAAAGTATATTTTTTATATTTTTTTAGCACCAGTATCATTTGTATTATCGACCCTGAGTCGCTCGTCGCTGACCAAAACAACGACCTGTATATCTCTCTATCTCTATTTATATTTCTTTCTTCTGCAATGTTATCCTAACTAATATCCTAATCCTTAACATAATATGCGAAAGTGAGTTAGTTTTTTTTACGCCTTCACGCCTCAACTGCTCAACGGATTATCAGGAAATTTGGCATGCAGATAACCTATGGTATGGAGAAGGGTACTTTTTATTCCGAGAAAGCAGGTGAAACCACGGGAACAGCTAGTAAAATTATATTTTTGTGTAATCATTTGGTATATAGGTACTCAATACAAAAAAGTTGCAAAAACTGATAGAATTTAAAAAAAATGCAGGGAAGCATTTACTTCCCTGCATTTTTTTTAAATTCTATCAGACAAAAGAGGAGGTTCTATGTTCGACGCGGATGTTTTTTGATTTTTTTCCCTGATTACTCGGAAACGGCTTATGCGATTTGGGTGATTTAAACTGTATTATATTAAGGTAGACCCCGAAGACCAAGGACATTGAAGATATTTCCCAACGGAAAAGAGCATGAACAAATCTTCAAAAAGTCTTCAAAGTACGCTAAAAAGTGTGAAATGACTCTAATCTGACACTGTTTTGAAGTCAGCGAAATATTTTCTATGGAACACGCTGCCCTCTTCCACTTACTTCTAATATGTAACTCTCATCTATTTTCTTATTTCATACTTTTTAGTGTACTTTGAAGGCGACATTTTTTTTTTGTTAAAAATTTATTCTTTCTTTACCCAAAGTTAAAAGTTTATGTAGGTTTTCAACCCATGATCATCGTCATACGAAGTTATTACATACAACAAAGCTATCATTGTCTTAATTATTCACCAACTTGATCAATATTAACCTTTATTGATAAAGTCAGAATAAATTCAGAGAAAAATTGAGGAGAGAGGTAGAGCATAGCGTAATATTCGCTCAAAGAGCAGCTCGACTGGGGAAGTACCTCCACTTTAGAGAATACCGCAGCCAAATAACTTTATGTTCTGTAAAGTTGTGTTCCTGCGCGTGAGTAAGGTCGCCAGGGCTCATAGGGGAGGGGGGAAAGGTCGGTAACGCGTGAGCGATGCTTCGTGTGTTGCAAGCGTCCATATGGCTACGGTAACCGCTTACCATCAGGCGGGCCGTATGCTTGTTTACCGACTTAGTTGTATAAAAAAAAAAAAAAAACTGAATAGATCCTACAAAATACTTGTACACTAAAACTATCCGTAATGTCCATATTATGTATGGTAATGTGTTTTTTTTTTTTTTTTTTTATGTCAAAAAGGTTGACAAACAGGCAGACGGTCCACCTGATGGTAAGTGGTCACCGCCGCCTATGGACATTTGCAATACCAGGGGGATTGCCGATGTGTTGCCGACCTTGAAGAGCTCTTTTTACGCCCCTTTTGAAGAACCCCATATCGTAGCGCTGTGTACAGGTGTTTTGTAAAATATCTGTTCAGCTACTTCTTTTGCTGACTGTACACTGTACAGCTTATGTTGTTGACCTTACTAAACATTTTCCACCTAGAATGTACAAACTTAAGAGCATTAACACATAAGCATTGGAAAAGCATCGGATTATTTGTCCATGACAATTCAAACCACAATGCCCTTTGCAGATACCTGTCTTGTCTGGAATGCCCTGCCAAGAGAACTGGAGTTGCATTTGTCTAAGCGACGTGCTAATTGGCTGTATGACGGGATTTTGTGGAATTTACTTGTTGCTGGCTTTTGGTTGCGGTTGGTTTGTGTAGATTTTGGAATGAGTCTTGTGTGTGGAGGGCATTAGCTTGTTTCAAGTCTGTTCTAAAATGAAAATTAATTCATAATTTAAAATTACATTATGTTTGTATGAGAGTGTAATAGCAACGGTCTTGGGTTTTTGGTGAGGAAAATCATCGTGAGGAAACCATACTACGGTGGAACTAGTGGCTCCTGATAACTCAAGTAGAAAATCTGTCATCATGCACTAATCGATTCTAGCAGCTGTACTTGAGAGTCTAACTTCTTAGATTTGTATGCTACTAGGACCTTCGACCATAATTATCAGTAACCGTGAATATTGTGGCCAAACTCAAGCCTATACGATAACGGTAAAAAAAAAACATGCTATTTTGTGGTGTTATGATTATCACTTTTTTTCACATAATCATTTATTATCATTATTTCCGTCCGGGGCTGCCCAATATTTTACTTACAAATAAGCTATATATTTTTCATTTTTTATATCCACAAATCACTACTAGAGAGCAAAACTATAAAGCCTAAATATCTAGAAAACCCTCGCATCCATTTCAATTAGGGTTTAATCAAAATAAAAAGCTTACGGACAATAAAGAACCATCTCCAAAAAAGGGAAAATCACGGTATAAGATACGTCTAATGCTAAATCGTAGTTAGACATAAAATGCTATGTTCTAGGATAAACAATGTGCCTATATAGCCCGCATTCGCTCACATAAAGGGCGAGATAAAGTGAACCCTTCTACCCACGGCTGCGTCTAATTTAGTGAAAAGATAACGATCGCTGTTGTCTTGGTACAAGGTATAGGTGTAGTACCTTCAGGAATATATTCTGCAAATAATTGTGACGTACACGTTGTGCCTCATACAGGTTGTTGTTTTGGTCAGTGACGAGCGACTCAGGGTCAATAATACAAATGACACTGGTGCTAAAAAAAATATAAAAAAAATACTTTTTTTTTTTAAATAATAAAAATAAAAAAATTAAAATTTTGAAAATCATGTAATAAGCTAAAGTGTAGACATAATACTCAACGGGAGTACGAGGGACTAAAGGGGTGGGGCGATGGCGGCTTGCGCTTAGCTCTAGTCTGTGCACGTGCCTAGTAACCATACTTTGCAGTAATTTTATTTCAAATTGAATAAGGTATTTCTCAACATATTTACAGTATTTAATGGAATTAAGTCCATTTTTGGGGAATATATATATTTGTACTACCGCTCCTGGGTCGCTTGTCGCCGACCAAAACAACACCCTGTATATGGCAAGTGTCTATAAGAGTTACTTCAAATTAGAGGTGCAAAGAAGCGCTGCAGTTGCACTACCATCCTCATTTTACCTAATATTTTAATGTGAAAGGAAGTTTGTTTATTTGTTTGTTTGTTTGTTACGCCTTCACGCCTCAACTACATAAACATAACATAAACATAAATATACTTTATTTGTACACCACAAAAACAGTACACAAAAAGAAGGAAAACAAATACAAGAGGAAGTGATACAAAACAGGCGGTCAAGCGATTTCTTCCAGACAACCTTACTACTAAATTACTCAACGGATCATCATGAAATTTGGCATGCAGATTGCCTATGGTATGGAGAAGGACATAGGCTACTTTTTATCCCGGGAACGCAGGTGAAACTGCAGGGGACTGAATTGAATATAATTCGGCTGTAGATTTCATGATGATCCGTCGAGTAGTTGAGGCGTGAAGGTGTAACAAACAAAGAGATACACTTTCGCATTTATGATATTAGGTAGGATTTCTATTAAACTTGATAAATATACTACTACTGGGTTTGTGCTTGCATCATTTTTTTTTTGATCTATAGTTTATTTTTTATAAACATAATCCCCCTTATTACAAAACATGGTTTAAAGTAAAACCAGGTTTTAAAATAGCTTCGTCTCTTTTTATTATATGACGTTAGAAAGTGACCGAATGACAGTAAAACCTGGTTTTGCTTTAATCCACGTTTTGTAATAAGGGGGAATATGTTTGGCCTACAACTCACCCGCATCGCTTGTGTTTTTAATCCAAAATCTTTCAACTGTGGGAGTCGGAGATGCCGTTAAACCGCAACGCGGGAAACGCGTAATTACTGCCCCCAGGACTAAGATAGCGACAAAAATACCGCAAATCTTTCCACTTTAATGTAAACGGTACCGAGGACGATCCATTTCTACTTTTAAGTGCAGATAGAAAGAATTATTGTGAAACTTATTAAAAACTTTAATGAGTTAAATGTCAACCTCTCTAGTATATTTCAAATAGATATGGCTGACATACTTTAGAAGTCATACTTTTTTTGTTCCGGTATTAAAGCGAATCCCACGCGGAGCACGTATCTGCGTGGCTTCAGCTTTAAGTGTATGTATAGACAAAATTCTCAGTATAAATTCACTAAGTGCTTGGGAAGACCTGCTTACTTTTTCGTACAGAGTGCTGCATGTCCCTAGTCGCCAAAAAATTTTTCCCAAAAATCAAAAAAAATATAATCAGGCAAACACTATCAGGAAAATCGAAACTAAAGCGAACGATGGCGATTTTAAGGGGGCAGCACATCTGCTATTTTCGAGTGATGTTGTCGCTTCAGACACACCTGAAACCCTGTCTGCTTTAGAATCAAAACATCCTTCTCCGCTTTCAAATATAAACCTCCCGGATCCCCCATCCAAGAAGCCACAGCGAGCCGCAGCGACACCATTCACACGTAACCGCAGCTTGACCACATTTGGTCGCCACCACGGAGGCTTTCTTTCCTCCATGGTCGCCACATTGTGGTATGGTTGCGTTACGTAGGAATAGACGCTTATAGTTGGCGGTCAAGACGTTAACCAACGGGTCCATCAATAAATCGTAAGTGATAAAAATATATGCCTACAAAGCACTTCTGATATTTTGTGTCACCAGCCCCCCTAAAAAGGAAGCTAAAGCAATATTGCTAACGCAATTATTTTTTTCGAATTCACGGCAGATCTTATGCAATTCATCAATTCCGAATCTTTTATTGAATTGAATTGTATATAATGAGTGACTAGTATACCAAAAAATATTGAAATTATGTAGGATCTGACGAGACTTCGAAAAAATGAATTAGCAATATTGCTTTGGCTTCCTTTTTAGCCCCCCTGGCTGCTAACATTGTGCTAGAAGATGTACTTGAGAGTCAGCAAATTGCAGGACTTTGCGTTCTTATGACTTTTGGCCACATTATTGGAAGATTGTGGTTAAACACGGCAGGGGCACGGCAGTGCCCCCGCCGAGTCGAGCGCGAAGCAAACACTGCCGTACCATCCTTTACTGGAACCATTTCGCCGCATTTTCAGGCCCCTATTTGAGAACCTCTGGATAAGACCCGAACGCAGAAATTTTCGTCATCTAGTAAGCTATAATCACATACTTAAAATCCAAAATTTCAAGTCTGTAGATCATTTAGTTCCGAAGTTAAGCGAAAGCAAAGTTTCACATTTATGAAACTCACTCACTCACTCACTCACTCATGATCATCAAAATAGAACTAGTACTTCCCATAAACTCAGAGAGCTGAAATTTGGTACAGAGTTAGGGTTTAATGACCACATAAAAGGAAAACTATAAAAACTAGGATAATCGAAGATCTGGAGTACCTGGTGACCCTGATTAGAAAACACAAGAGCCCAACCAAACTATTAGAGATCGACATACCGCCTTTACAAAAAATATTCAACTTGGTGGGCCGCTTCATTTTCTACAAAAAGAAGTGAAATCCCATCAAAAACATTCTGTAAAAAACTAGCCAAGTCTCGATGGAGCTGCTTGTTTATCTCTAAAAAGTAATGAAATCTAGACAAAGTCGTGCCAAGTCTAAGGTTCCTTACTGTGATTTCTTTATTATTATAGTTAATGTTGTGTGACTTGGCCGTTGAAGGGCACACAAGGGTACGAAACCAGGTGTTCCATGACACCATTGCACCAGTCTGTACTTGTACCCACTAACGTATAAAGAATGTTCAACGGCCAAGTCACACAACATTAACTATAATAATAAAGAAATCGCAGTAAGGAACCTTAGACTTGGCACGACTTTGTCTAGATTTCATTACTTTTTAGAGATAAACAAGCAGCTCCATCGAGACTTGGCTAGTTTTTTACAGAATGTTTTTGATGGGATAAAATCTTTACAGTATCAGAAAATGGGCATAATAAAAAGCCTACGAATAAAAATAGAATATGACAGGCCAGTTGGCGTGGTTGGTTATTCCTCGTATCATGCCGCAGGTTGTGGGTTCGATTCCCACTAGGACATTTATTTGTGTGCATGAACATGTCTGTAACTACAAACAAAAAAGTCGTATTTGTTGTATATCAGTTATAGGCTTGTCCTTGTGAGTTGTGTGAGTAATGTCCCAGGATATTTATTTACTATGTGACTTAAAATTAGCCTTACTTTTTAAAAATATATGCAACTCGAAGAAAATAAATGTAATCGCAATAGAAAACAAATTCCACCGACCGTTAATTCCATCAAAGATAAATACAACTTACAAAAACATACACACAAGTATACATTTATCAAAATAAACCAAGTAATGTTTTTAAGTATTCACATTTCGACAACACAAAATTACTTGCGGTCCTAGCAAAATATCCAAAGAACGTAACACGCGTACGTAACTTTTTAATCTAATGTTATATTGCGTTAGCATTTTACACAATTACTTTTAAGTTTAATTTTAGTCATTCCAGACAGTCTCTATGTTTTACTTGTATTATGCCAGGTTTACACGGATTAAGTAGCTTTAGTATGATGTAAGTATTTACGTCAGGAGAATGAGAAGCAAGCGAGGGTCCAAGTCTGCTATAACAGTTGTGTTTCAATGTCCTAAGGCGATGATAGCTCAGTGGTAGTGACGTCGGATACCGAGACGAAGGTCCCGGGTTCGAATCCTACAATGAGCTTGAGCTTTCGGTGACCGAAAACATCGTGACGAAACTATAGCACGGTTGTAAGTTACTTTGTAGTACCCATCTGGCTGGCTACCACCCTCGAGTTGATAATCTGTCGCCAAGCACCTATCGTTGTGTTCCGATAGCTGCACTTGAGAGCAGTTCCTTCTAGGCATTGTGTGCACCTTCGGCCACATCATCACTTACCATGGTGAGATTGTGGTCAAACACAGGCCTATAGATAGTAAAAAAAAACTATAAGTGCTTAGTCTAATTGGTAGTCTAATTCATTAGCGTCAAAAGCCATTATGAAATTTGTAGGCAACGCACATGGTTCAATCACAGTGGAGTCGTAATGGGATCGTGTCAAAACGTCGTCACTGGATTAATACCTCTGGGATTACGAATGTATTGCAGATTTAAGTCAACTGACTCAATTGCATCTTTGTACACCTACACACTAACTTGGCAAACATCCATACGGTCCGTCTGATGTTAAGCGGTTACAATAGCCTGTAGAAAGCTTGCTACTCCAGGGATAATGTGTTGCTGTCCCGAAAAAAATCAAATCACACCCAGAAAGGGTTGAGGAGAGTCGCTGTGCTGGCAGCAGGAGGGATAACGCGCAGTGTCATTTCGTAATACAATGCTGGTCCCGGATACTGCCTGCACATCGCCTCCTCAAGGAGCTCTGGCGACCTTACTCACTACAAGAACACAACACACCACAATGAAATTGTATTTGTTTTTATGCTTGTGTTTTTTACTTTGTAAAAACTTTAGATATATATATAATAGTCAATATATCTAGTCAGATTATTATAGATTTAAAAAATTTTACCTTGCTGAGTTTCTTGCCTGTTCTTCTCAGTTGAAGGCCGACTTCCGAACTGGTGGTAACTTTAGTAGCTTTGACCTTCATAAGTACCCCGCTAGGGCCTAAATTAAATGAATAGCTATGACTTTGAATAAAGGTTCAAGTTTCTTATTCTTCAGAATTTCACAAGGTTGTCTACCCTTCCATCAGATTTATATGGAGGCACGATAAAATGTGTCAATTTTTTAATCATTTAATATAATATTGTTTATAATAAAAAATTGTTTACCACTCAATTACACAGTTATTGTCTGTGAGACGAAATTAAGAACTTAATAAATAAAACTCATTTTCTTTCTATTCAAAAGAGTAGTCGATTAGCTGTGTTAGCCTATTTAATAGAACCTATATATAATTCGCTGTACTCTTGAGCTACGATAAGACTTGTTTGTTTTACTAAACAGGTTTAAACGTAGCTTAAAAACATTCAGAAGGCTTTATTTGTGAATAAAGCACCAGGAGACGTGACTCGAATGAGTAGCTCGCATAGATTAGTAACGTTTTTGTCGTTTAATATTCATGCTGTATCTAGTCTTATCTTGGCTTACTTATTATGTTGTCAAAAATAAAAATATTCATATATAGGGTGACTGGTAATTAGTAAGCGATACTTAGACACATGATTGTACTCATGATAACAAACAACTTTCCCAAGGACTTTTTTTTACTTACTTAGCACATGAGCCCATAATATTTCGTTTTAGTACCTAACAACAATAGGAGTACACACACACAGCTAAAGCAATATTGCTAACGCAATTCATTTTTTCGAATTATCGGCAGATCCTACGTAATTTCAATATTTTTTGGTATACTAGTCACTCATTATATACAATTCAATTCAATAAAAGATTCGGAATTGATGAATTGCATAAGATCTGCCGTAAATTCAAAAATATGAATTGCGTTAGCAATATTGCTTTAGCTTCCTTTTTAGGGGGGCAGCTTTTATTTAATTTTGTTATTTTGCCCTATTTGTTTCTTTGGGAAAGCTGTTTGTTATCATGAGTATAATCATGTGTCTAAGTATCGTTTACTAACTACCAGTCACCCTATATAGACACCGCAGAAAACATTGCGGGTTCGAATCCTAACAAATATTATAAATGCGAATGTGATCTTGTTTGTTTGATTGTTACACTTTCACGGTTCTACTACTCAACCAATCATTATGAAAGGCATACAGATAGCCTATGGTATGGAGCAGGACATAAGCTACTTTTAATCCCGGGAACGCGTATGAAACCGCGGGGATAGCAACTTTTTTTGAATTTCCAATATCCTCTTACAACAATATATGTTAATATAAGATGGTCGTCAATTGACATTTCCGATCTCGGCTGCACGCAGCAGTGCTGCCACTGCGTGTGGTGCTGCGCAGCAGTGCTGCCTGCCACGCTGATTCCGAACAAGGCGGCAGTGTTGCGCTGTGTTCATTCAGTTTCATGGAGAATTTATCTGTTTTCATTTTTTTTTATAATACGAAGTCGGTAAACAAGGATACGGCCTGCCTGATGGTAAGCGGTTACCGTAGCCATATGGACGCTTGCAACACACGAAGCACCGCTCACGCGTTACCGACCTTTCCCCCCTCCCCAATGATCTCTGGCGAGCTTACTCACGCGCAGGAACACAACTTTACACAACATAAAGTTATTTGGCTGCGGTATTCTGACGGTACGCGCATGGAGGGGCGAGCAGGTACGCGATCTGCACGAGAGCCCGCCCCCCTCTGTAGCGCAGGTCGCGGCCACCGTGGGGTTTTAGCCGGTAAAAGTCCGGCATAACCTGGCCGCTCCCCCCCAGGGCGGTCGGGTATCCTAGGAGGATATCTCCACGTTAATAAAAAAAAAACAATATTTAAGGTACTTTCCCTCCATGTGGTATAGCCGTGGGACGCCCTGCATATGGTGGAAATACTTTCCCAGTCGGGCTGCTCCGAATTTCGAAGTAGAGAACCTTTTATGCCAAGCCTCTGTTATATTTACTTTATCTGAAATTACCACAGAATTGAATATGTAATGTATTTATTTTATCCGTACTGATTGAAACAATTTGTAATTTACTTAATTCATTTTTATTTGCATACCAACGCAGCTTTATTTAATTTCGAGTGAAAATTAAATAGTTCGATACAATATTCAACACTGGCCGCAAGTGTTGATAAAGTTGATTATGAATATTTTCAATTTTCATGTAAATAAAGACTAGGTACAGTCGAGGTCTGAAAATGTTTACCACCTTACGGTCTGTAATCGCTTGCATATTTCTGTTCCATAAGGTTGACCGCAAATAAAATGACAATTCGATATTGGTAGACTTGGATTTATTTGACATGAAAAGTATTAAAAAGAGGTTTTATACTAGGTATAGCATAAATAAAGAAATCTTTATTTTGTAGGTAATTTTAGATTTAAAAGATAGAAAATGCTTGTTACGCTTTCACTACTAACTACATAACCAATCATCATGAAATTTGGCTTGCAGATAGCCTATGGTATGGAGAAGGACGTAGGCTACGTACTTTTTACCAAGGGAACGCGGGTGAAACCGCAGGGGACAGCTAGTTTCTATATAAAAATACAAACATTTTAAATAAAATATAAATGTATTAATATTGTTTTTTTTATTAAAATCTGGTATAGGCTCCATCAGCAGCTATGACGGCACGTAGTCTATCGGGCATGGAGGCTACAAGACTTGCACATAGATCAGTGCCCCTGATGTCTTCCCATACTCGACAACAATGTGACGATAGAGCTTGAGGGCTTCTTTCATTTTGGGTGTCCCAACGCTGAACCATTAAGCCCCATAAATTTTCTATGGGGTTTAAATCAGCAGAACGGGCAGGCCACTGAATCAGCCGCATGTCCCGATGCAGGTTGAACCACTCCATAGTAGCTCGGGCCGTGTGTATTGGGGCATTATCTTGCATATAATTAATATGCGAAACATCGGCAACGGGATAAACCGCTCGCACCGTCGGTACCATCACTTCTTCCAAAATTGAAATATAGCATTATTCGCCGTTGCTCTATTTTCCATCACCGCTAATTCGCCGACGCCGTCAGAGCTCATCCATCCCCATAAGTTGACAGTAATGCGACCCGATTCATTGTTAGGAACGACATGAGCTTCATTGCATCGCGTACGATTGTAACGCCATAAAGTTAGTCTGCCTAGTTGGCTTGATTTAAACGTCTTCTCATCGGTAAATATAACTGTAGACCAATCGAAATCAAGATATTGCCGCGCAAAATTAAGTCGAGTTACTTTGTGGTGAGGCTTAAGTTCTGCTTTGATGGCATGGTGCCTGAAGTGCAGGCCAACACGGTGTAAAGCTCGTCTAATCGTGCGAGGATTCACATCATACAAAGCAGCAAAATTTCGAGTAGGTGTGAAGCCATTCTCTTTGTAACTTTGAGCCATGTTAGTAACTTGTGCATTGCTCAATATTGGTCTACGACCTGAATTACTTCTGTGATCAATGATCTCTCCTTCGTCTCCATGTCGCCGGATCCAAAATCTTACGGTGAATCGAGATATATTAAGTTCTCTTGATATAGCACTAATATTCCAACCGCCTTCATGCAAAAAAATGATTTCTGCCCTTTGCTGCATAGTTAAACTTGCCATTATTTTTATTAGCTTTGCTTTTTATTGCGATTTTTATTGAATTACAAACGCTTGACAAATGTCACGATAAAATAATAAAAAAAAAACATTTGAATAAATGAATTTCCATAATCAAAAAATCATTGAAAGCCTTTTTGCTATGTTCGATACTCACAAAATTTCACAATTTTAAAATGTAATATGTTTGTTGATATGACATATTAAACCTTAATGCGCGCGGTAGGGGATGGAATTGAGTTTGAAATGTGATAAACATTTTTAGACCCCGACTGTACATATTTTTCAGTATTCCTATTGTTTTGTTTATTGAAGTGAAAAATTCTTTAGTGGCGTTTTGCAGTTTTTGGGATGGGTAAAAAATATTAAACTCGCGTCAGATGTCACGTAACCCTGATCGAAAATTCGTAAGACGGAGGGAGAGTAGTTGCAAATTAGACTGTATTTATACTGGGGTTATGTTCAAATTCTTATAATATTCTCTAGCTAGCTGGATGGTAGGTACCGTTTTTGTTCCCATTTTAAGTTAATAAAAAAATCTTATTCAAAAGTATTACATGTACATACATGTATGTTGAACTAGCTTTCCCTTGTATAAAAACACTATGAGAAAAATGTCTAGTTTCAAAAATGCACAACGAATTCAAGTTTTCACTTCTGCCGGCACTCCCGGAGTGCAACCCGTTGTTTTTTTTATTCTTGACTAGCAACCCGCCCCGGTTTCACACGGGTAGCTGAGTAGTTTTATCCGAGCGAGCGGTACGAATTTTTCCGATATGTTCAACAACCATCGTCATTTTTCAGCCAACTTACAGAAAACGTTAATGAATTATACACCTTCCTCATACATCATTTCGTCCATTGGTGAAAACCTTATGGTAATCCGTTCAGTAGTTTTTAAGTTTATGCCAGTTGCAGCGCCGACTTTGAATTTTTATATTATTAGTTATGTAAGGCTTTTTGTAGAAAAATTTCAGTAGATCCTGTAACGTTGCACTTGCAAGTTACATAAATAAATATAAGTATAGTTAGAAAACCTTTAATAAAACTTAATTACACTTAAATTAAAATAATATTTACAACTTATTCTAAAACATAATTAAATATAACCTATTAAACTAATAAAACCTAAAAATCTAAATACTTAATAAATATTATTGTACGGAATCTACAAGTACGTATTAATGATGATGGTTCCCGCACCTACGCATCCCTAACAAATCTAACGGGTTTGCGAGCTGCGCCGGCGCGGCGGCCAACGCCCAGTCGTTCAGTTCGAGAATTCTCCACGGCCAGTGCGCTTTGAGACTTCACAGGTGACGGCTGCGTCACTTGCTTCGAATTTTGTATCTAGTTTAATATCACGTGGAATCCCGCTAGGGTAAGTTCCCATGTATTATCTATCTGATTCTCCATTGTAAGGTGTTCTAGCTTTCTATCTTTCCTATCCATGCTAGCGCTGCTTCCTTTTTATTGTTTGTCAGGGACACTGTAACCTAGATTCAAACCTACCTACACAGTTGCGCAGCAAACGCTTTAGCCTTTTGTTTCTGGCCTTCCAGGATTTACGTCTACATTTACGCCTACCTTGCATCTACCTATGCAGCTTGATAACTAGCTGTGGAACGCTGAGGGACCTACCTCCTGTACTGCCTGCCTGGACTACCTACTCCCGCTGACATCCTGGGAGCTGGACCAGACCGAAGCGAAAACTGAAGCTGCTACTTCTACCTTAGTTCAGGCCAGTGTTCCCCCTGTTAAAAACTGTACCCCCTGTGAAATCTGGACGTGAGGCGGCCACAGAATTTTAGGCAATTAAATGTTTCATTGGACTAATTTCCATTGTTTCATTTAATCGAACCCTACCTACCTATCTGTTGGCGTCCCCCTAAGGGACTTGCCACAGTGGCGCTCTTTACGTGTGTTTCTAGTGGCCTATTCACGTCTAGATTATTCCAGAAGTCAGCAGCTAGTACAATCATCTATCTACCTACATATTGTACTGTGAACGTGAAGGTGACATTGCAGAATAGCGAACTGGTACGTACTATCTTATTTTATTTTTTTATGTGACCGCTTACCCTGATTTTTTCTTTTCTCATTTTTCATTACCTATCATTGTTAACTGCTACGTATTAGTATCTTCCTACTAATTGTGTTAATGATTGAGTAATTTTGTTATATAGTAACTATTTGAATATTCTAAACCGTTATTATTAGTACCTACCTACTGATAATAATTAATATATGCTAAAACTAAATTGTAAAATTAAATCTATTGTTTGTTATACGTAACAGTTCGCATACCTAAATTCATTCATTTCATACCTTTTCGTTTCTTTCATCTTTTCGTTTTCATTTCATTTTCATTCATTCAAAGAAAAAAAAAAAAAAAAAAAACATTTCAATTTTAATTTTATTTGCTTTGACCATCACCTAATCGTAGATAAGCTTATTTTCTCATCTTGTAAAGAACACCAATCATTCATTTCTCATTATATTCATTAACTACTTAAGTAAATCGTCTAGTTAATCATGGGAACTCATACTATTAAATTCTTTTTGCTAAACAAAAACGAATTAACCTACGAAGTACTCATTAGAGGCGAGGAACCTGCATCAACCGTACTTGGATTACGTAAACAAATAAATAAATTAACACCGCTTATACCTACTTCTGATATTTGTGAATCTGGAATCGATCCGGATATTGATATTTCTGGCGTTAGCACTTCCTTAAGTGAATTTACATCGCGAGTTAAATCGTTAGAGGAGAAGTACGATTCAAATCTCTTTGAACGCACTAGAGCGTTGGGTAATCATCTATATCACCGTCTAAAAAGAATAGATTGCACGGACTCTAAACATTTAGAAAGAGTGAGGGCTTTGTCGAAAAATGTTACGAACTTGATTAATAAAATTTTTACTATTAATAAATCGGCTAATCCGATTCCTAGCTGTGAGCCTGTTGTAGACGTTGAACAGACATCGTCGTCGCTAGACTCTGTACAAAACGTAACGATACATTGTGACCGCTCGCATTTAAATGATATACAAAAAATAAAATTTAACGGCAAAACGTGTGTACATGCATTTGTCCAGAGAGTGAACGAGTGTAGTACTGCTAGAAACATATCGCCTTCTAAATTAATGAACTATGCTACGGAAATATTCACGGACGATGCGTTACATTGGTTTCGTAGTATTAAAGACAGTGTTACTACTTGGGATGAGTTAATTTCTTTACTGATTGAGGATTTTAGTCATTTTGATTTCGACTACCGGCTATTGTCTGAGATACGAAACAGAACACAGGGTGATTCTGAAAATATTACTATATATTTTGCTAAAATGTCTGAATTATTTTCCAGGCTAACTAAAAAGATTTCTGAACAAGAGAAATTAGACATCTTAATGCACAATATTAGACCGTGTTACTCTAGCGTACTAGCTTCTAATTCTTCAACTATCAATTCTATCGATAATTTAAGAACCATTTGTAAGAACTTTGAAAAAATTCAGTCTTTGACTTCTCAATTTAAAGAACCTCCTAGAGTGTCTACTGATACGTTAGCTCCTGATCTAGCATTTTCAAAAACGTCTGAACCTAGTACTAGCAGATCTAATACATATAATCAAAATAGATACAATAGTTACAATTCTAATAAATCTAATAGTAATTTTTACAACAAGAAATATAACTATAAAAATCAACCAACAAATAATACTAATTATTCAGGTGTAGCTGCTATTGCTTCTTCTAATTCTAATACTAAAAATGTTTTCTGCCCTCGCTGCCGTAACTCTGAACACTCTTTGAAGCAATGTAAAGCTGATAGGTTCCCCATTTGCTTTAAATGTGGAACAATGAATGTCACTTACCCTGAATGTCCTAAATGTAAATCTCAATCTAATTCAAAAAAACTAGCTACTGAAGATTGCTGTAATATAAATGAGGTAAAAAACTTAACTAAAACTACTGATTCTACTAAAACTAAAAATTTTGATGAAAAGGATTGGAAAGCCTGGCTTTCAACTATTAAAATTTTCTTTTCTAGTTATTTCATTACAACAATCTTCGATAAAAAACCTATTGATGATGTTCGTCCTTACGCGGCTATCCAAGTAGGCGACAAAAACCTCTGCGGTTTACTCGATTCTGGTTCTACAGTAACTATTCTAGGTAATAATGCTCATCTAAATTTAATTTCACTAGGTCATACAGTCATTAATAACGATGTTGTGAGAACTTTTACTGCTGCTGGTGGACAAAGTATGGTTTCTATAGGATACATTAATCTTCCAGTTACTTTTGAAAACCAATTTCACTTACTAAAAGCATACGTTGTTCCGACTGTTAAATCAAATTTAATTATAGGCATTGATTTTTGGACAAAATTTAATCTATTTCCTAAATTTTCAAATTCTATATCTCTGCACGATGCTACTAGTTATGATGGTGATGTGACTACTGTAACTGATGCTAAAAGTATACTACAGTCCTATAATGAACTAACTGAATGTCAGCGAGTTACTGCTGATAACATTATAGAACAGTTTAAAAATATCTCAACTGAAAAACGTGGTTTAGGTAGAACTAACTTAGTATCACATACTATTGATACTGGCGATGCCTTACCTATTCGGCAAAGATACTATCGCGTTTCGCCTGAAAAACAACGTATCTTATCTGAACAACTAGACGAGATGCTGTCGCTGGGTGTCGTTGAGGAATGTGAGAGTCCATGGTCTTCACCTGTATTATTAACTCCTAAGAAGGATGGCAAGCTCAGATTCTGTCTAGACAGTCGTAAGCTAAATTCTGTTACGAAAAAAGACGCATATAAATTACCTTATATTTCAGAAATTCTAGATAACCTAAAAAATGCTAAATACCTAAGTAGCATAGACCTATCTAAGGCCTACTGGCAAGTGCCTATTTCTGAGAATGATCGGAATAAAACTGCATTCTATATTCCTCATCGTGGCACCTTTAGATTTGTGACTATGCCCTTCGG
Source organism: Polyploca ridens (assembly GCA_951394255.1). Classification (NCBI taxonomy): domain Eukaryota; kingdom Metazoa; phylum Arthropoda; class Insecta; order Lepidoptera; family Drepanidae; genus Polyploca; species Polyploca ridens. Next base: position 17,820,721 of record OX596248.1, read on the forward strand.
ATTGACAAATTCTCCCGCTACTCAACAAAGACTTGTTGATACTCTTTTCTATGGGCCTGAATTTGAAAACTCAGTCTTTGTATACATCGATGATATCGTCATATGCTCGGCTCAATTCGAAAATCACATTTCCCTGCTTTTAAAAGTAATTAAGAAACTAACAATGGCTAATCTGACTATTAACTACGAAAAATCCGTATTTTTCCGTACGGAACTTAAATATCTAGGCTATGTTGTTGATTCTAAAGGTCTTCACGTCGATCCTAATAAAATTGACACCATTTTAAATTACCCTACTCCTACAAATAAAAAAGAAGTAAAAAGATTTCTAGGAATTGCTTCTTGGTACCGTAAATTTGTCCCTAAATTTAGCTCTATTGCTGGTCCTTTGAATAAGCTAACTTCTACTAATAAAAAATCTAATCCTTTTCTTTGGACTACTGAAGCTGAGGAGTCTTTCACTAAACTCAAAGAACTTCTTGTATCTGCCCCAATCCTATCATGCCCTAACTTTGACCTACCGTTCGAAGTACACACTGACGCTAGTGACTATGGTGTTGGAGGATTACTAACGCAGACTATTGACGGAGTTGAACATCCTATCGCCTACACTAGTAGAACCTTGACAGGTCCAGAGAAAAACTATAGCATCACTGAGAGAGAGGCTCTTGCTGTCTTGGTGGCTTTGGAACACTGGAGATGCTATCTCGATAATGGTACTAAGTTTACTGTCTATACAGACCATTCAGCACTCAAGTGGTTTCTTAATCTAAATAACCCTACTGGACGCTTAGCTAGATGGGGTGTTCGTCTATCTGCATTTAACTTTGAAATGAAACACCGTCGAGGTGTTGATAATATTATACCGGATGCTTTGTCTCGCGTTTGCCAAATTTCAGCCATTGATAATAATCTAAACACTACATTAACTACAAATGATCAATGGTATCTAAACATATACAATGGTTCTCAAAATTCTCCTACCTCTTTTCCAAACTACTTAGTCAAGAATAATCGTTTATTTCGCTTCATGAAAACTCATCATCCTCTAAATAAAGAGTTCGAGTGGAAAGAAGTTGTTCCTGCAGAATATAGAACAAAAATTATATCTGAAAACCATTCTGAACCAACCGCTGGTCATTTTGGTATTTTTAAAACTTATAAGCGCATCAGTCTTAGGTACTACTGGCCTGGTATGCACGCTAACGTAGTAACAGCTGTAACATCCTGTGATACCTGTATATCACATAAACACCAAAACCACGCTGCCTTAGGTGAAATGGGTCGGCCCAAACACTGTTCGAGACCTTTTCAAACTATAAGCATAGATTTAGTAGGACCTCTACCGCCTACTAGAAAACTAAACTGCTACATCTTAGTCGTGACTTGTTGTTTTAGTAAGTATTGCTTATTATTTCCAATCAAGCGCGCGACTGCAGAAATTGTTACTAAGATCTTAGAAGAACAAGTATTTCTAATACATGGCATTCCTTCTACTGTGATACTTGATAACGGTAAACAATTTATAAGTGCTACGTTAAAACAGATGTTTGAAAAATATAAAGTACCTAAATTACACTTCACTCCTAAGTATTCACCTCATGTTAATACAGTTGAACGCTACAATAAGACTGTTATGACTGCTATCTCCACATTTATTTCTAACGATCAACGTATTTGGGATCAACTTGTACCAAAAATCCAATTCGCTGTGAATAGTTCTGTAAACGAGGTAACAGGCTACACTCCTTCCTTTCTAGTGTACGGGCGTGAATTAGTTACTTGTGGTTCACATTATATCGATACTGAGAACGATAACGACGTCATCTTTCAACCTCGAGATTCCTACGCTGAGAATATTGGTGTGCTTTCTAGTATCTTTAATAAAGTACAATCACTACTACTACAGGCTCATAGTAGGAATTGTCAACAATATAATTTACGCAGAAGACCTGCTGAATTTAATATTGGTGACGTTATCTGGAAAAGGACTTTTTATCAAAGTGATAAAGACAAGTATTTTAATAAAAAATTAGCTCCTAAATTCATAAAATGTAAAATCATTGATAAAAAGTCTCCTCTGGTCTATGAATTAGCAGATATGTCTGGAAAACTACTAGGTTCCTGGCATATCAAAGATATGAAACTTATTAACTATAAAGAATAAAATAAAACCTATATACTAGCCTTAAAATTAGATTAAAACTATTACCTAAACTGTAGTGTACTAAAGAAACATAAGTATTTTAGTACACCTAACTTATTGTTTGAGTATAACTTAAAATTTACTAATTATACTCTGTTTGTAAGGATCTCAAGTCATTAATAGTAAGATTTGATGATGTTATGAAAGAAGATGGTATGATGCGTGAAGTATAGAATGTAGTCTGTGAGTAATGATAAGTTTAGTATGAAATAATAGGTAGTAGTCGGATTTTGCAGTCTAGTATGCAAAATCCTTCGTTTTTTGGCGGGGTACTGTAACGTTGCACTTGCAAGTTACATAAATAAATATAAGTATAGTTAGAAAACCTTTAATAAAACTTAATTACACTTAAATTAAAATAATATTTACAACTTATTCTAAAACATAATTAAATATAACCTATTAAACTAATAAAACCTAAAAATCTAAATACTTAATAAATATTATTGTACGGAATCTACAAGTACGTATTAATGATGATGGTTCCCGCACCTACGCATCCCTAACAAATCTAACGGGTTTGCGAGCTGCGCCGGCGCGGCGGCCAACGCCCAGTCGTTCAGTTCGAGAATTCTCCACGGCCAGTGCGCTTTGAGACTTCACAGGTGACGGCTGCGTCACTTGCTTCGAATTTTGTATCTAGTTTAATATCACGTGGAATCCCGCTAGGGTAAGTTCCCATGTATTATCTATCTGATTCTCCATTGTAAGGTGTTCTAGCTTTCTATCTTTCCTATCCATGCTAGCGCTGCTTCCTTTTTATTGTTTGTCAGGGACACTGTAACCTAGATTCAAACCTACCTACACAGTTGCGCAGCAAACGCTTTAGCCTTTTGTTTCTGGCCTTCCAGGATTTACGTCTACATTTACGCCTACCTTGCATCTACCTATGCAGCTTGATAACTAGCTGTGGAACGCTGAGGGACCTACCTCCTGTACTGCCTGCCTGGACTACCTACTCCCGCTGACATCCTGGGAGCTGGACCAGACCGAAGCGAAAACTGAAGCTGCTACTTCTACCTTAGTTCAGGCCAGTGTTCCCCCTGTTAAAAACTGTACCCCCTGTGAAATCTGGACGTGAGGCGGCCACAGAATTTTAGGCAATTAAATGTTTCATTGGACTAATTTCCATTGTTTCATTTAATCGAACCCTACCTACCTATCTGTTGGCGTCCCCCTAAGGGACTTGCCACAGTGGCGCTCTTTACGTGTGTTTCTAGTGGCCTATTCACGTCTAGATTATTCCAGAAGTCAGCAGCTAGTACAATCATCTATCTACCTACATATTGTACTGTGAACGTGAAGGTGACATTGCAGAATAGCGAACTGGTACGTACTATCTTATTTTATTTTTTTATGTGACCGCTTACCCTGATTTTTTCTTTTCTCATTTTTCATTACCTATCATTGTTAACTGCTACGTATTAGTATCTTCCTACTAATTGTGTTAATGATTGAGTAATTTTGTTATATAGTAACTATTTGAATATTCTAAACCGTTATTATTAGTACCTACCTACTGATAATAATTAATATATGCTAAAACTAAATTGTAAAATTAAATCTATTGTTTGTTATACGTAACAGTTCGCATACCTAAATTCATTCATTTCATACCTTTTCGTTTCTTTCATCTTTTCGTTTTCATTTCATTTTCATTCATTCAAAGAAAAAAAAAAAAAAAAAAACATTTCAATTTTAATTTTATTTGCTTTGACCATCACCTAATCGTAGATAAGCTTATTTTCTCATCTTGTAAAGAACACCAATCATTCATTTCTCATTATATTCATTAACTACTTAAGTAAATCGTCTAGTTAATCATGGGAACTCATACTATTAAATTCTTTTTGCTAAACAAAAACGAATTAACCTACGAAGTACTCATTAGAGGCGAGGAACCTGCATCAACCGTACTTGGATTACGTAAACAAATAAATAAATTAACACCGCTTATACCTACTTCTGATATTTGTGAATCTGGAATCGATCCGGATATTGATATTTCTGGCGTTAGCACTTCCTTAAGTGAATTTACATCGCGAGTTAAATCGTTAGAGGAGAAGTACGATTCAAATCTCTTTGAACGCACTAGAGCGTTGGGTAATCATCTATATCACCGTCTAAAAAGAATAGATTGCACGGACTCTAAACATTTAGAAAGAGTGAGGGCTTTGTCGAAAAATGTTACGAACTTGATTAATAAAATTTTTACTATTAATAAATCGGCTAATCCGATTCCTAGCTGTGAGCCTGTTGTAGACGTTGAACAGACATCGTCGTCGCTAGACTCTGTACAAAACGTAACGATACATTGTGACCGCTCGCATTTAAATGATATACAAAAAATAAAATTTAACGGCAAAACGTGTGTACATGCATTTGTCCAGAGAGTGAACGAGTGTAGTACTGCTAGAAACATATCGCCTTCTAAATTAATGAACTATGCTACGGAAATATTCACGGACGATGCGTTACATTGGTTTCGTAGTATTAAAGACAGTGTTACTACTTGGGATGAGTTAATTTCTTTACTGATTGAGGATTTTAGTCATTTTGATTTCGACTACCGGCTATTGTCTGAGATACGAAACAGAACACAGGGTGATTCTGAAAATATTACTATATATTTTGCTAAAATGTCTGAATTATTTTCCAGGCTAACTAAAAAGATTTCTGAACAAGAGAAATTAGACATCTTAATGCACAATATTAGACCGTGTTACTCTAGCGTACTAGCTTCTAATTCTTCAACTATCAATTCTATCGATAATTTAAGAACCATTTGTAAGAACTTTGAAAAAATTCAGTCTTTGACTTCTCAATTTAAAGAACCTCCTAGAGTGTCTACTGATACGTTAGCTCCTGATCTAGCATTTTCAAAAACGTCTGAACCTAGTACTAGCAGATCTAATACATATAATCAAAATAGATACAATAGTTACAATTCTAATAAATCTAATAGTAATTTTTACAACAAGAAATATAACTATAAAAATCAACCAACAAATAATACTAATTATTCAGGTGTAGCTGCTATTGCTTCTTCTAATTCTAATACTAAAAATGTTTTCTGCCCTCGCTGCCGTAACTCTGAACACTCTTTGAAGCAATGTAAAGCTGATAGGTTCCCCATTTGCTTTAAATGTGGAACAATGAATGTCACTTACCCTGAATGTCCTAAATGTAAATCTCAATCTAATTCAAAAAAACTAGCTACTGAAGATTGCTGTAATATAAATGAGGTAAAAAACTTAACTAAAACTACTGATTCTACTAAAACTAAAAATTTTGATGAAAAGGATTGGAAAGCCTGGCTTTCAACTATTAAAATTTTCTTTTCTAGTTATTTCATTACAACAATCTTCGATAAAAAACCTATTGATGATGTTCGTCCTTACGCGGCTATCCAAGTAGGCGACAAAAACCTCTGCGGTTTACTCGATTCTGGTTCTACAGTAACTATTCTAGGTAATAATGCTCATCTAAATTTAATTTCACTAGGTCATACAGTCATTAATAACGATGTTGTGAGAACTTTTACTGCTGCTGGTGGACAAAGTATGGTTTCTATAGGATACATTAATCTTCCAGTTACTTTTGAAAACCAATTTCACTTACTAAAAGCATACGTTGTTCCGACTGTTAAATCAAATTTAATTATAGGCATTGATTTTTGGACAAAATTTAATCTATTTCCTAAATTTTCAAATTCTATATCTCTGCACGATGCTACTAGTTATGATGGTGATGTGACTACTGTAACTGATGCTAAAAGTATACTACAGTCCTATAATGAACTAACTGAATGTCAGCGAGTTACTGCTGATAACATTATAGAACAGTTTAAAAATATCTCAACTGAAAAACGTGGTTTAGGTAGAACTAACTTAGTATCACATACTATTGATACTGGCGATGCCTTACCTATTCGGCAAAGATACTATCGCGTTTCGCCTGAAAAACAACGTATCTTATCTGAACAACTAGACGAGATGCTGTCGCTGGGTGTCGTTGAGGAATGTGAGAGTCCATGGTCTTCACCTGTATTATTAACTCCTAAGAAGGATGGCAAGCTCAGATTCTGTCTAGACAGTCGTAAGCTAAATTCTGTTACGAAAAAAGACGCATATAAATTACCTTATATTTCAGAAATTCTAGATAACCTAAAAAATGCTAAATACCTAAGTAGCATAGACCTATCTAAGGCCTACTGGCAAGTGCCTATTTCTGAGAATGATCGGAATAAAACTGCATTCTATATTCCTCATCGTGGCACCTTTAGATTTGTGACTATGCCCTTCGGATTGACAAATTCTCCCGCTACTCAACAAAGACTTGTTGATACTCTTTTCTATGGGCCTGAATTTGAAAACTCAGTCTTTGTATACATCGATGATATCGTCATATGCTCGGCTCAATTCGAAAATCACATTTCCCTGCTTTTAAAAGTAATTAAGAAACTAACAATGGCTAATCTGACTATTAACTACGAAAAATCCGTATTTTTCCGTACGGAACTTAAATATCTAGGCTATGTTGTTGATTCTAAAGGTCTTCACGTCGATCCTAATAAAATTGACACCATTTTAAATTACCCTACTCCTACAAATAAAAAAGAAGTAAAAAGATTTCTAGGAATTGCTTCTTGGTACCGTAAATTTGTCCCTAAATTTAGCTCTATTGCTGGTCCTTTGAATAAGCTAACTTCTACTAATAAAAAATCTAATCCTTTTCTTTGGACTACTGAAGCTGAGGAGTCTTTCACTAAACTCAAAGAACTTCTTGTATCTGCCCCAATCCTATCATGCCCTAACTTTGACCTACCGTTCGAAGTACACACTGACGCTAGTGACTATGGTGTTGGAGGATTACTAACGCAGACTATTGACGGAGTTGAACATCCTATCGCCTACACTAGTAGAACCTTGACAGGTCCAGAGAAAAACTATAGCATCACTGAGAGAGAGGCTCTTGCTGTCTTGGTGGCTTTGGAACACTGGAGATGCTATCTCGATAATGGTACTAAGTTTACTGTCTATACAGACCATTCAGCACTCAAGTGGTTTCTTAATCTAAATAACCCTACTGGACGCTTAGCTAGATGGGGTGTTCGTCTATCTGCATTTAACTTTGAAATGAAACACCGTCGAGGTGTTGATAATATTATACCGGATGCTTTGTCTCGCGTTTGCCAAATTTCAGCCATTGATAATAATCTAAACACTACATTAACTACAAATGATCAATGGTATCTAAACATATACAATGGTTCTCAAAATTCTCCTACCTCTTTTCCAAACTACTTAGTCAAGAATAATCGTTTATTTCGCTTCATGAAAACTCATCATCCTCTAAATAAAGAGTTCGAGTGGAAAGAAGTTGTTCCTGCAGAATATAGAACAAAAATTATATCTGAAAACCATTCTGAACCAACCGCTGGTCATTTTGGTATTTTTAAAACTTATAAGCGCATCAGTCTTAGGTACTACTGGCCTGGTATGCACGCTAACGTAGTAACAGCTGTAACATCCTGTGATACCTGTATATCACATAAACACCAAAACCACGCTGCCTTAGGTGAAATGGGTCGGCCCAAACACTGTTCGAGACCTTTTCAAACTATAAGCATAGATTTAGTAGGACCTCTACCGCCTACTAGAAAACTAAACTGCTACATCTTAGTCGTGACTTGTTGTTTTAGTAAGTATTGCTTATTATTTCCAATCAAGCGCGCGACTGCAGAAATTGTTACTAAGATCTTAGAAGAACAAGTATTTCTAATACATGGCATTCCTTCTACTGTGATACTTGATAACGGTAAACAATTTATAAGTGCTACGTTAAAACAGATGTTTGAAAAATATAAAGTACCTAAATTACACTTCACTCCTAAGTATTCACCTCATGTTAATACAGTTGAACGCTACAATAAGACTGTTATGACTGCTATCTCCACATTTATTTCTAACGATCAACGTATTTGGGATCAACTTGTACCAAAAATCCAATTCGCTGTGAATAGTTCTGTAAACGAGGTAACAGGCTACACTCCTTCCTTTCTAGTGTACGGGCGTGAATTAGTTACTTGTGGTTCACATTATATCGATACTGAGAACGATAACGACGTCATCTTTCAACCTCGAGATTCCTACGCTGAGAATATTGGTGTGCTTTCTAGTATCTTTAATAAAGTACAATCACTACTACTACAGGCTCATAGTAGGAATTGTCAACAATATAATTTACGCAGAAGACCTGCTGAATTTAATATTGGTGACGTTATCTGGAAAAGGACTTTTTATCAAAGTGATAAAGACAAGTATTTTAATAAAAAATTAGCTCCTAAATTCATAAAATGTAAAATCATTGATAAAAAGTCTCCTCTGGTCTATGAATTAGCAGATATGTCTGGAAAACTACTAGGTTCCTGGCATATCAAAGATATGAAACTTATTAACTATAAAGAATAAAATAAAACCTATATACTAGCCTTAAAATTAGATTAAAACTATTACCTAAACTGTAGTGTACTAAAGAAACATAAGTATTTTAGTACACCTAACTTATTGTTTGAGTATAACTTAAAATTTACTAATTATACTCTGTTTGTAAGGATCTCAAGTCATTAATAGTAAGATTTGATGATGTTATGAAAGAAGATGGTATGATGCGTGAAGTATAGAATGTAGTCTGTGAGTAATGATAAGTTTAGTATGAAATAATAGGTAGTAGTCGGATTTTGCAGTCTAGTATGCAAAATCCTTCGTTTTTTGGCGGGGTACTGTAACGTTGCACTTGCAAGTTACATAAATAAATATAAGTATAGTTAGAAAACCTTTAATAAAACTTAATTACACTTAAATTAAAATAATATTTACAACTTATTCTAAAACATAATTAAATATAACCTATTAAACTAATAAAACCTAAAAATCTAAATACTTAATAAATATTATTGTACGGAATCTACAAGTACGTATTAATGATGATGGTTCCCGCACCTACGCATCCCTAACAAATCTAACGGGTTTGCGAGCTGCGCCGGCGCGGCGGCCAACGCCCAGTCGTTCAGTTCGAGAATTCTCCACGGCCAGTGCGCTTTGAGACTTCACAGGTGACGGCTGCGTCACTTGCTTCGAATTTTGTATCTAGTTTAATATCACGTGGAATCCCGCTAGGGTAAGTTCCCATGTATTATCTATCTGATTCTCCATTGTAAGGTGTTCTAGCTTTCTATCTTTCCTATCCATGCTAGCGCTGCTTCCTTTTTATTGTTTGTCAGGGACACTGTAACCTAGATTCAAACCTACCTACACAGTTGCGCAGCAAACGCTTTAGCCTTTTGTTTCTGGCCTTCCAGGATTTACGTCTACATTTACGCCTACCTTGCATCTACCTATGCAGCTTGATAACTAGCTGTGGAACGCTGAGGGACCTACCTCCTGTACTGCCTGCCTGGACTACCTACTCCCGCTGACATCCTGGGAGCTGGACCAGACCGAAGCGAAAACTGAAGCTGCTACTTCTACCTTAGTTCAGGCCAGTGTTCCCCCTGTTAAAAACTGTACCCCCTGTGAAATCTGGACGTGAGGCGGCCACAGAATTTTAGGCAATTAAATGTTTCATTGGACTAATTTCCATTGTTTCATTTAATCGAACCCTACCTACCTATCTGTTGGCGTCCCCCTAAGGGACTTGCCACAATCCTCTTGATCAGTGATTCCCAAAGTGTCCAGGTGGACCCCTAGGGGTCCACGGGAGACTCAACGGGGGTCTACGTTAGATAGATCTAATCTTCAAATGTATTGACGAGTTGGGAGCATGATAGAAATGTAGCAGTAGGGGGCCCACCGAAACCTGAAAATTTATTTCGGTAACTTATCATCTGTGCTTATCATCTACAATAATTATAGTTCATTGATAATAAATACCTGTGCTAGAAGACCCCGCTCTTACATATCTACAATACAATATAGTACATAGTATAAGGTGTTACAAATTTAAATTTAGTTCCGAGTTTTGGAATAAAATATTAAAAAAAGAAAAAAAAACTTAAAGACTTAAAATAAAAATAAAAAACATAATTTATATGTAGTGTTTGTGTATATGTGTTTATATGTTTTGTTTCTGTATGCGTGTGTGTGATAGTCTAGATGTTATTCTACATAAGATTTTTTAGTCACATTAGATATTATAGTTCAGAGGGCCAACGACAAGCTCTTAAAACAATATTATTATAAGCTTATTTGACTTTTGTCCCTCTTTGACATCCGGCGTCAAAACAGGACAAAAGACAAATAAGGTTATTTTAACCTTATTTTAAGAGCTTGTGGTAGACCCCCTGTACTAATTAGGAGTCTTACCGTCTTATTAATAAATAAGGTGTAAGTCAAGCTAGGATTAAAATATATCCATCACGTTCTAATATCATATAAACAAAAAGAGATGAGGCTATCTTAATACCTGGTTATTACAAGACTGACTTACACCTTATTTATTAATAAGGGGGTTAGAGTTTTATTATAAAATACCTCTCTCTTTTTTTACACTCTGTGGTAATTATTGCTACCTATTTACAATGTTGCCTCTTTATTTCGAAGTAATCAGCTACCAACAAGACGTTGGACGTGACTATAAGGAAGAAAGGGAACTTAACTCAGTGGCCTATAAAAGCGTAAGGACCAAAGGACGGAGGCCTCACTAGAGGCCTTGTTTATTTATTCAGCAAATATACTGGAGACAAGGAGTACCCTTTCAGACAACTGCTGAAGGGAAAACGGTTTGGTTACCTTTGAGGGGTTCTTATTTATTTTGCCATGGTTATTATGATGTGGGTTTTTGATTATAAACAAGACAAGACTGAGAATTGTTATTTATTATCGTACTTAAATTGATATTAGTCTAGCCAAGATCATTGAAAAAAAATTGTGTTAAAATACATCGTATTTTATAGATTTAGAATTGAAAATCAATTGCATTATTTTTATTGGTAGCCATAAACATAAGCCCATGGATGTATAAAAAATCAGGACGGAGCATCTCCTAATCAGAAAGTAAAGCACAATTCCTATTTCTTACGTACAGTGCTGGCCCGAACAGGCACAATATACTGAGTATTGTCACTGTCAACGTTATGCGAAATGATAACCGATCGGTATATGGAGTACATGTGTAGGTGAGCCTTGTATTTACAAAATACAAAATCATTTATTCAAATAGACCTTCGCTGGTACTTATGAAAAGTCTGACTCTTATACTCTAATAACGGTTCGGAAGGTTACATTTGCTGAGAAGAGCCGGCAATAAACTCAGCAATTACTCTTTTCAAAACAAGCTTAGATTCGTTACATAATATTTACATTCTAATCGCACTGACAACAATCGCGTGCCCCGGCGCGGCGGCAATACTACAAAGTAGACTGACTCGATATTTAATAAGTAAATAAATAGCAAACTTAAGCAGACCAGCCCCCACAAGCAGCACCCGTTCACAATTATGACAGTGTGGCAGCCATCGCCCACCTCGCCATATTGGAGGGAAGTGAGCGACCCGTCACACGACGCCGCCATGTCCCGCCCCGCAAGCAAAGTCTACCTTACAAGAAGATTCTGCATATTTGGGGTGCTTCATTTCGTATAAGGCGACGCTCCATCGTTATAATTTTATACGTCAATGTATCCCCCATAGATTTTACACATCACACAGTCGTTCATTGAATAGCACACGTAGGTACATATGTACGTAGGTTAACATGCAAATATGATGTTTGTTTATAACAATGACCTTACACAGATAATACAAGCATAACAATGGTATAATTAACCACTATTGTATACGACACATGCAAATATAAAGTGCTCATTAGTTATTTGACGTGGCAATAACAACATAGTTATGTGATTAATTAGCTACATAATTATCAACATTACATGAAGAGTATAGTAATTAGCGTTCTATGTCAAAGTCAAGGCTATTGTCATTTTTAGGTACATTTGGCGTGTGATACCTACCCTTCCTACCTTTCACGCTGCAGGTGGTGGATTCGACTCCCATCCAGGACATATTTGAGAACATGTCTGCATGTCCTGACTCGGAGTATAATTAACATAAAAAAAATATTCTTCATTACTTTTTTTATACCTCTAAGGTGACAAACAAGCATACGGACTGCCTGATGGTAAGCGGTTACAGTAGCCATATGGACGCTTGCAATACCAGGGGTATCAATCGCCCGTTGCTGACCCTGAAGATATCTCCTCATACCCTTTTTGAAGAACCCCATACTGTACCGGAGCTCATTCCATAGTCCGAGCGTCCGCGGAAGAAAACTCCTTTTAGCCCGCACAGTTTGAAACAATTCTGGTTTCAATGTATGTGGATGGACTTTCCGTCGATGGCGAGAGTTGCGATGGTAGAAGGTAGCCGTGGGCATCAAGTCGAACAATTCTTTAGAACACTCTCCGTTGTACAAGCGGTAGAACACACATAAGGAGGCAAAGTCTCTCCTCAGACTGAGGGGCACTAAACCGCTTGTGAGATCGGGATCGTCAACAATTCATTAATTATGTATTTACTCAAATAATTATGTATGATGGATATCCCAGAATATTTATTTATTTATACAGGGTGTAACGGAAAGTGTATATCCATTACAATCATCCACTTTTTTATAAAAAAAAGAATCTTTTTATAGAGAGTTTATACCTGATGTAGTCTTCATCCCTTTCAGATGTATATACCCTTTTCATTACACCCAGATACTCAAAGTATTCTCATGAGAGTCAAAAGTACATAAAACTACCAGCATGGAATCTGCAACTAAAATTAAATGGAATTTTATTGTCTTTTATTTTAAGTTTTACATAATGTTATAGTACGCAAAGTCTAGTCTGCTAACTTATGATACTTATTTGTGAACTTCTAGCTCCCAAACTAAGTAATATTTTGTCTCTTGGGAATCAGTTGTCGACATTTACTTTCAGCTTATTACGTTTGAGAGAGATATAATATGTATACATTTGAGAAGATATGTCTTTAATGCTTGGAATTTGTCTACGTGATAGAACCCGTAGCGAGGACATGTGAGAATACATGCTATGGACATAGTTGGGAGAGGTAAATAGTTTTATTACGTCGTAAGAAAGCCATAGCACTGAGGGTACCTACTTTTCAGTATGCCCTGTCCACACTTATGTTGAATAACATAATTACGTATGCAATGAGCATCAAAGCATGATATACCAAAATTATAGTGATGAAAATAGTTCCTAATTCAAAAGGATTTTCCTGAGCCATGTTGTTTTTTTTTTAAAGAAAGTGACCATTTTCTTTTGCAGCGGCGGTCCCTCGAGATTCCACGAGTGTAGACTGACAATAAATTGTGTTTTAGGTTCTTGGAGTTATTAATTAATGCATTTCGATATCATTATGTAATATTAAATCAAACACATAAACCTATGTAATTATCTTCAGTTTAATGAGACAAACATATGAAAGGGATGAAATACTTGATTGATTGATTGATTGAAATTGGTACATAAAATTAATCCAACTTAAGCTCATCGTTCACTTTGTCAGCACCGCTCCATCGCAGTAGCGACCCGGCACAGACTCAACTCAATCCAACCACTAGCTGCCAGCGCGACATATGTGAAATTGGTAGCGCGGCTATGGTAAGATACCGCTTGCTGGCGTCACGCAGCAAGGGAGCGGACCGCTCGCTGGAAGTGTGTGGTCAGCAGGACTAGTGGCTTATAGCGGCAAGCGCGATTGCCGCGAGGCATCCACTATTTTATCTAGTCATTGTAAAATTTACTTTAACGCATACGATTTAAAGGCCTCACTTGCACGGCAAGGTAGATGCCGAGCCGTTGCTGCGATAGAGCGGTGCTGTGCTAGCATAGTGGGCGATGACCTTAAGTCCCTAGAAATGTTTCCAGTAAATACATACATATCTATTTATATCCTTACAACACTACCTAAGTTAATTTTTAGTAAATAATTATTAGCCAAGACACTTATTTCGTACTAATTAACAACTACATATTATTACATCATAATTAATTAAACTCCAATACATTAAAGGTACAGTACAAACAATTACCTTCTACGCACGTTTAAGTAAACATGGTGCTAAAATAGAGCTTAATTTATTTAATTTGTTCTAAAATTAACTCCCTAAACGCTGGCTCATTGTCCTTCTAACGTAAATGATCGTCGTAGAATAATTCCGTCATCCCCACTCGCCCACCAACCATTACTCCTACTTAGCTACTAAATAAAATAAATACGGATTACAGAGAATGTCTCCGAATACAATAGTGATACGCAGTGATCGATAGATTTGTTATCGATGTTTCTATCGATAGAAAAATATTATTAGGTTACAACTTTAATTTTTTTGTAGTAGACTATCTAACTAGCAGATCGTCCAGATGAAATATGAATCGTTCTAGTTGGGCTTTTCTTTACAAGAATAGTTAAACAATATTGAATTTTCATGTTTATACAGTCACTTTTGATTAGTATTTCCCTAGAGAATTGTGTTCTCACCGATAATTCACAAGAAAATTGATAATCTTGCTAGGCAGGTAAAAAAGGAAAACATTTTTAGTAATGCTCAAAAAGTTTTGAAATAAAATTACACTGATGTCGAACAAAAAAAAACTGCAAGAAAATTTTGTTTTGTTAAAATTAATAAATCAATTAATGGTGATGCATCGTCTTGTATTATATTTTGGGTTCAGTATGTGATGTTTTGACTATAGAGTTCCCCAATCAAAATAAACACTATCGATAAACTCATGCATAGTTCGCAGCACTAATGGTAAGCATGGGTGATTTTTTTATATTTCTCCCTCAGCTTTTCTCTTGGCGGGTACATCAATTCGCGTATTAGGCTCGGCTGGAGCACGAAATAGAAACATGATAACCTAGTGTAGTTTGTGACGTAATTAGTATGTGTTTACTGTTTCGCATAGATATAAGACCTATTTTTGAAAGGATTAGCAAATTATGAAGGGTTTTTGTATGCTTTACATGCTTAAATTCAAATTCAAATTCAAAATCATTTATTCAAATAGACCTTCGCAGGCACTTATGAAAAGTCTGACTCTAATACTCTAATACCGGTTCGGAAGGTTGCATTTGCTGAGAAGAGCCGGCAATAAACTCAGCAATTACTCTTTTCAAAACAAGCTTAGATTCATTACATAATTTTACATTCTAATCGCACTGACAACAATTGCGTGACCCGGCGCGGCGGCAAAACTACAAAGTAGACTGAATCTATATTTAATAAGTAAATAAATAAATGGCAAACTTAAGCAGACCAGCCCCCACAAGCAGCACCTGTTCACAAGTATGACGCGTGTGGCAGCCATCGCCCTCTTCGCCATATTGGAGGGAAGTGAGCGACCCGTCACACGACGCCGCCGCAAGCAAAGGCCTTAAAGTGAGCATGACTTACTTAAGTCTGAAATAAAAAATAAACTGAAGGGAAATTTCCCTACATGTTCATTTATATTTTAGTTTGGTCTGGTATTGTACACGGGAATTCTATTTAGGGTCCTATGCCTCAAAAGGATCTTTATCTGTCTATTCATCTGTCAATACCCTTATTCTCAGGAACGATTAGATGTATCCAGTTGAAATTAATATCAAATACAAATCTCTACTGTCTTTTCAAGGTGTAAAAACGTAAGATTGGAACCCTGAACCAATTCAAATAAATTACTTAGTGCAATACTTTGCGTGTTCACTTCTGGCCGCATTATCTTAGTGGTGAGATTGTGGTCAAACCCAACCATCATCATCATCACCATGCCCCATTGCTGATGAAAGTGAATGGACAGAACCACGCGTGCCCACTGTGGATTGATGGAGGTAATTAAGCTAGTGGTCAACCTACTGTTTGAGTTTTCAAGCCGCCTAGGAGGCTTCAACTAGCTTAACGACTATCACAATTAAGTGATAGCCGGGACCTACCGCTTTATATGCCTTATCTATAGCCGTGGTTAAACCTTAAGCAAGTGTAAATTGTTGTAATGTAAATAAAATACTTACTATTGAATAATCTTGTATGTACAACGTTTCAAAGCCGGCCATCCATCTTCACGATGACTTGCGACAAATAGCCCAAAGCGTGATGGGATATTGATGGGTGATTACATATCACTTTGTTACAATTTGCCGTACATGTTACGTTTTGAGATTTTATTGAAATTTGTAACGTCATAGGTATGTATGACTTGATTGAGGAAACGAACTGTTAGTATATTACGTTTTTGCTATGTTTGTGGCATCTCAGCTTGGTAAGTGATGATGTGGCCGAAGGTGGTAAGCATACAATATAAGAGGTACTAAAATATACCGCTAGTTACTTGGTAACAGATTTTCAACTTTGGGTGGTGGTGGCCAGTCAGAACGGTACAAAAAGTTTCCAACGTTTAACTAAATAAAAACATTTAGAAATAACTAGCTGTCCCCCGCGGTTTCACCCGTGTTCCCGGGATAAAAAGTAGCCTATGTCCTTCTCCATACCATAGGCTATATGCATGCTAAATTTCATCGCGATCGGTTCAGCGGTTTAAGCGGGAAAGCGTAACAGGCAGACAGACAGAGTTACTTACGCATTTATAATATTAATAATATATAGTTAGGATAATATTAACTACAGGGTTGAATTCGTCACTTAAACTATGGAAATAATATTTTTATGGAAAAAGAACTCTGTTTTATAAAGTTAAATTTTACCTAAAAAATAATTTTCTTTCATATGTACACCAATTTGGCTATTTTTAAGTGTATGTTAAAAAAAAGTAAACATCAGTGCAATAAAACCGTGCCACAGCTAGTAAACTCCCAATAACATTACTATTCACAAACGGCCGCAGCAGCGAGTTCGACCGAACGCCGCGGCCGAAGCGATCGGAGTTTCGTATTCGCCCCACGAATATTCAGCAGTGCAATTCTGTTCTTTTTTGACAGCTGACGACGACGACGTCCGTCGACGCGGTCTATTCTCTATACATTCGTAGTGCGGTGCTACATTTTTCAATTGGTCAATTAATTAATGTTTAATTTTAGGAAGCTCCTATTAAGGTCGTATTATGTATCCATTATAAAAAAAAACCTGTCACTTTGTGGATCACTTTCATTTATGATAGTTTCTGTGTAAAGTTATGATATTTAAAGTAAGTATGTTTTATTATAAATTATTTATTATAAATCCAAGACTGTTCTTTGTCGAAATCAATGGAGAACAAAGGCCATATTCAGCAGAGGACACCTCGTGACAGAATATGATGATGATACTAATTTTATAGTGGTTATAGAGTTGGTATACATATTTCAGATGTCTGCAGCTCGGATAAGTCATATAATGGGCATCCTTAAATCAGCCAATGATGAAGATATCTTGGAAAAACGTCATCAAGCTCAACAGTTGAGACTTTTGGCGAGTAATTCTTTTTACTATTCTCGTTGAAATAAACATTGATTAAATTGTGCCCAGCACTATAAAAGTCAATGCATTTTTATTTACTGGAAATGCTAAAATTCTTACAAATTCTAGATAGAAGTCTTTGATATCTGGATTATTTTTATTATTCCTTATAAAAAAATACCTCGTCAAATTAGTAGTATGTACCTACATACGAGTATGTTATTAAACATAATTTGTGAAAAAAAGTTAATTATTTAAATATTTTCAAAATATGGGCGCTATATCTAGTTTCTTTTTGTGAAGTTTATGTCCTAAATATTAAGATAAAGTTAAACTACTGAATAGCCCTCATATTAAACCTTTAAAATTGGTATATTCGGTACATTAAGTTTTACTAAAATATGAAGTAAAATTTGCCTTTATCTAGTTTCCATATCATAAGTTTGCTTGGCTTGGGATTACAGCTCAGATCATTAAAATAAATGAAATCCACCCGCAGAGCGCAGTTGATGTTTACAATATACCTTCCAGTCCATTTTAATTCTTTTGACCAATTCAAGTATTCAATTGTTTCGACATGCAATAGTCCGGGAGGTACTGATGCATTTTAGGTAGTATTAATACGCCGATCGATGGCCATCTTTTTCAATAGATCTTGAATGGCTAATAAGTGAACCACAAATCAGCGATGCACCCGCGGTGGGTTTAGGATTGGAAGGTTACGGAAGGGGTAAACTTTTTTTTTTAAAAATTCATGCGAGCAGCTGACGCGTGTTCCCCCCTCTACCATGCAGCAGACGATTTTTTTTCAGCTCAGTATGATGTCAAATACTTATGAAACAAGTTTGAGCCGGCGTACTTTGTCTTTTTTTTACTGGGAGTGGCTGACGACGGATGTGGTAGACTTGAGCACTTACTTGAGCAGACGGTCGGTTCACTTATTAGTCATATAAGATCAACTATACATTTCAACGTCAGCCGGCTTACTATGACTTTTGTGTTTGCAACGCTACCTCCCGGACTAACCGTCACAACGGAATACGTCATGTGTTGTCGTCGGTTGCCGTCAAAAACGTTTCAGAATACCAAAGCAGGTGCATGCACCCAATTGTTCGGATGCCTGTGGGCCCAAGAACGGGCTATGAATACTGTATACATATTTTGCACGTATGTGTAAATGTTGCGCAGTTTGTGAGCAAAATGATTTTATATGCAAATTTTAGTAAAATATCTGACTAACTTTAGTTTTAAAGGGCGTGAGGATATTTAGTTTTAATCAGAACAAATAACTGTTTTTTTTTAATCTACGTAGTAATAGTGAAATAGTGATTTCTTTTTATTTATTTTTTAATACAAACCTTGTTAAAAAATAACGTTGGTCCCATAAAAAAGTAGTTCAGCATGACAAATTTAACTGAGGCTTTTGGAAATTCCCCAAAACATTCTTAATCTCACCACATTGCAAGAAGAGAATTTCCAGTTATTCTTAATCCCACCAAAAACATTTTTATGTAAAATGTTGCCAAGACAAGCTGAATATTGATACGTTTGCTTATATTAGTATACAAGCAACAAAAAAATTATAAAACTTGGAAATTTCACACAAAAGAAAACTCATAAGCAACTTACAAAAAGAAGTGAAATCCCACCAAAAACATTTTTATATAAAATGTTGCCAAGACTTATGGCTCGCACTGTCAAAAAGTTATCGGATCTCATGTAGAGCCAAGCTTATGACTCTACATGCACATACTCTACAAGCCCTAACTTCACAAACTCTACACACCGTAGTCAAAATATGTGGCTTGGCCGTTTCGCTACCGTCACATGGGAGTAAGGTGAAAAATGTATTCACTGTTCATTACTTTTTTGTTATTCAATAGTTCTTGAAGTAGTCTTTCACCTTACTCCCATGTGACGGTAGCGAAACGGCCAAATCACATATTTTGACTACGGTGTGTAGAGTTTGTGAAGTTAGGGCTTGTAGAGTATGTGCATGTAGAGTCATAAGCTTGGTTCTACATGAGATCCGATAACTTTTTGACAGTGCGAGCCATAAGTCTTGGCAACATTTTATATAAAAATGTTTTTGGTGGGATTTCACTTCTTTTTGTAAGTTGCTTATGAGTTTTCTTTTGTGTGAAATTTCCAAGTTTTATAATTTTTTTGTTGCTTGTATACTAATATAAGCAAACGTATCAATATTCAGCTTTCTAGGACTTCAGGAAGTACCCTATGAGTTTTGATGATCATCAGTGAGTCAGTGACGAAATCGGGGTTTTTTAGATATCAATAAAATCTAAAGTATAAGAGCTATGTTATTTAAACTTAATATGTTTAATAAGTTCACTATTGACATTATATCCTAAGAATTTTGTTTATCTGGTATAATCTAAACCCAAGTTATGAGGGTTAAAAAAAAGGACGAAGCGCTTCGAGAAAAGGTAGGTAGTGCCCTTTCGCTTCGCTTGGTTGTCTTGGCGGGGGGCACTTCCGTGCTTCCAGATAAAAAAATCAAATGCACTTATGTTAAAGTGAATTTGCTGTAGTATACAATTTGAGACAATGAGATTGAACTATTGAATGTAACTGCATTTTTATAAAAAATGCAAATAAATTTCGTATAATTTTTGCTAAAAGAAACAAAGTTCATTTTTATTTAAACAAAACAAGACCAGTCTCCAAGTCACATATAACACGGAGAATACAAAATAACTCACAGCTAGTAGAACCTTAAAAAATTCAACACTGAAAAACCAAGAAGCCATTTCGACGAGAGCTTCCGTACACTTACTTGCAAAGTAACGCCCTAGGCGTAATTTTAGCAATTTTGGCGCACTTGTGTTTGCATTGCACAGATATTAGTTTCGGGAGCGATACGAGGCGCAGCTTATTTATTTAGGCTTATGTAAAACAGTCATGTTGTGAAAATGAGAGTCGGTGCGAATGGAGGAAAAGTCAGCGATGGCTGGATGTAATATTTTTGATGACGTGTTTATTTTTTGGGTTGATGTAAGTAGAAGATTTGTTGTTTAAGCATTCGAGACTTTGTTTTATTTTAGAGCTAAAGTTGACTTGTGTTTTTATTAAGGTAATGAGTATTTGCTACAACATTACAGAACGGTAAAACAATAAGCTTAGAGCATTTAATTAAAAGTGACTTATATGCTATTTCACAGCCGGACCTAACAGTTTTAAAAGTTTCAGGAAAAAATATTAAAAAAACCCGACTGTGTAAGACAAAAAATTACTGAAAAGAGAAAAACAAGCTCTTTAGTCTATAGAACTTTGAATATAACTTGAATTTTATAAGGTTTGTCCCCGACTGTAGTCGGGGACAAACCAGTAACCTAAGTATGTATTTTTTTTGTAATATCTGTTTACCTCCTTCCGGGTCAGTTGGGTAAAAATAACCTGATAGTTTTATTGGTTTTATTTTGTACGTGTCAGATACATCCTTGGGAAAAGTGATAGTCAATAACTGGTTTCGATGATGCGGCCGGTCCCATCAAAGTCGTAAAAAGAAATAAATATTAAATTCAATTTCATACATCTCAGTGTCTTCAAGTGTGCAAATTGTACTGAAAAATATACCCTCATCTGTGTAATGCGGTTGCAGAACTTGCAGGTGGGTATTTACTTTACCATCCAAGGAAATTGCATATTATTCAAGTGCATATACATTCAGATCTTTTCTATTTACTCTCTTAAATGTTTATGAAACGTATCAGAAAAGTTTAATTATTTTACGTAAAGTTCGAATGAGGAAGTTTGTATTGATTGATAATAGCATTTTAATAACCTTTTAATAAAAAAAATATGCCTACGACAAATTCGGTAAGCAAGCTTACTATACCCGCCTGAGAGGTCACGCGTAACCGACTCTTCTCCATCCCCAATGACCATTAGCAACCTTACTGACACGCAGGAACATACGCCAAGACAGCCAAGCGAAGCGAAAGGGCACTACCTACCTTTTCTCGAAGCGCTTCGTCGTTTTTTTGAACCCTCATAACTTGGGTTTGGATTATACCACATAAACAATCTTCTCAGGCCATGATGTCAATAGTGAACTTATTAAACATATTAAATTTCAATAAAAAAGCTCTTATACTTTAGATTTTATTGATATCTAAAACCTCGATTTCGTCACTGACTCACTGATGATCCTCAAAACTCATAGGGTACTTCCTGAAGTCCTAGAAAGCTGAAATTTAGTATGTAAGCTGAAATTAGTACACAAACAACAAAAAAATTATAATACTTGGAAATTTCAATCAAAAAAAAAAAATAAGCAACTTACAAAAAGTGTTTTTGGTGGGATACATTTATTTTGAGTTTATCGCGTCCAGACAGATAGACAGACGCGGCGGGAAACTTTGTTTTATAATATACTACCTGTTCCCCGCGGTTTCACCCACGCTCCAGATATAAAATACTTCGGGATAATGTAGCTTCCTATGAGTGAAACAATTTTTCGTATCTGACTGGTAATATAAGTATATATAGATAAGATAGATAGATCAGTAAGATAGATAGATGTAAGTAGTTATGTTATTGTTTTAGGTTAAGTAAACTTACGCTGTAAGACGCATATAAGCAGTTTAATTTCAAAAACTATAAAAGAACTACATTACCGGTCTTAGTTTCTTGTTATAGCATTAAAGGCAGTTCTTATATGTTCTTATAATGCAGGTTCATTACAGTATTCTCACATAACGATGACTCTAATGGAAATATGGTTACATTATGTTCAGTTTTATATCCATAGGAATAAGCTTATGTATGTTATAGCACTTTATGCGGATATGTTCTTTGCATTACCACACACCAATAAGTATAAAGCCAGCCCGTGGAGAGCGCGTGCGGAGATACCGCACTCGCCAAACATATGATTTTTTACGCATATGTTAATTTTCGTTAATTCTCTTGATAACAGACGGAGATTTATTACAAAAAACAATGAAATTCTAAAAAAGAATATAGGAGAATGATAGGAGAAACGTACTCTAAACTTTATTAATTTCAAAATCCAGTAAATATTTATAAAATTTGCTTTTAAAATCAATTAAAATTACCTGTTTCTTTTTCTGAAGGAGAAGTATGAGTTATGGATGATGCAAAGAACTAAAAAAACAATTATGCAAACATCATCATAATTTTAGACCGTATAACATTAAGTCTGTGTATTTGTCTTCGTCTTGGTTGCAGGACCAATCAACCTCATCGCTACCGCTGCGGAGATCTCGTCAACGAGCTCGGCCACCATGGGCTTTCGTGCTCTCTAAGTGCTGGTCGAATATCACGACACTCAGCTACTAATGACGTTATCCGCAGGGCTCTTGTTGTCGCTAACGTGCCTTCCGTACTGGAACCAGTCGGTATTACGCGGGGCGATGGCAAGAGACCGGATGGTATGTCTTTGATCCCTTGGAGTGTCGGCAAGTCGCTGGTGTGGGATGCCACTTGTGTCGATACACTCGCGCCATCTCACTTACCGGCGACTTGTAAAGCTGCAGGGGCAGATGCGGCCAGTGCGGAAATTTCAAAATTCAAAAAATACGCATCGATTGGACCTAATTATATTTTTGTGCCTTTTGCGGTCGAGACCATGGGACCGTGGGGGTCCGAAGCTCGCCGTTTTGCTCGCACCTTGTCATCAAAATTGATCCGAGACCTCCGGAGACCAGCGGGCGGGGAGCGTTTTCCGCCAACGCGTCAGCTTGGCTATCCAAAGAGGAAACGCTGCCAGCCTTCTGGGAATCCTGCCATTAATCGGAAGCAGCGGCAGGCTTGAGGAAATTTTCTATATATAGATTGTATTTTGTACATATTTGTTGTAAATAAAGATATTAATTAAATTTTAAGAACATAATCCGCTCGACTGGGGAAGTATCTGCACCTTACAGAATACCAAAGCCAAATAACTTTATGTTGTTTTTGCGCGTGAGTAGGGTCTCCAGAGCTCATTGGGGAGGGGTAGGTACGGTAATGCGTGAGTGATGCCCCGTGTGTTGCAAGTGTCCATACGGTAACCGCTTACCATCAGGCGGGCCATACGCTAGTTAGTATTCCTACTTTGTCGTATAAATACATCTGGTTACCCTGTTCGCAATGTTTTGGGGTCGGCGCAACTTTACGGTTCTTAGTCGGGCCAGTTGGCGCAGTTGGTTAAGGTTCACCTTACGCGCCGCAGGTCGTGGGTTCGATTCCCACACAGGACATGCATTTGTGTGCATGAACATGTCTGTATGTCATGTGAGTCTGGGTGTTATGTATATTGTTTTATGTTATGTATATGGGTGTTATGTTATGTATATTAAGTATGTATTTAAAAACAAAAAGTAGTATATGTATTATATCAGTTATCTGGTTTCCATAGTACAAGCTCTGCTTAGTTTGGGATCAGATGACCGTGTGTGAGGAATGTCCCAGGATATTTATTTATTAGTAATTTTATAACTATTTATTTGAATAATTTGAATACTTAGTAATAAAGGTTTTACATTCAAGTTAAAAAAACAGCGTCATTTAGATTTTCTTTGTGTCTATATCTTAAGTGCTTAATTTTGGCACGAAACACTAAAAAGTAAGCAATTAGTGAAAACTCAACAAATGTTACGCCACTAAATTCAAGACTGCGGCGGAATTATGTTCTTAATTAAACTTTTCAGGGGTATCTCAGATACATAAATGGTTAGAATGTACATTCACCAGTTTCATGTCCCCAAAGAAATAATAGCGAAGTTTTTAATGGGAGAAATGGTTCCCGGACATAAATTCGTTTTACGGTCTACAACTGGCACGATACGAATTCGAATTTTGATATGAGAAGCTTTGATGTGGTTTATGTTTAATTTATATGTAGAGATGCGAATATCTACGTCAAATGTGTGGAATTGTCATTTTAAAAAGCTTTTCTATGATTTTGACTATTTAGCCTTATTTTCTCTACTAAAAATAATTCCATCCGACGAGTGTTAAAAAAATCAAAAATCATCATTAGGTACATCTAAGCTATTGTAGATAAATAGTATAATCGACGCAACACCAAAGCACACCATAGCGTGATCGATTTTGCATATGCATAGTCTCTTCTTAGTCGTGCACTCTTGGCAGAGTAGCCGTGGTCATGGATTGTCCCTTTCACGCATGACCGCTGCATTTGCAATGTTTCCTCCATTTTTGTCTGTTTGTGGCGTTTCAGGAACATTCGGTAATCGTACATTGCGTGGCAGATTTTATGAGGTCAAGCCACCTGGTTGGAGACCGACCACGTGAACGTTTGCCTTCAACTTGACCTTGGAAGACCAACCTCTCCATAGAATCATGTTTACGGGTGACATATCCGAAAAATTTTAGGATTCGTATCTGAACAATCAACGATAGTCTTTGTTTAATCCGGAGTTCTTTTAATATGGAGCCGTTGGTACAATGCGCATAGTAACATAGCTGGAAAACATAAAAATATATGTACTACTTTATTAGCTACTTATGTGAGCTATTTATGCGATATTTTGGCCATGGCGATTAATTGAAGTTAAAATATAGGAGAATATTTTATGATAGCAGGCGATGATGGCTCAGTGGTAGTGACGTCGGATACCGAAATGAAGGTCCCGGGTTCGAATACAATGAGCTTGAGCTTTCGGTGAAGGAAAGCATCGTGAGGAAACCATAGCTCGGTGGTAGGGTACTTTGTAGTACCCATCTGGCTGGCTACCACCCTCAAGTTGAAAATCTGTCGCCAAGCATCTATCGATGTGTTCTGACAACTACACTTGAGAGCCAGTTCCTTCTAGGCTTTGTGTGCTTACTACCTTCGGCACCATTACTTGCCATGGTGAGATTGTGGTCAAACAGGAAAAACAAAAGCTCAGATAGGAAAGATATACTCAGAGATCACGGCAAACATAAGCAAAACCGCAGATAAATTTATATTACTACCAGTAAAACTATTCGGTACCTATGTCCTGTAAAAATGACGTCATTAAGCCGGTTTTTTCAATACATTCCCCTGACACGTCGCCCACCTTCGTAATAAATGTGTTACATCAGTGTACATCACACAGCGATCCAGTCAGATCGTCATTTGGCTGTGATGAAGTGGACCCGTTAATAACGTAACGTTCGATTCCCAGGCGACAACGAACCGAATCGGCAGTGGTACTATTGGTTCTCGGAGAGTGATCACTCAAAAGGGTTGCTAATTATTATTTTAATATACTTACTAGCTACAATTCATGGTTTTACCCGCTTTTCAGGGATAATGTAGCTTTATATCAGTGAAAGAATTTACAGTTTTTTTTTTTTTTATACTACTAGCAAACAAGCATACGGCCCGCCTGATGGTAAGCGGCTACCACAGCCTATGGACGCTTGCAACACCAGAGGTGTTACTCACGCGTTGCTGACTCTGCAGAAATCTCTTCAGACCCTTTTTGAAGAACCCCATGCTGTACTCCATTGGGAAAACCACTCTCTCTGATTCAGAAATTTCATAAAAACTTACAAACTTTACCTTTTCATAAAAGTTTAAATAGGTTTTTATACGACACCAATGTCTCAATTTACTCAACTTACGCCCGAAATTTATAATTGGCGTATCCTTGGTTGTGAGAATGTGGATTACATTACATTTCATACAAATAGTATCAAAAATTACTCCACAATTTCAAAATCAAGGATAAATCGAATATTAATTTCGGACGTTATCCTTCCGGCTATAGAAACAGACTTCGAGTTTTGTTTGGAACAGAAGCACTGTTAAAAATTGAAACGGTACTTACAAAACGTAAATTATTTTCAAAACTAACCCGCCGCATTTGGTTGTTTTTTTTTTTCATTGGAAACTGCAATCACTGTATAAATAACATCTGATTGCTTTACTTCTGCATCATCATACAATCATAGACTAAACAGATGAACCTTATTGTAAAGCAATAAAGTTAACTTTTATAATACTGACGACTGTCATTCTACTCAAGCTATTATGGACTGTAGTTGGCGAGCGATCGAATTGCTTTCGAGTTGAAACACTATAGTTTCTCATAGTAGCTCAATGCCTGAATCAGCTCATACGAATTGAGTTAATATTTTATGTGGTATGTGAATGTAGGATTTTGTGGGCGTCTTGAGAGCACTTTAGCAGAAGGTTCGATTATTTACCGATGCTTATGTAGCTGTATCAAATTACCAAGAATAGGCATGTTTTTAGGTTGCTGAAATAGATATAAATATAAAAAAATAATAGGTAACCTCATTTCTGCAAACCCTTTTTGACGGAATTTGACGGGCCAGTTGACATGGTTCGTTATGATTCCACTAATCAAATCGCAGGTCGTGAGTTCGTTTCACACCCAGGACATGCATTTGCGTAAATGAGCATGTCCTGAGTCTAGTTATCGTGGTTTCTATATTATAATGCTCTGCTAACAATAAGATTAGATAATTTCAATCGTCATCTTAAGTTATTAAAACCTTATGAAGATGACGTCATACCCCGTGGTAATGGGACCCATGGGTCCCATCACCTTAGCTCAGATTGCAGCTGAGGAAGCTCGCAGTAATAATAATACATACTAAGATGCGAACCGTGGTGACCGTTCACCACGTTACTATCCTCGTGGTCGAGGTCACACGCCGCGACGTCTCACTCAGTCTCGTCCCGTTCAAGCGGCCCGAGCTGCCAATAGTAACCCCCCCCTCCCCCTAATTAGCAGTAACGTCGTTTTTATAATAATAAAAAAGTCTGTCCTCTCCTCTCGGTAATGCCCTAAGGGTGATAAGGCTAAATTTTGGGCCGTCATAGTCTAGTCAATTCTAAAAAAATAATACATTGGTGGTCGTGATAAAGTTCATCGATACAAATCCTGATAATATTTGAGATTCTATGGAAAAAGTCGTGAAGGAACCATACCATAATACACAGATTTACATTAGTGGCACCGTGCGTTTTTTTAGCATTGGCTACTTTTTTGTACCCGCGTGGCTATCATCCTAAAGTTGGAAATCTATCGGCAAGTACCCGGTGTATTTCGGCAGACGCTGGCTTAAATTATTAAGTGTTTTCGACACAAGTTTGTTCCATGTTTTTGGGCGATAAAATAGCAGATTGCGAACAATGTTACCCTAGAAAAAGACACTGTAATAAATCAATCAATCTAGGAACTTTCAAGGCCAGAGTGAATAGGTTTCTTCTGGATAAGCGTGTTCTATCTTAGGCTTCGTCATCGTCCTTTCTGAGCGGGTCAGTGGCCAAACGTAAGCCCGTTTTTTCTAGAATATAAAAGCACAACATAATATTTAAGTCACGAGGAAATTGCGGTGTACATGCGCCAAAGAATCAAGTACAAGCAGAGGGTGCAACTGCTGAAATCCAGCCGCAACGTCAACATCAAGGCGTTCGTGGTGCTACGAGTACCAACATGTGTTCTGGGAAAATATACGATCTGGGAACACAGATGAAATCGCAGGGCGATAACTGTATTTAATAATTTAATTGTAATATTAATTTACAACATTCAAGTGCGATAACATTAATTTGACGAGTAATTTAAATCGAAATATGTCAACGGATTTAATTAATTCGGCCACTGTCGCAATTGTAGCATTGGAATTGAATTTATTTGCATTTGACACGACTGCGGGTAGCTCTATAAATATTTATGTTGCGGGGAGTGAGTAGCGAGAGAAAATTTTGTATTAACATGAATTAGTGGAGGCTTAACGTGTCGTTTGACGACTCCAAGTCTATGTATGTATTGATCAGGGATGTTATGTTATGGATATGTAATTTCGGACCTAGATATGGATCGGATATAATTGTATCTGGGGGCACTGTATGGAATGTGACTTGGGCGTTTCACTACTACAAGAACTATTGAATAACAAAAAAGTAATAAACAGTGAATACATTTTTCACCTTACTCCGGTGACGGTAGCGAAACGGCCAAGCCACATATTTTGACTAAGGTGTAGTGTTTGTGAAGTTAGGGCTTGTAGAGTAAGTGCATGTATATAAGCTTGGCTCTAAATGAGATCTGATAACTTTTTGACAGTGCGAGCCATATGTTTTGGCAACATTTTACATAAAAATGTTTTCGGTGGGATAATATTTATACCCATTTATACATATTCGACAGTTTCGGATAATTTCAGCAAAGGATATAAGTTTGTTAAGAATGCACCGGCATTTTCTGTACGTGTGTATCTTTATTACGAACTAAACGTAAAAGAAAAAAAACAGCACATTTAAAAAAAAATTATATAATAATAACTAAAATTAAAAAGCTATCTTCCTACTTTGATTTTGTTGTCTCGTCACGTAGAGAATCAAGCACAGGCACTGTAGATCGCCTATTGGCTATGTCGTAGCGGACGTCCAGTCTATATGCATTGCATTCGGTTTTGCTCAGCAGGTGTCGACTGAGATTCTTTAGAGCTTGCGAGCCTATGTACTGTGGAATAAAGGGTCTTATGAAAAATGTTATTGTCATTTTAGTTCAATTATCACAAAGTTGGTTACTATGGTTACATATTAAAGTATTAAAAAGACTCCCTTCAAAATATGAATGTGAATTAAATCCAGTAAATGCTATGATATTTTTTATTAATTAAGATTATTGTTCAGAACCCTTAGACATAATCAAGTTTGCAAAGTAACTAGCAATGATAAGCTTTACATAATACTCATTAATTTAAAGTGAATACTTCTTTTCCTGCCTGTTATTGTGCCACGTACGGTGTCGAGACGTGGAACTGACGCATAGACTGGTCCAAAAATTTAAAGTCACTCAGCGAGCTATGGAAAGAGCTATGCTCAGGGTTTCCTTGAGGGATTAAAGCCGCATCGAGGTTATCCGATAAAGAATCAAAGTAACCGACAAAGCTCAACGAATTAGCAAGCTGAAGTGGCAATGGGCTGGTCGCGTTTCCCGAAGAACCAACCGTGTCGATGAATCTTAGAGTGGAGACGGCGTCTTGGCAAACGTATTGTGGGACGCTCCCAAGCCCGATGGACTGACGACTTCAAAAAGTGTCCGGAATTGGCTGGATGCGGGTGGCAAGAAATCGGAAGGAGTGGCGTGCTTTGAAAGAGGCCTATGTCTAACAGTGGACTAAAAAATAGGCTCACGATGACTTTTTTCCATCGTGGTTATAGCACCATATCCTAGAAGAACGTAATTGCAACTTACTGTGCGCGAATCATATTGTTTTCTAAGGTTTCTCGACGCATAATCTCTTGGTCCCCAAGTTGTGCTTGGACAGAACATGTACTTCCATTCCTATAAAAAATGTGTCTTTAGACTCCTTTTCATATCCCTCATCAAAAGATATTTTAAAAAACCGGCCAAGAGTTTGAATCTGACCTTTCTTAGATGTATACTTTCTTGATTAGGGCCATAACTATAGAAAAACCCGAACCGCATAACTTTATAGTTGTATTCCTTCGCGTGAGTAAGGTCGCTAGAGCTCATTGGGGAGGGGGAAGGGTCGGTAACGCGTGAGTGATGCCTCGTGTGATGCAAAACCCGTGGCATCAAGCGCCCATAGGACTACGGTAACCGCTTACCTGCACCTAGGCGGGCCGTATGCTTGTTTACCAACTTATGGCCGATTTCAATAATTTACGGACCGTTATCGGTTAAAATTAAAACTCTTATATCTTTACTAATAATGCAGCAAAGACCTCAAAGCTTTGCATAGCAGACCCTCCCATATGGAAGTAGCTATCACAAGTAATATTAGCTTACGAAATGATCTATCAGGCCTGTTTGGCAATAAAAAACCTACCATTGGTAAGCAAAACGATTCGTTTTTGTTTATAGAAACCAGGCATTAGTCGTCTAATTACTTACCCGTTTATTTTTGACAACATACATATAACTGTTATAGAATGCCCCCAACACAATTGGTATAATTGTCAAACACCAGGACCACGTGTAATGTGGAACACTTGCCACCATCTTGGATTGCAACATGTACTGGATAAGTGCTTCCATCATTATATAGATTTTTATCTGAAATAAATAGTAGGTAACAGAAGATAAACTTTCTGAAATTGTTTCAGTTCAGTTGCATATTTTAGGTCTCATCAGTTGCATCTACGTGGGAAAGAACCCCGGGTATTGAGGTTTTAGAAGTTTTACATAAACATTCCTTTAAAGTCAAGAGTCATAATTCTCTATTTTTGAAAGAATGAGGAAGAAAGTTAAACTGCAAACAAAGTAAAATTTCAAACATAATAACATCCTGTATTGTTAATGCATTTAAGGGAACATTTGTCTCGGATATTATGCTTCTTTTTAGGGTTCAGTAGCCAAATGGCAAAAAACGGAACCCTTATGGATTCGTCATGTCTGTCTGTCCGTCCGTATGTCACAGCCACTTTTTTCCGAATCTATAAGAACTATACTGTTGAAACTTGGTAAGTAGATGTATTCTGTGAACCGCATGAAGATTTTCACGGTAGGTCTTCAAAAATGATATTGAGGTTTCTAATATATTTTTTTTCTAAACTGAATAGTTTGCGCGAGAGACACTTCCAAAGTGGTAAAATGTGTGCAACTTCTAAAATAATTGGACTGTTTTACAAAAAACTTAAACCGACTTCAAAGTACACTAAGAAGTAATCAAATCCTGATCAGATGACAATGGGACCAAACGGGAAGTGTACCCTTTCAAATAAAAAAAGAATTTTCCAAATCGGTTAATATATGACGGAGTTATGAGGTAACAAACATTTGAAGTCGGTTAATAAGAGAACGATAAAACCAAAAAAAAATTATGATGTACATTACCATGCAAACTTCCACCGAAATTTTGGTTTGAACGAGATCTAGTAAGTAGTTTTTTTTAATACGTCATAAATCGTAAACCGCAATTTACCTTTCATTCAATATTTTTGGCTTTATTTTTTTCATAGCTATGTTGAGTAGTTAATA
Source organism: Polyploca ridens (assembly GCA_951394255.1). Lineage (NCBI taxonomy): Eukaryota > Metazoa > Arthropoda > Insecta > Lepidoptera > Drepanidae > Polyploca > Polyploca ridens. The sequence continues at coordinate 17,852,322 of OX596248.1, forward strand.
TTACACGGAACCCTCCGTGTGCGACTCTGACTCGCACTTGGCCAGTTTTTTTTATTTGATCGAGACAGATATTATTATGTTCCCTTAAGAGCTTTTTTGCGAGCATGATAATTTATCTTGGAATGGATACCTTAATTATAGCTAATAAAAATACTCAGTGTTTTTTTTATATCTATATCGATTAACTATTCTATATCCAAGTTCTATATCATAATTTACCACTGGTGTTAGAGTGATGATGCTTGCAGGTCTAAAAAGCAACTTTTAATGTTCGCTGGAATCGACTTTGGATCCGTGATATACTATGGTCTTCTTTAACGCAATTCGCTCTTAATTTGAATATAAATAATATTAATGCTTACCGAATAATATATAGGAATAAAATGTAGGCTGATAACCCTCAGTCTGGTTGGAGGAATACCGTAGTGGAAGGTTATATCATCGATGAGCCGACCAACAGGGTACATGCAGTACAGAACCACCGTCTCAATCAGTGTGATTGTACCTGCACTGTATATGTACAGCAGCTTTCGATCCTGAAATTATATTTAGCTTACTTCCACTTTATTTTACTTGCATTCCCGGGATCAAAAACATCTTTTGGTTTTATTAAATTATTCAAGAGAGATAAGAGAGAATTGATAAGAGAGGTAGTTATATGGTCAAAGACCAGCTCAACTGTGGAAGTATCTTCACCTTACAGAATCATCATCGTCAGCCTATAATGTCCCACGGCTGAGCACAGGCCTCCTTTCACAAATGAGGGTGAAAGGGAATGGGCAATACTCCACCACGCGTGCCCACTACGGATCGGTGGAGGTAGGCTAGTGGTCAACCTACTGTTGGAATTTTTCAAGCCGCCTAGGAGGCATCCAACTAGCTTAACGACTACCACAATTAAGTGATAACCGGGACCAACGGCTTTACGTGCCGCCACACCACGAGCGTCTCTGTCCTTACAGAATACCGCAGCCAAATAATTTTATGTTATGTTCCTGCGCGTGAGTAAGGTCGCCCGCCATAGCACATCGGGGAGGGAGGAAAGGTCGATTACGCGTGAATGATGCTTCGCATATTGCAAGTATCTATATGACTACGGTAACAGCTTACCACTAGGCGGGCCGTATGCTTGTTTGCTTATTTAGTTGTATAACAAAAATAAAGAGCCAAATCTCATCAAAATCCATTAAGCTTAATAAATGCATGTATAATAATCTTCCACCGGGCTAGTTGTCAATGCTCGGGGATTGCAGTCCAATTTTTTTTTTTGGATTAAAGTTGTGTAGCGAACCACTACCTAATGAAGTTCCCACGCCGAGAGATAGATGGCGTGGTGCCACATCTCTCACACTCTTTGGGTTAGGTAAGAATAACGATTATGAACAGTCTAAAGTAAAAAAAACTCAATTTTTTTTAAAAAAAAATTGGGAAAACCGACGAAAAATTCCAACATGGGGGGGTCCAGAATCATGTCCTGGATCCATGGTATCCGTTTGTGCGGCGATGTCCCTTACACGCTGTATACAACTGTTTATGTACAGTTAGACCGCGGTCCCCAGCTACGATGACCCAGGCTGGCGGAAGATCTTCCCTTTTAAATGGAGGTGTCATCCACCTTGCACCTCCATAGGTGTAAACGATATTTCTTGTTGAGAACTCCTACTTAATCATAGAGCCGAGAGAACTTCGATAGCGCGATGTAGGGGTTTGAGGTGTCTTGTTATGATGACGCGCTTCGTATAAAATTTTTCTGTTTACAATTTACATATAGGCAGTTACTCACTGGAATCTTCGGTTTTTTGTATCTAAGCCATACCATATTTGTAACAGATAATCATAATTTTGTCGGCTAAGTAATAGAGAAACCATCAAATAATACTCACATTAAAGGTAGTAATTACAAATATGCCCATTCCAACTAACGTTAAAACAACTGTGACACTCGTATTAAATAATTTATATTTACATACAATCACCTCCACAATGCAGTGGTATGTGACTACCTGAAATAGATTGTAAAACTAGAGAAACTGCATGTTCAGCAGGGCTATTTTAAAATGCTCGGATTCGATATCGGAAACGAATTCAAAAACTACCGAGGCGATTTTCCGCAACTGCTATTTTAATTTCCGACTTCGAATATTTTTGATGTTTACGGAAATATCAATTCGATTCATCGAAAAGTTTTCGGATATTGAAATAGCAATTGCTGAAATTCGCCTCCGAATTTTTTGAATCCGTTTCCAATATCGAATCCGACGTTTTAAAATAGCACTGTTGGTCTTAGTTCTCCAGTAAAAAATCGGAGCAGAAGATCGCAGTCAAATAACATTACTATAATGTTGTGTTGTGTTCCTGCGGCGGGTAAGATCGCCAGACCACCTTGAGGAACCACAGCACTTCCTCAAGGTGGTCTGTGGTAGCAAGGTAGCTGTGTGTGTCTGGAGAATACGGTGTAGTACCAAATTATACTGCACTCCTTTCCGCTGCTGGGACAGCAAGTATTCCCAATCTCTCTCCAAACCAATTCTGGTAGAGAATATCTTTGTAGGGTTGGCAACTTTATTTCATTAAATCCCCATCTATCAATTTTTAGTGTAAACTTTTTATATTATGGATAGTCGCGGCTAGATACTGGTTCTGATTCTGTTGTTTACAACTAAACTAATTTAGTCATACTGTGTCCCTTTCTAACTAAAAACATAAGAAAAGGAAATGTTGTTCTGTCCATATTAGTCCAATGCTTGTTTTCAATATAAATTTAGTTACTAATTTTACCGCTTTAAATAAGTTCTATCCTTTTTTAATAATGTTTGAAAGAAAGAGATGTGATGTGACTTAAATTAGTTTAGTGCGATTTACAACAGAATCGGCACCATTGTTTTGGTTATCATTATAATTTTACGCAGTCTGAACATAGACCTACAATAGGGATTTCTACAATGAACGGTCCTGTGTCGTTTGCAAAATCATGTGTACAAAAATTTGCAAATATTACGGACAAGTAAACATGGTATTTATACATTGATCTTTAACCATCTTCTACTATTAACAAGGCATTCATTAAAAAAACAAAATCCAAGACTACATTTTCTACGAATATATAAAACTTATAAACCAAACTAGCTGCCCGGCGCAACTTCGTTCGCGTGGTGCTACCCTACCCTACCCTACCCTACCCTACAGTCGGTATCTAGGTTATATTATCGAATGCAGCGCCATCTGCCGGGCTGATTTGTGAATCTAAACCATCTAGGGCGCCACCCAAACGCATACAAAAAAATTCATTCAAATCGGTCCAGCCGCTTAGGATGAGTTCAGTGACACACACGTGAAGAAGAATTTTAAATATAATGATATACTTACAATAGTCAAAAATTCCATTATAAAATTAGCAATCAAAATCACCAAAGTATAAATATTTCCCAAGTTAAATGTTGACAGGAATAATGGCCATACATAAAACCAAGTGTGTTGATCTGTATAAAAATAATAAAATTACCTTAGATAGTAGTCTTCGCTGGGCTAAAACTAGATGCCGCCAGCGTCCTTGTAAAATACGGCAAGAAATACTAAATCGAAGTCGTCGTACTCAAGTCAGTCAGTCGTTACAACCCAATGTATGATGTTGACGTGCCATGCGATATTAAGAGCTATTTGCTTAAAAATAGGGCCATATCTAGTTTAGGCATCAATCATTTTGATCATCAGCAGTACGTTAGTCAAATGGTCTTAGTTGTAATTCAACACTATTCGGTATATAGACCCTGACAAAAACCTTTTTGGCCGCAATTTCACTATGGTGATGATGTAGTGAAGGTAAGAACTCGAAGCTTAGAAGGGAACTGACTTGCAAGGGCAATTTCAGGAACACTTTTACTACATTTTGAGGTTAGCAGCCAATCAAGCGGTTACTACAAACTACCTGTAATTTTCAAACTAACTAATCACGATATTATTCTGCTGGAAAGTTTGTGCTTACACTGTTTGAAGTCACTACCCAGTGCTAGCTCCGAAGCTATCAAGTTTAAGACTTACTGAAAAAGGTTAGATGTATCGGCACCCTGATATTATTCTCGCAGTGAAATCTCACGATAAAATGAAGTATTCCCCTAAACATATACAAAAGTGCATTTGACGATATCATTATGGCACTGTCACGAATTGGTTCAATCTGTAAATAAAGAAAAATGTGCATTTTAGTCCTTTTTATCTTCTGTTATCATATTCAGATTTTTTTATATTACGAAGTCGGTAAACAAGCATACGGCCCGCCTGATGGTAAGTAGTTACCGTAGCCATATGGACGCTTGCAACATACGAGGCAACACTCACGCGTTACCGACCCTTCCCCGTCTTCAATTAGCTCTGGCGATCTTACTCCCGCGCAGGAACACAACATAAAGTTCTAAATACGTTACGGTATTCTGTAATTCTGAACAAACGCTACGCTCTACCTCTCTTAAACACTAATTCTTCATCTTTTCAGTCACTGCACTTTTCAAAGCCAAGTTATATTTTAAAGTTACCTCTCCAAGCCCTCTAGCGGCTAAAACGTGAACCGTAGGTGGCGATGTTGTAGATTCTGCTAGCATTTCAACGTCAGCTTTCTGCAAATATAAAATAATGAAAATTCTGCTCGTCCACGCCTTAACAGTTCTCATTACTCATATTTAGCACATAATTATTATATAGTCCTAACGTGAGCTATCCTCCTTAGTCTCTAAATCGAAATCGAAACTTGTCCTCACCTAAGCACAGAGATAAAATCACTCGGGCCATAAAATTATTTTTAGATTCGAATGGTTGTTTGTAAAGAGTCTTATTACTGCGGCAAAAGGGGTATTATTTCTTCTGTAAATCATTTTAAGACGTCACCATTGAGCTAGTAGTACTACGTATAGATAAGCTGTCATAAGCAAAAGTTCTGTCCCATTTTTTTTAAAGTCAACTACGCGCTGAAATATTAACATAATTAGTTGTTTAAGCAGACAGTAGAAACACGTAGCGCTATCAGAACGCCTTTAGAAGTAGTTTACTCGCAAACACCGTGATTTTCACGGCGCTTACGCGTTTCGTTCCACAACAACGAGTATGGCCTCACTTGAATGGAACATAGTTGTGATGTGTGGCGTCTTCTCTATACGTAGTAATAATAGCTCAATATACGTCACATGGATTAAGAAATACTCTGGTCACACTCTGGTCTGGTCTCTTGTCTATTATTATGATAATTGACAAGTAATCAATAAGATTGCCATATTAGGGAAGCTCCCGGAACTTAGAGACAGATTTTCAACCTTAAATGGTCTAAAAAAAAAAAGTTACATACCCACATTATATTAGCGAATGTATGATTATGCCCTACTTTATAGCCAGAACTCAAGTCGGTATTAAAATAAGATAAAGCAAGATAAATGAACAATATCAAATCGATTGAGTTGACTATCCACTGCGCTTTATCTAAAACCTGAAAAAAAAAACTAGATTATAATCCATTTCTTCGTATTTTTAAATGCGACGCTTGTGCTGTGTTTCTGTTATGTTCCATACTTAACCCGATGGTTCTCGCGAGGGACGCGCGTCCTATTATAACAATTGATGTCATTGTTATATTTTTAACCGCGAGCCAAGCTATGTATATCAATTATTATTTTAAAACATTATCTGTAATAACACAGAAAGAAGGGTTAATTACTCACGCGCAGGAACACAACATAAGTTATTCGGCTGCGGTATTCTGTAAGGTGGAGGTACTTCTTATAAACGCTATGCTATTATATCTCTCTTAAAATCGACTGAAAATTAATGCGGGTACCTTCCAAAATCGTTTTCTATATACTTTTTCATGTAATAGAGCTGCTGCAATCCAAATAATGGAAAAATATGCAAAAGATCCGATTTGTAAGCGAGAGAAGTATAGACCGCGCAACCTAAAAAATATAAAAATAACTACAATACTTGAGTAATTTTACAGTGGGTATTTGACTAATAGGTGAGATGCTGGCGATCGTACTCTCCTCCGCGCTAGTTTCTTCATGAATTTTTCCTTCATCGTAGGATACGAACCTGACCTTTATCTCGGCATCCGATGTCTCTGCCACTGAGTTATCGTCGCATAATGTAGAATAGTACATTGTGATACATGTGTGCAAAGTTGGTCATTACAGACGAGGCGGTATTAAAAAAGCCAAGAGTGTAATGATCAATGCACACACGTGTCATACGACGTTTTTCAACACACTTGCGAGGAAAAAATCAGACTTGTATGTTTAAAGTTGATTTTTTGATGATAAGCAATGAGAACGCCCACAAATATGGCGCGCAAGTTTTTTTTTTAACAGCGATTCGCTGTCAAACTATTTAACCCGTTTAAATTAAGAATGCTTCGTCTACACCCATCAATTTATATTATAGTCATCAATATATATTTATATTTATATTTATAGGGATTATACCTATCATAAAACTATGCGGTAATGTAAAGTAAAAAGCACTAGTGCGTAATAAGCTACATTAAGGTACTAAAAATGGTGCAATAAATGTCACTTTACGAGCAAGTGTGTTGAAAAATAAATTATTTATGGAAAATCTAATTTCATATCATCTCATTTAATATTATAAACTAACTGATACCCGTAGTTTCACCCGCGTACAGTTTTTTGTTTTCGTTCGGAACTCGGTAATCTGCTAGTGAAAGTTCCGTCAAAATCAGTTTAGCCAGAATTAGCATATAATAATAATAACATATACATTAGACATATACATATTTACAGAGAAATATTTTTTTAAATATTTTTTTTGGTATAAGTACCTACCGTATATGCTTTTATATGCATTTAGTAAAAAACATACATTTTATTTATTTGTATAGATGTGAAAGGTTAGATATTCGTGCCTCACTTGATGTTTGTGAAATTTTGCCCATAGATAGAACTTGTTCCGGATTAATAACAGGTAACTTTTTATCCCGGGAAAATTACAGTTCCCGCGCGGCTGAAACACGGAGCGAACACTAGTAATATATACCAACCTGTAATATTCTATTTGCGATAGTTGAAAAGTTTCATTTGAGGACTGATAGTAAAATTCAACGAATGAAATAGTTTCATTTTTCGACATAACTTCGTCAATTTTCCGTACAAATTGATTAACATCATAACATTGCCAGGTAACATTAGCTAGTTTCTTATAATAAGATATGGCATCCGGCATTGAATAACACCTGAAATAAATTATTAAATTTAAAACTTACACCTATTTTAACCCATTGGTTCTCGCAAGGGACGCGCGTCCTATAATAACTATTGATGTCATTGTAATTTTTTTCAACCGCGTGCCGAAGTATGTTATCATAACAGCATCGTTTTTTTATGCTATGAAGTCGGTAATCAAGCATACGGCCCGCCTGATGGTAAGTAGTTACCGTAGCCATAAGGACGTTTGTAACAAATAAGGAACCACTCATGCGTTACCGATCTTTTCATCTTTTCCCCTCCGCATTGAGCCCTGGCGACCTTACACACGCGCGGAAAGCAAAGGAATACAACATAAAGTTATTTGGCTGCGGTATTCTGTAAGGTGGAGGTACTTCCCCAGTCGAGCTGCTCTGGGATAAACTCTTTGCTCTATCTCTCTTAAATTGTTTGACAATGTTGACAAGTCATTTATGTTACCATTTAGGTGCAGTACAGACGACAGACTATCCTATCCGTGCCGTACTTTTTGTTATGTGAAAATAAAAATCTTTGTTTTTAAAGGCGATGATAGCTCAGTGGTAGTGACGTCGGATACCGAGATGAAGGTCCCGGGTTCGAATCCTACAATGAGCTTGAGCTTTCGGTGAAGGAAAACATCGTGAGGAAACCATAGCACGGTTGTAGGGTACTTTGTAGTACCCGCCTGACTGGCTACCACCCTCAAGTTGAAAATCTGTCGCCAAGCACATTTTGGCCTATAACAAAAAACTATATAATTCTAAGCAGTAACGCACTCGCGCAAAAAGTCTGCGAAAGAATAGGATGTACCCAAATCTCTATTTCTTCTTCTTGTTCTGTATTTAAAGTATAAAATAATACATTGCAATCTCTGCATTTCCGTAGCATGCACGTACCTAGCTATAGTTCCTCCGACAGAACGATCGAAGATGTAATGTACGTTGTGGTGTGTGCTTTGAATCTATGAAATATCTGGTACGGATTCTTTTGTGCCGCAGACACCTTCACTCAAAAAGTCTATCGTCTGTGCTGCACCTTAATCAGTATATTTGATCAATAGCATTTTATGAGTCAGGGTGCTTGTGTTTTATAAATAAAGGTGTGAAAGATCACCTGTTCCATGGATTTTTATATATTAAACCATAATAAATGTAATCTAAAATTAACAATGTTGTATCGATGGATGCGAGAATTTCTAATATGGCTGCTATTATAGATGCAATATTAAAACCTGAAAGAGATTTTTAAATTATAACTTGCTTTTACCTGTCCCTTTCTAAAGCTATTCAATAAACAAAGATACTTGAGTATAGTTTGAGCCTTCTCAGTTTAAGTGTATTCCGAACCGGTGGTAAATTCAACTGTACCAATGTACCAATTAAATTTAACCATATATATCAATATAATATGTACCAATTTAACGTTCATAAGTACCTTACTAGGGCCTAAACTGAATAAATGACTTTTTGATTTTGATTTTGAGTACAGCAGTAATACTGATTAACGAAAAGTTACTTACCGACACAGATAGGCACCATTTTCGAAAGAAATAAATGCTCCTCACAAGAGTATGATGCAAGGAACATATAGGTATATGTATGTGGAAGACTCTTGAAGATTGCAGTCATTACGTAAAACCATAAAAAGCTGTAACATCGAAAACCGAATAAAAGTTCGTGAATTCATAAATACGTCCTTGAACCTACTTGAAACTTCAACAGCGTTGCCAGTTTTTTTTCGAGCAAAGCGGGATTTTGTACCCCCTTGAGAAAAAAGCGGGATTTTATCGTCGAAAGCGCATACCAAAAAAAACCGGCCAAGTGCGAGTCGGACTCGCGCTCCGAAGATTCCGTAGAAACTTGTAGGTATGTAAATAGTTCGTTTATCACGGGAGTAGAGTCTCGAAGATTTTTCCCCTTTCTTCATATGATTGTGTTGTAATATAATCAGTTTTTTTAGGTACATAAAAAACTGACTACAAATAACCTAACTACAAATTTACGCCTTTCGGATTTCTTCCTTTACTTGTCCAAATTTCATGATTCTAGGTAAACGGGTACTTATAGGTAGAAGGTAGTAGATACCTATAGGTTTTGATTCCCTTGCGGAAGTCAAAATATGCGGCAAATACGGCCGTATCTTTTGATTGCATTGACTTAGAAGAACTAGAAGTTTGATTTTTATTAGTCACAGCATGGACGAAGTCACAGTAACATTTAGCGCACTTTGGCGCGGTTCTACTTAAACACCACTGCGGTTTTTAAGACGCGTCTCAGGAGAGCTGTTGCCATTTCTGTGCAGTGGTGTCTACAATTACCCACTTCTACGTCCAACGATGATTTCAATTTCACTGTTGAGTAATCCTCGAAAAGCGGGGCTGAGACTGTCCCGCGCGGGACATTTAATTTTGGGCTAAAAATCGGGACGTCTGGCAACGCTGAACTTCAAGCTCCCGCGCTGTGTGACGTGTTTTACTAGTGACAGCAGAATATAAGTCGCCGTCCTCGTGTGGCGTAAGAGTTCTGTCACGGTACAAAAAAAAATGTTTCTACTGTGGTTCTGTACTAGGGCGCCTTGAAACAATGCTTGCACTTCCTATTTGGCCTTTAAACACAGATAAACATTAATCTGCTTTCTAGAAACTCATAAGTTGGGCAAAAGTAGCGATCAGTAAAAGCACTTTATAATAAATCTAATTTCCAATTAGATTTCTATTATTGATGTAGAAGCATGAAAATTAGATTTCTACTAGTGATGTAGAAAAAGGCTTACAAATTAAACTGCTCGTGGTGCATGCATAAAGTTTGAGTTTTGTTAATCGATGATACATAAGCTCGGAAATAAGACAATCGTTCCGATTTTGTTGACGGAATCATTTTCCGATCCGATACAATTTCTTTCTGTAAGTAATTGAAATTAAAATGCATTAACATAGACCATTGTAGATAATTGATCGGAAAGTAGCATTTGCTGAGAAGAACCGGCAATAAACTCTGCAATTACTCTTGAAAATAAGCATAATATAGTCTAAGACCTTCACCTATCTGTTTAATGCATGAAAATAATTTTATATCAATTTTAGTATGATAAAAATATATCGCGAATGGGTTGACTAAAAAAGATTGTTCCAGACCAAGTTTTGGACCTGGGGAAAATCACAACGGGGAGTTCATTCCACAACCTGAGTGTCCGTTATGACATAAGATGTAGCAAGTAGATCCACTTAATCGTAAGTAAAATAATCTATAAGTCACTTATACTTTTTTTGATAGTTTACCTTGGGTATCAAGTGCAAATGGAAAGTTTTCTGGAAACACATCGAGGTATCGCTGGCATTACTCGATAATACTGAGCTGGTTGAGCTAATCTGCCATTCAGCTGAAGGTTTTCTCACCTCCTCAGAAAATCCAAAGGTTTCTTCCATTTTAATAGACTTTGATTAAAGTTTAACAGTAAGATTTTCTGTAAAATAAGTAGGAGTAGTAATAGCTTAAAAAATTGTGTGCTCATCTCAGTAGGAAGTGACGTCGAATGCCGAGACGAAGGTCCTGGGTTCGAATCCTACTGTAGCGACATCTATCAGTTACACTGAGATAGTTCACGTACAGAAAGATAGATGGCGTGGCGCCACAACATCCTGCATCACGCCAACGAAGTTTTCCAGCAATCTGCATTATATACAACTGTCCGCGACATGTACAGTTGGACCGCAGTCCCCAGGCACGATGACCCAGCCTGGCGGAAGATCTTCCCTTTTAAATGGAGGTATCAACCACCTTGCACCTCCATACTGCCACGAGCTTGAGCTTTCGGTGAAGGGAAACATCGTGAGGAAACCGTAACACTTTCGGTGGTAGGGTACTTCGTACTACTCTACCACTCTCAATTTGAGAATCTGTCGCCAAGCACCTATCGGTGTGTTCCGAGAGCTGCACTTGGGTGCCAGTTCCTTCTAGGCTGTACAATGTACCGTCCCCCTTCGGCCACATCTTTACTGACCACCACCGATATATATATAGTACGTAGTACATATAGTACAATGAATGTAGTACATATAGCACATTGCTGACCACGATGAATTGTAGTTGACTAAATTTACATAGTAAAAAAAACAGATGTATAAAAGTAACGTACATATAACGTTGACCATGAATAATGGAATCGGGCAAGCTATTGATGATGAAATATCACACATTGCTCCAAGAATCTAAAAGTGTTTACAAATTGCAGATACAACAAATAGGAATGTCAAATTCGGTCTATAAATTGACATTTATCTTTTTTACTGGTATAATGAGGCTTCGCTCACAAAAAGAAATTATGCAGGCAATCTAGCATGGATTTGCCCAATCACAACTATAATGGCAGAAAGTAGAATCCCTGTTCTACCAGCTTAGTTTTAATTCTAAAATACTACTAATCTTCTTACAGTCGGTTGCACAAAGATCACCATTAAAACTTAATTACGTAATGATACATTAACGCTAATGAATCCGTCAGTTTAAAGATGTTGCACAAAACCACTTTAGGCATAATTAAAGGTTCAATAGCTAAAGACGTCAAAAAGTATGTTCTCAGTTACAAATCGTAATAAAATGGCAACATTGAACGAATGGAATGAATGATTTCTCTACATTGATATTTCTGACCATTGATTATTTAAATGCATAGATTATTTAAATACATCTAAGCATTAAACGCGGTGAAAAAATGGACCCCCAATTTGGGTGGCTAAATTCTTTTCCCGCGCACAATGACAGTTGAGTTGTCATTGAATACGTTTGTGTCTTTTGTGTGACAATATTGTATTGTTTTAAATTACGTTTTGTTGATTAGTGTGCAAAAATTACTTTTAGTATGGACGTAAAAGGTTCTACCCCTTTTTAATGCTCATATAAATTGCAAATAAGTAAATCAATCAGATAAAATAGAATTTAATAAATTTTTTAATACACCATTCCTGGAAAGATGGACCTTCATGGATAATGATCAATCTAACAATAAATAATCAATGTTTCTAACATCTTTTCTGTCACATTTCCTTTTGACGTTTGAGCTAATGAGCCTTTAATTAGGCATGAAATAGTTTTGTGCAACAACTTTAAACTAATGAACTAATTAGCGTTAATGTCTACATTTTGTACAGAAGCTATAATGGTGATCTTTCTGAAACCCAGTGATATCACACTATTAACATAACACTTATTTAACTTTTTTAACCACTATTTTTGATCTAAAATGTGTTTATTTTTATTTATTTATTTATTTATTTATATCAGACAATGTCCATATTTGTTAGTATACAATTAATCTTAATCCTAATGTTAGTAAAGTATTAAGTACTACACATTTTTGATGGTGTGGATATGCATCCACCGCGCCCACATTGGTGAGTCCCAGCGCTCTGCGAACACGGCTAGGATGCTATTGGCACTGGCGCGGAGGCGGCGCATCATTGAGGCAGTCCTCTTCATGATGATACCATTAAAACTATCAACCGTGGCCTCAGCAAGCATACCAGATGCGCTGCAGTACCGCGGCAGCCCCATGAGCATCCTAAAGGCGTTATTATATTGGACGCGCAGAGCGCCGTATGCCCGCCGCGTACAGTTGACCCACAGACTGCACGTGTAAAACGACTGACAGTACGCTTTAAATAGCGTCACCTTAACATTACTGGTACAACGTGCAAATCTGCGAGCCAACATGTTGCAACGAATAGCCAGCGCTCTACGCTCCCTCTCCATGTCCAAGTTGTCTCTGAGGTCATCGGTGACCCAATGGCCCAGATATTTAAATTGTGCGACTTCATCTAAGGGCGTATTGTACAGTTTGACAGGAAGATTTGTCTTATAGTTTTTAGAATTAGCCTTAAACTCCATCATTACACTCTTTTTTGCATTATACCTGAGCCCGTGGGCCACCGCGTACCTCTCACACATCTGTAGCAATACTCGTAATGCTCCAATCGATGGACTCAGCAGCACCATATCATCCGCATAACTTATATTATTGACGCAGATTCGTCAGGTTTAATGGGTGCTTCTTGAGCTATTAAATTTTATCTAAAGAACTGTCATTTTAATGGAACTTTAGTTACTAATGTCGCTTTGTGCAACATAAAACAACGCAAATGAGGTTTTAAAGGATCGTTTGACACTTCATTAGTTAAATTTAAAGGAGGCATTAGTTATTAGTCAAATGACTGTTTGTGCAACAGTTTAATGGAAGATTAATGTTTAATACCCACTTTAAAATTTAAAGAACGTTTCTGCAACTGACTGTTAGAGTAATAATTTTGGCTGCCACAAAATAAAAAGTATTTTTCTCTTTTCAGACCATCGAGCAACCTTTTTTTATTATTAGTTTTGTTATTAGGCACAAAGACAAGACAAAGGTCGTTAATCAGTGCGTGTTACAGTAGTACCTGGTAGTACCCAACTGATATGACTTACCGTTGTACCTGCGCAGAAGATACATTTTCAAAGCGCGGGAAACGCTATTTGTCGGCAGCTGCCGCCATGTTAGCGCGCGCCGTGCGGAGGGGCGTGACTTGCGAGTGAGACGGAACTAACAGCTGCAGTGTAATGTGGACCTTATAGTAGTGATCTAAGGTTGATGGTAAGTTTTAAGCATTATTTCGTTAATCTTCGGGCCATACTTTCTTTTCTGTGCGAACGACGATTCACGACGCGCCATATCAGTTGGGTACACTGTACCAGTGATAACACACGGAATAGAGACGTGGTTTTCCACTGCATAAATAAGCTCAGAGTCACACTGCGAGCTATGCTCGGAATTTCTCTACGAGACAGGGACCAAAACAAGGACATTCATAGAGAAAAAAAATTACCGATATAGCTCATAGAGTTAGTAAGCAGAACTGGTAATGGATAGGCCATATTGCTACCTTGGCTCGCGGTTAAAAATATAACAATGAGATCATTTGTTATAATAGGACGCGCGTCCCTCGCGAGAAGAACCGATGGGGAAGGAAGGTTCTCGAGTAGCGACCAAATGATGATGAACCCACACGCAAATTATAAAGAATATAAAATAAAGATCTTCTGACTATTCAGCGATTAGAAAAAAAAAATTTAAGACAAGTTTAGTCAAATCAGTCACTCAGTCACTTTCTAAAGTCATATAACAAAAGGAACGAGGGTATTTTAAAACCTTTTGCTTTAAATCATGTTTTGTTATAAAGGGATCAGATTTTAACCAACTTTTTTTATTAATTTTATCAATTCTCCACCATATTTTATTACAAAATCGACAATCAGACCTATTGAGGTATTTATACCACTGCAACGCTCTTTGTACCGCTTTGAAGCTAATCAACAATGTATAATTGCGGTACGTATTTTCAACGTCGCTCATACAACTACATACGGAATAATAAAGCAGATTATGCTGAAATGTTCGGAGTATTAGATATTTTAGTAGATAGTGCTTGCGTAGTTCTGATGTTTATCCTATTATTTTGTTGCAGGGAGTCGTATGAACCAGAGTATGGTCACAGTTTTACCATTGTATGGTACTCTTAACCAGTATAATAAGCCACCTCAATAAGGTAGTCAAAAAATCTGGATGCAAGTGGCAAGAAAGCAAAGGAAATGGCGAGTTTGAGAGAGGTCTAATAAATTATTTCCAGGAGAGAATTGCAAGTGAAAGAAGTGTTACTTGAAATGTTTGTGAACGTAACATACTTCAACATGGCAGGATTATATAAAAACCTACTAAGTCAGAAATATAATCTGCCTTCCTACTTCCTGAAATGTTACATATAAAAATGTGTAAAGTCTACTTAAATTGCTTTCGCCGCAAATTCAAACGTCTTCACAAACCATTTATTCGGAAACAAAGACTCGCGTATTTCGTTCCACGTAGTGTTCACAGAATATGCTCATGAACTTAGATTTACGAAAGCGAAGAGAGCTTATGGATATGACAGTGTTTTCATAGTAAATAAAAATATATCCTAGTACCTAAATTCTTCACATGCACATGGTCATCTGATCCAAGCAGAGCTTTTACCAACAGAAGCCATCCATCTGATGCATTTACTACGTACATTATATACTACGTACGTTACGTACCATAATGGTACCCGTCCACCCCGAAGGAGCTCACGTGGGCTAGTTATACCGGACTCATACCAGCTAAAGCCTCATGGTAGTCGCCATCTGCGCTGTAGAGAGGGTCGGGATCCCGTACAGAACGCATCCTTGAGCCTTTTCCCCTCCACGCGCAGCGCTGATTCCGAGGGAAGGATAATATCTCCCCTCAGCACCCTTGCAATGCTATCGAAACGATAAGTCGTGACCACAACGACCCATCGTCCGCCTCGGGGCCACTTCTGAGCGTTCAGGGCCCCTACCTTAATTGACCATAGCCCCGAAGGTCCCCGTTTAATCGCCTTTTACGACAGACAGGGGAACACCGTACCTGTCATCAAATGTCCGTACTCGGTAGTTTAAAGATATGCCTATGAAATGTAGCTTAAATAGTACTCAAAGATTCTCTAGCATCCTTAGAGTAAAAGAATTTTCAGGGTCGGATTAGAAGTTGTGGAGAACAACTCATTCATCCAAACTAAACAAACAAATATTACCTGTTAGTATAGATATAATATCCATTATCTAAGAAATCTTCTAACATCATTGTATAAAGTATTCACAAAAGTTCAGTGACACGGTGATTTAGCCGCAAGTCTTTGAAAGGCGTTCGCTATATTTTATGAAATGCCCTCTCTCGTTCCCGCATTCCATAGAAGGAGAAATGCAGGTTTGTGACATTTTATTTCTCTTTTACGACCTTTATACTGCAGCAATGTCCATAATAGGGATATAGCGGTGACGATTTCTATTTATGCACAAAATTGCAGTCGTTTAATTTCTGGGAATGTTTTAATATATTTATTTTCGCTGATTTGCTGACAAGTTTGGCGATCCAAGGGTATCTAATAAAGTTTTTTTATTTGGGTGAATAAATTATTTGGCTTTAAAAAATACCTGAGCCTTCTCTGATAATGGTTTATTGATAATTTAAAGCGATGATGAAGAAAGCAACCAAATTGAAATTCCAAAAACCGTTTTCGCAATATACAATATCTACCACGCACCGGTTTGCAATACACTTGAACTGAGAAGACTTTTTTTGACCAGGGTCATGAGTTTTGATGAAGAAAAACACTGTGATAAAAATAGGAAGGTTAAGATTTTGGGATACCATCACGTCGCCAAAAATTCTTTCTATTTTTTGTGTGGTTTATACATTCGACAACGTCATCATTTACTATTGTGAGATCAAATTACGCTTTGGCATAAAAAGAAACTTAAATTTAACTAAATATTAAAATAAACTTTTTTAATCTAACTGGACTTAAATGAATTAATTCAGTTATATTCCCTAAACGTTGATTACAAAACTAAATTGAAGTGCGTAAATAAATTTCTAACGTGTCTTAAGGCGGCCCTCTGTGGCCGGCGCAACTTCAACGCGAGCATAGTCTAAAAGCTTGTTGTTTCATCCAACGTAATGTTTGACTGCGAACAAAGAGAGATAGCATCAGAGCCGTAGGTTATCAGTCGGTAAATTCCGCTGATCACTCGCGGCTGCTTCGCTAGGTCGTCATTCATGATTTCGCATTCATAAAACTTGTTCCAGGAGTATACTTCTTGTGAAAAAATCTTACAAGTTTGTGAAAAAAAAGTTTGTTATTTAGAATCTCCAATACATTTGCAAGCCTGGTATCTAAATGTTTTCTTTACTTTTACAATTTATAGGTACATTAGATATGGCCAAAGTTCAGGCAAAAACGCTGTTTTTCGGAGGCTTTGACTGAATTTGTTTCACACTTTTTTTAAATTACGCCAAGATACAAGGCTAGATATAGTACACAAGATACTAATTTGTTCAAAACATCTAACGAAAAATGTTTAACAACGCCTTAGTAAGTACAGGGGTTTTGTATGAAAAGTATGACGAATTGAGTCCTCTTAATGAAAAAGGTTGCGAAAATCCAATTTTAAAGTTTCCAGTATCGTCCAATATGAGTCAGAATTTTGAAAACATTTGAGTGCCAAGTGTTGTCTCAATTTATTGAAGCACCAACTCAGAAATAAATTAAACCGTTACTGTGCGAACTATTTAGTTTTAAAATTTGTTTAACTTTGATATAAATTAAGTGTCACCTTTGTAATTTTAAGGTTGCTTAAAAACTGCACGTAAAGATATTTCAAAATATGTTATGAAATTTAAATAAAATGTGAGATTACAGTTATAAGAGTGTTTTATACGTGTTTTGTAAAGCTTAAAGTTATTTAATAGCTTGGATTTTGGATTAAATATATTCGATTATATACACACCGGCACAATTAGCGGAACAGAAAAAAAAGTGAGACTATGAGATAATAACGCATATATTTGAAGAAAATGTAATTAGACACAAAATAACAAATTGATTAACATCTTTTAACAACGACTTTGAAAAGTCTTCGTTATTTTTTATTGAAAAATAAAGAAATTTGAAATTTTTAGATGATTATGAACCATCACAAAAAATAAAAAAAAGTAAGCATTAAATGATTTAACAATAAAATTAAAGCAAAATTAATAACGAGTGTTTCCTCCTCTTGCTCTGATTACGGTTTCCATTCGTCTGGGCATGCTACAGATTATGTTATCGATGATTTCTTGAGGCAACCGCTCCCACTCCTCAAGTAATGCGTTTCCAAGTTCATTGAGATTGTTGGGGGGTGGCATTCTGGATTAAACCCTTCTTTTTAGCAAGTCCCAGACATGCTCTATCGGATTCATATCGGGGGAATTTGCTGGCCACTGCATCACCGGTATACCTACGTGGCTCAGATATGCCTGTACCGATTGTGCACTATGAGCACGAGCATTATCTTGCATTAGAATAAAGTCGTCACCAATAAATGGGGCAAATGGTACAACATGTTCTTCTAAAATGTCTCTGATGTATCGATCTGCTGTCATGGTCCCTCCTGTGACTATCACTAACTCCGTGCGAGCTCCCAAACATATCCCTCCCCAAACCATAATCGAGCCGCCACCATAAGCCACTGTGTGTTCAAAATTAGACTGTATGTGGCGTTCTCCTTTGCGTCTCCATATTCGCTGTCTCCCATCGATCTGTTTTAAAAGAACTCTGCACTCATCAGTAAAGAGAACCTGCTGCCATTCGTTCAAATCCCAATGACGATGTACTCGCGCATAGCTTAATCGGTTTACGCGGTGACGTCTCTCAAGTTTTGGGCCTTTGGCAGGTATATACGACCCTAAACCAACTTCTTCAAATCTCCTGCGAACTGTACGCTCACTTACTCGTACTCCTCGAACGTCGCACTTTATTCTAATGCAAGATAATGCTCGTGCTCATAGTGCACAATCGGTACAGACAGGCATATCTGAGCCACGTAGGTATACCGGTGATGCAGTGGCCAGCAAATTCCCCCGATATGAATCCGATAGAGCATGTCTGGGACTTGCTAAAAAGAAGGGTTAAATCCAGAATGCCACCCCCCAACAATCTCAATGAACTTGGAAACGCATTACTTGAGGAGTGGGAGCGGTTGCCTCAAGAAATCATCGATAACATAATCTGTAGCATGCCCAGACGAATGGAAACCGTAATCAGAGCAAGAGGGGGAAACACTCGTTATTAATTTTGCTTTAATTTTATTGTTAAATCATTTAATGCTTACTTTTTTTTATTTTTTGTGATGGTTCATAATCATCTAAAAATTTCACTTATTTCAAATTTCTTTATTTTTCAATAAAAAATAACGAAGACTTTTCAAAGTCGTTGTTAAAAGATGTTAATCAATTTGTTATTTTGTGTCTAATTACATTTTCGTCAAATATATGCGTTATTATCTCATAGTCTCACTTTTTTCTGTTCCGCTAATTGTGCCGGTGTGTAAGTATATATTATATTACATTCTTTATCTTTTTCTTTCATATTTAATCTAAAGTTGTAAATAGTCACAGTGATAACAAATTGTGTGTTTAGTAGTTTCCTTTTAGTATTTTTTTTCCCTTTCTAAGGCAGACTTAAGTAAGTCATGGTCTTTGCTTGCGGCGGCGTCGTGTGACGGGTCGCTCACTTCCCTCCAATATGGCGAGGAGAGCGATGGCTGCCACACGCGTCATAATTGTGAACAGGCCCCCTAAAAAGGAAGCTAAAGCAATATTGCTAACGCAATTCATTTTTTCGAATTTACGGCAGATCTTATTAATTCCGAATCTTTTATTGAATTGAATTGTATATAATGTGTGACTAGTATACCAAAAAATATTGAAATTACGTATGATCTGCCGAGAATTCGAAAAAATGAATTGCGTTAGCAATATTGCTTTAGCTTCCTTTTTAGGGGGGCAGGTGCTGCTTGTGGGGGCAGGTCTGCTTAGGTTTGCCATTTATTTATTTACTTATTAAATATAAATTCAGTCTACTTTGTAGTTTTGCCGTCGCGCCGGGGCACGCAATTGTTATCAGTGTGATTAGAATGTAAATAATGAATCTAAGCTTGTTTTGAAAAGAGTAATTGCTGAGTTTATTGCCGGCTCTTCTCAGCAAATGCAACCTTCCGAACCGGTATTGAGTATTAGAGTCAGACTTTTCGTAAGTGCCTGCAAAGGTATATTTGAATAAATGATTTTGAATTGAATTGAATTCGGTAGTTGGACATTTTTCAAAAATTCACCGAAAACTCGCAAAAAAATCCATAAAATTACCGAAGCTGCTCACATTTCACGAGAATCGGTTGAGAAATGCGACCTGTAGAGGGGAACAGTCGGACATCCTTCGGACATGTGGACATACGGAAGCGTTTTTGTTCAAGCTGAAACGGAGTCTCTCGATCAAAAATATTCTCGACCGTCAAAACCTTTGTTCTGATCATCGGAGAATAATTGGAACGTTTCATATGACGCGTTACTAAAATCTATGAATGAATATAAATTTATATTCAATATATTTCCAATAATCTCAATCAAAGGATGATATCACAAAGTCGACATCCGTATCTCACAGCGTATTAACTAGGATCACGTAAGTATGCGGGTTGTTCACTGGAGGGTCGGTTTCAGTTTTCAATTCCATCCATTGTGGTATAAGCGAGCGTGTCTCCTACACGACTTCGTATTAAATTGAACACCTAGATATGTAGGAAGATTTTAGCATAACATTTTTAAATTAAACAGTTCAAGGGAATCAAAAAACTAGACAAAACAAGAAATATAGTTTTTTAAGTCAGAAAGCTGATAATTTGGCAGGCGGTCCACCTCATGGGAAGTTTTTTTTAATATTTATAGTCTGATCTGGTCGGTCATGATATGGCCGAAGGTAGTAAGCACACAAAGCCTAGAAGGAACCGGCTCTCAAGTGCAGCTGTCGGAACACACCGATAGGTGCTTGGCGATAGATTTTCAACTTGAGGGTAGTAGCCGGCCAGGTGGGTACTACAAAGTACCAACGTGGTATGGTTTCCTCAAGGTGTTTCCCGTCACCAAAAGCTGAATCTCATTGTAGGATTTGTAACTTCTCAGCATTTGATGACACTACCACCGAGCTGTCATCGCCTTTAAATATTTTAGACACCAATAAGCATGAGCTAATGTGTACAAAGACTAGGCAGTGACTCTCAGTGACTCAATTCAATGGTTATAAATATAATGACGTCATTAAACAAACCAAAAAAGCATAAATTCAAAGTATACATATAAAAAAAAAAAGTTCTTTGTTAAAATTTACATTTTTAATACAAGCCTTTTTTGAGTGACTGTACTTGCATTGTCATCCAATACACTAATGTATACCAAATATCAAGTCAATCCGACCACTGGAAGTGGGTGAAATTCGACTTGCAAAATTCCACCCGAACATAGTTATATACATACATTGCAAGTTAAATAAAAGCTTGTAAAAATAAACATTGATACTTTCAAAATTTCCAATGACTGAATAAAAAATACCCCTTTGATAGTGATTGCATCCTTGCAAACTAGTCCCTTTGGAATATTTAAAAGCACTTCACGTTATTTATCGCACGGTTTTTATTAAAAACAAATAAAAATATTTTATATTCAACTCTTGTGTGTGCAGTGAATCAGTGTACAGTCGATGCAATTCGGTACACCGGTTGTTTATGGGGCTTGCTAAGGAAAAGGGATACCTTGGAGTAGTTATTGTTATTGCGAATCTTTAGTACGTAACTTTTTTCTGACTGTGACTAGAAGATGAGGGCACATAGAAGATTAGTCTTATCGCCCTTACTAGGCAAGTCGGCGAGCAAACTCTCGAGGATACATTAATCTTATTTCCGTTAACAGTTATACATACACACAGTCCACAAATCACGATCACCGTCATATACAGGTCGTTGTTTTGGTCAGCGACGTGCGACTCAGGGTTGATAATACAAATGATACTGATGCTAAAAAATTATAAATAATACTTTATTTTTAATAATAATATTTATTGGAAAATCATGTAATGAGTTAAAGTGTAGTCATAATACTCAACGGGAGTGCGAGGAATTAAAGGAGTGGGGCGACGGCGGCTTGCGTCTAGCTCTAGTCTGCGCACGTGCCTAGGGACTATAATAATAATAATAGCCTTTTTATTTCCTATAAGCCTTATAAATTGGTTACAAAATATTTTGTTCTTAATCTAATGTTAGTAAATGACTCTAGTGTTAGTTAAAATTTATACATATTTATTTGCTGTTATGTATATTATTACAGGAACCCCTTGATAGGGTATAGGCCTCCTCCAAATTCATCCATTCTTCCCTATTCTGTGCAGCTCTGATCCACTTTTTTCCTGCCACCGATATTATGTCGTCCACCCATCGTTTTTGTGGTCTCCCCACTTTTCTCTTTCCTTGTGGCCCGTTCCATTTAGTGCTCTTAAGAGTCCATCTCTGGTCGGCGTATCTCGCTACATGACCGGCCCAGTGCCATTTTAGCTTTAGTGCTTGATGAAGTGCATCTGTAAGCTTTGTCTTTTTTCTTATTTCATGACTTCTTATTTTATGAATTCTCCTTAGGCTAAGTATGCTTCTCTCCATTGCCCGCTGACAAGTTGTTATTTTGTTCTTTATCTTGTTCGTAAAGGTCCAAGTCTGGGAGCCATAGGTCAAGCAAGGTAGTATACAAGTATCCATGACAGTCTTTTTCATATCTAGATCGTAGTTACCTTTTAGTATTTCTTTATGTGTCCAGTATTTGTTCCAGGTGCATGTGATTCTTCTGTTGACCTCGTCTTCGTTATTTGTTTTAGAAAAGGATACTTGCTTTCCTAAGTATATGTAACGCTCAACATACTCTAGTGCAGCACCGTCTAGCATGATTTTTCCTGTTATGCTGTTTGTCATTATTTTTGTTTTGCTTAGATTCATATGCAAGCTGACATGTTTACTTTCTATATTTAGTTGGTATATCATGTTTTCTAGTTTTTGATGGGATTCAGCGAAAACTGCGATATCGTCAGCAAATCTCAGATGGGTGAGACGTGTGTTGTTCATTTGGATACCTTCGGAGACCCAGTCCAGTTTGGTGAATATGCACTGTAGGACCGCTATGAACAGTTTCGGCGATAGAGGGTCTCCCTGCCTGACGCCTCGAGCGATTTTGATCTCATCTCCTCGAGTTTCCAGTTTGACTCTGCTCACACTATTCTGATATATGCTAAAAAATTATAAAAAATACTTTATTTTTAATAATAATATTTATTGGAAAATCATGTAATGAGTTAAAGTGTAGTCATAATACTCAACGGGAGTGCGAGGAATTAAAGGAGTGGGGCGACGGCGGCTTGCGTCTAGCTCTAGTCTGCGCACGTACCTAGGGACTATACGTTACGGTTATTTTAGTTCAAATTGAATGAGATATTTCTCAATGTATTTACAGTATTTAATGGAATTAAGGCCATTTTTGGTAAATAATTTATTTATACTACCGCCCCTGGGTCACTCGTCGTTAACCAAAAAAGCATCCTGTATAGATATAGAATTACCATTTTCAGTTGCGATTGCTGAAACATACCGACAGCGGGCCAAGTCTGCTATTTTAACTAAAATTTTAATTCTGACACGAGTCATCGAAAAGCTCAAATATTTGTCACCATCATCACAATATTCGTTGCATCACTTAGTTATGGTGTCCTCTTTCATTTGGGGCTGGGTGTTAATCACCGAACCTATCACCATTTAAACCGATAAGATGTTAATGATACCGTATTAAATAATGCTTAAGTTTATCCAACCCTAAAACGAAATTAAGTTATTTATCTTTAATATACTTCAAATCTTTATGTTTGGATTCTTTCCACGAAAATCTATAGCCATTACTTGATATGATAAGGTATATCAAATAGAAATCTTTTTAAAAGGACAAAACTAAAAGATATTTATATGTATTGAATTCCGTCTCTGAAATAGGATTGACGCCTCCACACCGCCTCTGTCTTGATTCTAGATAAAACTTCAGACCAAAGTAAATACTGAGTCAAGTATACCTGTTTCGCTTGAATTGACACTATTTATCTATCAAAGTAAATGTGTGAAAAGGTAGCTAGTGTTACTTTATTAAAGTACTCTCTAGGTTTATGTACAATTCATATACGAATATGAATACTGGGAGCCGTTTCTGAACAGTAATATCTATTATTTTTTAACAATGAGTAAGTTAATGGCTTGTGTAAGTAATTAGTAGGTACGATCACTATATGGTAAGTACGCACCTTCCTTCCTGGCCTAACCAACCTTGCGGTCATACATGCTGAATCTGGGGGATCGCAAGGCACTACATGCGTATGGAATCCCCTACAAAAAGGCTTTTACTAGCCGCCAGGCTGTCGCCAGGCTGTCGAATATGGTAATCGTACCTAACTCTTTTTTTCTATATAACTCTAAACAAACATACGGCCCGCCTGATGGTAAGTGGTTACCACAGCCATATGGACGCTTACAAGCATCGCTTAGCAGCATGCTTTACATGAAGTATCGCTCACGCGTTACCGACCTTTCTCCCTCCCCTATGAGCTCTGGCGACCTCACTCACGCGCAGGAACTCAACTTTACACAACATAAAGTTATTTGTATTCTGTAAGGTGCAGGTACTTCCCCGATCGAGCTGATCTTTGAGGGAATTAACACTACGCTCTACCTTTATACTTACTACAAAGTACGAGGTACTTACTACAAAGTACCTTTTCACCGTGCGTATAGTTTTATTACGTTGTTTTCCTTCACCGAAAGCTCCATTATGGGGACAGATCCTTCGCACTTCATCAGAACATTCCATGTCACTACCAATAAGATCATCTAATACATCTTTTCAAGAAATGAGTATTGTAAAGAAAGCAGGCTCAGCAATGCGCGAGTGATACTGCAGTTGTTTCAAGCATCTATCTATACGCTACAGTAACACATTGCCTCCAAGCGTGTCGTATGCTTGTTTTCCAAATTATTAATAAAAATACCTTATCCGTATCCAACACTTCCCCTGTTCCACAAACAGGTAAAACCTGTGATAACAAATACTCGCGACGCTCACTCAGACGTTGATTGAGCCGGTACATTTATCCCACGGAGTCGATCTCGCTCCGCTTACATTATATCGAGTTTATTAGTCTCGGTGATGAATCACGTGTTCGTGATTTGTTATTACTGGGTGATTTAGGTGTTGTTTAATTTTGGTTGCTTAGCAATTATGACCTTTCATAGATATTGAGAAACCACTCCGTTTTATCATATTATGGAGGTGCGAGGTGGATAATACCTTCATTTAAAAGGGAATATCTTTCGCCAGCTTGGAAACCGAGTCCAACTGTACATGTCCGACAGTTGTATATGCAGATTGCCGAGATAAATTCGTAAGCGCGATGCAGTATATTGTGGCGTCACGCCATCTATATTTCTGTGTGTGAACTATCTTAGTGTAACTGATAGATGGCTGATAAATGTCGCTACAATATCATTTAATTTTTTTATATTATACGATAAAGTCGGTAAGCAAGCTTAGGTACGGCCTGATGGTAAGCGGTTTCCGTAGCCATTTAGCTTGTATCACACAGGGAATCACTCACGCATTACCGACCCTTCTTCCCTCCCAAATGAGCACTGGAGATCTTACTCACGCGCAGGAATACAACAGATAGTAATTAATCAGTAAACAAGTACATTTTTTTATTAATGACAAACATAAGAAGTCGCATTTTTTGGCATGCTTAGATTGTCTCTATAAACATAGTCATTAATATAATATGAAGAAAGAAATAGATATAAATATAAAGAGGATAAATGGATTAATAAAGTTACTAAATATGACGTCTTGTCGGTACGAAATAATTCTGACAAGGATCCGATATTGTGTTCTGCTCAATATATGGATTATATCGTTTGCCACCAAATAAGTACAAATTCCCATAAGCTTGGATCAAACTCACAATCGCCACCAAGCGATCAGCAACTAATTCCAAGATTCGCGAGGTTTCACTAAATAATACAAAATCGACGTGGAACTTTACATTTCTGCAAGTCAACCTCAAGTCATTTGTCTGCACTTGTACACGTTAAAGAATCTGATTCATGCTTAGGGTTCAGTGTTTAAAAATGATTAAAATCCAAAGATAAGAAAATATGTGATGTAATTTTATCAAAAGTTACAATACGGAAATTTGCAATACCAGAGTCATTGCAAATGTGCCGCCATCATTAAGACTACGTATAAAGCCAAATAACAATCTTAGAATTGAAATTTACCCAAGTAAATAGTATTTAAATGAAAAAATATTTTGATATGGGTATTTTCATTATATACGCGAGGGTTCTATCTGAGCAAAAACATAATGGAATGAAATTTCCTCGATAGAAAAAAAACACAAAGCTACCTCCAATAATAATGATTTTTTGGTTTTATTCGTTCATGGTGTATCTAATTAAGATAAAAATTCGATAAATAATATCACTAACATATGACCTAGGGCTGCTACTAACGATTTTTTAAAATATTCTATACTTTACGAGTTATTTAGATAAAAAGCGCTTAGTTCATTTTTGTCCCGCGAAGCACGCTATCTCCATCTCATCTCCACGCGTAGCTTAGACATAAGTTTGTTTCATCTGACATTGCCATATTTTTCTGGCTTGGTACGCACTCTTAAGAGCATATCGCACTAAGTGGCGTTGAAGGGAAACCGTTAACTCGTTCCACATCTTGATTGTCCGCGGATATGAACGTCTGACAGAATTATTTCGAGGATGAACAAGACGGCTCAAATATTAAATAGATACTCCAGAAGTTATTCAGAATACTCCTCATTTATCCGAAGTCTAAAAGGTTCAGAGCCTTCAGTGAGTGGGATGGTCAACGATACGAGTAGTCCGCTTTTGCCTAGAGGTGAGCGGATCAAGATGGTATAGGTCGGCGCAACGTGCAACACATATACACGTTGCGCTTGTATAATATCTTGGAATAAGCGCGTGGCGTGACGTCGCACTGCATACGCATCCTGAAATGTTTTTCTATCTCTCTCCTACGCGATCCAGGTTATGAGTATGAAGGAGACAGTTTTTTTTTTGCTTTTACTACTGCTCATAAATATAGAGTGGTTTTTTAGCATTCATCCATTAGAATTGACTGAGTGATTAGAAGCAATAATATAATAAAACATACTATATCATGAATATATGACATTGAATATATGTCAGTACTGTGAACGTGCCAGCTTTCGTTAACCGAAGTGTACCCATAGGTGTGAGCAGATCCCTTGAAATTTAGTTTCCCTATTCCAAAATCCGCTTCAAGGAAGTCATTTCTAAAGACAAGTTGTATTCGGTATACAACTATTTCTAAATATATTATAAGTACCTGTCTGTACCTAACAAGATTTCGAATACTTTCACCACCCTTGTAATATAAACTTGAGATGTTTTTTTAAATATGAAAGTTCTTTATAAAAGTTTTGCACAAGACATTTAAAAATCCGATATCGTTTTCCCTTCCATTAGTTATCGGTTCTTTGATAAACTAAAAGACTTATAAAGAACGGAAACATTAAATAAGTATAATTTTTGTTGAAGTTGAAGTACTAACTTTCCGCCCTGCAATTCCACACACGAATACCAATTTTACTAGTTTCTTTTACGGTTGAATTTTGAAAGTCCGTTCCTTATTGCACCACGAGGGTACTCAAGGAATATTTATTTCAAATTTGAAATCTTTGGTATTTTTTACCCGACTGACCCAGAAGGAGGGTTATGTTTTTCGAGTGTATTAAAAACAAGAATTTCGTTATTATAAGAATATGGATATCAAATGAAAGCTTGTAAATAGACCATTCCATATATTTATATATTGTAATACTTGTATGCTACCATTTTGACGTAAACTGCAAAAAACGACGTTTAATGCAAGGACAGTAGGTATGTACTGAGCGATTACCGTACGTAACGCACAAATTACGATGGTTATTAGCATTACTTTACCGTACCGCTCATTTACTTACTAATGCATACAACTCATTCATTAATAAAACTAAAAAGTATGAAATAAATTAAATTAAAAAACCCGAATGCGTAAAACAAAAAATAACTGAAAAGAGAAAAACAAGCTCTTTAATCTATAGAATTATATTTGTGAAGTTTTTGGTATAGGGTGTGCGATGTCTATCGTTCAGTTTTTTCTTAATATTTTTTTTTACTACCGTATCACCTAACTTTTATTTAAATCCACCGGATTACTCTGATTAGGTAAATATTTACCTATTAGATTATTAACATAAAAACTGTTTTGAAATTCATATTCACCTGTAACTTAGGATAAAATATAATTTCACGTCTCAATACTGTATGCCCTGATACTTCCACCATAATGCTCGTAAATATCTTAATTATACGGAACTCACATCACAAAGTCCATCTCACACTTCCAATTTCCCTTATTCGACTTTGTATAGCATATAGTAGTGATAGCGTTAGGGTGCAGGTGTACAATACTGCTGGCGATAATGGCTGCGATCGTGACCTTACAGTTCAACAATATATCCCTTTACACGACACTTAAATCGATTTAGATACGGAATTACAATCTTGATACTTTGATTTTTTGGATTCTTAATATTACTAGACTAGTGTTGGAGCACAATCTCACCGCAATTGACCGGAACTGGGTCTAAGTACATTTGCCGAATACACGGATAGGTGTTTGGTGACACATTACTCTCTTGAGGTAGTTAGCAAGGAGGGTAATACCTTAATATTCGTAATTTCACTGCACCATTGAATAGCAGTTTTAAGAAAACACCTTTGAATTTCATCAATATAAGGTCAGTCATACGTATAGACGTATAAGGGTTCTTAGGATATGAATTTACTAACGATATTTAGCATATTGACCTAATACATAATCTTATTAAAGAACATTAAAAATTGTGTCTTTATTTTTTTTATTTAAATCAGCAAGTATCTAAATCGTTCCGCAGTACTATATTATATACAAAATCGCTTAACATTTCCAACTAAAAAAAAACATTTTGTACTCTTTCTGAACAACAATTTGATTCGTTCTCACGTGGCGTATAAACTGACACCTAAATCCTTGAATATTCGTTTCACATGAGCTTAAAAAATGAAAAGTTTGGGAAATAGTTGGAAAAACGTTAAATTGAATTTAGGTCCTAGTGAACAACATAGTGAGGAACAGAAATCAAAATCGCCATCTCTGAATAAAATTGTGAATCTATCTAAGGATAAAGGTAAGCCATTGTTGTTTTTTAATTAGTTTGCTTGCCTACTAACAAAGGAATAGATCGTTATTGTGATTTGCTTTTATTTATTTCTAGTTACTGTCGCGTCATACCCTGTTTTCCTAAGAGTTGACACAAGAAGCTTTATTTCAAATTAAACAATCAATATGTTTATTACAGATGTAATATATAATATATTTGTACTTCTGTTTATACAAACTGTGATTGGGAAACAAATTTCAATAAAAACTTTAAATTATTATATTAGTGGGATAGCATGAACCTTGGAAATAAAATCATTTTTATAAAAATATGCTATATTCTAGGTTCAGTAACCGCTTACCATTTGGCGAGCCGTATGCTTGTTTTATATGCTTATTTGCACTACGTAAATTCCCTCCCTCATTTTCCAATCCGCAGACCTTGACTCGCTCTGCCAACCCAACTACCTTAGCTCACATCCCAACTAACGAAGCTCACAACATTCGATCACCACGATATCGCCAGCGAGGGTATCGATCGACCCAGTCTCGTCCCGTTCAAGCGGCCCGAGCTGCCATGACGATGAGTAATCTGACTATCCCTAATTAGTCGTAACACGTAATAGTCCGTCTCCTCACCCCCCGGTAACGCCCCAAGCCGAGGTTTATTCTACACCTGGGGCCCCCAGGCGTAGTTACCTAAATTTATTAATAATCGGTTGAGAGCTTGCTTGCCCCATTGACCGCGTGAGGGTGTAAAAATTCAGAGAACCTTCTGTCAGTTCAAAAAAAACCTATTCCAAAACGCTAATCTTAAAGAGTATGTACTGAACAAAAAATCTTCACCGATAGACAAGCCAGTTGTCGTGGGTGGTTAGATACCCTAACTATCACTTCACGGTTAAATGTTGTGGCAAGTCCCTTAGGGGGACGCCAACAGATAGGTAGGTAGGGTTCGATTAAATGAAACAATGGAAATTAGTCCAATGAAACATTTAATTGCCTAAAATTCTGTGGCCGCCTCACGTCCAGATTTCACAGGGGGTACAGTTTTTAACAGGGGGAACACTGGCCTGAACTAAGGTAGAAGTAGCAGCTTCAGTTTTCGCTTCGGTCTGGTCCAGCTCCCAGGATGTCAGCGGGAGTAGGTAGTCCAGGCAGGCAGTACAGGAGGTAGGTCCCTCAGCGTTCCACAGCTAGTTATCAAGCTGCATAGGTAGATGCAAGGTAGGCGTAAATGTAGACGTAAATCCTGGAAGGCCAGAAACAAAAAGGCTAAAGCGTTTGCTGCGCAACTGTGTAGGTAGGTTTGAATCTAGGTTACAGTGTCCCTGACAAACAATAAAAAGGAAGCAGCGCTAGCATGGATAGGAAAGATAGAAAGCTAGAACACCTTACAATGGAGAATCAGATAGATAATACATGGGAACTTACCCTAGCGGGATTCCACGTGATATTAAACTAGATACAAAATTCGAAGCAAGTGACGCAGCCGTCACCTGTGAAGTCTCAAAGCGCACTGGCCGTGGAGAATTCTCGAACTGAACGACTGGGCGTTGGCCGCCGCGCCGGCGCAGCTCGCAAACCCGTTAGATTTGTTAGGGATGCGTAGGTGCGGGAACCATCATCATTAATACGTACTTGTAGATTCCGTACAATAATATTTATTAAGTATTTAGATTTTTAGGTTTTATTAGTTTAATAGGTTATATTTAATTATGTTTTAGAATAAGTTGTAAATATTATTTTAATTTAAGTGTAATTAAGTTTTATTAAAGGTTTTCTAACTATACTTATATTTATTTATGTAACTTGCAAGTGCAACGTTACAGTACCCCGCCAAAAAACGAAGGATTTTGCATACTAGACTGCAAAATCCGACTACTACCTATTATTTCATACTAAACTTATCATTACTCACAGACTACATTCTATACTTCACGCATCATACCATCTTCTTTCATAACATCATCAAATCTTACTATTAATGACTTGAGATCCTTACAAACAGAGTATAATTAGTAAATTTTAAGTTATACTCAAACAATAAGTTAGGTGTACTAAAATACTTATGTTTCTTTAGTACACTACAGTTTAGGTAATAGTTTTAATCTAATTTTAAGGCTAGTATATAGGTTTTATTTTATTATTTATAGTTAATAAGTTTCATATCTTTGATATGCCAGGAACCTAGTAGTTTTCCAGACATATCTGCTAATTCATAGACCAGTGGAGACTTTTTATCAATGATTTTACATTTTATGAATTTAGGAGCTAATTTTTTATTAAAATACTTGTCTTTATCACTTTGATAAAAAGTCCTTTTCCAGATAACGTCACCAATATTAAATTCAGCAGGTCTTCTGCGTAAATTATATTGTTGACAATTCCTACTATGAGCCTGTAGTAGTAGTGATTGTACTTTATTAAAGATACTAGAAAGCACACCAATATTCTCAGCGTAGGAATCTCGAGGTTGAAAGATGACGTCGTTATCGTTCTCAGTATCGATATAATGTGAACCACAAGTAACTAATTCACGCCCGTACACTAGAAAGGAAGGAGTGTAGCCTGTTACCTCGTTTACAGAACTATTCACAGCGAATTGGATTTTTGGTACAAGTTGATCCCAAATACGTTGATCGTTAGAAATAAATGTGGAGATAGCAGTCATAACAGTCTTATTGTAGCGTTCAACTGTATTAACATGAGGTGAATACTTAGGAGTGAAGTGTAATTTAGGTACTTTATATTTTTCGAACATCTGTTTTAACGTAGCACTTATAAATTGTTTACCGTTATCAAGTATCACAGTAGAAGGAATGCCATGTATTAGAAATACTTGTTCTTCTAAGATCTTAGTAACAATTTCTGCAGTCGCGCGCTTGATTGGAAATAATAAGCAATACTTACTAAAACAACAAGTCACGACTAAGATGTAGCAGTTTAGTTTTCTAGTAGGCGGTAGAGGTCCTACTAAATCTATGCTTATAGTTTGAAAAGGTCTCGAACAGTGTTTGGGCCGACCCATTTCACCTAAGGCAGCGTGGTTTTGGTGTTTATGTGATATACAGGTATCACAGGATGTTACAGCTGTTACTACGTTAGCGTGCATACCAGGCCAGTAGTACCTAAGACTGATGCGCTTATAAGTTTTAAAAATACCAAAATGACCAGCGGTTGGTTCAGAATGGTTTTCAGATATAATTTTTGTTCTATATTCTGCAGGAACAACTTCTTTCCACTCGAACTCTTTATTTAGAGGATGATGAGTTTTCATGAAGCGAAATAAACGATTATTCTTGACTAAGTAGTTTGGAAAAGAGGTAGGAGAATTTTGAGAACCATTGTATATGTTTAGATACCATTGATCATTTGTAGTTAATGTAGTGTTTAGATTATTATCAATGGCTGAAATTTGGCAAACGCGAGACAAAGCATCCGGTATAATATTATCAACACCTCGACGGTGTTTCATTTCAAAGTTAAATGCAGATAGACGAACACCCCATCTAGCTAAGCGTCCAGTAGGGTTATTTAGATTAAGAAACCACTTGAGTGCTGAATGGTCTGTATAGACAGTAAACTTAGTACCATTATCGAGATAGCATCTCCAGTGTTCCAAAGCCACCAAGACAGCAAGAGCCTCTCTCTCAGTGATGCTATAGTTTTTCTCTGGACCTGTCAAGGTTCTACTAGTGTAGGCGATAGGATGTTCAACTCCGTCAATAGTCTGCGTTAGTAATCCTCCAACACCATAGTCACTAGCGTCAGTGTGTACTTCGAACGGTAGGTCAAAGTTAGGGCATGATAGGATTGGGGCAGATACAAGAAGTTCTTTGAGTTTAGTGAAAGACTCCTCAGCTTCAGTAGTCCAAAGAAAAGGATTAGATTTTTTATTAGTAGAAGTTAGCTTATTCAAAGGACCAGCAATAGAGCTAAATTTAGGGACAAATTTACGGTACCAAGAAGCAATTCCTAGAAATCTTTTTACTTCTTTTTTATTTGTAGGAGTAGGGTAATTTAAAATGGTGTCAATTTTATTAGGATCGACGTGAAGACCTTTAGAATCAACAACATAGCCTAGATATTTAAGTTCCGTACGGAAAAATACGGATTTTTCGTAGTTAATAGTCAGATTAGCCATTGTTAGTTTCTTAATTACTTTTAAAAGCAGGGAAATGTGATTTTCGAATTGAGCCGAGCATATGACGATATCATCGATGTATACAAAGACTGAGTTTTCAAATTCAGGCCCATAGAAAAGAGTATCAACAAGTCTTTGTTGAGTAGCGGGAGAATTTGTCAATCCGAAGGGCATAGTCACAAATCTAAAGGTGCCACGATGAGGAATATAGAATGCAGTTTTATTCCGATCATTCTCAGAAATAGGCACTTGCCAGTAGGCCTTAGATAGGTCTATGCTACTTAGGTATTTAGCATTTTTTAGGTTATCTAGAATTTCTGAAATATAAGGTAATTTATATGCGTCTTTTTTCGTAACAGAATTTAGCTTACGACTGTCTAGACAGAATCTGAGCTTGCCATCCTTCTTAGGAGTTAATAATACAGGTGAAGACCATGGACTCTCACATTCCTCAACGACACCCAGCGACAGCATCTCGTCTAGTTGTTCAGATAAGATACGTTGTTTTTCAGGCGAAACGCGATAGTATCTTTGCCGAATAGGTAAGGCATCGCCAGTATCAATAGTATGTGATACTAAGTTAGTTCTACCTAAACCACGTTTTTCAGTTGAGATATTTTTAAACTGTTCTATAATGTTATCAGCAGTAACTCGCTGACATTCAGTTAGTTCATTATAGGACTGTAGTATACTTTTAGCATCAGTTACAGTAGTCACATCACCATCATAACTAGTAGCATCGTGCAGAGATATAGAATTTGAAAATTTAGGAAATAGATTAAATTTTGTCCAAAAATCAATGCCTATAATTAAATTTGATTTAACAGTCGGAACAACGTATGCTTTTAGTAAGTGAAATTGGTTTTCAAAAGTAACTGGAAGATTAATGTATCCTATAGAAACCATACTTTGTCCACCAGCAGCAGTAAAAGTTCTCACAACATCGTTATTAATGACTGTATGACCTAGTGAAATTAAATTTAGATGAGCATTATTACCTAGAATAGTTACTGTAGAACCAGAATCGAGTAAACCGCAGAGGTTTTTGTCGCCTACTTGGATAGCCGCGTAAGGACGAACATCATCAATAGGTTTTTTATCGAAGATTGTTGTAATGAAATAACTAGAAAAGAAAATTTTAATAGTTGAAAGCCAGGCTTTCCAATCCTTTTCATCAAAATTTTTAGTTTTAGTAGAATCAGTAGTTTTAGTTAAGTTTTTTACCTCATTTATATTACAGCAATCTTCAGTAGCTAGTTTTTTTGAATTAGATTGAGATTTACATTTAGGACATTCAGGGTAAGTGACATTCATTGTTCCACATTTAAAGCAAATGGGGAACCTATCAGCTTTACATTGCTTCAAAGAGTGTTCAGAGTTACGGCAGCGAGGGCAGAAAACATTTTTAGTATTAGAATTAGAAGAAGCAATAGCAGCTACACCTGAATAATTAGTATTATTTGTTGGTTGATTTTTATAGTTATATTTCTTGTTGTAAAAATTACTATTAGATTTATTAGAATTGTAACTATTGTATCTATTTTGATTATATGTATTAGATCTGCTAGTACTAGGTTCAGACGTTTTTGAAAATGCTAGATCAGGAGCTAACGTATCAGTAGACACTCTAGGAGGTTCTTTAAATTGAGAAGTCAAAGACTGAATTTTTTCAAAGTTCTTACAAATGGTTCTTAAATTATCGATAGAATTGATAGTTGAAGAATTAGAAGCTAGTACGCTAGAGTAACACGGTCTAATATTGTGCATTAAGATGTCTAATTTCTCTTGTTCAGAAATCTTTTTAGTTAGCCTGGAAAATAATTCAGACATTTTAGCAAAATATATAGTAATATTTTCAGAATCACCCTGTGTTCTGTTTCGTATCTCAGACAATAGCCGGTAGTCGAAATCAAAATGACTAAAATCCTCAATCAGTAAAGAAATTAACTCATCCCAAGTAGTAACACTGTCTTTAATACTACGAAACCAATGTAACGCATCGTCCGTGAATATTTCCGTAGCATAGTTCATTAATTTAGAAGGCGATATGTTTCTAGCAGTACTACACTCGTTCACTCTCTGGACAAATGCATGTACACACGTTTTGCCGTTAAATTTTATTTTTTGTATATCATTTAAATGCGAGCGGTCACAATGTATCGTTACGTTTTGTACAGAGTCTAGCGACGACGATGTCTGTTCAACGTCTACAACAGGCTCACAGCTAGGAATCGGATTAGCCGATTTATTAATAGTAAAAATTTTATTAATCAAGTTCGTAACATTTTTCGACAAAGCCCTCACTCTTTCTAAATGTTTAGAGTCCGTGCAATCTATTCTTTTTAGACGGTGATATAGATGATTACCCAACGCTCTAGTGCGTTCAAAGAGATTTGAATCGTACTTCTCCTCTAACGATTTAACTCGCGATGTAAATTCACTTAAGGAAGTGCTAACGCCAGAAATATCAATATCCGGATCGATTCCAGATTCACAAATATCAGAAGTAGGTATAAGCGGTGTTAATTTATTTATTTGTTTACGTAATCCAAGTACGGTTGATGCAGGTTCCTCGCCTCTAATGAGTACTTCGTAGGTTAATTCGTTTTTGTTTAGCAAAAAGAATTTAATAGTATGAGTTCCCATGATTAACTAGACGATTTACTTAAGTAGTTAATGAATATAATGAGAAATGAATGATTGGTGTTCTTTACAAGATGAGAAAATAAGCTTATCTACGATTAGGTGATGGTCAAAGCAAATAAAATTAAAATTGAAATGTTTTTTTTTTTTTTTGAATGAATGAAAATGAAATGAAAACGAAAAGATGAAAGAAACGAAAAGGTATGAAATGAATGAATTTAGGTATGCGAACTGTTACGTATAACAAACAATAGATT
This sequence comes from Polyploca ridens, assembly GCA_951394255.1. Classification (NCBI taxonomy): domain Eukaryota; kingdom Metazoa; phylum Arthropoda; class Insecta; order Lepidoptera; family Drepanidae; genus Polyploca; species Polyploca ridens. The sequence continues at coordinate 17,888,348 of OX596248.1, forward strand.
TAATTTTACAATTTAGTTTTAGCATATATTAATTATTATCAGTAGGTAGGTACTAATAATAACGGTTTAGAATATTCAAATAGTTACTATATAACAAAATTACTCAATCATTAACACAATTAGTAGGAAGATACTAATACGTAGCAGTTAACAATGATAGGTAATGAAAAATTAGAAAAGAAAAAATCAGGGTAAGCGGTCACATAAAAAAATAAAATAAGATAGTACGTACCAGTTCGCTATTCTGCAATGTCACCTTCACGTTCACAGTACAATATGTAGGTAGATAGATGATTGTACTAGCTGCTGACTTCTGGAATAATCTAGACGTGAATAGGCCACTAGAAACACACGTAAAGAGCGCCACTGTGGCAAGTCCCTTAGGGGGACGCCAACAGATAGGTAGGTAGGGTTCGATTAAATGAAACAATGGAAATTAGTCCAATGAAACATTTAATTGCCTAAAATTCTGTGGCCGCCTCACGTCCAGATTTCACAGGGGGTACAGTTTTTAACAGGGGGAACACTGGCCTGAACTAAGGTAGAAGTAGCAGCTTCAGTTTTCGCTTCGGTCTGGTCCAGCTCCCAGGATGTCAGCGGGAGTAGGTAGTCCAGGCAGGCAGTACAGGAGGTAGGTCCCTCAGCGTTCCACAGCTAGTTATCAAGCTGCATAGGTAGATGCAAGGTAGGCGTAAATGTAGACGTAAATCCTGGAAGGCCAGAAACAAAAAGGCTAAAGCGTTTGCTGCGCAACTGTGTAGGTAGGTTTGAATCTAGGTTACAGTGTCCCTGACAAACAATAAAAAGGAAGCAGCGCTAGCATGGATAGGAAAGATAGAAAGCTAGAACACCTTACAATGGAGAATCAGATAGATAATACATGGGAACTTACCCTAGCGGGATTCCACGTGATATTAAACTAGATACAAAATTCGAAGCAAGTGACGCAGCCGTCACCTGTGAAGTCTCAAAGCGCACTGGCCGTGGAGAATTCTCGAACTGAACGACTGGGCGTTGGCCGCCGCGCCGGCGCAGCTCGCAAACCCGTTAGATTTGTTAGGGATGCGTAGGTGCGGGAACCATCATCATTAATACGTACTTGTAGATTCCGTACAATAATATTTATTAAGTATTTAGATTTTTAGGTTTTATTAGTTTAATAGGTTATATTTAATTATGTTTTAGAATAAGTTGTAAATATTATTTTAATTTAAGTGTAATTAAGTTTTATTAAAGGTTTTCTAACTATACTTATATTTATTTATGTAACTTGCAAGTGCAACGTTACAATGTTTATCACTTTCCGCACTAATGATTTAGCCAGCTGCTGGTATTTTGTAGGTTCTTAGCAACAGATTTTCTACTAAACGTGTGCGTCATTAATTTATTGGCCATTACAAAAGTCTTTTTCCTTTTAACGACCGTAAAAATGAACCTAATAATATCATGGAGACCTATTGAGTTGTTTAAAAACCATCAAAGGAATTTACAGCCCCATAAAATTTGAATATCAAACCTAACGCGTGGAATATTAAGAAATAAGAACAAAAATCTTTATAGGACTGTTACTAACATGACGGCTGCTATATGGGGGTTGTTAGATATAACGATGGAATCGCGACGCACGAAAGTCTACTAAACACCATGTTCGGACACATTTGAAGCCAATTCTCCGTAACTAACACTCCTCGAGTTTTATTCTATTTAGCATAAACGGTTGTTTGAAAATTTCATGCAATTCTTGCTATGATTTTTGACTCGTCTAACGTTGGTGAAATTATGGAATTAGCTTCTATTACATCAGTTCTGACTATCATTCGTGGTGAGTCTTTATTATAATTGTCTATCTTTTAAAAATAACAAATGTGTCTCCTTTGTGAGGTTGCCTGATATTTTATTTTTGTAATTGACTTTTTGACAGAAATCTCTTAGGAACAAAAAAAAAACTTGCCGGGTTTCTTGCTATTTCTTCTCAGTTAAAGGCTGACTTCCAAACCACGGAATAGATAAATTTTATCTGTTCTGTGTTCCAAACCGTTCCAAACCAAAGGCGAGCAAGCTAATTTAAAAAATTACCTTTTTTAAAAAACCCAGAGTACCGCAGGTGACTGTTTTTATTACCCTTATTTGTTTTTTCCAACCATTTCGACAACACCTCATAATTTTTCTCAGATATAATATTACCTGCGGCTCTCTTGTTTTGTACTTTTATTTTAACCTTGAATTTTATAAGCTCCTAAGTCTTTCTTTAAGGTCTATTCAAATATTCGTAGCATACATGTATGAAATTTCGCGGCTTGCGTATATCAATAGCATTTTGCTATCTAAATATTTTATGAAGTAAAATTCTATTTTGCTTACTCAATGAGAAAAAATATTTTTAATTGCTTAAATGGTTTGTTTTATGTTCCCTTGAATCCCTCACTATGCTCAAGATTCTAACATAGAATCACTTGCTGAGCTCGGGATTCATATAAGAATCCTTCGCATACCTACATGGAGTTCAAATTCAGCACTCGCAACTCGTACAATGAATATTGCTCTCTTGTTGAATGAATAACTATTCTTTTTTTTCATTTCTACCTTTATGGTGTTTACTACTGAAGCCGCGGGTAAAAGTTTGAATCATAATATTTGTTTGTCTTCATTATTGTTTTTACTGAAACAATTTGTTATATTATTTTGAAACGCATATTTAACGAAAAATACATAAAAAATGGAAGAATATCTGATGTAAAACTAGGAATACCACTGAACTTAGACTACTCCATTTAGTACAAAGTTTGTGCAATAAACAGATCTATAAGACAAGCAAATCTAGTTTCCAGAAGTAACGTTTTACTTGTCACATTTCAATCAACGGCTGTTTTTATCCTGTTATTACATATGATTATCAAAATGTACATGCATAGGATATATCATTTATATGGGCTACATTTGGCTTAATAGGCTGAATGGCCCAGAACATTCTCGAACTCTCGTCGCAGTATGAATACACGTGAACGTTCAGGTATTTGCTACGGAATCCAAGCATAGTATCTACGTTATGCAAACCAATTACAAATCATTCTAATTTTATACATTATACTCTCATTGGATGGTTTTGATACTTGGTATTTTTGTTTTTATTATTTACTTAATTATAATAAATTCACCCTCAAATTGAAAATCTATCAGCAAGCCCCTACCAATACGTTTAACAGCTGCATTTGGAGCCAGTACCCTTCTGACTTTGAGTAGAGATGGTAAACCTTCGACAAAATTATCAGATTGACCATATCGTGAATATGGTTAAACATAAGCCACCTTCAATAGTTCAGCCAATAACAAAGGTTTTATTCTAAAAGTTCTAATAGTCTTTTAAATATTAAACATAGTAAGAAATAGTACCAAGTATTATTATTGAGGGATGTTTCCACATTTTTATATTATCTTTAAAAAACAACTATATCCATTTTAAATAAAAAAATAAGCTTTTCTTCACAATTATTAAAAAAGTCTTAAATAAAACTGGTACAAGCTTTTAAAAGTTAGTCGTGACTGAAAACGTCGCATTTTCCATGTCATGGAAATCTTAATACTGTAATTAACAAGTACCAAGTATAATTACTCGCAGTTGGCGGTCGTCAGCGTCAAAGGGTTTGCGATAAGCGAGCAATGCAGCTGCAGTTAACATGTTAAATAATCTGTAGCTGATTTTAAATTTAAACTAAATTAATCACTCTTATAGGCAAAATAAAATAACCTCTGTAATAGGCAAAATAAAATATTATCCTTGATAATAACAATAAAACCAATGCCCAAAGTTGAATGTACGATCCAAAACTACTTAAATTAAGACATTCTTAATGAATAAAGATCTCTTATTTCATGCCACATATAAATATTGGTAGGTAATTTATTACTATCTGCAAATGACTCTTACCTATTACCTATTAATAAAAATTAATATTAAAAGTTTTTTTTTAACATTAACACAGAGTAATATTATATTGCAATCTAGTATTTTTTAAACTTCGTCTCCAGTTTTAGGGAGATGAAATAGTCAAGCTACATTTTAATGTCAACTTTTGATCAAGTGATTATGCGTATCATACTAGCTAGCCTTTTTAATAAACTCCAAAATACCTTTTCAGTGACTATTAAAATTATAATAAAAATCTGAAGTCGATCAATAACCATGATAAATTAAAAACCAAAGTGTTTCGCAAATAAAGCACAAAAGCTTAATTCAATAATTCCAATAAAAACACGATTATTAATAATTTGCATACAACAATACCCTTACAATGAGGAAAACCAACGTTTTCGCACGACACGTTGAATATTAAAGATTCATCCATTCGGGTAATGTAAATTTATTTGTCATTTGCATAAGTATGCCGTGCCGTATTGTGCCGAGCTGTTTATTCCGTCGTGTGAATTGGATCAGATCACACCTGCAATACGTTTTGGATTATTCCATTTGTTTTGTCACCTTCCGTGCTCAGTACAATCTATAACTGACTGCATTGCATCCTCTTTGGAACACCCGTTCCAGTCGGGACCTATCTTTAGTGAACTTATGTCTTTTCTAAAGTTCCTGATATACTTTTATATTTTTAAAAAGATTTGGAAAATCAATTACCTAATTTCTATTTCATTTCATCATCAACGCTTTTTCAATTTCAATTTGAATTCGTTTCTGAGTTTAGATTTTTTTGTTTGAAATAACTGTAGGTATATGATTGAGGTAAAATATATGATTTAATTGAATGCTTACAAAGTCTGATTAATTCAACTATTGTTATCTATAAAGCTTTCAAATTACAAATAAATAGTATTAAAAGAAAATTCATTTATATTACCCGTCTGGCTGACCACCAAATATATTTAACAAAATTGTTGAATTTAAATTTGAAGTACCTATCAAGCTTCTGCTAACAATCATTATTTTTATTGAATTATGTTATATTAGTTGAATAACTTCAGTCAAATTACAAATGTCGATTTACTAGTTTTTCAGAAGTTACTTGTGAATAACAAAACATTTTAAAAACATAGGTACTAACAGTGCTAAAACTAAACAAATTCAATATGGATCACTTAACTAAATTCTTAGTTTACAATAAAACACCGAAAGGCCGGAACTGTATGGACTATGACGCTATGAAAACTTTGAAGAAAGATATGAAAGAAAGGGGTATTTTCGACAGAAGACATCTCCTACTCTCTCCGGATTTGGGAAGAAAATTTGATGGTAAGTAAATGTCTGCGCCATTTAATTAAATTATACTTGAAACATTTAAACCACTCACTCACATAACTCTAGTACATTCACACGCATTTTCCATCTCTTTCCCTCAATTCAAAATCCTTCCACTCACTCGCTCGCATTAAACGACACAGTCAGTCTATCAATCAACAAACACGCGCGCGTACGTACTGGCTGGCCAGCAGGAGAAATAACGTGAAAACTTGTGCACCAGTACCAGTACCATCTGAGTGCTCTAATCATCAGTGAGAAGGATACCTACCCAAAATCAGCGACCTGTAAGTCCTCAAATTATTCCTACATTCCATCGTCACAGTAAATTTTACATAACCATAGTAAAAGATATTGAGAACTTCAGTGGGGCGATTACGTAACAAAATTTCAATCATTTTCGAATTGAAATCGGTTCAATATACCGGTTTTCTGATAACTTTTTTTCGGTCTGATAACTGCAAATACAAACAGTGGTTCATTAGACATGGAACCATTTCCCATTTTGTAATATTTCTACCGATTAAGAGGTTTTTTCAATCTGAATTTCATTGAAATAAAGTTAGGTAATCGCCCTACAGATAGTGGTGGCCAGCTTGATGAGTACTTTTTTTTTTTTTTTTATACCACTAAGTTGGCAAACAAGCATACGGCCTGCCTGATGGTAAGCAGTTACCGTAGCCTATGGACGCTTGCAACACCAGGGGCATTACTCGCGCGTTGCCGACCCTGAAGAAATCTCTTCACGCCCTTTTTGAAGAACCCCATGCTGTACTCCATTGGGAAAACCACGGCGGGGAGCTCATTCCACAATCTGAGCGTCCGCGGAAGAAAGCTCCTTTGGGCCCGCACAGTTCGAAACAATTCTGGTTTCAATATGTGAGGATGGACTCCCCGTCGATGGCGAGAGTTGCGATGGTAGAAGGTAGCAGTGGGCAACAAGTCGAACAATTCTTTAGAACACTCTCCGTTGTACAAGCGGTAGAACACACATAAGGAGGCAAAGTCTCTCCTTAGACTAAGGGGCTCTAAACCGCTTGTGAGCTCGGGATCGTCAACAATTCTGATGGCACGTCGTTGAACCGAGTCTAAAGGCCCAAGCTGGTATCCAGGTGCTCCCGCCCATAGGTGACAGCAGTACTCCATATGAGGCCGGACTTGTGACTTATAAAGTTGTAGCCTTTGCCCCGATGTGAAGTACTGCCTCGCTCTGTTGAGCACTCCTAGCTTTTTGGATGCCAGCTTAACCTTGTCTTCCAAGTGACTTCGGAACAAAACGTCGCTAGAAATGTCGACGCCAAGGATCCCGATGCTTTGACTGATGTTCAAGGAGGTGTTCTGGAATTGTGGAGCCACAGACCATGGGGTTTTCTTAGCGGTGAACGCGCAGGCTTGAGTCTTGGTAGGGTTGAAATGGACTAGGTTTAGTCGACCCCAATCGGAGACACTAGTTAATGTACTCTCGATTTCAGACATCAGCCGTTCGCGGCTTTCCTCCACCTCGGAACGAGGGATATTTGCACGGCCCGTGTAATAAGCGTCCCCTGTACTGTCGTCCGCATAGCAATGAATGCCGTCAATAGACAGCATATCATTGATATGCAGTAGGAACAATGTTGGGGACAGCACAGAGCCTTGCGGGACGCCAGCATTTATGTCCATGCTATCAGAGCAGCTACCGTCAACGACGGCCCTTATGCATCTGCTGGACAGAAAGCTGGTAATCCATTTGCATAATCCCTCGGGAAGCCCGTATGCTGGTAACTTCGTGAGAAGACCCCTGTGCCAGACCCGATCGAACGCCTTCGCCACATCTAGGCTTACTGCCAATGCCTCACCTTGACTCTCGATGGCGAGCGACCAACGCGGCAACGGTGCGTGAGATACACAAGGAGGTCTTGCAACCTCCAAATGCCAGATATTCATATTCGGCAAAAGGAGGTAGCTAAGGTACTACGCAATCTGGATGTGAATAAAGCCAGTGGCCCTGATGGTATTCCAGCCATTGTCCTACGGAACTGTGCGCCTGAGCTGTCTCCTGTCCTAACACGCCTGTATCGCCTCTCTCTACTAACGGGTCAAGTTCCAAAAGCCTGGAAGCTTGCAAATGTGCAACCAGTGCCCAAAAAAGGCAGTCGTGCTGACCCCTCAAATTATCGCCCGATTGCGATCACGTCCATACTCTGTAAGATTATGGAACGTGTATTGAATCGGAGGCTCCTGGCATACCTTGAAGATAATGATCTCCTCAGTGACCGCCAATTTGGCTTCCGCCAGAAACGGTCGACTGGGGATCTTCTTGTGTATGCCACACATCTATGGAGCGAAGCTATTGAGAGATATGGTGAATCACTTGCTGTTTCCCTTGATATCTCCAAGGCTTTCGATAGAGTCTGGCACGATAGCCTGTTAAGTAAGCTTCCTTCGTACGGAATATCTGCTGGTTTGTGTGCCTGGATTTCAGATTTCCTGAGCGAAAGGTCCATACGAGTTGTCATAGACGGGTGCTCGTCGGATCTATTGGCAATTAATGCCGGGGTACCTCAGGGATCAGTTCTCTCCGCGACATTATTCTTGCTGCATATCAACGATCTGCTAAAACCCGGTATCTTTGGGTACGCAGACGACAGCACTGTCATGGAGAGCTATTTTTCAAGCACACAGGCCACCAGGGAAGAAATCTTGACGCTTAGAGAGGCCATGGTTGAGCGTATTAACTTGAACCTGCAAGCAGTCTCCGATTGGGGCAAAGCTAATCAGGTCAAGTTTAATCCCTCCAAGACACAGGCGTGTCTATTCACCGCTAAAAGGAGTCCTTTCAACCTCACTCCTTCTTTTCAAGATATATCCGTACCGATTTCCGACCAACTTGAACTCCTAGGCATAACCTTAACTACCAAAATAAATTTTGGTAGTTCTATTGAGTCAAAGGCTAAAACCGCTGCAAAAAAGTTAGGCATCCTCTGTAAGGTGAAGCGGTACTTTACACCGGATCGGCTATTGCAACTGTACAAAGCACAAGTCCGTTCGTGCATCGAGTACTGCTGTCACCTCTGGGATGGATCTGCCAAATACCAGCTGGAGGCCCTTGACTCAATAGACCGTCGTGCTAGGAGACTAGTCGGTGATGTTACGCTAACTGAGGCGAAATTAACGAGCCTTGAACATCGGCGTAAGGTTTCGTGTTTGTCGGTCTTCTATAGGATATATTTTGGAGAGTGTGCTACAGTATTGTTCAATCTAATTCCTCCATCCCCATTTCTCCATCGAAACACAAGACGCCGGGAAAATTTCCACCCATACGTTGTCGACATCCCGCGTACCCGGACACAACGCTTTGCTTCATCGTTTCTTATACGAACAGCAAAGGAGTGGAACTCTCTTCCGGGGTCTGTGTTTCCCGACACCTATAACCTAGATGTATTCAAGGCCAGAGTGAATAGGCTTTTTCTGGGTAAGCGTGCTACATCCTCGGCCTCGTCATAACTCCTCATGGGGTCAGTCGAAGGTCAAACGCAAGCCCATTTTACATAAAAAAAAAAAAAAAAAAAAAAAAAAAAAAAAGGTCACCAGCTGAGCGACTGTGGCGGAAGCCATATTGTCGGTCGCTCAACAACTCGTGATCCTCCAGGTATCTCAAAAGCTGCGTGTTGATCACGCGCTCCATGACTTTGGAGAGAAGGGAGGTGATGGCGATAGGCCTGTAATTCGTCGGGTCTGATCTGTCGCCCTTTTTGGGCACTGGGTGCACGTGGGCAGTTTTCCACGAAGACGGGACTTCATTTTTGGTGTAGGAAAGTGCGAAAAGACGCGTTAATACTGGACACAATTCAGGAGCACACTGTTTCAGTACCACTGCCGGTATGCCGTCTGGCCCACTCGACTTATGGATGTCCAGAGAAAGCAGTTCCCGCCGGATCTCCCGTTGGGTAATAATGCTTATCTCCGGCATGGAGCTAGCACACTGCGGGATGGTAGGCGGTGTGGCGCCCCCGTCATCCAAAGTCGAGTTCGAGGCAAAGAGAGAGCCTAAAAGATCAGCTTTCTCCTTTGCACTATGGGCCAAGTTTCCGTCCGGCTTACGGAGTGGTGGCAAGGACGACTGGCAAAAGTTTCCTTCAGCAGCTTTGGCAAGAGACCAGAAAGCGCGACTTCCAGACGGAAGGCTAGTCAGCCTCTCACCAAACCTGCCGACGAAATCGAACTTAGCCCTGGCAATCATTCGCTTACTGAACCTCGAGGCAGCATTAAATTTGCGTTTCGCATCAGAGATCTTAGGGTCCTGATTAGTTCGGGCCGTGGTCCAAGCCTCCAACAAAGTCTGCTTATTTTGTCTAGCATCTTTGCAGGGCCGATTAAACCACGGTCGCTTCTTCACCCCTGCAGCCCACAAGCGGGTTTGGGATATAACATTCCATTCCCGCCAGTATCGCCTCAGCGACGGCAACTGCACAGGTGTCAGGATCATCTGATGCGAAGCAAAGCTGTCTCCACGGGTACGATGCGTAGAAATCTCGCAATCCATCCCAATCTGCCGACTTGTAGTGCCATACACGTCGCCTTCCGGGAGGCCGGGGCGGATCATGTCGGGCGCATGGCACTTTCGTCCGGACGAGACAGTGGTCCGATGACCCAAGTGGCGCATCCACTATCACTGCATAGTTGTCCGGTCGCGTAGTCAGCAGAAGGTCCAGTAAGGAACTGGTATGGCTCTCAATATCTGGGATTCTCTTAGGAGAAATAACCAGTTGTGAGAAGCCATAGGCCAGGGCAAAGTCGTGAGCAGTCCTCCCCGCGAAGTCAGTGGACCGAGAACTAAGCCACTCAGCGTGGTGAGCGTTGAAGTCTCCTAATATCACTAACTCTGCGGAGGGGTACTGCTCCAGTACTTTGTCAGTCGTCAGTTGCAGGTGCTCAAATAACCGGATTGTGTCCGCGTCGCCGCTGTGAGACCTGTAAAGGCACGCGTAAACTTTGGTGTGGCCACCGTGATCTACGCGCGCCCACAAAATCGACAGGTCCCGGTCTTCTAGGCCATGGAGACGGCGACAGCAAATATCCTCCCTGACGTACATACATACCCCGGCACGGCGCACAAAATTGTGCTCCAGCTTGTACCCGGGGTAGTGTAAATACGATGTATCATCAGGGCAGGATATTTGTGTCTCCGTTAGAAAAAGCAGAGTCGGCTGTGCAGTCTCCAGATGTTGGTGGACTGCATTGATGTTCGCATAAATTCCCCTGATATTGCAAAAGTCCATTTTAAATGTGGACGGGGAGGCCGCTGAAAATCTCTTTCTTGGTTTTCTTTTTTTTGGCATTTTTTTTAAAAAGGGTTGGAGAGATTAAGAGGAATCGCTGTGCCAGCAGCGAAAGGGACAAAGTGCAGTGTTATTCACCGAGAGTGCTGGACAGGTGATGCGGTTTGTTGGTGCGGCAGCCGGAAGGGCCCCCGGTCCCCCCATGATACAGTTGGCCGGGTCCACTCCGGTCTCCTCCTCCGGCACGACCAACTATACCATGGATTATGCGCGAGGCGGCGGGTCAGCCTCCCAGGGCGGAGATTAAGTGATCCCTGGGCTCGGGACCCCTACAACCTGCGGGCAGCCAGCGGGCAGCTGTTTCACCGGGTCTCCCTGACCGCCGCAACAACACGCCGCGCCTGCACAACACAACGGTGGTACGACACCGCTGGTCCCCAAACACTGCCAGCACAGCGCTTCCTCATGGAGCTCTGGCGACCTTACTCACCGCAGGAACACAACACCACATTAAGCAGCGTTATTTGGCTGCGATCTTCTGTAAGGTGGAGGTACTTCCCCAGTCGGGCTACTCCGAATTTCGAACGGGACAACCCGTTATGCCCTTCCTCTCTCAACAAAAGCCTAAAAACTGGGCTATGCCTTTTATACAAAGTATTTTTAATCAAGATATTGAACAACTTAATAGAAAGAAAACACATCATAACTGCAACAAATAAAGACATTAATACTCATAATATGATTACTGCTAAACTGCTTAAGCAACACAAAAATGTTCTCTTGTTCATTTTTAATTTTGAACATTTTAAATGACCTCTTCACATAATTAAAAAAGAGTTGAGAGGAGTGGCAGAGCCGGCAGCGCGAGGACAAGATTTGATACTACGCAGCAGGTCCCAGCCTCTTCATATAGCTCTGATGTATGTAACAGATACTTAAATATTTTTCTGGTCTCTATTTCTGAGCGAGCTCGTTTCTTCGCTTTCATAAAACGAGAGTCAGACCGCTGGTACCACTATGACATTCGTCATTCCCTAACATCAACACGTTAGAATGGAACAATAGAAATAACCTTATGTGATGTCACGAACTGTAAACTTACCCTAAAATTTAGAATATTTTATTTTAAAACGTTTTTCAAGAACTTATATCGAGAGGGCTTATCATCAAGTAATCTCTTACAAACGTTGATAATATCTTTCTGTGGAAAATTATTGTCAAACGAATTATTACTACGCAGAATTGCTCTATTGTGTATACATTTTGGGAAAAGTAAATGCTTCTCCTTTGGAAATTTATTATGTCTAAGTAAGTAGTCATTCTAAAGGTACTTAAAGGTTTCTTAGAGTTCTTGATAATAAATGGCTGAAAATACTTTCATGGAATAGAAATAAACCAACAAATATTAATAAAAATAGAAATTTTCTTGTTAAATGAAGATGCTATAGCGACTGTAAATGGAATAATTTTTACCATTTTTTTGTATCATAAAAATACAATAAGTTTTCCGAGCCAAACATTTGCTCTATTGCGCGATTTTATATTTTATTCTGTAATAGTACATTGTGATACATGGTGCAAAGTTGGTCATACAGACGAGGCGATGTGAAGATTTATACTAAACTAATCAATAAACTATTTTCCAAGGTATGAATTTTCAGCCATAACTTTAATAGAGTCTATACGATATAGACTTCACCCCTTTCGGATATATACCCTTTCGGTTACATGTATAAATCCAACAAAGCAAACAGGAACTAAACACCTCTTTGTGTTAATTGTATGGAGGCATACTCTTTAATAGTTTCACGATGATACGAGGTGTTTCCGCGATGCTTGAAGTAACCTTCAAAACACTTTTGAACCTCGGATAGTTTACCTGTTCTTGTGCTTTGTTAGTTTTGATACTTTATAAAGGTAAGTTGAATTAATATTTCCTTTAAATAGTCTGTTCTCTTAATTGTTTGGTCAACCTTTCTTTACTTATGTTATTGCACACATTTTAAATTTAATTATCATTGTATTCTAAATCTGTACCCCCTTATTCATAATCGCTTTTTAACTAAATCAGTATAATAGTGTGCCCCGTCCGTCTCACTCTTTCGATCACCAAATGTCACCTGTCAGATAAAGACTTCGGAATTTTAGCTAATCAACGTTTGATAACTTTATTTTGACTAACGGGGTAGGAATATAGTAAATCATTAGATACTTGTTTAACATCTTTATTACATAAAAATATGTAGATATGAATAACAATTTCTATAACTTCGTGTTTGTACATAAAATTAACCATCATTCATTGAATTATTACGCTGTCATTATAATTTTATTAAAAATAAATAACACACTCAAGATCATTTGAAGATACACTACAAAGTGCAAGTTTATGCTTATCTTGTCGATTAGTTTGATGAATGCATAGCTGCGCATTTCGTTTCATTATTTTGGTACAAAATACAAGCTGATGAATTATTTCATAATAAACTAGCTTCTGCTCGCCCGCGTGGCTTACAGGTATCAAATGACATATTTTTCTACAATAATAAAACAAAACAAAACAACTACATCCCGTTTCGAGGGTGGAATTATTAAAAACGCTGAGACACGTATACATTAATTTTCAATCTTCAGTCTATTCAATCTAAATCATCACTATAGACTAAAATCATAATTAATATCAATAGCAATATCCCTACTTCAAGGTGGACTGTATAACTTCTCGGACAGAACTCCCAAATTTAACTTTATTTAACAAAAAAATTACTGTCGTTGGTTGAAATTCCCCAAAATTTTAGCAATGATTAAAATAAAAGCGCAATTCGATAAAAGGTTTCAATGCCTTAGATATAAGTAAACATGTATATGAAAATTTAAACGCTCAAAGTTTATATGTTAAGAGCCATTTTCAGATTTTCGATGGAAGTTAAGACATCGGATTAGATAGTTAATTGCCTGCTTAGACATCGCTTTCAGTTTTAGAGCTACAGTCACAGGATTAATACACAAATCAGCACGTATTTGCTTTTGTAGAAGATAATAATGGGGGAAAAAATGCAAGTAGGAAAACGACCAAAAGGTATTTTTTAATAAGCACAAATTCGTGTGAATATTTTTGTGGTGTTTTCTTTTGGCAGCCATAACAAGCGTTTTTATAAAATCAAAACGTCATTCAAATAAAAATACTGGGAATAAATACCATAAATCAAAATCGTTAACAATTTAAAAAATACATAACGGTACTTTTAAAAATCGAACGCGACGCCATTTTGAAATATGGCGGCCACATATTATTGCAGCGTTGCACGAAGGCTCACACGCTTGCAAGTGTCGGTGCTAAAAATAAAAGATTAATTTCCTATAAGGTTGGTAGCATGGCTTTAATCTGCCGTGACGTGATGAAACGTCGGAGCAAGGGGTATGTGTAGACTGCGATTTATTAAGATTAATATTTGCTTTCGTGTTTATATGTTACGACAGGATTTAGTTGGAAGGCTCTCTTTTGTTACTTTGTTGAATACGCGTTTGATGTAGTTACTTTGTATACACTTTGACTTTGATAGTCTTATCTGATTTATGAGATTTTGCTTTCAAACTTTATCTCATGCAGAAAGTACCTTAATAATTTTCTTATAACAGTCGTAATATAATTAATCACTTTTTAGGATTCCGAATCTAAAAGGTAAAAAGGCACCATTTGGTGCCATTCCCTTCGTCTGTTCATCTACAGCGGCATCTTTCAGCAACCACTGATGCTATTGATTTGAAATTTGGAATAGTTATAAATATTTCTTACCCATTGTTATTACAAAAGAAAAATTAGTATTTGCAAAAGGAGCCGAAATGGCGGATGAAAAACTTAAAAAATGGAGCTAAAAGTCTAAATGGGGTATCATTTTATTTTCATCTATGTTGCGTACTTTTTGACTTTGGATAAAAATTTCCAATAAATGCCACCACCTCCACATTATTCTGAATTTTGGAAAGCCAAAAATCAGAAATAATTATAGTAGATAGACATTGATGTAAAAAGTACAGGCAAAATATAACGATGTTTCTAAATACCAAAGGATTTTCGAAGTCATCAAAATTCCTTCACAAATAAATTTTGTTATGCGGTCCGGTTTTTTTCTATATTTATGGCTCTAACCAAGAAAATGTACGTCTAAGGAAAGTCGAAACCCTCATTGCTTGCGTCAAACTCACTCTCTTGGCCGGGCTTTTATTTTATTCCCAAATTATAATTCTTACTATCATAACAACACTATTATTCCTTGTTATTATTTGATCAAGACGCTTACAATCTGCAGTCGTCAAAAAGTTTAGGTATTCAAAAAATTGTATAAACAGTGTTAGTTACCATAGAAATACCATAACCATCACTTTTATTTAACACCTATAAAGCTTATCTATAGCACATTACAGTTATATTGCCAACATCATGGGAATTCATGGCTACCACGGCTTGTACCTGCAAATGCAAGCATTTTCATAAAATCACCTACGCTGGTTTGACGTGCAGTATTATTGCCTGTTCCATTGTACATTCTAAAACATTCTTATCATCAGTTGTTAGGGTTTATTTTACGTTGTGCGGGAATCAGGTTGGTATTGTTTTTGATTTGATTGCGGTCTTTGATGGACATATTGTGAGTGATGTTCGATTTAGTGGAATTAGATTGGTTGACTTTACGACCTGTACAATTACTGTCAGTGTTAGATGTACAATTATCTATGCTGTTTGGTTCTTAATCAAATGAAGCATTATTAACGTGAATGAGAATTGTTTTAATGATAGAATTCAATTTTTCATTTTTAGAAATAGTTTGCGAAATGCTTCGAGGAAATCGTGAAGGTGCTCCACCGACTTATGAAGGTAAATTGAAATAATTCTCCGTATATTTACTGTTGTGTTCTAATCAAATAAATATTATGTATAAGCTTACTACTAGAAGCCGTATTTTATAAAACTAAAAACAAATTATATTTGAAGCACAAAAAATTGTTTGGAGACAAATAAAACTTAACATCTTTATTAATTACTTTTTTGTAATCATCTTCAGTAAGTGAATAAAATTTTACTTTTATAAAACTTGAAACTTTACCTACACAATTAGGTACTTACTTTATTAAATTGTGTTTTGAAGTTAATAATTGTTACTTTAAATCTCTGGCAATATCTTAACTATAAGATTGAAATGTAATCATAACTTTTGTAAACCAAATTGACCAGCTTTTTTTCAGTTTAGTTTGACAACTACAAGTATATAAAACACAGGTATAAATATAATACCTGTGTTTTATATACTTGTAGTTGTCAAACTACCGGCATGTCCTTTAATATTTCAATTATTATGTTCTTATTACTATTATTATTTTGTTATTATCATTGCTAGAACAAAGCACATCTTCTTCTTTCCTGGTATTATTCTTTAAATCATCTTATATGCTACTCTGTCTAATAGTTTCAAGTTTTTTATCATTATTATCATAAAGAATAGCACTATAAATAATGTCCTCAATTTTATAGGTTTAGGCGCCGATCCCACAGAGAGAGTTCTAGAGTTCCGAGTTTCGAGTTTTGCATTCCGTGTTGTTTTGCACTTTTTATACTTTCAAAGGCCTCACATAGCTTACAGTCAACACGGAATGCAGAACTCGGAACGCAGAACTCTAGAACTCTTCTCTTCGCCTACCAAGTGATAATGAAAACAAAACAGAAGCCGTAGTATGCTGGTTAAATATTTTGGTGCACCTATCTAGTAGCTTATTCCCAACTTCTAATTGATAATTTATTCCCAAACACTGATCAGTTCCCTATTTAGGCTTTATGTGCTTACTAAAGAAAAAAAGAAATCTTCTCTGTATCTCAAATAGATAACATAACATTCTTGAACATTTCTAATATTGCATAGTTCTATACAAAAATTGGCCATCACTTTTCATTCCCCTATTTCATTTGAAAATAAAGCATCATCGCCTAGCTTCTTTATTGCAGTATATTCTTAAATTGTTCATAGAATCACATATTGCAATACAATAGATGTACGTGCCCTTGAAGACTCGTGTGGCACGAATGCAATTACTCGTAAACCAGCCTTCATTTCGCACCAGTCTACCATACTGGGAAGTTTACGTGGAAATTGAATTTTATTTTTGTTCTGTGAAGGAATTGAAATGTATTGTTTGTTTTTTGTCTCGTATGCGCTGATTGAAACAATATAACATATAGCTAAATATATATCTGTACCTTGTTAAGATTTATCTATTTAATTCTATAATTAATTTGTTTGATTTACGAGATTCTTTCCGATTTTCAACTTGTTCAAAATTTGAACTCCCAGGAATTCTTCGGAATGACCGACATGTAACAAATTAGGAAATATATTGAGATTATTTATCATTCAATTAATCGTCAAAATTAACATATTGAATAAAAAATTCCAAAAAAGCAACTTCGCTACACCAAAACAAAATACCAAAATAATAAGTATTTTTAATAGTGCTCTCAAAACTTGTAGACTGACCGACGACCGTCTCATGTCCAGAGATAACGATCCTTCTCTCAAGTACCCTCTAACTACTCTTGAAAGTAACGAGAGGAACAGAGCTGGTCTGATTACGTTACAAGTAGTGGAATTGAACCCGAGAATGCTGTTCTTAAGTTTTGGGGGCAAAACTACTAAGTAAGGTGTTTTGAGAACACGGTTTGAGAGACTTTTGGTTTTGATGGACGTATCAAAAGATACGTTGCAGCTTTATCACATGGAGATACCAACAATTGAAGTACATGTCATGCTCACTCTTGTTTAAAACTGTATAGTTAGTTTTATAGAAGTCTTTTCGGAATGTTATTTGTTTCGAGTATAAATGTAGTCAACTATATCGTATTGTGGCAAAACCTATGAATATTCTCAGTTAAGCTTATTCAGTTTATCTGTACTATTTTTGGTAGTGGTATTTGTACATCCAAGAGTTTATTGGGGAAGGGGGAGGCTCGCTTACCAACAGACGAGCCATTTTGTACTATGAGTCTTAAAATTATTACTAGCGCTCTTAATAGCCCTAACTTTACGAGAAACGAAACTAAAGATGATGCCAAACCGCTTCGAGCTCTCGTTACACACACTCCTCACTCCGATCGTATCGAAGGGTGGAAATAATGCCGTGCTCAGGAAGAGCGCCGTCGGTACCTCTCAGGAGGAGTTCCATATATAAGATTTGTTATTTGTATAGGCACGTTTACGACGTGAAGTGATTTGGGATAACTTTTAATTTGTAAAATGATTGTGTTTGTTTAAGTTTAATGTAACCCGTTACGAAGTAGAGACGAAGTTGGCGCCTCGTTTCACACAAACCCGTCGATACAAATTAAAAAATTATTTATACTTAACTTTTGATGGGTGTACATATTGGCGGCGCTCACGAAGAGATTGAGTGAAAAAAGCTTTACAATGTTATAGTTTTTTTATTTTTATTTAAAAATAAATTAAATAGATCTAAAGGCAAGCCAACGAGAGTAGATGAATGCAAACAACCGACCTCTACTGAGTTACATTACGATAGCGAGCGATAATTATCTCTTGCATGCAATAATGACGTCAGTTGGTCGACGACAGCTGTCGTTGTGTGATTCGTGGTACTAAAAAGCGGTCGGTAAAGCAGCTGTCAACATAATTTATTTAAATAAAAATTTAAAGTTTGTTTACATTCTTTATCTCGTCTCGTTGGCTTAACTTTATTTATATATTAACAACACACATTTACATTTGAAAGTGTAAACAAATAAATGTGAAATAATTTAATTCTTAACTGTGAAAGAAATATGTAGTTACTATTTTAATACTATACATTCTCGGAAAGTGTGAACATACTAAAAAATCTATCGAAAATAGTTTTGTGAATACCTTTGTAGTGAAACTGCGTCAGAAACACTCATGATTCCCCGCATATTTTCAGATTTAATCTGTGCATACAGTATATCAAAGTTTAAGAACAATTTTCATGATTTTGGTTATGAGATCAAATTCATATTCATTTTAACAAGGGAAAATACCTAATTCTAAACTATAACCTCAACTACACCATCTAAAGCTCCGAAATTATTTTTCATCATTCCTCACAACCTTTCCAAGTTCGGATGAAGCACGGGGCATATCTTAGAGGTATGTCTTCACTGTAATTGGAGTGTATTGTCGTCCCAACAATGGACGGTAACTGGATTCAGGAGGGTCCATTTATATGGGATAGTAGGGATTTGTTGGACGGCTATGGGGAAAAATGCTATTGCGGTGAGCTTGGAAAAGCCTATGTTATTAGGAAGGAATTGTTGTATTTTCTGATTTCAGTGATAGTTCGTTTTTGTTAAGAATCCAGGATTTTATTCCATGGCTGGTTTATCCATTTAGAAACCATTTCTCTATTTTCCATTAGACATTGATATGGGGATGACTGCCATATTGCGTTACCGATAATATCCATCCACCTGCATTGTTCCCAATAATTTTGGGCATTGCATTACCGGTGATATAGGTAAATTAAAATCTAAATCTGAACAACAAAGGAATTAAACTTGCTTGAAGCCTCTGTGTTCCTGACTCTTAGGGACTTTTAAGGTAGGGTAAATAAGATTCTTCTGGGCAAGCGTGCTCTATTATTGGCTTTATCAATATCGTATGGGTGGGCTAAGGACTAAACGTATTTAACATGACACCATATCTTCAGAATACAGTCCACTTTGACTCCACTTAGCATCGACCTAAGTTATCATCATCATCATCAGCCTATAATGTCCCACTGCTGAGCACAGACGTCCTTTCACAAAATGGGGGTAAAAGGGAATGGGCAGATACTCAACCACACATGCCCACTACAGAGGTGAAGGTGATCAAAATACTGTTGCAGTTTTCAAGCTGCCTAGGAGGCCTCCAACTAGCTTAACGACTATCACAATTAAGTGATAACCAGGAACAACGGCTTTACATGCCTTCCGAAGCACGGAAAGCGCTCGAGCTTAAATACCACTAGGTGGTCATCCATCATCATCCTCATCTCATCTGAAGCGGCTTCATCGGTAGTAGCTTAAATTTGCCGATCGATTAAGAACGGCTAATCAAGCTACACCACGAGCGCTTCAGAATAACTAAAATACCCAATGTACTGTAGATATTTTTAGTAATACTAAAAATATCTACAGTATGAGTCAATTGAACAATAAATAACAGTATTATCTCCACATTGTTGCAGAGCGGGTGTTGTACGCTCGCAGCAAGTTATTGAACGGCGCCAAGCCAGCCGTGGCCGGTGGCACCCCGATAACTGAGGAACTGGCTATTGTAAGTTATGTTATAATATAAATTATATTTTTAAACATATAATTTCACACACTTTTTTAGATTTAAGGCAATATTGCTCATTGATATCGATTTGCTTCGAACTGGGCTCAAAGGAGTTTTCTTCCGCGGACGCTCGGACAGTGGAATGAGCTCCCCGCCGTGGTTTTCCCAATGGAGCACAGCAAAGGGTCCTTTAAAAAGAGTGTGAAGAGATTTCTTCAGGGTCGGCAACGCGCGAGTGGTACTCCTAGTGCTGCAAGCGTCTATAGGCTACGGTAACTGCTTACCATCAGGCGAGCCGTATGCTTGTTTGCCACCTTTGAGGAATAAAAAAATGTGCTTACTCTTTTTAGGGTTCTATTTTTGTTAGGAACCCTTATGGTGCCACTCCGTTCGTATGTCCGTCTGTCCCAGCGGTATATTTCAGCAACCACTAAAGCTATTGATTTTAAATTTGGAATAGTATAAATATTCTAATCTTATTGCAAATCTTGTTTCCGTGCCTTTTGTACGAATTTTTCATGGAATGGAAATACGCCCGTGACATATCGGCGCCCGCGCCAGCTCCTATGTGACTTGCTCCTTACCTTCTAGGCTATAGGTCAACAACACATTGGCAGTCAACGTGGTGCTTATGTCTGTAAGCAACTGTAGCCATTTAGCATCAGATGAATCGATTGTTTGTTTATCTTCTGACATAGAGCACAAAATAGAAGAGAAATTACTCTTAATTGAATCTGTTGAAACATACCTTTTAGTGCACCCCTTTACAATCTAGGAACTTTCAAGGCCAGAGTGAATAGGTTTTTTCTGGGTAAGCGTATTCTATCTTAGGCTTCGTCATCGTCCCTTATGGGCGGGTAAGTGGGCAAACGCAAGCCCATTTAATAAAAAAAAAATGCTTAGCGACAGATCCACAGAGAAACATTTTATCATCCTCTCATACAATACTCTCGTATGCTTAACAGGATCTCCGCATAACAGCCTTCGGCACAGCCGCCTGTCCTCCTTGAGGTGAATGGATTCGAACACCGCTTGTGATGAGGCCTCCTGACCAGCCTCTAGGGTATGGTCTCGCCGCTCCACGCAACGGAGCCAGGTCGCTGCTCTCTGCTCTTCAGGCACACATCATCAAGTGGCTGCTGTTCGATTCCCGACCGCAAACGAAGGATAATAAGTCTGATGTTCCTCCTGATACGTAAGTTATACGAGTAATGTAGCAAACAAGTATACAGCCTGTCTGATAGTAAAAATAATAATAAATAAATAAATAAATAAGCCTTTTTATTTCTCATTTCATGCAATTTTACATTATTTTTGCTTACATGCAACAAAAGAAAATAATAATAATTATGTACTATATTTAACAATTTGCGTAATTATGAATTTGCGATATTTTATTATAATTTAATTTATATTAGTTAATTTAAATTTCAATATTAATTTCAATCAATTTTCAATTTTTTTATTTCATATAATTCTTCTTTCTTTTTGTTTTTATTAATGAGAACCCCTCTGTAGGGTAAAGGCCTCCTCCATTTTTTTCCATTGCTCTCTGTCTCTAGCCTTTATTTGCCATTTGTCTCCTGCTGTTTCTATAACGTCGTCGACCCATCTCCTTGATGGTCTTCCTCTTTTCCTTTTTCCATTTGGTCCCTTCCATACTATGACTCGTTTCGTCCATCGGGCGTCTTATATGACCCGCCCATTTCCACTTCAGTTTCATAGAGTGTAGTAGGAAATCTATTTGTTTTGTTCTTTTTCTTATCTTGGTGTGGCGTACTTTATCTTTCTTTCGGATTCCTAATATAGATCTTTCCATGGCTGCTTGACATATTCTAATTTTTTCTTTCAGCTGTTTCGTGTATGTCCAGGTTTGTGATCCATATGTCAAACAGGGAAGGATGCCACTATCCATGACCTTCTTTTTCACAGAAAGCGGCATGTCTCCTTTCATTATTTCTCTGTGAGCCCAGTATTTTTGCCATGCTATATTTATTCTTCTATTTATTTCTTCTAAGTTGTTGTTCTGGTGGAATGATATTTGTTTACCAAGATATATATAAGTATCTACATATTCGAGGCTTTCGTTTCCTATCGTTATTGGTGGTTTGGAAGAAGAATTGGTCATCAGTTTTGTTTTTAGCAGGTTCATTTCTAGTCCCACGCATGCGCTTCCTTCCTGTAGATCTTGTATCATTTGTTCTAATTGCGAACTTGATTGTGAGAACAGTACTATATCATCAGCAAAGCGTAGATGGCTGATGTAGTTGTTATTTATTTTAATGCCAAGATTCTTCCAACCGAGTTTATTGAATATCGTCTCTAATACGGCGATAAAGAGCTTGGGGGACAAAGGGTCACCTTGCTTTACGCCTCTTTTAATTTTTATTTCCGGGCCACTTGTTTCCAGGCTAACTCTACTTGTGCTCCTTTCATAAATGTTTTTTATTATATTACAATATGTGTCTTCTATGTTGTTCATCTTTAGTGTTTTCCATATTGAGATGTGTGAAATAGAGTCGAAAGCTTTTTGATAGTCTATGAAGGCTAGGTAGAGAGGCCTTTGGAATTCCTTGTACTTCTCTATTATACTCTCCAGGGTTTGAATATGGTCAACAGTTGAGTATCCTCTACGGAACCCAGCTTGTTCTACAGGCTGATTTTCGTCTATTTTTGCAGATATTCGGCTTAGGATACATTGTGAGAATAGTTTATAGAGACTAGGTAGTAGGCTGATTGGACGGTAATTGCCTATATTCTTTGGATCACCTTTTTTATATAATAATATAATATTTGATTTGGTCCACTGTTCAGGGACTTTCTGTTCTTTGTTTATAATGTTGAATAGAAAGGTTATAATTGGTGTCAGCAGTGTTCTTGCCAGTTTTAACGCCTCATTTGGAATACCGTCTGGCCCTGGACTCTTATCTGATTTTAGCCTCTTTATTTCACAATCTATTTCTGCTTCGTTCCAAGGGATGTTCGTGTCATTCTGAGACTGAAATAATATAGTTTCAGAGTTTCTATGGTCTTTTTCTCTTTGCTCGTAGAGGTTTGCGTAGAAATTTGTCGCTATTTTGAGTATATTTTCTCTGTTAGTTGTTGGAGTGGAGTTTTCTGACAAGCTAGGTATCCAAGTTTTGTGTGTACAAAGTTCTTTAAATGCACGTTTGCAGCTTCCACTAGTTTTTAAATGTTTTTCTATTATTTTTGATCTATGGTTCTTGTAGTCTTTTCTTATGTTTTTGTTTGTTATTTTATAGATAGAGCTAAGTTTTTTCTTTTCTTCACAGCTTCTAGGTTTAAGAGTTTGTAGTTCGTGACGTTGTTTAATTAGATTTAGTGTTTTCTCCGTGAGAATGTTATTTAATTTGCGCTTTTCTATTTCTTTATCTGTTTTCATACTTTCTATTAAACATTTTTCTAGTATGTTGTATAAGGTTTGCCCCGTGTATGTTTCATCTATGTTTATGGATTGTATATTTTCTTCTAGTTTCTTTAGGTAATTAATAGCTTCATTTTCGTGTTTTAGTGTGCTGATGGAGCTTTTGTATTTCTGACGACTCTTTTTGATTTGTGTGAGTGATATTTTTGATCTGACCATTCTGTGATCCGATGGAAACGTGATGTTTTTTAAAACATGCACATCTTGAAATCTATTAGGAAAATTTGTGAGTATATAATCTATTTCATTTGTGGTTTTCTGGTCTGGAGACTTCCATGTCCACTTTTGACTGGGCTTTTTCTTAAAAAATGTGTTCATTATTGATAAGTTATATTCTTGGGCGTGGTGTAATAATCTTTGTCCTCTAGGACTGCGCTTTCCGACTCCAAACTTCCCAAGAACTTTGTTTTCTTCGGAGTTTTTCGTCCCTATTTTCGCATTAAAATCACCCATAACAATAATATATTTTCTTGAAGCTTCATGAGCTTTTTGTAATGTTTCGTAGAATGTTTCAATTTCCGATTCCTCAGACTCTTCAGTCGGTGCATATACTTGAATAATAGTAATTGGTAGGTCATTTATATCTACATCAAGAAGTGCTACTCGGTCGGACAGTCCTGTGAAGCTTTTTACGCAGGTTTTTAGGTGTTTCTTTATAATGAAGCCAACTCCATGTCTTCCCTTTGTCTGTCCGTTGTAACATAGTATGAATTCGTCGTATTCATCTACGCCGTAACCCAACCTTCTCATCTCCGACAGTCCAATGATGTCATATTTAATATTGCTAAGCGCATTCGTGAGTTCTATGAGTTTGGTGGGACTTGCCAGCGTTCTTACGTTGTATGTGCCAATATATAGAGTGTTTGTATTTTTCTTGTTTGTAGTATTTTTTTGTGTTCTTGGAGGGTTGTAGTCAAGAGAGGAATAATTTTCATTCATCTCCCCCGCGGTGACCAGCCGTGTTGGGTTTTGGGATGGTAGAGGGGTCTCCGTTAGTTGCTAAGAGTTGGATGTAGGGGTTTCATGATTTTTAATATGTTCGGAGTCTTTTCTTGGTATCATAAAAGCTGTTATTTTATTCTTCTTGGATGCTTGGTTTTCATGGCTTGATGAAGCTTGGTTTGGAGAGATATGTAGATATCGTTTCTTTGATTGTTGTTGGCTATTCTGGTTTATATTTGATTTGTGTTCGTTCAAGATTATAAGTTTATCATACTTAATTACCGCTTTCTTGCCTTCTGCTCTATATTTTAATATTTCTGTTTATAATTCTTTCCTTTTCTCCAAAACTTTTTGTGGATAGTCTTCTTTAAAGTATATAGTACTATTTTTAATGTTTTTCTTATTTTGTAATAATAAGCCTGTCTGATAGTAAGCAGTTATTGTAGCTTGTTGACGCTTGCACAAGGGTCACCACTCACTATAACAGCACAGCTACGCCTCGGCATTTATCTTCCCATGCAAGTGATGCTTTTAAATCGTATGTGTTAAAGTAAATTTTACAATGACTAGATAACGTTGACGCCTCGCGGCAAGCGCGCTTGCCGCTACAAGCCACTAGTCCTACTGACCACATACTTCCAGCGAGCGGTCCGCTCCCTTGCTGTGTGACGCTAGCAAGCGGTATCTTGCCAAAGCCGCGCCACCATATTCACCGGCGCCGCGCCGCTGACAGCTAGTGGTTGGATTGAGTTGAGGCGGTGCCGAGCCGTTGCTGCGATGGAGCGGTACTGATATAGTGAGCGATGACCCCAGGCGTAACACTTACGCGTAACATTTTTACATTTGCTGTAGCATACACAGCTACTACGCTACGGCGCGTAGCTAAATTCATAGCCTATGCTACGAAGCTATGAAGTAAAGAACTTATTGATAAACACGTATATCGCTCCTTAACTTACCTTTTGTAAGCCAAACATTTTGTATGTGTGTGTCTGTGTATATGTAATGACTAAACGCCGAAGTGCACACTTGGGTTAAGACGGCTTAAACTGCAGTCTATTGGTTTGGCTAAACATAGGTCTTTTGTATCATATATTTTTTTTTTTTTTACTGAGACCAACAGCTTTAAAGTACATAAATATCTTAAACTACAAACATACAACTACCGCCAATAATAGGTCTAATTTATCAGCAACAGGCTACAACGATATATAGGCAATCCTCGGTACCTAAAACCACAAGTAAGTAACGCGTGATTTATCGAGAAACTTGAGCTTATAAGAACTTAAATGTTATGTCAAATAACAATAATACTTAAATAATACGACTCATCCTTTATTCAGTTCCAAATAAATATTTTTATTATCAAACTAAATTCCTCTAACAAAATAGAAACGGCTAGTTTACAATTTTTTTACTATTATTTATGACACCGTTTTTCGTATAAAATACTGAATAGTAACAGTTGAAGCGATAAACTGTGTTGCATACCCCGGAGGTAAATGTTCTATTTGCTACTATATTTTTGCTGGCTAGATGTGACAGAATAAAAATTACAAGTATTCCCTTTCAAAATCATGCCTCCGGTTGTTGCGATGCGAGTTTTAAACTGTAGTGAATATATAATGTTGGGCTGAAATATCCCAACACTATTTATTCACTACAGTCTAGTATATTTTATACTCTGAGCAAGACTGACTGAGTGGACTTACGATATGAAGCAAAAATTCGTAGATTGTTTGAAAAGTTATAAAAAGTTAGTACAAAAACTAAAACCACAATACAGAAAAATCAAAGGATGAAACAAGAAAATATTCTTATCTGAAATTTCTATGTACACACTGCTTAATATGTAACGTTAATTAAATAAATAACTTTCACGTAATATATTTAATACATAGTGAACAGGTGCTGCTTGTGGGGGCTGGTCTGCTTAAGTTTGCTATTTATTTACTTATTAAATATCGAGTCAGTCTACTTTATAGTTTTGCCGCCGCGCCGGGGCACGGAATTGTTGTCAGTGCGATTAGAATGTAAATATTATGTAATGAATCTAAGTTTGTTCTGAAAAGAGTAATTGCTGAGTTTATTGCCGGCTCTTCTCAGCAAATGCAACCTTCCGAACCGGTATTAGAGTCAGACTTTTCATAAGTGTCTGCGAAGGTCTATTTGAATAAATGATTTTGAATTTGAATTTGAATTCAAAGTTCAGAGAATGGCCGTGGTCATTATGATCTAATAATAAAAAATTAGGTCTAGAAAAAGTAATCAAAAAACCGTTTCCTATAAAACGCCAACGCTATGAGCGCAGGCGTATAGAATAGCTTCAAAATTCCGATCATAATTCTCAACTATGCCACGTGTTTTGGCATAAATCTGCACTATGCACCATCGAACAATATTTTACTTTAAATAAACGACTTCACGCTCTAAGGATCGCTTCGTGTTTATTTAAATTGATCCTTTACGGCCCAACGCTTTGCAGGCTATATTGTATAGAAAATGATTCATGATTGTATTGGTTTGGTTTTGTAGAAAGCTGATGTTTCTTAGTGCGATTTTAGACTGTATCCTCGAGACGACACAAAATATATTATGTACTAACTATACTACTTTACGTAATGCACAGCGTGGTTTGCAACGCCCCTTTCACAACAACTTTCCAATAGTAATTACAATCAGATCAATAAACAAGCTTTTTTTTGAGTGACTGTACTTTTTGTTAACTGTACTTGCGACAAAGTACTCATCAAGACGAATCAAACAAGCCCAAACTCGATGGGGTTATGTGGTTTTATTATGGAGTTCCTATGGCCACCTTCCAGCTCCATCATCAGATCAGCTCCACGTCATTATAATATTGTATTGTCACGCGATTTGCGTATTCGTGCAAAATTTCAGCTCAATCGGAAACCGGAAAGTGGGTCAAAAACTTGCAAAATTCCATTACAGACAACGGGATAGGTGAAACTAAATAAAAGCTTGTAACAAGCATTGATTTTTAAATCTTAGTAAAGCGCCGATCCCACAGAGAGAGATCTAGAGTTCTGCAATATTCGCTACCGATCACACGTCATACACTTTTTTTACTTTTTAAAGCGCCGCGTTGATTACAGTGAACGCGAAATGCAGAACTCTGAACGTAGAACTCTCTCTGTAGGATCAGCGCCTAAATATTTAGATATGATCGTTTGACTGTTTGGAGGTGTGCGACTCAATTACATATAAACTGAATGTATACATCATAATTATGCTGGAAAATTACTTTTTTCCACTCTTAAAAAAACAAGATCTCATATTAGCAATAGTTATAAGTAAAATGGAAATAAAATCATAACAAACCTCTTCAGGATACAATAACACAGCGACTTAGTACTTTATAGTTTATAGAATACAGCCCATTCACTTCATTTAGGTACCTCCGCCCGTCTGAAGAGCGTCAAGAGGAGGCTCTCTGGCGAGCTTGCAGTGAGGTCATCTGGCGCTGTGGAGGAGGCTTCAACCAGCAAACTACGGAACCCATGGCCGTCGTCGCTCTGCCTGCCGAGGACACTTATGTAGAGCACAGCTCGCATTATTACCAGGATGGTATTACTGAGAAGGTTTGGAACCTTTGCTAACACGCTTTTTCCTATAGGCCTGTGTTTGACCACATCTCATGGTACGGTTGATGTTGTGGCCGAAGGTGGTGAAACCCAAAGCCTAGAAGGAACTGGCTCTCAAGTGCAGCTATCGGAACCTACTGAAAGATGCTTGGCAACAGATTCTCAATTTGAGGGTAATAGCCAGCTAAGTGGGTACTACAAAGTACCCTATCACCGTGAAAGTTGTATAAATTATAAGCCCATCAAGAATGAGTGGCTATAATCTACTAATTACTACATGCTTAATTTTTTATTACTTTTAATGTAATACGTACACCACTCAGCATTCAAATCTGTGAGTGAACCATAAATCACCCCTATAGGGGACCAACTTGAGGTATACCCTATCCAATAAAAAAAGAATTATCTAAATCGGACTACTCTGTAAAAAGTTATGCGTGATCATACATAAAAAAAACCTTCGTTTTTTCGTCGGTTAATGAGTCCATTTTACATTTACTTTTTGTTTCAGTTGCACCTATTTGAATTCAAGAGCCTGGAGGATCTTCAAATATTTGTAAAGCGGTATTTGTACTTGGTAAGTTAAAGATATTTGATTTTAGGTACAATTATTATTTATCATTTTAATATTAATGTTAAAACATTAAATTTAGGGTTTATTTTACATTATCATAATTTATGTAGTTTTATAGTTTTGTAGCACATGCCTTATTTGAAAAGTACTTGCTCTTTGAGCATCACTTGAGTAGTAGCTCCAAAATTAATGAGTTACGGAAGGAAAGTTTCACGACCTTATAAAAAACATTCACAATGCAGCAATTTCCTTCTGCTTCATTGAGATCGAAAGTATATGCGACGATACTTAAAGGCTGATCATATTTTATTTACAGTTCCAAACAGAAGAAAGCGCTGGAGCACTGTTGCTGCTTTATGCTGCCATGCTATCTAGAGGGTGTGATAAGTAAGATAACCGTACACCAATTTCATTCTAATATTATAAACGCGAATGTTTGCGCGGAGCCCCAATGGCTAAATCAATTGATACGCAGGTAGATTACAACCTGGAATGACATTTAGAATACTTTTATACGGAAAAACATTAGACCCCTCGAAAACGCGGCTAAAACCACGGAACAGCAACTAGTGATATATAGGCTGATTGGTAATTAGTAAACAACACTTAGGCACATGATTGTACTCATAATAAAAAACAACTTTTTTTTTTTTTTTTTTTTTCTTAGCACCAAGATTACGGGAACGGTGTCAAGCGACTAACAGCTGATAGCGCGCGCACAGTTCGTATGGTGGTTAAATGAATAAAAAAGATTTATAAATGGTAATGCTATAGTTTTGTTTGTAAATAAGGATATGTAACTAAATTAAATAAAATCTGATGGTGTATTCTTATTCTTGTTAGTTACAAAATATTATGGGGTCAAGACCTAAATAAATTTGAATTTTTTTGGGTTGTTATCATGAGTACAATCATGTGTCTAAGTGTCGTTTACTAATTACTAGTCACCCTATATAAGTCATTCTACAGCTGCTTCTTTCTTTAAGCCTGCTTAAGGAAAAACTCAGTGCAGGATGCCAAAGCCAGTTCTGTAATGGATTGATGAGTCTGCGATTACTATCTCTTTCCCGCATATCCTACAATAGAGGGATAGCAATCGTTGAGTCGTCAATCTATTCCACAATCGATTCCGACTTGAAATCCGTAAGGTGGTATTACACAATCAATCTGCAGGTGATCAGTTCACCTAGTTAAAGGGCGATCTACTCAGTTCTTTTCAGTCATCATCATCACCATCATCAGCCTATAATGTCCCACTGCTAAGCACATGCCTCGTTTCCCAAATGAGGGTGAAAGGGAATGGGCAATACTCCACCACGCGTGCCCACTGCGCCGAGGTGGAGGTAGGCTAGTGGTCAACCTACTGTTGGAATTTTTCAAGCCGCCTAGGAGGCATCCAACTAGCTTAACGACTATCACAATTAAGTGATAACCGGAACCAACGGCTTTACGTGCCTTCCGAAGTACGGAAACGCTCGATTTGAAATACCATTAGGCGGTCACCCATCCAGGTACCGACCACGATGGTGGTAGCTTAACTTTTCCGATCGATTAAGAACGTCTAATCATGCTACACCACGAGCGCTTCTTTCTTGTTAGTATTTTGATATAATCTGCACTAATTATTACCGTTTGTTTATAGTATCAGGAAAGACTTAGACGGCAAATTAACTCATCTGGTATCAGCTCATGTAGAAGGTTCTCTCAATGTGGTAACTCTGTTACTGTCCGGCCGAGCTACGCCATACCTTCATAATGGAGTATTGTATGTTGGAGACGAGGATCATTATGTAAGCTAATTTATACTTAAGTGCCAAAATATAGAGTTTGATTTCTAAATGATTATAAAAAACATTGTAAAATTTTCAGGCTATGCCGCAATTTGGCATACTGGCTCGCAGTCCTGTCGGACTCTTAGTTTGGTATGGAGGTGAAGAAAATGCCAAGAATAATTTTAATAAGCAGTATCCTGGGTCCAGGTTGAAGACACCAGCATTACCTATTTGGGTACAGTTAATAGATAGTCAGGTTTTATTATTTTTATGTTGTGTTCCTGCGCGTGAGTAAGTTCGCCAGAGCTCATTGGGGAGGGAGGAAAGGTCGGTAACGCGTGAGTGATGCCTCGTGTGTTGCAAACGTCCATATGGCAACAGTAACCGCTTACCATCAAGCGGGCCATACGCTTGATTACCGACATGTTCGTATACAAAAAGTTTTTGATGTAAACATAAGCTACTCTATTATTATGGCGTGAAAGTATTATTTCGCTCTAACGTTACACGCGATATACTAATGAGATAATTAGATATTCAGTTGGAAAATCCTTAATTTCTTCATCCCATAAGCGGATAATAGGGGGTGAAACCGCGAAACGAAAAGCTAATTTCATTTAAATGTTCATGATCATATCTATTATCTCTATTATTCAATGTACCTTTCTTTTTAAATGTTTAAGCAATGATTACATAAATAGGCACGTCTCTCCCTAACGTTTCTTATTACCATATAATTCATTAGAACTGAAATAAGTTTGCTCTATCTCTTGTATATAAATTATTAATAATTAATATTGTTTTATAAAAAACTCTACGAAAGACAAACTGAGACCATAACTAACACAAACAACAATTTTATACCTTTGAATCTAGTACAAGAGCAAGAAACAGAAAAATTTACAATGAAGGAAATAGAAATAGCTATAAATCGACTAAAAAACAACAAATGTCCAGGACCTGATTTAATTACTAATGAAGCTCTAAAAGTCGGTAAAGATAAATTAAGTGGATTGTTGACTACAATATTCAACAGAATACTGACAGAAGAAAAGGTTCCATTACAGTGGACTGAATCTGAAATAACACTCCTGTACAAAAAAGGCGATCCATTAGACGTATCCAACTACAGACCTATCAGTTTGATGTCAAGTGTCTACAAATTATTTTCCCAATGTTTACTTTCACGAATTGGACAAATCATAGACGCCAAGCAGCCCATAGAGCAGGCCGGATTCAGACCAGGCTATTCAACAATAGACCACATACAGGTGCTTAGTCAAGTCATTGAAAAATATAATGAGTTCAACTCTCCTCTCTACCTGGCCTTTGTTGATTATCGCAAGGCCTTTGACTCTATTTCCCATAACTCGATCAAAGAAGCTCTACATTACCTCGGTGTCGATATACCTTACATTAATATAATAATGAATATCTACGCGAATTGCAATAGTAAAGTAAGACTGGATAGAACTGGCCCAGCTTTTAAAATAGGCAGAGGTGTACGTCAGGGTGACCCGTTATCGCCAAAAATATTTATAGCGGTGCTAGAGCTAGTCTTACACAACGTCAACTGGACTCATACAGGCATCAAAATAGACGACAAATACTTACACCATTTAAGATTCGCTGATGATATAGTATTGTTCTCAAATAATGCCTCAGAACTAGAGAGTATGCTACAGTCTCTACATCAATTAAGTGAACAAGTAGGACTAGATATTAATTTTGAGAAAACAAAGGTAAAAACAAAGGAAAACAAACAAATCATATTAAAATCGCGATTAAAATAAAGGAAGAGAATATCGAATACAAGGACGATTATATTTATCTCGGTAAACTAATGTCCTTTAGACAAACAGATAAACAGGAAATCGAGCGTCGAATTACAACAACCTGGAAGCGATATTGGGCTCTGAAACACTTGTTCAAATCTAAAATGCCTATTATGCATAAGATAAAACTAATGGACACCTGTATCCTGCCAACTCTTACTTACGGCTCCCAAACTTGGTCACTAACAGAATTAAACGCAAACAAAATATCAATATGCCAAAGAGCTATGGAGAGAAGTCTGCTCAGCATTAAATTAGAAGACAAACTGAGAAACGAAATTATACGAAAACGCACAAAAATAAAAGACGCCATAGTGCATATTAGAAAGCTAAAGTGGAGATGGGCAGGCCATTTAGCCAGATATGAAGATGGAAGGTGGACTAAGAGGGTGATTCAGTGGCGCGGGCCAGTACGAGGCAAGCGCCGTCCCGGTCGCCCGCTTAAACGCTGGGCTGACGACATTCGCGCCGTGGCTGGCACGCACTGGATTCACGAAGCAAAAGACAGGGAGAACTGGAAATTACTGGAGGAGGCCTTTACCCGAACGGGGGTTTCGCATGCAATATAAAAGTAATAATAGAAAATAAAATGTTAATACACAAATAATTATATATACATAATATTAGTTTTGAAAATAATAATAATAAATGTTTTATGGATTAATTATATTACACTGTGAATATAAGTATATCGAGAGAAATGAGTTAATTTAAATATAATAAAGTTAAGAATTTAAAATTTTATGATGTACTGTATAATATTAGGAAAAGCATGTGGATCGAAAATAAAAGGCTTTTTATTTTATTTTATTTTATTTTATCTCTTGTATACCAAGATTCGCGGCGCAGAAATTGATTTATGCTCGTTGACTTCTTGCTTTTGTGTCTCGACGAAGTTGTAACTTATGTTCATTTGTCCTTTTCCTTTCCTATTTCTTTCGAATTATTTTTGAAAGCAATAAGGTTTTTTCGTAAATTAAAATGCGTCATACTATGTAGACTGAAATTGCACAAACAAAAATACAAATAACTGTTTTATCTGTTAAGTACTCGAACAATTGCAGTCTAACTTATATTTTTGAAGAACTATCTGCGGATCTTTGTATGTACTTTCCCGAGATTAATTACCTTTATAAACTGGTAAATGTAATCCAAATTAATTTAGCCGTGTGATAATTTTCAAACATACAATTGAATTTTTGCATTCTAATATTAATTGGTTCTTATTTTCAGGTAACCGGCTGCTCTGGTCATTACGGAGTCCTATTCAACACAAATCGTGAACTGCTGAGGAACTATCATGCTGAAAGACGGTAAGAGCATTATAACCCGCCACCCAAAATTTGAAATTAAACTCTGATTCTTTTTCATTTAAGTCGATTTTCTTCTGTTTAAATATTCTTTATTAAATTATCGTCATTGGAATTTTATACCTTGTGCAATATACTTATCCATTTAAAACTAATTGTTAATTTCTTTGCTATAAGGTTTGATATCCACTACTACACGTGTGGCGGCTGTCACGTTCTTCTGAACGTAGACACTAGAGCTCATGATGAAGCTGTAGGATCGATAAGGAATGACGACATCAATGCTACTCCATTGGAGAAGCTCATTCACACCAAGTATGTATATAAAATTCATGTATGAATTTAAAAGCAATGACAGCTGTGTGTTAATGTTAATCAATAGACATAGCTTTATTTAATCACGGATTCGTATAACACAATAAACTTGAGATTTCGGTGAAGGAAAACATTGGAGGGTGGTATGTTGAAAATCAGTGAACAAGCACCTACCGGTGAGATCCCATAGCTACGTTTAAGAGCCAGTATCTTCTGAAATAGAACAGGTCACAGAAATAACCGTGAATCCACGTGTGCTCCTGAAGCTATAGGGAAAAAATAATTAAAATATTATGATATAGAATAGGTATTGTATAGTTATGTGATGGATGTGTGTAGAGATCAAAATGGATAAGATAAGGAATAACGATATAGAAGATGTTAAATCTTGTACCAGAGATACAAAAGTGCAAGAGTAAACTCACAATTCGACAAATTTAATGTTTCAGGTGGCAAGACGCAAAAATTACTTGGACTGGGGCCGCGCCTTATGTTGGAGAGACTCCGCAATAACTTCATTGTTGCATCAGCTACTATGCTTATGTCTTAGCTGCATTATTTTATATTTGATCGGCATTTAGATAATTAGACCCTCTGACATCAGCTCAGCATTGGTATTCTCGGTATACTCGGTACACATGCTATTAGGGCAGAACGCGTGGCAGCAGTATAATTTCAGTATGTTATGTCTCAGTATAACCTATTAGACTTATATTGGTAAAAATACATGTTGAACACAACCGTGGTGAAGAAAGATATTTGTGTAAGTTACAGACAAGTCGTGATAGGAGCCTAAGATATTTCGGTGCCGAGAAAAAAAAGTGTGGCGGCACGATGTTATATATTTATTTTTTCATTTTACGTTGGAAGCAATGCTTTTTGTATTAAAGTTGAATTCAGAATAGCTGATCTAAACTTTAATATGCATATTCCAGCAGGAATTAGTATAGATGTTTAGTGAGTAGAGGTAGTATTAGATGAACTTATTACAATCTCAATTGTTAGGATTTATTTACCGCACTACTAAGCATTTCAAAAAACCTTCAAGTTTTCTTGTATTGTATAATGGACTTGTTAGAAGCATACTTGAATATAACTCAGTTATCTGGTCACCATACTATGCTATCCACGTTGACCGAATCGAGCGGGTTCAAAAGCGTTGCCTAAGATTAGCTTCTTATAAATCGAGCTTAAATCGGTCCCTTCGTTCATACGCGGACAGATTAATCTATTTTAATATGGTCTCGCTTGATAATCGTCGTAAGTGCAGTGAATTATTTATACTTTTCAAAATTATTAATAACTTAATCGATTCTCCCAACTTGGTATCATTCCTTAATTTCAATACTAATTTTCGTTTCCGTAATCCTAAAACTTTCATGCTTCGGGTATATTTAAATAACACATCCTTTTACAATCCTATTACTAGAATGTGTCGCCTTTACAATGAGCTCATCATTAACAATGCCGCTATTGATTTATTTGATAATCGCCCTCGTCGCTTCATGCAGCAAATAAGTAATGTTTTTAAATAAAATCTACTTAGAATAATCTGTCACATATAATAAATAAATGTATATGTTTGTTATAATGTATACAGATATATATCTATATATGTATATTTATAATAAATATATTTCTTGTCTATATTTTGTCTTTATGTTTATTTAATTGCTTATCTTTTTGTTAATTTTTTCTCTGTCTTTCAATCTTTTTGTGTGTACATGTTTAGAGTTACAACCTGTCCTTGTGTTTATGTAATTTATATGTTTTAATAATTGAATGTCTGTAACTTGTTTTGTATACGTATGTAATAAATAAATAAATAAATAAATAAATCAGTATTATGATGATAGTCAACTTGACTAGCAAGTGAAAAACGAAGCTAAGCGAAAAGCATCAAGCGGGGTAGACAGAAGCGACTTGAATGCTTAATCATTATGAGTCGCCAGGACGTTAATGTCGGCATTTGGTAAATTACGTTTTATTTCATAATGTGTTCAAGTGTTGTCCAGCTCAGATTTGTCAAGATAATATTCTTGCTAATTAATATGAGGAGATATCAAAGAGACACTGGCTATCTTGGTTAAAACGATCACGGGAAATAGGAAATATGGAGCCGGTGACGAGCCAGTTGGCGGTTGGTTAAGATTCCACCTATCACGCCGCAGGTCGTGGGTTCGATTCCCACAAAGGACATGCATTTGTGTGCATGAACATGTTTGTATGTCTTGAGTCTGGGTGTAATTACGTATATTTACAAAAAATAAGTAGTATATCAATTATCTGGTTTCCATAGTACAAGCGCTGCTTAATTTGGGATCAGATGACCGTGTGTGAGGAATGTCCCAGTATATTTATTTATAATATCATGTTTGATAGACTGATAAGAATGTATTTTGGTACTAAAATTGGAAAAGAGTGTATACAAAATGTTTAATGGAGATTGTTCAATAAATGATCAAAATGATCTAGCAAGTTAATTTGTTTTAATGAGTCTACTAATTAATATACAATGCTTCATACAATGCTGTTGATGATAATTAGGACGATGGAATTAAAGCTAAATATATCATCATCAGCCGATGATATCTTTTCATAATGATGGTGGAAGAGGATGGGCTGATACTCCATCAAAAGTAAATTGGTGCTAATTTTCTCAACCATAATGCAATGAGTTTGAACTTTTAAAATCATCGTGAGGAATCCTAGGCTTGTTGTTCCAGCTGTTATACTTGTATGCCAGTTCACATTTGGCCACATCGTTTACTACGTTGAGATTGTGGTCAAAAACAAACATATTCATAAGTAAAATTACTTAGTTAACATGTACCGTGCTTCGGAAGGTCCCCGGCAATCACTTAATTTTGATAGTCGTTAATCTAGTTGTAAGCCTCCTAAGCGGCTTGAACTCCAACAGTAAGTTGACCACTAAGCCTACTTCCACCAGTCCGCAGTGGATATATGCGTGGTGGAGTTTGCCCAAACTTTTTCAAGCCACATTTGTGAAAGAAGACCCGGGGCTCTACCGCGTAACTTTGGTGGTATTCGTAACGAACACCATTAATAAATTTCATCCAATCAGGGCCAACGAATGATCATCGTCGCGTCATAATGCGTACGCGTCATTGGATGAAATAATTAATGGTGTTCGTTACGATTACCACCAGATACGCAATAGCCCAGCCGTACTGAATAGTGAGACATTGGCCCTGATTCTGTTGTTCACGACTAAACTAATTTTAATCTCACTATGTCTCTTTCTAACAAAGAACATAAGAAAAGGATGTAAGAAATTTAGTCCTGTCAAAATTAGTCCAATGCTTGTTTTCAATATAAATTTAGTCGCCATCTATCGCGGTTACGCCTAAATACACGCAAAATAAGACGGCAAAGATTAATTTGACAACTTAAAATATGTTCTATCCTTTTTCAATAATGTTCGTAAGAAAGAGATGAGATGTGACTAAAATTAGTTTAGTGCGATTTACAACAGAATCGGCACCAATATGGGCTGATAATGATGATGACGTGTACTAAAATAGAACTATTAGTAATAACAAAAGTAAGGTTAACAAACTGCAAGTTGAAAGGGATATAAGGTCCTTGTAAGGTCGTTATGGATGAATGATAGATGGCTCCCCAGACAAATTTACTAATAAAAGTAATTTATCATACTCATGTCAATCGCAGAGGTGTCCTTTTACTTTTTGTTGGGGATGACGTTTTTACTAAGTTCGCCCCAGGTGGGGAATAGAAAATGTTCAATTCTGACGAATCGTACTTTTACTGTTATTTGGTAGTTCGTTGAAATATAAAAATTCTTGCAATAGTTCATGATTTATAATTAGATAATAGTGGATAATAATAATGAAAAAGTAATTTATCAAAATTAAATCAACTTCAAAATACACTAAAATATATGAAATAACTCTAATCTGAGACTATCTTGAAGTCAGCGAAGTATTTTTCAATGGAATACGACGTTCTCTGTCACAAAGAAGACGAAAGAGCACGTCGTTTTCCATTGAAAATATTTCGCTGACTTTAAGATAGTGTTAGATTCGAGTTATTTTATACTTTTTATTGTATTTCGAAGTCGATTAATATTGTTTTAAAGTCCTTATTATTTGTTCATCCTTTTTATGAAACTCAAGATCATTTCAAATAAATGTTTAGTTCTTGAAATAAATTATCAATAAAATCCCGAACAACCAGAACTAAAACCCATAAAATAGAAGTTCCCTCTCAATCATACGAAATACCCAAGAACAATAGGCCGAATCGAACCGAATAGGCCACGTCGGCTATAAATTACTATAGACAGTCGAAAGTGTCACGATCTAGGGGAATTTGTCCATAAACCGGGTCATAACAATGGCTAATTGCCTCGGGATAGCTCGGCCGGGTACGAAGATAGCCGATGGTAAAATTTTATTCGCTACAAGTTTGACCATTTATATGGAGAAAGTTTTGCATATTGATTGTTTGGAAAGGACGTTTTGTACTGGTTTTCTATGTAGGCCTGTGTAAGTTATTTTTTTTATTGGTTTTATTTTTTATTTTTAACAGATCTTGTCTGCTATATTCTTATTTGCAGTCTAGTTTGTTGTTGTGCCGCCGGCAAAGTATGCATGTTTTTATTATGACTAGAATGTAAATGCTACGTAAATTGTCATTAAATCTAAGCTGGTAATACTGTACAAAGAATTTTTTCAAAAAATTCCCTTCGGCACATAATACACCTAATGTGTTGATTGTGTCCAAGTTGTACTTGAAAATAAATTGATAATTGGCCTCAAGCAGAATTTCCACATTATGAATTATTATTAAATGCCTCTATTTAAAAGAACCTTTGTCCGATTTAAAACATACCTTATAATCTTAATGGTTCCTGTTAAACTTCACTTTTAGATAGTGTAATTATCAGTTACATAAAAAGGTATTCACTTAGAAAAGCGTTATTTTTATATCCATATTTTTTATAAGACTATGTCGGTAAAGAAGCACATGGCCCGCCTGATGATAAGCGGTTACCGTAGCCATATGGACACTTGCAACACACGAAGCATCGCTCACGCGTTACCGACCTTTCCCTCGTCCATACTCACGCGCAGGAACAGAACTTTACACAACATAAAGTTATTTGGCGGCGGTATTCTGTAAGGTGGAGGTACTTCCCCAGTCGAGCTGCTCTTTGAGCGAATAAACGCTACGCTCTACCTCTCTGTAAAGCTGTAGCTATTACAAGATAAAATAATTTAGTAGCTTCAGTGATTCTATCTAATTATATCTAAGTCAGTCAGTATATTACAGAAACTAATCGACCGGTACAAAGAATATCATCTACCTTTTCAGGTGAAGAAACATATTTCCCAACTTGATTGGTTTTCCGCCATTTTGTAGACCAGAGGACCTCTCCATATTAATTAATTACTACTCATTATATCCGACAGAACAAGATCGAGAACTTCCTCTTACTTATATCTTAGGAGATAATTATTAATGGATTTAATGTGGTATTAGATACGTTTTGATTTGGGTTAGGAATGGCAAGGATATTTTAATTTGTTGATGTAGCTTCTGAAAGGAAAATATTTTGATTTTCTCCTGGATAATAGAGAAATGCATGTATTTTTTTGCTGTAAATATAAGTTATACTAGCGGTCCCAGCGGTGGTTTCACCCACATTCCGAGTGCATATGTTTTTCCGAGATAAAAAGTATCCTATGTGTTAATCCAGAACATATTCTATCTATGTGCCAAATTTCATCCAAATCCCTTCAGCCGTTTTTGCGTGAAAGAGTAACAAACATCCATACATACAAACTGTAAGGATTTCTGACAAAACTTATATACCTATACAGGTCGTTGTTTTGGTCAGCGACGAGCGACTCAGGGTCGATAATACAATAGATACTGGTGCTAAAAAAATATAAAAAAAATACTTTTTTTTTTTTTTAATAATAAAAATAAAAAAATAAAAATTTTGAAAATCATGTAATAAGCTAAAGTGTAGACATAATACTCAACGGAAGTACGAGGGAGTAAAGGGGTGGGGCGATGGCGGCTTGTGCCTAGCTCTAGTCTGTGCACGTGCCTAGTAACCATACTTTGCAGTAATTTTATTTCAAATTGAATAAGGTATTTCTCAACATATTTACAGTATTTAATGGAATTAAGTCCATTTTTGGGGAATATATATTTTGTACTACCGCTCCTGGGTCGCTTGTCGCTGACCAAAACAACAACCTGTATTTCTTTTATTAAAATTGTTTAAATCGCGTTATATAGGGTATCTAACAAAGTTACCACCAACTGGGTCACCAAATAATATCATAGATGATAGATATAAATAGAACAGATATGAAAGCTCATATTCAGCACTGTCCGGTTCAAATCATCGGTATACCAGACCGGAACGTCACACTCGGCTGGTGGACTCACTTTATAACTCTCCCGTATATCACGATGCGAATATCCTTTGACAAATAGCCGATTCTAGAATATATAACTTTTAGACGAGACTTCATTTAAAATATGAATTAACAAAAACTATTTACAAAAAAAATTAAACCGCCTTCAAAGTGCAAACACTATTTTGAAGCTAGCGAAAGTGCACACGTTCCATAAAAAATATCCAACTTTTAGGTCAATCTTACTGAAAATTTCTGGGTTCTTATGACATGTGTTAGAAGACAATTAATCAATTATTACAACCGCAGATTTAAGGTCACCACACACTATATCAGCACCGCTACGCCTCGTTCAAAACTTGCCATCCAAGTGATGTGCGATGAAGTAAATTTTATAATGACAAGATAAAATAGACGGCTCACGGCAAGCATCAACTGTTTCATTTTGTCATTATAAAATTTACTTTACATTTAAAGACGTCAATTGGATGGCAAGTTTTTGCCGAGGCGTAGCCGTGCTGTTGTTTATTTGAGTGAAGATTCGCTGACAAAATCGTGTCAGTTAGATCTGCTACGTCATTATTTCATATTTTTAATGTAAACCCACTATGAAGGCATTGAGCTATTATTACTACGTATAGAGAAGACGCCACACATCACAACTATGTTCCGTTCAATTGAGGCCATCCGGCAACACTTGTTGTTGTAGAACGACGAACGAAACGCGTAAGCGCCGTTAAAATCACGATGTTTGTGAGAAAAATACTCTTAAAAGCCTTCTGATAGCGCTACGTGTTTCTACTATCTGCATAGATGACTAATTATTGTTACAGCGCTAAAGAGAACTTTAGTTGATTCTAAAAAATCGGACATAACCTTTGCTTATGATATCTTCTCTAAACGTAGTAATAATAGCTCAATGTATGAAGGCAGTTTCTTTAGTCCTAAGTTTTTTTCAATTTTGCGTATCTATCAAGATTTGTCACTGACCTTACGGCAAGGGATACAAGGCGTTGTTTCCACAGGATTATAAACAAACTGCAAAACAATATCTATAGATTATAAGGTCTATGTACCCACTACGGTGGCATAGGACACACTTTGTTCCCGTGAAGTGATTTACAATAGCCCGGCCGCTTTGCACTGACACCGACTATTTGGGCCCATTGTCTGTACAAGTTATGATTACCATAAAATGCAAACAGTAGGTACGCGGAGGATTAAAAGCTATTTTGAAATTCACCGAAGAAAATTATGATAATTAGTTTTACGAGTT
Source organism: Polyploca ridens (assembly GCA_951394255.1). NCBI lineage: Eukaryota > Metazoa > Arthropoda > Insecta > Lepidoptera > Drepanidae > Polyploca > Polyploca ridens. The sequence continues at coordinate 17,929,682 of OX596248.1, forward strand.
GATGTGTTTTGACATCCATTGTCCTCAATTTTAGACAAAGGTAAGAGTTGAGAGTGCAGTTCACCCATTTTTGATGGATAATGATGTCAGAAAGTGTATAAAAAATTATTAAATTAGCATTTAGCATTTTAATTAATTTGAAACGCAGGATTTTAAGATGGAAATGACAGATGGTATTCCAAAAAATACTTACGCCTCGAAAAAAGAATGATTTAAATAAAAAGGATTAAACCAACTGAATTGATTTCGAGTAATCAACGACGGGCAGATGTTTCTCCCGCAAAAATACGGAGCAGTAAATCATTTTGTTTTTAAACAAATTGTGTTTTTATTAAAGTTTTCTGAAAACAATATTATTTTATTTTGTTCTAAGTAATGTAGGCGAATCAAACTAGTCAGAAGTGACATAGATCTCAGTAAAGCATAAAGCAAAGACGTTTAGATAGATTTATTATGAAGTTTATTAGAAAATTCATGTTATTTCAGAAGTTTTTTTTTATCTGTCGTTTATTCTATGTATTAGATTTTATTATATTAAAATTTGTTGTTTAATCAAACTTTCACCGAGATATAAAAAAAAACTATTTAACGTAGCTTATCTGATCTTATATGATCCTGCAAGAATATTTTCACGCGTTATTGAAGAACTTGGAACTTAAAAGGTTGAAATATATTTTTAGCGAAATATTCCTAAAAAATACACCAAAAAATTTAGGACTCACCTTTATTCACGTACACATTAGAAAATAGCCGTGAAACCTATCGACACGCCTATTCAAAATTCCACTCAGCGTTCACAAATTGCCATACCAAACGGTGCGTTGGAAAAACGAAATAGTGTCGATTGAATCCTCAAAAACCTTGCCGCAGCGGCCTCGTAATTTTTTATCGACCATCCCTGGGGTGCATTTACCCCTAAAACTGCCATGTGTATGCCAGAAATAGCATCCAACTCTTTTACGGTTGGGAAACGGGGAAAAAATAGATGAAACTAATTTTTCAAGCGTTGTTGGAAAGATAAATGTTTCGTAACAATGTTAGATTGTTAGAATAGCTGTGGCGAATAGTATATGGATATTTTTAAGCACTACGGTTACCGTATATAGCCTATGGACGCTTGCTACACCAGAGGTATCACTCGCGCGTTGCCGACCCTGCAGAAATCTCTTCACACCCTTTTTGAAGAACCCCATGCTGTACTCCATTGGGAAAACCATGGATGGACAAAATAATAATGTGAAAATAAACACTCTGTATTTACTATCTGCAATGCAATCTTGGCCCATGAAATTCTTAATTATTGTTAATTTAAATCATAATAAAAAGTATTCAGTATATTATTATAATCTACCCGCGTGTCATATTCGATCGTTCGATCAATTGGTAGCGTTAAGAGATAACAAACAAACTCGCTAGAATTTATTTATTGATTGGATTTCTTTATCTATTTTGTACTTTCTTTTAATACATACAAATGTTTCCATTGAAAAAAAGTAACTTTATTACTCAGGTAATTCTCCCTCGCCTGATCGAATTGACCACTTTTTATACAAAAAATTTGCTAAAATTATGAACAAAGTATCCAACATCTACGATAGGACCATGCAAAGGGCGCAAAGCCGCTACATCAATTACAAAATGTCTGACACTAAATCGCGCGTTCCGCGAACAAGGTTTTGTATTCTAACTTTAGCAATTACGTTAGTCAGGATTAAAGTTAAGTTGGGAACTTTCAAAACGGGACGGATGGTTACCGTTGAGATGACACACGGGTCGGTAGGATGGTGAATCCTTCTGACCACTACTCTCCAACAACTGTCCATACCAAGGTTTGAAACTTCTTCGAGGTGTCCTTTTGCTGGTTGTCTCCTTTCTAGCAAAGCATCTAAAGAGCTTGACTCCTCTTATCAGACCTTGTCATCTAGCCCAAAAATATATATTTACTGTCTAGTCAGCAGCTAGTCTAAAATCGGCCTGTGTGACCCGACATCCATAGTTTCCTGTCACAAAATACGAACTTAGAAGGCTCATTACTACCTGTTTTACACAAACACGACAGCCGTCATTATATCTATAATAAAGCTACCCCCTTATTCCAATATTATGTATTTACTAAACCTGACAAAGCGCTCGCCGCGTCTTTCAGTCCTGAGCGGAGTGCGTTGGAGGACGGACGTGTACCAGATTTCAGTAGGAGCAGACGCCATCGAATTGAATCATTATTTTTACAACAAGCTTTGTTAATCGAAGGTCGAACCCATATGCCCCACTCCGGTGCTTAGCCACAGATTCTACAATCACACTTTACTAGACTTTTAACTGCAACTTTTGTTTGTGATCGCGCAATTTATGCTCGTTTTTGTTGTGAGAAGATTCAGGAAGAAGTTCCAGCCAGATGGCTCTTGGAAAAGTTTATTATTACAGTTTTTCTGAGGAGTATTTATAGCCTGAAACGAGCGAAACTGTTCAAGTGTCGTGAAAAACTGGACTGGCAAGTTTAAGTCCTAGACTTTGCGTATCAATAGAGCTTTCTATTTTTAATAGACTTAAAAAAGGGATGAGGTTCTCAATTAAGTTTTATGTATATTACCTCAGAAATCCGTTATTTAACCAACTTAAAAAGGAGGAGGTTCTCAATTCGGTTGTATGTTTGTCCTCAGAACTCCGTCATTTATTAACCGATTTGGTTTTTTTTTTGTTTTGAAGGTTATACTTTGCGGCAATGAAGCTTTCTATAACATAAAAATATGGTGTAATGATGTCTCATTAAATAAAAACATTGATGATTAAAAACACACATTGAAAAATAAATAACACATGAAAAAAAAACACGTTCTGAATAAAAACCATCAATAATGAATTGCCGAGTAACCTTATATTCTTATAGCGAAGTAAAGTAACATTCCAAGTAACATTTTCCGTTACGTGATATTTTATTATATTTCATTCTTGATGATTATAAAGCATTATACATAATATACGTAAACGAAACAACATAATTATCATAAAACATCGAGGTTTGCTCTGGGGAGTGACCCTAATGTTCAAAGGGAAAGCTTTACCTCCTTGTATGGTATTTGTTAAAGTCTGAAGCTGTTTCTTAAAAACGTTGTTTATCTATTTCGAAAACGTTGCTAACTACTATAAGTAATTGGTTGAACGAGCTTTGCTTGATCAACAAAAAGGTCAAAAAATAAAAAATGTATCGACCGGATCGGGGATCGAATCCACGACCTGATGGTATTCTAATGCCACCTTATGTATGTGCTGCAGTGAAGTAGCCAATTCTAACCATGTGAAACGTGAAAACTTAGAGAGTTACATATGTACTCCTACCCCTCTATAACGCTCACCTTCCTGAGGTCCTCTGTACAATGGACCTAGGGAGTCCCACCAGGTTGTTTTGGAAATACTCAATGAAGAAAGCTCATCACGAGCCTCCTATAACCATAGGCAGTAAACACACAAAGCCAAAAAACCGGGTTTTAAAATGTAGCTACAATATAACGATAGATCTTTTAAATGACTAGCCAATTTTCGATTATTTCCTATGATATTTGCAGGATTCTAAAATACTACCAAGTAAACTATGAAGATATCGCTCCAAGCTTTTGCTTTGCACCACAAATATAAATACATTAACTATAAACATAACGATTATACAAATTCACAGTCTCAAGAGAGAGGGCCCTTAATTAGGTTTCAAGCAAAACGCTTTGATATTTGCTGATGTTTTGTTCATGAAATGACCAAGCTCTAACTATTTATAGACAAAAGCCTGTACTTTATGTAATCAATTAAAATTAATTAATATAACTTTGAACTGTAGATAGGAATTATTAAAGAGGTAATGTAAAAGTTACTAAAATATAATTATTAATAATGTTAATTAATACTATTAAATATTTTCAAATAGTGTATACCGAACATACGAGATAACGTTTCGCATCATCATTCACGAGTAGTAAGTAAAATTTGCTTTCGGTGTCATTAAAGGACTAGGGTATTTAGGATAAGGATTGATTGAATTAGTTTCTTCTTGGAAAAAATAAAAAAGGGAAAAAAAACATCATAATGATGATGCCAACTTAATTTTAACTACGTTCTTAGCTGCCGTTACAATGGCTCAGTTGGCAACACCAATATGTTAGTACTAGCTGTCTCGGTTTCACCCGCGTTCCCGTGATAAAAAGTAGTAATGTAGCTTCCTATTAGTGAAAGAATTTTTCGAATCCGACTGGTAATTCCAGAGATTAGCCCGTTTAAACAAACAAACACACAAACAAAAAACTCTTCCGCTTTATTAGTAGTAGTAGAAAATATACATGGCTAAATGTTTAGTGTGTGCTTAGGAAATTAGAGCGCATGTGTATTGTAGACAGAGTGTATTGTCAATGTAGTGGAATTGGCGGAATAGATTTCAAACCAAATGAACGCCATTATGCTTCTTTGGGTTAATTGTTTGATGGCTTTTATCATGGGAAAACCAATATATCCTTATTAAATAGTCTTCATCATCTGCCTGCCCTGTTCCCAATCATTTGGGGTCGGCGCAATATGTTCCGCTTCTTCCATTCGTCTCTTCTATCCGTCACACCAGCATCCGCTCCTTTCTTACCCATATCATCTTTCACACAATCCATCCATCTTTTTTTCGGTCTTCCTCTTCCCGTATATCCATCCACTTTCGTGTTCATAACTCTTTTAACGTGGCTTTCATTTTCTCCTCATAACATGTCCATACCACGCTAAACGGTTTCCTCTCAACTTCAACCACTTGGCAGTCCTATTAAATAGCCTTGTATACACAATTTGATACCAAATACTCACCAAATCTGTATATTTCCAAAACATTTTTGCACATGCTTAAAAAATATTATACCGAATCGAAACCCTTCCTGCGTCCGCACGATATAAATAATAAATAAGTTTCCGTTCACCCAGCCCCGTTAAGTCTCGTTCACATCTTAACATATTTATGGGAACAGTATATTTATTTCAATGATCGTCCTTTGGAATACATTTTCAACGGGAGCACACATTGAGAAGTTATGGAGATTGAGCTGGACTTTTACATTCTATACTAGCCAGAAAAGTGAATTCATTTTCGCATATTTGGGAATTTTGTATGTTTAGTAACATTGACTTTTTGGAGCTGCACCTTTTTTTTCTATAAATAGGTTTATGTTTGAGCATTATTTCAATATAGTATTAAATTATGTGACTAAAAGTAAAATGCTGTACCGATTATCTACCGCCGAAGTTCACACGGCGATAGATAGATGGCGTCCCAATATCCTGCATCGCACTTATGAAGTTATCTCAGAGATCTACATTATATACAACTGTCCGACATGTACAGTTGGACCACGGTCCCCAGGCACGATGACCCAGCCTGGAGGAAGATCTTCCCTTTTAAATTGAGGTGTCATCCACCTTGCACCTCCATAGTGCATAGTGCTGCCACCATGAGAATGCTTTTACCGGTTAAATCACGAAAACGGTTTATTTGATTAAAATGAGAGTTTCTCTAAACTATGCTTAAGAAAATACTGAATTCCGTGATATAGCCGTTACCGAGATTTGCCCAATATTAATAGGTGTCAGCTTTCTCTCGGCAGCCACACTGTAGTGAGTACACAAAGCTTAGATCCTCTAGCCCTCAATGTCAGCTACTGGAACTATAATCTTCATCATCATCACCTTTTGAAGCTTCTCCTGTACCCAAAGGTTGCCTGGAAGAGATCGCTTAAGCGATAAGGCCGCCTATATTGTATTACTTCCTTAATTTGTGTTTTTACTAATGTTTGTTCTATGTTAGTTTATACAATGGTGCCGATTCTGTTGTAAATCGCACTAAACTAATTTTAGTCACATCTCATCTCTTTCTTACGAACATGATTGAAAAAGGATAGAACATATTTTAAGTTGTCAAATTAATCTTTGCCGTCTTATTTTGCGTGTATTTAGGCGTAACCGCGATAGATGGCGACTAAAATTATATTGAAAACAAGCATTGGACTAATTTGACAGGACTAAATTTCAAACATCCTTTTCTTATGTTCTTTGTTAGAAAGAGACATAGTGATATTAAAATTAGTTTAGTCGTGAACAACAGAATCAGGGCCATTAAAGAATATTTCATTCATTCATTCATTCATCATCTACCTGCCCTGTTCCTCGGTGCAATATGTACGCTTCTGCCATTTGGCTTTTCTATTCGGTCTGTATCAATTTGGTAGTCAATCACGGGAGTAGTTTTATTAGTACCCTAATACCGTACACACACTATTATCTACATTATTCCAAACTAAATAGAACTTGTACTATGGAAACTAGATAACTATCATACTATCACCAAAAGCTTATAGTCCAAGAGCTACTGAACCCTGCGAATAACGGTCTTCCTGTAAGGTTAGAAATTTGTACACATATGATTTATAGCATTCTAAGGGCAATAGCCATGACCTGGCAGGCGTCAGCCCTGCACGTCATCAGCCCCTTTATTTTTTGAATTGTAAAATAAATTGAGTATAAAAACTTGTTTCTGTAAGCTTAAAAATTTAATAGGATGTAGTTTATTTATTGTAAATCTTGAAAAAAAAATTACAGGCGCAAAAGTATGTGACAGGTGAATTGAAAAAAGCACAGTTGATGAGAAAAAAATAAACTTTCCCCTGTATAGTTAAAATCTGGATATGTTTTTAAGTAAACGTTTTAGAATGAATATGTATTATGACAGGCGGTTTTGAATAGCATAAGACCTTGACAGGCGAGGGGAAAGCTGCTAAGGGCGTGCGAGTAAGAGGTGTTACGTGAACCCATATTATAGTGAATGCAATAAAAAAATGAAGAGGTTCATAATAAAATATTTTATTATGAACCTCTTCATTTTTTTTATTTTACTGTTTTTGTATCTGTGTTTGACCGCAATCTCACCATGGTAAGTGATGATGCGGCCGAAGGGGGTAAGACTACGTGATGCCTACTCAGGCATTTTTAATTACGAAGAAGAACGCTGGCATAAAGGGTTACAACAGTCAGATGTCGAGACGAAGGTCCCGAGTTTGAATCCTACAATTAGCTTGAGCTTTCGGTGAAGGAAAACATCAAGAGGAAACCATAGCAAGGTGTTAGGGTACTTTGTAGTATCCAACTGGCTGACTACAACTCTCAGGTTGAAAATCTGTCCATATAGGTGTGGTGTATATGTAGGTGTGTTCCGATGGCTTCACTTCCTTCTAGGCTTTGTGTACTTACCACCTTCGGCCACATCATCAAAATTCAAAATTCAAAATTCAAAAAAATTCAAAATTCAAAAAAAATTCAAAATTCAAAATCATTTATTCAAATAGACCTTCGCAGGCACTTATGAAAAGTCTGACTCTAATACTCTAATACCGGTTCGGAAGGTTGCATTTGCTGAGAATCACATACTATGGTGAGATAGCAGTTAAGCACTGGCCTATACAAAACTATATTTCTATCTCAGATTAAATATGGGGCCTTTTTCTTTTATTTTCGGCAATCCAAACAATGATTACAATAAACAAAATCAAAGATCTAATGAAATCCCGATCAAGATAGAAGGCATTACTTCGATCCAATAAATTTCCGTATCCAATAACATGTAGACGTGCTGAAAAAAGTACCTAAACAAAAATGTAAATTAGAATTGGCTCAGCCTCCGATAATATTGCTATCCTGCTCGTATTAACCAGTTAGAGGGAAACAGTTCTATACGAGAAAAACTGTCGAGTGATGAAGCCAATTAATTATTCAGAAAGGGGGCCGATCGTCGAGATAGGGGCCCAATTAATCTTATATTCATTGACTTGGCCAAATTGACACAGATTAGTTCGAGTTGCCTTCACGAATGTCGACTTCAAATTAAACTTGTTTCAGGTTTTTTTCATGAAGTTCGTAAAAGGTAGTTACTGAAAAACGTTAGCTGTTATTGACACGGAAGTTACTAAATTGGAGATCAAAATAAAAATTGCTAGTGACGCAATGATTTTAAAACTAAGGATAGGCCCACCGGAACATTTTGCAAATAACTTCTTCATACAAGTCAACAGTACCGCCATTTGTTTTAAATCGATCGAATTACGAAGTGCCGCGTTGCATAGGCGTACGATGTAACCTTTTATGTGCGTACAATGCACACATACAAGAAAAAAATGAACAATAAACGAATGAACTGTTCCGTGGACTGCAGACGACTGAGTCGCGATGGCCCTAAACTGAATTGCCATTTCGTTGCGTGGTTGGCCCGGTCCTTACGCCAGTAATATATAAGTCAATGTAGTGACGTGAACTCTCAATTTTATGACTAAGGAAAAATAAGAGTGGCATCTAGTGAAATAGCCACTTAAAACTGACCCCCGGGTCTATCCCGGCTATTAGGTATATATCCGGCTTCCATAGTCGTAGCGAGACAAATATAGCTCTAGTTAATTATTCAATACAAAATTAAATATTTGTACCTTTTTTTTTCAATTAGATTAGGCACTTGATAATATTATAAACTCGTTTTCGCCCCACTATGTCACCTGCGTTCCCGAGAGATCTTATATTTTCCCGGGATACAACGTATTCTTTATGTTAATCTAGGTTACACGTGCGTGCAAAATTTCATCTCGATCGGTTCTTTCGATTGAGGTTTTATATAATTCATTCCAACCCCTTTTTAAACCCTTTGAAGTAGAATTTTCAAAAATCCTTTCTTAGATACTTACTCCCTATAAGGATTCTACCTGACTTTCAAAGTTTAATTATATAGAAGACTAGCTATGCCCTTTTTCATACCATAGGCTATCTGCATGCCAAATTTCATGATGATCCGTTGAGTAGTTGAGGTGTGAGGGCGTAACAAACAAAACACTCACTTTCGCATTTATGATATTAGTTAGATTACTTGAGCAAACCGCACAAATAAACAGGTCACGGAACTCCTTTCCAACCCTTAGAATTATCCAATTATAATATATATATTAGAATTATATTATATTATATTAGAATTATAATAGAATTATATAAGTCCTCCATGGATATACATATATGGCAATTTTACTTCTCAAGCATATTCTTTAAAATCTATAGTAAAAATAAAGTGCATTTATCACTGAGCCACCAAATTTTCATGTTATGTTTGGACGACATCTAGGTAACTGAAACGGAACTTCGTAGTAACAACTGAAAATACGAAACCTTAAAGCAATCTACAGTCAGTATTTTTACAAACAACGTTAGATGGAGCTAAAACGAATCGTACTTTTCATAAGTCTAACAATAACTTGTAGATGGCATTGTTATATATTCTGAATGGTTGATTTTTATGTAAAACTGTTTTAATGATATTGAAAATTATGGCGAAATCTAGTATATTCAATACCTAAAAATATTGTAGAAAATTCCACCTGTATTTTCTAAATTCGGTTAGTTCTTTGATAGTACGTTTTCATGTTTTTCCGTGTGGTCACACGTAAATCTGCCCCAAATTGAAATGCTGATATTATATTTTCAACCCTAAACTTATGACATAGAATCCATTTTAAACAAAGCATTAATCACAATTAAAATAGTAAGTACCGAACTAATCAACGATACAATCAAACTGAAATAAAATATTTAGATGAGGTCGTCGAAACCCTCCAGAGTATTCTCGAATAAATTGTTCTCAAGGACAATTTGGTCCGATCCTACTGAATTATAAAATTGTTAAAGTGGATAGTTGTATAACACTTCTAGTTTCTGAAAAAAGGGGGTTTTAACATAGAATAAGAATATTAATAGAGTGATAGCGCTAACAACATTACCTTGTGCAAAGCGAGCAGTTTGCATATAGATTCATTCGTACACTAGTGATTTACTGTCAGAAAAAAATACGATAAAACTTCCAAAACTTCTAGTCATTTTTTAACAGTAAAAGTATCGGTAAAAAACGAAAAATTAGCATTAATTATATGTGTTTAGTCGTTCAAACTATGAACGCGCAGTTCGTTTCAATTTCAAGGCAATTTGAACATACTCACATACTCTAGTACAGTGGCTCTATAAATGTTCTATCTCTATGGGTTATTGTCGAATCTCATTTTTCTGCACAAGAATAGATGTGTGAAAAATGAGATTCGAAAAACAAATGACAATAACGAAAGGTCAAAGTTCACCAAGTGGTCCTTGTTTGGATTTGCGGAGTTTTAATTCCATTGTGTCGACACTCACACCATCCCACCTTACACACATGTCTGTAGCCGCCGGGGATGACTATACACAACAATAGTGCTGCAGCTTTTGTAGTCCAGGATAATTGCAATATCCTGGACTACAAAAGTCCAACATATTTTTGAAATTTGGGTATGACAGTCAGGGGTCAGCCATAAAAGATCATCTTTTGTTTTGTTTTGTTTTGTGTATATTATAGACCTTGAACCCGATTTCATTGAGGCCTTTTGTGACAAGAGAAACTTCGAAGCAGCCAGACTGGAAAAGCAGTTACCTCCTCCTTACAGAAGATCGCAGCCAAATAACATTACTTGTTCCTGCTGTGAGTAAGATCGCCATAGCTTCATGAGGAGGGGGGCAGTCACGAGGCAGTCATTAGGCCCTATTCGTTTAATCAATAAAACGGTAGCTTACAATAGTCTGGAACCTCTGACGTTAGAAGCAAGTTTAAATAATCAACATACGAAACGTATTTTTAAATAAGTTTTTGTTAAAACATTCATTTTTAATACAAACTTTTTTGAGGACTGTACTTGGATTGTATTCCAATATACTAATGTATAACCAAATATCAAGTCAATCCGAAAACTGGAAGTATGTGAAATTCGACTTACAAGATTTGACCCGAACATATGCATACATACATACATTGCAAGTCCATACAAAGCTTGACAAATAAAAACATAAAACAGTGTGCATTGAATTATAAATGAGAATATAAATAATTCTGGACCACTGTGCGGACGCAACTAATCCTCAGTGGACATTGGAGATTAACCTTTGTTCACACGGACCGCAGATGTTATGTGAATGTGTACTCGGCTTTAGAATAAATTATTCGCACATTTTTGCTCGTGTAAGTTTAGGAGTTTATTTGAGGTAAGTCACCATTATTTTAGTTTTCTAGCTAGGAAAATGGTTACACTAGAAGCAGTAGCTATAGTATATCGTGGTATGTTTATATTTTTAACCTGGGACTTAACAGGGGAATTTTAGTAACTAGTGTCGGCAGTTTTAGCGACACTCATATTTTCATTGGCTAAAATAAATAAATAGCCCATGACATTTCTCATAATCGGAAAATAGACATTTTGCTGTAGAAATCCGTTAACTTTATATTCCTTACTTAAGACAAGCTAGAGGTATCACCATAGTACTAAACGTTAAAATCCTAGAAAAACTCACCATGAGTGGCCCATAAGAACTAGATCCTTTCTAAACCAGGTCTGGCTGGGAGTTTATTTGAGGTAAGTCACCATTATTTTAGTTTTCTAGCTAGGAAAATGGTTACACTAGAAGCAGTAGCTATAGTATATCGTGGTATGTTTATATTTTAACATTGCTTCACGGCTTTTATAATTTATTTTAGAAAAGGGTTTAATTAAAGAAAAAACTGTTTTTCGACTCCCAATAAAGCTCTGTTTGCAATTACTACTGTCATAATGTTTTGTTGCTAATCCACCTTATTCAACCGATTTCTTAACTGAATTTGACATGGAAAAATTATTAATAAAAAAAACAAAAAACCCGACTGCGTAAAACAAAAATTAACTGAAAAGAGAAAAACATGAGAGAACAAACATCTATATGTATTTTTTGATAATATTTGTTTATAATCTAAAATAATCTTTCTATTGACATATCATTCGTTGCCAGAGGCGGGGTAGACCAAACCGCCCATTATCCTTTAAATAATTTAAATAATGTAAATATGAAATTAAATAAACTCTATGGAATGCATTATTGTGAAACTGGAGTACTTTAAAAGAAACCCTGTAACAAAAATTCCAAATAGCACAAACACTAAGTACATTGCAGGTAAAAAAATATTATTCTAGAGTGTAAATCCGCTAAGCATAAATAAAACTGGACAAAAGGGCAACTTCTGAGTTTTCTCAACAATAACCGTCCATACTTTACAGCGGGAATGACAAATTCCTGTAACTTTAAGGTCTTTTTTGTTTAGAACATTGTAGTTTACGCCGTGGATTTAAATTGCACTTAGTATTGCACAGTAGTAACCAACTGATAAGGCGCGTCGTGTCGTGAATCTTCGTTCGCACAGAAAAGAAAGTATGGCCCCGAAGATTTACAAATGCTTAAAACTTACAATCAACCTTAGATCACTACTATAAGGTTCATAATACACTGCAGCTGTAATTTCCGTCTCACTCGCAAATCACGCCTTTCCGCACGGTGCGCGCTAACATGGCGGTAGCTGCCGACCAATAGCAGTTTCCCGCGCTTCGAAAATGTATTTTCTGCGCTTATACATCGGTAAGCCATATCAGTTAGGTACTACTGTAATTAGGTATTACAGTAGTACCTAACTGATATGGCCTTTTGTCTTACAAGCAGGCAGAAGTTCCACCTAATGGTACTATGTGGCTGCCGCCACCTATAGCAAAACCAGTATGTGGCCGCCTTTTACAAAGCCTGCAGGATTTCGGTGTAGAAATACACCACAGTTTTTTTTTATACTACTTGCACTAGCTCACAAGCATACGGCCCGCCTGATGGTAAGCGGATGGCATCGAGGAAATATCCCTATAGAGTAGTAATACTGAACAATATAATTCCACAACTAGTCAGTTATTTGTCACTGAATTTAAACAGTAAGGACCACTCGCTGCGTCGTGTGTTTTTGACTTGGCCAATCAGAGTGCATGCGTCTTTGTCTTAACCAATCAGCGCGCATTGTCGGTGGTGGGAAATTGGCGGAATTTATTTCAACGAAAATGAACGTCATTGCGCTTCTATAGGTTAATTGTTCCATGGCGGATGGTAACCATAGCTATATAGACTCTGCAACACCCGGTACACCCCAAGGCATCGTCGCGTGTTACCGACCTTTCCTCCTTCCCGAATGAGCTCTGGCAACCTTACTAACGCACAACAATTTACATTGCCGCGGAATGGAATGGAAGCGAATGAAATTCTACATTGTATGTCCATTTTTATAACATACAAACTAAATACGAGCCAAAAAGCGAGAACGAGACGACGCGAGACTTTTGTGGCTCGTGTTTAGTTTGTAGGTACTAGTATGTTATACAATTTTATTGACATAAAGTTCATTATGTTATGTACAATTTCGTTGCAAAAATTCGCTTCCCTTCCATTCCATGGCAATGTAAATTGAGCCTAAGATATTTGACTGCGGTATTCTGTGAGGTGGAGTTACTTCCCGAGTTGAGATGCACTTTGAGCTCAAAATCGCTTTGCTCTGCGTCTTTTAAAACTGTCATAGTTTCTTCACGATATTTTCCTTCGCCCAAATTCAACCTCATCATGGCATTTGACGTCACTATCCTTGAATTATCGACTCTTCATACATAAATCCATGAAATTAGATTTCTCTGTTCAGAACTGAAAAATAAAAATCTCAAACATTCTAATTTTAAAATAAAAAATTAATTCGATGTCAGCGAGAATTGCTATGCTGCTGCAATTGCAATTTATTCGAAGCCACTTTGTCACGGGACCTGCAAAGAATTCTAAATAAAATTTGCGCTAGACATTTTATATTTAAATTTATGTGCAAAATAAATTGTATCTATCATTCTGTAAGGTGCAATTTCAGATAACTTCGGGGATCCACGTTCCGTTGATGAAAAAATGACGTTATCAATTTGGCTCACCTTTTATAAAAAGTTTAAAACTATTTTAAGTGAAAACTTGGGGTGTGACAAGGTATTCCAAAAGACCTGGGACTTAACAGGGGAATTTTAGTAACTAGTGTCGGTAGTTTTAGCGACACTCATATTTTCTTTGGCTAAAATAAATATGACATATGCCTATGACATTTCTCACCATGGCAAAGCAGACATTTTGATGTAAAAATTGGACAGCTTTATATTTATTACTTAAGACAAGCTAGAGGTATCATTAACTACTATTAATTTGACCATAGTACTAAACGTGAACCTAGAAAAACTCACCATGAGTGGCCCCATAAGAACTAGATCCTTTCTAAACTAGGTCTGGCAGCGCAGGCGTTTACTACCATTGGCCAAAACATCGCTTACCGAGCTATACTTTCGTCAAGAACTTCTGTTCAGTCCAAGTCCTTTACGTTCGACGCCATTTAAGTCTATTTAAATTTTTATAATCATTTAAGTCCAGTAAATGTTTGGAATGGTTACCCTGTACACGACAGTGATGTGTGGACGACGGGGTGGGATATTAGTCACGTCGCCAGGCGGGAATTTAACCAATTTCTCTTGCGAAGCTCCAAAAAAGTAACAAGAATATAAATAGCCAATCCGGGGCTTTATTTAAAAGTCCTGATCGATATGTGCTGGACGGTTTTTAATTGAATCGATTTGGTAAAATATATGCTTTCGTCAACTACACTGATTGCAACAAAACAGTACTAATTTACTCTATACCAGTCAATATCAGCAAATTAAGAGGGGTAGAGCATAGGGTTTATTCGCTCAAAGAGCAGCTCGACTGGGGGAGTACCTCCACCTTACAGAATACCGCAGCCAAATAACTTTATGTTGTGTTCTTGCGTGTGTAAGGTCGCCAGAGCTCATTGGGGAGGGGAAAGGTCGGTAACGCATGAGTGACGCTTTGTGTGTTGCAAGATTGTTTATCGACTAATAGTCGTATAAAAATACATAAAGTGGAAACATCTGATTTTATTATTAATATAATTAGTTTACATTCATAAGAGCATGTTTATGATATTTTAAAATGTTGTTATGTACATTTTAATTACACCCAACGACTAAAAGCAACTTTTAATTCCACGTTCCCCATAATTAGATACGAAAATGTAGAATTGTTCACTTGGCAGATTGAATTTAAAACTTTTTACAGCTGGAATAAAGTTACGTCGCGACAGAAATGCGTATTTTTTTCGCAAGGAAATGAATTCAAATTTTCCCGGATACGTTATCTTGCTATGAATCGGAATAGGCTCTTTAACGACAATTCTTTAGAGCGTCTTAGGCCTCTAATAATTATGGACCTCTTAAAAGTTGCTATCGTGTTCATTAATCTTATGTTCACCTTTACTCCCTTGTATGAAAAGCATTTTAAGTGTACATTTTTAAGCTAAGTGGGAATTTTTCTTCAGTAATGCATAAGGTGAATTTTAAGTTACTTTCATATTTGTTTGTTTCATATTTGGTCAATCACTTTACCAAAGAATAAGTTAAGTAGAAATTGTATGACGTCATCCCTACCCGTCAGTCAGAATCACGCTACGACACGACGAATAGGCATTTATATGTAATTATTTATTTGAATTAATCATTTTGAATATACATATACACCGCGTTTGACTGGTGATATCACGTTGACATGACTGTTGTTTGAAAACATCGTTATGACTGCGAGTGTCGTTAAATCTCATTTATTAGGTGCAGCACAGACGACAGACCGCACCGCGCCGAACCTTTGAGTCTGTGAAAATAGAACGTATACAATTCTAAGCATTTCGCACACGACGCGCAAAAAGTCCGGCGCACAAGCCTTTGTTGTCAGACAGACTTTTTGTGTGCCGCAGACTAAAGTCCGTCGTCTGCGCTGCACCTTAATGTCATCGATATTGGAACTAATTCTTTTTCCAAAAAGTACAAAACAAAAATGTATAGAAGAGAAGTTATTTCCACGTAAATGGAGCTAAAAATTACAATTTGGAAACTACTCGAGCAAAACGAAATAGAGAACCATGAATAAAACAATAAAAACACTTTGTTATGAGCGTAACGACAAAAATGTCAGCAAATTTGAACAGACAGGGCAATCGTATGAAACAAAACAATAATAAACTAAAACTGACTGAATAAAATGGCAGCAAAAGTCAGTTGAATTGTTTATATTGAATAAAGTTTAATGGTAAAAACAGGACGTACAAATTAAATATCCTGGAGTTGTATTCACACAAAAAGTTTAGTTCAGTTCAGGACGCGAACTGACGAATGTCGAATGAGACTAGTTCAGGGAACTGATTAGTTACTCAAAATGATATTACATGTTTTATGATAAGATACCAATCCGATTTAAATAAATAGGCGTAGATACCTATTTATATCGGTCATAATAAGTACATGTTTTAAGTAGATAATTTCGATTCAGGTCCAAGCTCAGCTCGACTCAGAGCGATACCGGGGATGGACTGTTTACTACAAAAACGAGTTACGACTAATTAGGTTGGCTGGTCGGATTACTATTGGCAGCTCGGGCCGCTTAAACGGGACGAGCCTGAGTGAGCCGTTGCGTCAAAATTATGGTCCAATAATAATTAATCCCTATAAAAATAATTTTGAACTTTTACTACAAAAGTCAACAATTGCGAAATCATAGCTTCATAAAGTCTTATCTAAATGAACAACGTTCAATAAAAAAGATAAATGAAAATAATATTCATTACCCTATTTTTCTCATGTATTACAGCAATATGTAGAAAACACTTCCACCCACTTTCACACTGACCTCTGCACTCGTCATCACTTATACGTAATGTGCTCACAAATATGCTAGTTACTGCCAATGCAAACCCAACTTTATCCTCTTGAAATGAAACTATAATTTCTGTTGCATCAAAAATGGTCACAAATCGACAAGCATCACAAGATGACGATAGTCATTCAAATAAAAACGTTGTAATCATTGAAACAAGAGCGACTTTGGAAAGTAGATGTCGTGCGGACATGTAAATACACGGAGGTAATTTTCCTGTCGTTTCTGAGAATCTGAACTTTCGTTGGTTGAAATAAGGTATCATTTAGATGATGCACGAATATGAGCTTGAAGAAAATCTAAATTTAGATATAGGTCATTGCATAGAGGCTCGCTAATTGTTGGGTGTGCGTTAAGGAGCTCTCAAGGCTTTTAGAGCAAAACGTTGTAAATATTAGAGCAGTTTACTTAAATGTTCGTGAGCTTAAGAAGTACTATAATGAACGAGGAAGTCGTAAAGTGCTTAGATTAAACATAAATAAAACAGAGTAGTAGTATTACCGTTGAAATTAAGTAGTATTTTTTCTCAATAGTTCATCACTATTGAGAAAAAATACTAAAATATATCAATTTGATATAGGTAGATTATTTGGATTGATTGTAAAAAACCAGATTCCATGATGATTAAAAATATATATAATAAGTTTGCCATTTATTTATTTACTTATTAAATATAGATTCAGTCTACTTTGTAGTTTTGCCGCCGCGCCGGGGCACGCAATTGTTGTCAGTGCGATTAGAATGTAAATATTATGTAATGAATCTGAGCTTGTTTTGAAAAGAGTAATTGCTGAGTTTATTGCCGTCTCTTCTCAGCAAATGCAACCTTCCGAACCGGTATTAGAGTATTAGAGTCAGACTTTTCATAAGTGCCTGCGAAGGTCTATTTGAATAAATGATTTTTGAATTTTGAATTTTGAATTCAGAAAACCATCACTAAAGTCTTATTGCTGTATATTCTCAACCAACATTCATTAGAGACATTTCGAAATCGGAAAAAGATTTCCAAAGCCTCTCGAATGATTGCGAAGGAAAGTGCCCTAGTACGGGGACGTAAATGTGTCCCTTAAACGTTAGCGCCCTTCGACCCTTCTGAGTGCTTCGCAAATGTACCGTATTTTGTTTTGGAGGGCACTCACGTTTGTGATACTTATGGCGCTGTAATTGTTACTTATGGGGTTCTAGTGTATAATGTATTTCTGGTACAAATACTGCTTTTGAAAAAGAGCCGTTTAGCCATAGATTCGTAATGTAAGTGATCAATTAGCAGAAGAAAAGTTGCCTAAACTCAAGCTATAGGAGTATTACTATAATATTGTACACACCGTAGTAAAAATATGTCACTTGGCACTATAAGTTGAGTATAAGGTATACAAAATAAGGTACAGTGAATAAATTTTTCACCTTACGCCCATGTGACGGTAGCGAAACGGCCAAGTCACATATTTTGACTAAGGTGTAGAGTTTGTGAAGTTAGGGCTTTTAGAGATAGGGCGTGTACAGTTATAAGCTTGGCTCTACATGAGATCTGATAACTTTTGACACTGCGAGCCATATGGTCTCGTATTGGCAACATTTGACATGAAAATGGTTTTTAATGGGATTTCCTCTCTCAAAAACTCAAAATACAATACGGTCTAATTTTCTTAAAAGATTTGCAGACGTGCAGTCTCGAAATAATAACAAAACTTGTACACTAGAAAGAAATGCATTTCAAGAATTTCAAGTCCACTTCTTTGCTGAAATAGCCAACTATTTTGTTGCCAAGTTGTCTTGAGTTTCTCGAGTCTGGAAGTTCCGTGAGCTAATCTTAATTACGTCATGGTCAAGCTCAGTAAATCTTGGAACCCAATTTATCTTTGACACACGGTTTTATACTTCTTCGGTTAGCGGAGCTTCGGACTCCTGGTGCGCTGTGGATGTTAGCCTTTTGGATATGGCTGAATGAAATACATTTGTAAGTGACTTAATATAGAATTTATGGCACAATGTAAATGAATGTACATTGTAGTAGTACAGGTCGGTTACCGAAACACATTTTTTTTGCCAACAAATATTACAAAAAATACATACTCAGGTTATTGGTTTGTCCCCGACTGCGATACCTTTTAAATTTGTCTTAAATTTTATTAAGAGCTTGTATTTCTCTTTTCAGTTAATATTTGTTTTACACAGTGGGTGTTTTTTATTTCTTTTAATTTACATTTGCTTTTGCTTTTAAATTAATATGTAATTACGGACTAACCACTTACTCATAATCGCTTTTTAACTAAATCAGTGTAATAGTGTGCCCCGTCTCACTCTTTCGATCACCAAATGTCACGTGTCAGATAAAGACTTGGGAATTTTAGCTAACCAATGTTTGATAACTTTATTATGAATAAGGGAGTTAATCTTTACAATGATTCAGGTAATAAATACAGTGTCAACAGCAATATGAAAATGAAAACGACAGTTCGACAAGTTTAATAAGATTTGTATACATTTGGCCAAATTATAGTTTCCCAAATTTAAATACCCTATCCACTAGAAAACCTTGCTTCCTTCAGGACACAGTATTGAATGTACCGCAAAGCAATTGCAGTAATTACAAGTTTAATTCGCTTCGCGTCGACGCAGTCGAGTGGCCCCTCAGCTTACAGGCCATTTTTAACCGACTTCAAAAAAAGGAGGAGGTTCTCAATTCGAATGTTTTTTTTATGTTTGTTACCCCATAACTCCGTCATTTATTAACCGATTTGGAAAATTCTTTTTTTATTTGAAAGGGTACACTTCCCGTTTGGTCCCATTGTCATCAGATCAGGATTTGATTACTTCTTAGTGTACTCTGAAGTCGGTTTAAGTTTTTTTATAAAACAGTCCAATTATATATTAATGTTTTTTTTTTTCAGGCAAAGTTCTTTGCACTTTAATTAATAAAAATTGCTCTCTGTTTTGATGATACATTTTTATTCGAAACTCAAACTCTTTGATGGGTACTTCAATTTGAAATAAGTAAAATTATTATGAAGAGGAAATTTCTCTGTTCTAAATATATAATTTACCTTCCTGAAATTCACAACTCATTATATTGAGATGAGAACGTGGTAAGGCAATTGAGAGAGTTACAATCGACTTTACCAACAGTTAGGCCTATTGATAAGACAATTTCTTATGTCTTATGAGACAAAAGAAATAAATAAAATGTATGCGCGTGTCTAATCCGACACTTTTTGTAATGTCATCATACAACCAATGCAACAGTGTATTCCGAACCGGTGGTAAATTCAACTGTATGTACCAATGTAACGTTCATAAGTGCCTTACTAGGGCCTAAACTGATTAAATGACTTTTTGATTTGATTTTGGAACTGAATTTCTTATAAGACATTTATCTTAAGACGTTTTCTTATAATATGCAATAGGGCTAAATAATAAACTTATTATAAGGAATTATTTCTCGATATTAGAATATTATGTTAGAAGTTCCAGGTACAAATATTGTTTTGAATAGGTCATAACAAATATATAAATAAATTTTAGCACATAGATGTCAGCATCAGGAAAGAGCGTCGCTTTATATAAAATAGAGTACCTCAAGTATGCCGGACCGTCTTGTAAATACAATCCTCACATACACATATATAAGCCAAACGGTTGAAATTCCACATTGAGATGTTGAGAGCGACAATAAGATTCAGTATATTGTGCTTGCTTGGGCCAGTTACTGATTTTACTTACTCATATGTAGAATACATTGTACTTCACTTTCTTATAAGGCGATGCGAAGCGAAATTAGTCGTAACATTAAAAAGTACAAAGACTAGAAAATTACAGGCATAGCGCTCAACTGAGTAGGTTCCTGCGGTAGTGTAGCGGTGCGGGAGGGTGTTTTCATTACGTCAAAATGCCAAAAGAGAACTAAAATGAACTCAATTGTATAGCGAGACAGTTCTGATATGTGTCACATGTCACCCCCTCCCGCACCGCTCCACTACCGCAGGAACCTACTCAGTTGAGCGCTATGCCTGTAATTTACCAGTCTTTGTATTTTTTAATGTTACGACTAATTTCGCTTCGCATCGTCTTATAAGAAAGTGTAGTACAATATATCCTACATATTAGTGAATAAAATCAGTAACTGGCCCAAGCAAGCACAATATACTCAGTTCTGCGGTATGCCCATAGCTTAGGGCAATTTACAAAATATAAAAGAATCCGTCTGTTTTTCACTTCCAAGAACATCCAATATTTAAGTTAGTTACAATATTCTGATTACATTCTAAAACAATCAAAATGTCAAATTCCCTGTCTAGACTTAGTGCAGATTATAAAAAAAAAACGATTTCTTTGTTTCGAATTGTATTGCTCTGATTTCCCTGAGGCCTTAGGATTAGAAAATTTCTTTTAGTCCCCACAAAGATGTAGGTTTAATAATTATTGAAGGCCTTATTTAGGGATATGTCACAGTCACGTCAGAAGATACCGCCATATTACCTTGAACCACTTTGGTTTTTGGCATTTAGTTGCGAAAGAAGAAATCTTTTTACCCGACTGACCCGGAAGGAGGGTTATGTTTTTCGAGTGTATGTATGTATGTATGTCTATTTCTTTGTGCCGCTCTGCACCCTAAACGGATTGATGGATTTAAGCATATGAGATGTCGTTAGATTCGTCTTGACTGGGGGAGTGTCATAGGGTATGATATTTTTACATGGCGCCTAAGAATAAAAAATAGGGGGAGGGAATTAAAAATAAAAGTTTCGTTATTATAACAATATGGGTATCAAATGAAAGCCTGTAAATAGACCATTCCATATATGTATATATTGTAATACTTTTTTGCTACCATTTTGACGTAAACTGCAAAAAACCACGTTTAATGCAAGGACAGTAGGTACTGAGCCGTTACCATACGTAAATCACAGATTTGCGATGGTTGTTAGCGTTCCTTTACCATACCGCTATAATACGTACAACACTTTCTGTATAAAACTAAAAAGTCTAAAATAAATTAAATTATTAAAAGAAACAAAAAACCCGACTGCGTAAAACATAAATTAACTGAAAAGAGAAAAACAAGCTCTTAAATCTATAGAATTTTGAATATAACTTGAATTTTATAAGGTATTGCAGTCGTTTGGTGACTTTTATTGCACCGATTTTAGTTTCATAATGCAGATTATACCACACTAGTGCTTTTAACTTTACATTACCGCACAGCTTTATGATAAGTAAAATCCCGATTATATAAATATTAAGTTTATTTTATTAAAAACATGAAATCTCACCGTCAATCGTATCTGCTAATGATAACAATAACATCGGTACCATTCATTAATTATACACTAATATTAACTGAAGTAAACCTCTTCATTGCGTACATCATCACATAATCAAATCACGGACCCTCTATACAAACACTCTGAAAAACAAACACACACACAAGAAATATGAAAAGCAAACAGAACATTTCCTTAGATAATCCCAAGTCTTAACATTTACGTCTTGCATACCCTCCAATACTTTCCTAATGTATATCCGTTACTCTCAACACGTAAACCAAACAAATATATACTTTAATTACTCGCTAATAAAGATAGAAATCGGGTGACTTAATTAGAATGCACATTATCCAGCTTAAGTTCCTGAAAAATATTACCATTTGACTTTCAGGCTTATCTTTGTATGTTAAGGTAGGTTTTGTATTGTGAAGCAGCTGCATTAAGCTGGCACTAATTGGTGCTTTCGCATTAAGATGTGATCCGTAGGCCATTAACCCCCATTTTGTATTTACGTTCACACATTTCAGAATGCTCTTGAACTGTAATGGATCAATTTAGCGTTGTTTATAAGATAAGGGGCTTTCAGACTCATTTCAATATATTGGTAAATTTGCTACTAAAATATTCTGAAAGTAGTGTATAGTTCTAGTAAATATTTAATTTTAGAAGCGAACTGACTATAATTGTATTGAAATATCAGTCAGTGGTGGTGATACTGGGTATCAGATTCAAGCTGCAATACGCTGCGTTACATGTTTTTTCAACACAGTTGCTCATAAAATGACATTTTCTTGCACCGTATTTAGTATAAATCTTAATGCAGCTTATTACGCACTAGTGCTTTTTATTTTACATTACCGCACAGTTTTATGATAGGTATAATCCCGATTGTTATAAGTTTGTACCTCACTGCAAGTGATATGTGACCAAGCATTCTTAATTTAAACGGGTAAAATAGACAGCACACCACTGCCAAAAAAGAAAAAAAATATTATCGTTCGCGTTCGCGTTCGCGCGCCAAATTTGTTAACGTTCTCATTGTGTGGTAGATAAATATAAAAAAATCTACTTAAAAAAATACAAGTCTGTTTTTTCCTCGCAAGTGTGTTGAAAAACGTCGTATGACACGCGTGTGCATTGATTATTACACTCTCGGCTCACGCGCTCGGTTGTTAATAACCAACTTTGCACACATGTATCATAATGTACTATTATATATCATGCTTACAGAAGAATCAGGCTACACAACTTTAATTCATAACTATCACCGTGAGACGGGAGGTTTTCTATTGTCGATGTATCACTAGAACTATATTCTTAGTAGTATTTTACTGACCTGTAAATTCTATAAATTACCAATAAATTTGTCTACCTGTCTATCTATCTGTCTATATATCTGTATATCTATCTGAACAGCTGAGAGATAGTAGGCCTCTTTGATGGAAGCCAATGGCCAATTTAAGAGAGGTAGAACATAACGTTTTCGCTCAAAGAGCAGCTCGACTCATAAGTACTTCCACCTTACAGAATACCGCAGCCAAATAACTTTAAGTGTATTCCTGCGCGTGAGTAAGCGAGCCAGAGCTCATTGGGTAGGGAAGCGTCGGTAACGCGTAAGTGATGTCCCTCGTGTTGCAAGCATCCATATGACTACGGTAACCGCTTATCATCAGGCGGGCCTTATGCTTCGTAGTATTAAAAAAATTGGCATAGTAATACCAAGAGAAGCGTCAATACTATGCCGACCTTTAGATAGCCTTGAAAGAACAGACTCTAAAGTGCACCTGAACACAGGTACAATAGAGATAGAGTATTAATAGAGCGACTATACTAGAGTATGTACCGTGAGCACGGGTATATGCAACGCTACCTTCAAACGAAATTCTCATAGTTTGAATTACTAAATACATAATTAAAGCTCGATTCGATACTTTTACCGAAAACAAATGATAATGAACTAATATCGATATCATTTTTGCTTACAGTAAATCGCTCGTGTACGATATCTATGAATGCATCTATATGCAAACTGCTCACACTTCGCACAAGGTACCCCTAATAGTAAATAGAGATAAAATATAATTATTTGTAGGTATAAAATATAATTATATTATTTTCATCGTATAACATAAATTAATGTATGAAAATGTTCACATACCCTATGTATTTTTTCTTCATACTCATAAACTTTTCAATTTCATAGTGAAACTCCATCGTGTGTTGAAATATAAGCTCCCGTGCCAAAAAGTGGTATGCTATAAAAATCGAAAGAGGTTTTTCCTGTAATTACCCATTGGCTGCAGACTCAGCAGTCGTATATTTCAGTTCGGATGACTATTTTACGATTTCGGTGAAAAAATTCGAATCCAATCGACAAATTGCTCTCGAATATAAAAAAAATCTTTATTTCCGTTAATTAAAAGTTTGCATGTTTTGTGTGACCTAATTTTGAAGGATATGGCTGAATTTAAATAGCATAGAAATAGTTCCAACCTAGAGAACTTTTTTAGTGGGGGAACCTTAACGGGACTCTATTTATAAGACTCTGCTGTCCATTCGTACGTCCGTCCGTCCGTCTGTCCGTCTGTATGTCAGTAAGCTGTATCTCATGAACGGTAATAGGTAGACAGCTGAAATTTTCAGAGAATATTTATTTCTATTGCCGCTATAACACAAATAATAAAAATGAAATATAATTAAAAATTAAAGGGGGCATATAAAAACGTCTTCTTTTAGTGTTGTTTTTTTGTTGTAAATTTGAGTTAGTTAATATTATTATTATTGTACGGAACCCTCCGTGTGCGAGTCCAAATCGCACGTAGCACTAATAATACTTGACTAAGTAATAAGGCAAATCGAAATAATAACCTACCTCAATTTCGAAACCAACGTAACAATTTTAATAATTTGGGATAACTCAAAGTGCCATTTTTTCACTTTCAATTGAATTCTCATTGGTATCCAAAAATGCTTTTAAAACGTTTACATTGAAGAAGATTTATGGCAGACAGCTTTCTTCGAACACGTATTCACGTCTTGAAATAATTTCCTATTTCCACTAGTATTCGTGTAACAAACACCTCTCGCACTCGTAAGGAATTGCTAGGAAAGCAAATTTTCTAGAGTATTCTAGAGAAACTTTATTTCTATTGAAATAAGAACTATTCAAGAGGATTCGAAGTGTAATAATAAGATAGTTGGGGGTTGGTGCAAGTGTTAACTGGGTAGCGATAATAGGTCATACATAATTCTACTTGTTTCAATTAAGATAATAACTACTTTAGACTCATTCTGGAAAGATGTAGCACATCTGCCCAGAAAACAACTAAGTTTCAAGTTACAAAAAGTAACAAGTAAGTTACAGACTTCAAATATTCAATCATTATTAATATGGTTATAAATGTAGATAAAAATAAAATTAGCTTTCAATAAAATAAAAAACTATTAAATTTTAAATTGATAATTTTGATTACAATAAAAAAAACATTTGAAGAATTATACCATTAAATTATTTTCATTTTCAATTAGTTTCATCATATCAGGGATAATTATTTAGCATCCTATTCGTAGTAGATCGAGACATTAGCCCATTTAAACAAACAAAAACTTGTAAGTCTCGCTCGTAACGCTAATAACTTATTTTATTTAATACGCGTAATTTTAAATCAGTAATATCTTCTAAAGTATTCATTTAAAATATATAATGTAAAGGGCACATTTAATCTACATTAAATAAAGTAACGAACATTTATATTATTTAATTAGAAAATGATCAATATTGGTCAAAATAACCTTTAAAATATGAATTTTCATTCATTTTTCAAACATAAAAATGGTTACTAGGTCACCCTAAGGGAAAGGGTATATTTTGGACTTTTCTCTAGACAGTTTAAAGATCTACAATTCTTTACTACATTATTTTTTTATATCATCATTGGTTTTCGCAGCGCACGCGATTTTAGGAATTTTATAGGTATGTATTGTACTTCTTGTTACATTATTTATGTTTTCGTGGGCATCCCTTTTTTTTAAATAAAATATATTCCTCATGAATCTGGCTAACATATATAAAAATAATTTATCGAATGTGACTGGTAATTCCAGAGATTAGCGTGTTTAAACAAAAAAATCGCTTTATTATATTAGTAAAGATTTTACTGTTTATAGGCCTGTGTTTGACCGCAATCTCACCATGGTAAGTGATGTGCGGCCGAAGGTGGTAAGCACACAAAGCCTAGAAGGAACTAGCTCTCAAGTGAAGCTATCGGAACACACCGAAAGGTGCTTGGCGACAGATTTTCAACTTGGGTGGTAGCCAGTCAGGCGGGTACTACAAAGTACCCTACCACCGTGCTATGGTTTCCTCACGATGTTTTCCTTCACCGAAAGCTCAAACTCATTGTAGGATTCGAACCCGGGACCTTCGTCTCGGTATCCGACGTCACTACCACTGAGCTATCATCGCCTTGATAGATATAATAAAGCGGAAAAATATTAGAATATTTTTTAATATCCCTTCTTATTTTTTAAATACATGCTACACCCTAGCTGAACAGTTCATAGTTTGCACCAAAACAAAGATTTTGCTCAAGATCCACGTCAGCTTTTCCAGCTTTGTCCCTCGGGAAGACTTTCTCTTATTGTTGAACTTTGATTTACGAGAGCGCTGAAAACTTACGCGACTCCAGATTATTGGAAGGCTTTACAATATGGTGAGACATACTCCACGGTGGGTAGTTCTTGGGTCTTTCATGGGTATTTGGGATGTAGGTATTATAAGGGTATGAGAATTTCAAGATGTTGCTACCTATACTGGATTTTGTTATAAAAATAGTATTAATGCTTTAATGTGGTGAAATTATTTTGGAAAAAGTTTTTTTTTAAAACCTTATTTTGATACTTATTAGACCCTAGAACCAGAGTCCTTATTAATCGAACCAAACGAGTACAAACTCGATGAGGTTGAGTCGTTTTAAGTCTCCGTTATTTTAATTCATTATAGTATAATAATATAATTATTCAGCATATCAAATTAATTATTACCATAAAATCAATAAAAAAAAATCTTTAATATTATAATTATATAGTTATATACATAAACTATTGACAATAATTGGACTGTTTTACAAAAAACTTAAACAGACTTCAAAGTAAACTAAGAAGTAATCAAATCCTGATCTGATGACAATGGGACCAAACGGGAAGTGTTCCAAATTCAAATAAAAAATTAATTTTCCAAATCGGTTAATAAATGACGGATTTATGAGGTAACAAACATAAAAAAAAACATACAACCGCATTGAGAACCTCCTCCTTTTTTTGAATTCGGTTAAAGATGCTTTTAAAATAATATACAATTCAAACCTAAATATATCATTCTGGGAACATTGCCATCTGACATCTCTGCACGGGTGGTAGGGTACTTGGTAGTACCCGCCTGCCTGGCTACCACCCTCAAGTTGAAAATCTGTCTCCAAGCACCTATCGTGGTGCTCTGTCTGACAGCTGTAATTGGGGGCCAGTTCCTTCTAGGCTTTGTGTGCTTACCACCTTCGGCCACATACATGTATGACAGTTTGTACACCACAATCTCACTTACCATAGTGAGATTGTGATATACACAGTAAAAAACAAAAACAAAAAAAAAATTACATTCTTTCATTTCTTTTATGTAGCTTTATGGATTTTTAATTTTTAAATTGGTATAAGCTGTGAATAAAAAATATTAATACTTGTTTTGTATATGAAATCAAATTATGTTAATAACTTAATACTTTAAATCTTGCCATTGAATGAACATTAAAAAAGCGACGTGAAATATTCACCGGATTTATTGGAAACCAGACTCCTTGCAAGAATCGCTACAATTTTCACAGCTTTATTGAAAAATCTGTTAGTTTTCAGAAGTGGATAAAAGCAATTTGCAAGCCAAGGACTTCCTTGCGCAACTAGGTATTCCTTCTGCAGATATATTTTAAAGATAAATGTTGAATAAAATATCTGTTGAATAAAAATTCAAAAAATCTATGCATTCTATAAAAAAATATTACATTATTATTGGCTCCTACACATTTTCTTCAGGTACCTATAACATAAAAAGAAATGGAAAATAACGGGCAAGAACTTTTTTCCAAGGCAATGCCTGTTCCAAAGGTATACCGTAAAATCTAAGAAAAAGGGAAAATAGGGGAATTTAATACCGCAAAAACCCTTATATATTTCGTGTAAACAAATAAAAGCGATACTAAATCGTGTCCATAGCGCAAAAAATATCCCATCCTTACGGAATTCTAATACTATGGGGAGGAAATCATGAGCTCAGAGCGTTTTTATAACTCCATAACATCTCGTTGCTCGTAGCACATTTGTAGCAATCTCGTAGAACATTCGTAGACCTGTAGCTACAGAATTTGTAGAGCAGTTTCTGTAGCATATTCTTTGTGTGACTTCTATCTATATATATATATAAAAATGAAACCCGTTTTCCGTTGTCACGACATAACATGAAAACGGCTTGACCGATTTGGCTTATTTTTTTTTTGTAGTTTTCTAATACTCTGTACAAGGTTCTTACGGAAACAAATATTAAGAAAATCTCTCAGAAAGATTGAAAAATATACATTTAATTTTGCATATTTTAAAAAACGCGCGTAACGAATGTCAACGTCATTCAATTTAAAACATGATTTGACATTCGACTTCTAGGCGAAACGAAGTTCGCCGGGTCCGCTAGTGAATAATATAACCATAGAGTAAGAATATTTAAAGGGTGTTAAAGCAATATGAATTTGGAAGATAATTATTCGGTTACGTAAAGCTGGTACCTTCACAGTACTCACACATATGCAATTTCACGATAAATTATGTTTTATTACATTTATTGCTTCTAATCAGTCAGCCATTTCTAATGGACGAATGCAAAAAAGCCCACTCTATATTTATGAGCAGTAGCAAAAGCAAAACAATAACTGTTGCCTTCATACTCATAAGCTTAACCGCGCGCGAGAGAGACGGACAGAGTTAATAAATTAAAGTTTACGTATAAAATAATAATGAATAATATTTGACTTTTTTAATGATGAAATGTTCAAAAAAAATTTTTTTTTAAATTATTAGTACCTATTATAATATTAATTGTGTACATTATGTGGGCTGCGTTTCTAAGACGAATAAAAAGTCGCGGTGTATAATGTGACGTCATTTGCTTTATTATTATATGTTGCATTGTATAATTCAAACATTTTATATGAGGTTGATGTCATTTATT
The DNA here is from genome assembly GCA_951394255.1 of Polyploca ridens. Lineage (NCBI taxonomy): Eukaryota > Metazoa > Arthropoda > Insecta > Lepidoptera > Drepanidae > Polyploca > Polyploca ridens. Next base: position 17,958,911 of record OX596248.1, read on the forward strand.
TTGTTGAAAACTTATAACTCAGCGCGTCTTCAAAATACCAAAAATGTATGTGTAATAAAGTCAGTTATAACTAAGATTTTCTTCAGCACCTCGATGCCACATACAGGGTGTTGTTTTGGTCGGCGACAAGCGACCCAGGAGCGATAGTACAAAATATATATTCCCCAAAAATGGACTTAATTCCATTAAATACTGTAAATATGTTGAGAAATACCTTATTCAATTTAAAATAAAATTACCGCAAAGTATGGTTCCTAGGCACGTGCACTGACTAGAGCTAGGCACAAGCCGCCATCACCCCACCCCTTTACTCCCTCGCACTCCCGTTGAGTATAATGTCAATACAATACAATTTAGCTTATTACATGATTTAAAAAAAAAAAAAATTATTTAAAAAAAAATAGTATTTTTTTTTATATTTTTTTAGCACCAGTATCTATTGTATTATCGACCCTGAGTCGCTCGTCGCTGACCAAACAAAGACCTGTATTAATCAAGATTATATAAAAACTCATAACAATAATTTCTGAAATATACACATTACAGTAAACGAATATGTTAGGCTCTACAAAGCATATCTGATCACATTAACTCACTAAAGCTTATACCTAATACCGTTAGCGTTATTATACATAGACATAATTAAGTAAATTATGACGCCTGCTTAATTCTCGTATTCATTATAACGTGTCTTACGTGTCTAGATATTATGAACGTTTAACTAATTACCATCACTCACATAGCTTTGAAGCTTTGAAATATATTTAAATTAGGTATATCATTTTGATTTACAAAATTTTCTCAGATATTTGATGAAAATATTTTACGTAAAATCTGGCTTTACTAAAAAACTGTTTTTTTTTTATTAGACGACTACGTTGGTAAACAAGCGTACGGCTCGCCTGGTGGTAAGCAGTTACCGCAGCCATATGGGCGCTTGCAAAACACGAGGCATCACTCACGCGTTACCGACCCTTCCCCGTCCCCAATGAGATCTGGTGACCTTACTCACGCGCAGGAACACAACGTAAAGTTATTTGGCTGCGATATTCTGTAAGGAGGTACATCCCCAGTCGAGCTGCTCTTTGTAATCTAATGTGCGTCCAAGCTACGCGAACCGAGCACGAGCTGAGCCTCGAACGAACAGGATTTATTTGATGTTCGCGTAGCGTGGACGGACTTGCGAGCCTCGAACGAGCATTCGTCTGGCGCTTGTCTGTGCTCCGCCCGGTTGCCAGTTTTTTCACGAACACGGATTCGCATCGCGCTCATGGTAGGCTCGTTAAGTACGTCCACACTTGACATCGCGAGCAACGAACGAATTCTGTTCGTTCGTGGCTCGGCTCGTGCTCGGTTCGCGTAGCATGGACGCACCATAATGAGTAGTTCTTTAGTTACAATTTTACCTCTGTATAATATTACTGTAGATTGAGATCAGCCAAAACCGGGTACCTCGTGTAACTTGTACCACACATTAAATCGCAATAATATCAACGGCCATGAGAGGGATATATTTTCAAGAAAATATCCGGTAATGTTAGTTTATTTTATTTTTTCAGGCACAGCCGCTTGAGGCGATTCCGTTTAAATCTTATTTTCCGAAAAAAAATGCAAATCAAAGATACTTTTATTTCCTTACTGAAGTCACAATGCTTAACATAATATTTACATAAATTTACTAACTTTGCGTTTTTCCTTAACTTCAGTCACGTCTGCGTGCAAATACTGTGGAATTCATTAGGTAATGATTTTTAATTGATTTAAAAAAAATACTTTTTTTGACTTTATTAAAGTTTTACCAACATGTTTGCAATGGTTAATAGGAATACCATAATTCATATAATTAAAATTTACGTAAAGAGAAAACTTGCTCGTGGAGGAGTATGAATAATTGGACTGTTTTACAAAAACCTTAAACCGACTTCAAAGTACACTAAGAAGTAATCAAATCCTGATCTGATGACAATGGGACCAAACGGGAAGCGTACCCTTTCCAATAAAAAAAAGATTTTTCCAAATCGGATTGAGAACCTCCTCCTTTTTTTTAAGTCGGTTATAAATGGCATAGTTTATGAAGATGGATGCAGACAGTTAAAATTTATATTATTACCTGTCTTACAAAAAAACACGGTTGTATTTCGACCACTGCTAACCTGTCAATAACCACGCCATCTCTTATCGTTTTACTGAACTTCGTCTAGAGCAGGCTAGCAACAACACCCTACCAATATTACAGCCTTCAGAAATTAGGTTCGTATTTGGAAAGTCATTTTCAGTCGCCGCGCGGCCGTGCTCACGCGAGGACGTAGTTGATTGCGCGAATTATTCCTAAACGGTAATACCGTGTCGTTTCGAAATTAAGACATGTTCCTTGTTAATCATAAGAGTACTGTAATTATATGTGATTTTTAATATTTTCTCCTAGTGTTAAAGTGAAGTCTGTAGATTTTATAGTGCTCGCCTATAAATGTGACGATTTTTCGTGTGGGTTATGTTAGGAATCATGGATGTACGAATACTACGTGATTTTTGAAAAGGTAACTTTTTCTATTTATCTTATTTGAATTATATTTTTTTACTAAGTTTCTACTTTAAATTTTATAAAACAGTTTTAACACGTGCTTTTTCCTTGGCACTGAAATTAAAATCCTGTATTTTATGGTGTCAAAAACCATATCACTAATTATGTAAATAAATAGGGAAAAAAAAAAATTCCAATGAAACCTATTTATTGACATTATCGCTACTAATTCACTTTTGAAAGTTACATGATATACTTAGTTATAATGAGATTTAAAGATATTTTACGAATATGATTTAAAAAAAGGATTTAACATTATTACATAAGATTATAACGTATGTATAATTATGTATATATGCCTCATTAGTGCTATTTTATAAACGACTATTATTAATGTTTTAAAAAAACATGAAGGTAGAATTCATAAAATATTTATTCAAAGTGGTCAATGAACTCTTCTTCTGCATATTACGGGTTAGATTGATTTTCATTCGTTAGCTAGTTTATGAAGGTTCCAATGAAGCAAAAATATTGAAGGTTTATTCTCTGGGGAAAAAGCTCTTTCATAATTTAAAAGCGAGGTTGTATTCTATCTCTAATAAGATTTTCAATAAATATTATAATCATTTATTATTAATAGAAATTTAATATCTCTCGAGGTTATATTCTATCTCTAATAAGATTTTCAATAAATATTATAATCATTCATTCATTTGACGGGCCAGTTGGCGCAGTTGGTTAAGGTTCGCCTTACACGCCGCAGGTCGTGGGTTCGATTCCCACACAGGACATGCATTTGTGTGCATGAACATGTCTGTATGTCCTGAGTCTGGGTGTAATTATGTATATTAAGTATGTATTTACAAACAAAAAGTAGTATATGTATTATATCAGTTATCTGGTTTCCATATTACAAGCTCTGCTTAGTTTGGGATCAGATGACCGTGTGTGAGGAATGTCCTAGGATATTTATTTATTTATTTATTTTATTTATTTATTTATTATTAATAGAAATTTAATATCTTCGGAAAACATTCTTTGTTATTTTATGTAGAAAAGAGCAAACGTATTTTATTGCTGGCTTATCCTTTTAGGTTTCAATGTTACTTACTCTGGTTTATAGAATTAATCTTAAAAAATGGGCTTAATTTTTTCTGTATTCAATAGTACTGTTACTTAAATTTAACTATTTATTATGTCGTTAACTTAACGCTATTTCTTATACTTGTTTAAGTTATTAACTAGGTAATTTAGGTAATAGGTATTATATCAAAATCTTTGTTTTGTCATTCGTAAGTCGACATACTTAATAATGACAACGAGAATGTAACAACTTCGGTACAAGAAATACCTAGATAGGTAAATGAAAACGAGATGAAAGGTTTTCTACAGGATATATTTTGGAGTGTGCGCAGGAATTGTTCCACCTTATTCCACCATCCCCATTTTTACACCGAACCACAAGACGCCGGGAAAATATTCACCCGTACGTTGTTGACATACCGAAAATACGGACACAGCGCTTTGCATCCTCATTTATAATGCGGACAGCAAGGCAGTGGAACTTGCTTCCGGCGTCTGTGTTTCCTGACGCTTACAATCTAGGAACTTTGAAGGCCAGAGTGAATAGGTTTCTTCTGGGTAAGCGTGTTTCATCTTAGGCTTCGTCATCGCCCCTTATGGGCAGGTCAGGGGCGAAACGCAAGTCAATTTAATAAAAAAAAAAAGAATTTTGCAACTTTGGTACAAGAAATACCTAGATAGATAAATGAGAACGAGAATGTAACAACTTTGGTACAAGAAATACCTAGATAGGTATTTATTTCTTAAAGATCTCCAGGATGTATGAATGATTATAAATTAACCAATATTTTGGACTATGTTGTAAAGGTGATGAGTTTATTAGTCTAGTGGTAGTGCCACCGAATGTTTTGGGTTCCAATTATATAGTGCGTGTGTGTGTGTGAAGGAAAACATCGTAAGAAAACCATAGCACGGTGGACTTTGTAGTAGCCGACTGACTGGCTAGATACTACTCCCAAGTTTTGACGGGCCAGCTGGCGCGGTTGGCTGACTCTGGTTAAGATTCCACCTATCGCGCCGCAGGTCGTGGGTTCGATTCCGACACAGGACAAGCATTTGTGTGCATGAACATGTCTGTATGTCCTGAGTCTGGGTGTAATTATGTATATTAAGTATGTATTTACAAACAAAAAGTAGTATAAATGTATTATATCAGTTATCTGGTTTCCATAGTACAAGCTCTGCTTAGTTTGGGATCAAATGGCCGTGTGTGAGGAATGTCCCACGATAATTATTTAAGTTGTCACCAATCAGGAATGTTATGGAGCTCCATGACCGTAACCAGCTTTATCGGATAACCAAAATAAAAGTATATCTCCGTATCCATATCCAGATCCGAAATTTCATATCCATAACATCCCTGTCATCTACAGTTATATTTTGGCAGCTGCACTGGATATTCAGGGGCCATATAGCTATGGGTATGAGCTGCTTACCACGTTTGACTATATTGAAGCAAGTCCGTCCACTGTTAACAGAGCAATAGTTTTAACCATAGGATTAGACTATTATAGTGATAGCGTTGCGCGAAGCAGTTTCCATATCTGTAGTTTAAACGACTAAAACACGCGTACATACGCGCACTTCGTTTCAAGGCATTTAGATTGTACTCTCATATAGTCCCTCTATACTATTCTTAATCTATGGTTTTAACGATGAAACAGTCAGAATATAACTAAGTAGCTTATTAACTGTTCATATAAACATAAAAACGTACAAATATATCTACTGTAAATCTGCATTAAACGTAATCTATGTCAATATGTATTAAGCATGTATATTTAAATGTAGCTGTTGGATATCCTATGAAATGAAATTAAAATAATTGATTCTGATTGATTATAATCAAAAATTTGGGTTAACTTGGCAATTGTGCTGAGTTTCTTGGTAAATTCAACTGTATGTACCAATTTAACGTTCATAAGTGCCTTACTAGGGCTTAAACTGAATAAATGACTTTTTGATTTTGAATTAAATCCATAAAACTGACATGACGTAAAAGTCAAACTTACGTAACTTTACAAAATATCTCATTCAGTTCTAATATCTTGACTCCATTTATTTCTTCCCGAGTCGTGATACCCACAAAGGATGTAGGTATATTCTCTTATCACAAAACAAAGGCGGTAATGCGCTGAGGCTCGACTGCTCACGTCTTCTTACCTATATCCCCTTTTCAGCAAAGTTTTCGCGGAATCCCTTTGATGTACACCGAAAGGTGAAATACCTAAGACTAATTAAACTTGATAATATGTTGCCTTTATTTGATCCTATATAAGGCATTAATTGAAATCCTTTTACATATATATTTAATTTAGGTATTTGAATAATTTAAACCTTAATTGTTATGTAATAACATTTCGTTGTTATCTCTGTATATATTTATAAAAGGAAAAACTGAAAGTACCTACAGATGTAACCGAACGGTTAAATGCGTACTCTGTGTGGATTTGTTATGCAAAGTAATTGTATTGTAGAAATGATTATGATCTTATATTTTTTTTTTGTTTATTATTAGCGTTATACAGGGTGTTGTTTTGGTCGGCGACTAGCGACACAGGAGCGGTAGTACAAAATATATATTCCCCAAAAATGGACTTAATTCTATTAAATACTGTAAATATGTTGAGAAATACCTTATTCAATTTGAAATAAAATTACTGCAAAGTATGGTTACTAGGCACGTGCACAGACTAGAGCTAGGCACAAGCCGCCATCGCCCCACCCCTTTACTCCCTCGTACTCCCGTTGAGTATTATGTCTACACTTTAGCTTATTACATGATTTACAAAATTTTTATTTTTTTATTTTTATTATTTAAAAAAAATAAAGTATTTTTTTTATATTTTTTTTAGCACCAGTATCATTTGTATTATCGACCATGAGTCGCTCGTCGCTGACCAAAACAACGACCTGTATAAGATGAAATTAGTTATAATTAGAAATGCTAAAAGGCATTTAAATAATGAGAACCCAAAAAAGTTATTGTTTCGATCCAAATGGGACCGAACTTTTATTCTTAGTATGGAATATAATATTTATGCGGGGTGTTTAAAAATTATACTGCTGGTAATTTCAGACCTTCAGATATTGGATGATATTTAAATCTTTGTTAGTTGTTAAAGTCAAGTAATTATTAATTGTAAGTTTCCCAGTCAACGAGGCATGGAAAGAAGTGTAAAGTACTTGGCACCGAACGCTTGTTACTGCATGTTTCTACACTAACTTCGTAGTTAAAGTCAGGGGTGTGTGAAGAAATGTAAATTAAATTAACAAAAAATATTAAGTAGTAAATATTGTGTGGGTACATTAGCGGTAAAAAAATGTTCGATTATTTTTGGATCGGGAAGTGTTTTATTGGAAGTATAGAACATAATATAAAGTAATTTAATAAAACTTACTCCACCTTAAACGATGATTTAAAACTAGTTTAGTGAAACCAGTCACTCAGTCACTTTCTAACGTCATATAACAAAAAGATGAGGCTATTTTAAAATCTGGACTCGCACTTGGCCGGTTTTGTCCCTTATTATTGTAGTTATTGCTCGATCTTTAAGTTTTAGGTTCATTTTGATTCATTATCATGGTAAAACAAAAAAAAAACACGGTGTTATTTAGTTAGATCGCTGGGGAAGAAATAACCGCTGGGGAAGAAAGGTTCTCGAGTGGTCACCACGTACTGGAAAGCGCCGAGCGGGACGACCTCCCACCAGGTGGACCGACGACCTGGTCAGAGTCGCTGGCCACCGCTGGATGCAAGCGGCCCAAAACCGTTCGAAGTGGAAGTCAATTGGGGAGGCCTATGTTCAGCAGTGGATATCCATAGGCTGATATGATGATTTAGTTAGAAACCAAGCATTTTTTAGTTTACTTCGTAAAGGGGTATCATAGACATTTTAAATTGGTATCTATTTTATGAAGGTATATAAAATATAACATTTTCAACGAACCAGCTTCAGAGTTGCAATACCTATCATTGACACGAGAACATCATGCATGCATCAGCCCTTATTTACCATGCACTCGAACGAAAATAGGCCCAACGTAAGTATATTTACCATCTGCCTGCAAAAGCTTTGTGAATGAAATCCCTATTAATGATCGAGGGATCCGTTTACGGGATCGTCGAGCGAGCAATGTGCGAGTAATCCGGCGTAGAATCTCTTTGTCATCCTTTCAATTTTCTCGATTTTAAAATATAATCAGCTAGAGAGTAATCCGTATCGGGAAATAAATCTGATTCGATTGGTATGATTCTATGTGGATAATTTTATTCTTACTGCAAAATTAGTAAAAGCTATCTTGGAGAATCAATTAATTTCGTAAGGGTCTTTGATTTATGGGATTAGGGTATTGAGGATTTAAAAATAAGGGCCTTTGTCATTTATAAGTAAGTAATGGTGCCAATTCCGTTGTAAATCGCACTAAACTAATTTTAGTCACATGACAACTATTGACAACTTTATTAAATAAGTCGTCTTCATTTGCGGGTATTTAGACGTAGCCGCGATAGATGGCGACTAAATTTATATTGAAAACAAGCATTGGACTAATTTGACAGGTCAAAATTTCTTACATCCTTTTCTTATGTTCTTTGTTGAAAGAGACATAGTGAGACTAAATTAGTTGAGTAAATAACAGAATCAGCACCATTACCTACTTAAGAATTGGACCTGAATATATAAAATATTAAGATAAGTCTAATATTTTTGTTGTTTTATAATTTAGTATGTTTAGAAAACTGCGAGCCACAGCTAACAGTTATAGTATACAGGGTTCCTATTCAAAGGGTAGCCAAATTATTTTGGAGTCATCATTATGCAATTTTTACTACGTTACCATCTATAATTTTTCGATTAAATTAACTTCTTTTATACATTTTGATCGTGCAGCGTTGATTTTTACCATGAAAAGTTAGATTTCAGAAGTGGTTCTTTAGTTAAAGTTGATCATAATGATAAGTACAATAAACCCTGAAAATGTTGTTACCCATTGAAAAGTAATGTCATTTTGTTCCAAAACATTGAATACAAATCTATAACCTACCCATAAACAATGATTTATAGCCTCACACGAAGAAAACTGTCTATAAACAAAACTAGGATACAGTTATAAAAATTTCATGTACAGTAAAACTAAAATATATTTTAGTGCAGTTGTTTAACTACTTTGTAAGTCTGTCAGACGTGTGAGTTTTACATGATTCTAGTATAAATTTAGTTTAAGACTTAGTTTGAAATAAGGTTAACTTGAATAGTTAAACTAACAAGAAAAGTTGGGAGTGAGTCTGATTAAGGGGTTTAAAGTTTAAAAATAGTGTCGTACTTGAATTTGTGTCGAAAATAATCATGGCAGAATTTTTACAAAAATTTTGGATCGAAGTTACAGTTTAGTACTTTACGAATATTTAAGGCATTTAAAATATTAAAAGAACCCGGAATAAGTTTATGCTTTTTGTATTATAAATAATTGATAAGGTATATCGTGGAATAAATATATAGCTTAGCTTTGATTAGTTTAAAAAATATATAAGTTAAAATTAGCTTTATATATATAAGTTATAGTTTACAAGCTTTTATTTAACTTGCTGTTTGTTCGTTCGGGTGGAATCTTGCAAATCGAATTTCACCCACTTGCAAGACAATGCAAGTACAGTCATTAAAAAGTACAGTTACCAATAAAGCTATTATTAAAAATGATTTTTTTAACAAAAACTTATTTTAATTTAAGATTATGCTTATAATTCTTTAAATGTTTCAAAGGTACTTTAATATTTGTATAGACACGTAAAAGCTTTAAGATGCTATGGCTATTCTTTTAAATATTCTTCTAGTAAACTAACTTAATTAACATGGAGTCTCTTAGCTTTTCGCTTGTGCATATTTTACTTTCTTCTTGCAGTGTAATGAAATTAAATCTACCTAGGTCATTTAAAATGAAATCATTTTGAATATAATGCCTATTACTCTGGACATAAATGATTTTTAGAATTGTCTTTAGTAACTGAAAATAACGAAGTTTAGAAGAATTAATCTTCAAAATGTATGACGCAGTCAGTACATAGAAGAGAATACTCAAGTATAGAATTTATAAGGAAAGAAAGAATCCTTTTTTCATAAAAAATACTGATTACAAAAAAATAAAATTTAGCTGTAGAAATAACTAGCGTTCCGATCCACTTTCATTCTATATTTAACATAAAAATTGGTATTTCAAAAAAGCAACTTGATGGAGGACGTTTTAACGTGTTAAAATGCAAAAAGAAAACATGAATAAATAATAAAACTCAAGAAGTTACAACGTTTTGTTGCGTTAATCCCATACAAAATTACAAAATCCAAGGTGTACAAGAACTTGACAGACAGGACGGACGTACAAGATATTAAAAGGGTTACTAATTACTATAGAACCCTTATAAACCCTACTCTAATATACCTTGGCCCTTTCCACCACATGTTTTCGTACGTGAAAGGGACCCTATTATTATCTTACCATAACCAACCAGGCGACTTAAACTTGCGGATTAGACCGTTTCTGAAACTTATACCTTCGTATAGAACTATTTGCTCAATCCATTAAGTTTGGAATTTACTTCACATAATTATACAAGATTGTATCTGCACATATGTTTTTTCTGAGGCTGAACAGATTTTGATGAAAAATGGCGTTGATATTATAGCATACATGACAGGATTAATTTTGTCCCAGGATAACATAAACGCGGCTGTAACCATGAGGTGAGAGTGGGTTAGAATCGAACCCGTGACCTGTAGCGTGGAAGTCTGGGTAACCTATCGGCTTATCAATTACTAGCTGTCCCCCGCGGTTTCACCCGCGTTCCCGGGATAAAAAGTAATCTTCTCAATCATCATCAGCCTATAATGTCCCACTGCTGAGCACAGGCCTCCTTTCACAAATGAGGGTGAAAGGGAATTGGCAATACTCCACCACGCATGCCCACTGCATCGGTGGAGGTAGGCTAGTGGTCAACCTACTGTTGGAATTTTTCTAGCCACCTAGGAGGCATCCAACTAGCTTAATGACTATTACAATTAAGTGATAACCGGGACCAACGGCTTTACGTGCCTCTCGAAGCACGGAAACGCTCGATTTGAAATACCACTAAGCGGTCACCCATACAGGTACCGACCACGACGGTGGTAGCTTAACTTTGCCGATCAATTAAGAACGGCTAATCATGCTACACCAGGAGCGCTTCGATTCGCTTATCTTCTCAATACCAAAATCAAAATCACAAAGTCATTTATTCAGTTTAGGTCCTGGTGAGGCACTTATGAACGTTAAGTTGGTACATACAGTTGAATTTACCACCGGTTCGAAATACACTTAAACTGAGAAGATTCCGGCAAGAAACTCAGCAAGGCTTTGGCAAGCCAAACATGATGATCGCTACAGTGGTTAACGCGTCAAAAAGTAATAAACAAATAAACCAACAAACTCACATTCGCAATTATAATATTAAGATTATTTTTAGTTTCCCTCTGGCTTCAAAATAAATTAAAACATTGTCTTGATGTACGATGCTTCTACAGCAATTGTGTTTGAGTTATTGATGATGTTACGCAACAGAGACCAACGCTCCAGTAGGAATCTCATTTCCTATATAGTCATGACTCGCTATAAGGTGTAATATAGAACCCAATAAAAAAAATCTCATCAAAAATCTCAAGAAACTCTAAAAGCCTACCCCATAATAATAAATAAAATCCATCCATTCCCGCAACCACTCAACCGGGGTTATTCACAATGCAAAAGCCGATAATGGCCGATATAAAAAAAGCTGCACTGCCATTATACGGTTTTTATTCCGTTTCGGATATCTTAAGCGTCTAATCTTCTTTTTGGATGGTGCAGATATCGTTGCGTATGAATTTAAATAATGTATGTATATTTATTTTGACAAGCAACAGAAATAAGCTAACAATTCTTTTAACTAGATAAAGTTATAACTATATTAAACTTAACTTTGATGTATAGGAAGGTTGGAACCCTCGGTGTGTGACTAAGATTCTTGGTTTTTATTATTTGTTGTTATAGCGGCAATAGAAATACATATTCTGTGATAATTTCAAAGGTCTATCGTTTGATGTGATACAGACACTGACAGATATTATTAATTATTAATTATAAAAAAAAAAAAAAAAAAAAATAGATAGACAGATGGACGGACGGACAGCGTAGGCTTATGAATGGGGTCTCATAGTGGGGGGTGGGTTTTTAATGTTTGTTACCTCATAACTCCGTCATTTATGAACCGATTTGGAAAATTCTTTTTGTATTTGAAAGGGTACATTTCCAGTTTGGTCCCATTGTCATCAGCTCAGGATTTCATTACTTCTTAGTGTACTCTGGAGTCGGTTTAAGTTTTTTGTAAAACAGCCCAATTATTTGTAAAACAGTCCAATTATTATAATTTTTAATCATTACCAAATCAATTATGAAGTCCGTTTGTACGTGACAATGTCAATATATATTCGTATAATTATTGAAAATGTCACATAATTTTTTTATTCAACATAAAACCAACAACAAAACAATTTCTTTTCAATCATAAAAATATCTAAAGAGCTTATACTCACAATCAAAAGGGAAAATACATCAGTTCAAGTTCTAAGCTACACGATTGTCGCCTAAGTATTTCAATTATCGCAACAAAAGATACAAGCAAGTTCGGTTCCGTTTGTCGAACCTGAGTTCTGACGTAATTTCGTATCCCAACCCTAAATCATGTCAGAGGGGAAACTTTGCTAATTTCTGTCTTGTAAAGGACAGGTGAATGGCATGGAGGCTATACTTTATAGGTATTGTGTTATGCATTAATATGATAAACTAGCTGTCCCCCGCGATTTTACCCGCGTTCCCAGGATAAAATGCAGCCTATGTCCTTCTCCATACCATAGGCTATCTGCAATCCAAATTTCATTATGATCCGTTGAGTAGTTAAGGCGTGTAGGCGTAAAAAATAACAAATAAACAAACAAACTCACTTTCGCATATATAATAGTTAGGATAGAATAGGATAGGATTGAAAATAAATTTTCAATGCTATCCTATCTTATAATATTTTGTACAGTGTTTCTTTCATGAAATACCGTTGCTATGCAGGTCACGGATTAAATTTCCACATAGGATAGGTCTCAGTTGAAGGCCGACATCTTAAGAACTCTCATAATGAATATTGCAAGAGGATATACTAATCCCCTTCTTTACTAGCTAACTTACATTTATGTGTCTAAATCCCAAAGTCATCCAGCTCGTCTATCCATTCCCAATGCAAGTAAAGTTACAGGTAGATTTGCAGAGCCAGCATTAAATGACTTAGCATTCGATTTATTTAATTCCGGTACTAATTAGGCAAAGTGTTTGTATTCCGAATCGTATTTTGGCTTCCCAACACGCTAGCTTTTATATAATTTTTACAGGCGGTAAACATACCTATTCTGCCAGTTCTTTATTAACTCTTCTGTATTATATCTTTGTATGTGAAAACTGTATTGCTTTTTAGTTTGTATTTCTGCAACATCTGTTAGTTATATTAATCTATTTGCTTTCCAAATAAAATAAAGCAGTGGTCATTTCAGTAGCTTCCTAAGTGAATAAGCAAAGTCATATTTTTATATGCGCTTAATTAAGTTTTAGATTTTAAATATCATTAATAACAGAACTTGAATCAGATTAAGATAAAAATTATTATAATAAAAGGCGAAACGCCGAAGAAAAACAAAAGTATTTTCGAGTGGAAAGCTCTCAGTGTTATCTGAAGTAATCTTGTCAAGTACAATGATTTATTCTACTTATTCTTGCTGAAATCTCGTTACGCAACTAAAAAATGTGATGGAAAAGAGATGTAAGCGTTTTAGCTGAGTGATGAAATTGAAAGACATCACCTTGGGGATAGTATGTGCTTTCTAAGTAAAAGCTTCAAACCTTTATACAAAAATAATAAAATACAAAATTGTTGATGTAACTGTAAATGTTTTTGACGAAAAGTGAAAACAACAGCAGGCGGAATTAAAATGTTTTTTTTTTTAATATACGCCCAAGTCGGAAAATAAGTATATAGTAAAGTAACCACCTGATGGTAAGCGGTTACCGTAGCCGGCAAGGTGGCGGTACTAATACTAATATACACTATGTTATGGGAAAAGCCACTGACTCCTGAAACACAGTTTTACTAGTTTGGGAGCCTATGGATTCAAAAATAAGCTGTAATGTTGTATCCCAATAAATGAATTATTATTATTATTAATATAATATAGAAATAAATGTATATTCGTTTGACATGAAATTAATTATGTAAAGAGTAATATTAAGTTTATTTTATCCAAACATAAGTCAGTATTACCATTGATTACAAATGATTTTCTATAAATCAAATCAAGAGAGCTAATAACTGACTTCTATACAATTCAGGGCTGTATAAAAGCATTAATTAAGTTGTAAATGTGGCCTTATTCCGAGTACTCGGTTGGCCTCGACAAATCGTCCTTTGGAATCTAATTAACTACTGAGGTTTCCTAAATAACCAGAATAATTGTGATCCAATACTGTTTGTTAACTGAACCGATGTGGGTCCTTTCATCTTGTTTTATTGGATTGTTGAGTATTAAGCTACGCGCCCACTATTTGCACTATACTTTATATCTATGAGAATATAATGTACATACGTAAAAACAGAAATGTATAAAACAAAAATGGAGACTCATAATATCAATACAAGACAAAAAGAGAAATTAGCCGTTCCGTATTTTAGACTAGCTAAAGTTCGTAAGTCATTTCTTGGAAATAGTGTGCGCTTTTATAATAAAATACCACTTGCGGTGACCAAGATGACTGATTTTAAATTTAAATCGCATATAAAAAAGTTCTGAAAGAAAGATCTGATTACAAAGTAGCTGATTATATTGAAGATAAAGATGTCTGGAAGTAGGTAGCTGCACTCTGCACAAAAAGCAATACAAAACATATTATGCTCATACAAAGGTCAATAATTGTGTTTTTTTAAGGTTATTATTTTTTATTTATTTTCTTGTTCTTTTTTCGTCTGTATTTATGCATAGGTATATATTTTTTATTGTTAATTATTTGGAAAAAAAAGCCAAACATATTCAGATTGTCCAAAAAATATTAAAAACATGAAATCTTGCTGAGTTTCTTGCTGGATTCTTCTGAGTTGAAGGCCGAGTTCCGAACCGGTGGTAACTTCAGTAAATGTGACTTATACTTGACTTTGACTTATACCGTTCCGTTTTTGTTGCGAAACTATGCTAACAATATTTTAGTTATGGATGAGTAGATCTCGGCCTACGGTTCCACCTGTAATCCTCTATTTTATCCGAGAAAACTGTATTTATAACTATCTGTTGTGAAAATCTAAAATGGCAACCTATTCAATATTATTTACAAGCAAAGTTAGTATCAGAATCATGGTAATTTTACTCAGAGTTTATTTTACTCAGATGAATCACTACTGCTAGTAACCCTATGTATGTATTTAGCTACAATTTAAAAATAGTAAATAATAATTCCGTGTTAAATGAGTACATTTCCGAAGCTAAATAAATCGGTACGTTTAACATTTACGGTACAGTAAGGTATAGTGTGCGGATACCTTAATTTATAAACAAACGTTTATGTTATACAGTAATTAGATGTTATGGGGTTATACGAGTACGCGGTATTTTGAAAATGAAGAAGGATTTTGTATTAGTATTGTGTAGGTATAAATATAGTTTAGGCTAATAGGTCGTAGGTGTAAATAATGCTCACTTCTGACCTAAAGCAAACACTTGATGAATCTAATAATGAACTTGAAAGGAATCATAAGGAAACTACGGCCTTTTGAGGCCATGTAGGCTGCAGCCCTTAAGTTGAAAATCTGTGTACCTACTAAAGTGTTCCGGTAGCTAGACTTAAAAACTTTTCCTTAATTTCTTTATGTGTTTACCGCCTTCGGTCACCCAATCACCATGGTGAGTTTGAAGCTAAACAAAAAGCAATCAATTTAAAAAATGAGATTCGAAAATTAACCATAAGCAATCTTTATCGGCAATTCCTTATAACAATGTGCAATATTCTAACCAAACTCGTAGAGCTCGTTGCAAGCTACGACATGCTACGACGTAGTGGGTCTACGTGCATAATATTTTAATAGAACATTGTTCGTAGCTGAAGTAGATATATTGTTATTTACGATCATCTTTAGACTAGTGCTTTGTTATTATAATATTTTACGATGAAATTAGGGTTTATTTTAAGAGTTATTCAATCTATGTTCTTGTAAACCAAAGTTTAATCCACCTATGTTTGTTTGCCCTCCCTTTGCGTGAAAGAATCGAATTTAATTCACGAAGATATCTTTGCGGAGGAAGATGTCGGCAACTGTCTATATTAAAAACAATATCAAAAGTGTTCAAAGACATCAATTCCACCAAACTGTTCATCTCGCCTTGCACGATAAGTGAATCAAACTCAAGTCTTTAGGCAAGCTTAACAATGTGGTAATAAATTTGAGTCACCAACACACGACAGTTGTTTAAAAAGCATACTGGAACCATTAAGCTATTACTACTTATAGAGAAGATGTCAAGCATCACAACTATGTTCCGCTCAAGTGAGGCCATCCGGCCACACTAGTTGCTGTAGAACGATGAAAGAAACGCGTAAGCGCCCAGAAAATCACGGTGTTTGCGAGAAATATGCTTCTAAAAGCCTTCTGATAGCACTTCTTGTTTCTACTGTCTGCTTAGACGAATAATTATTGCATCAGCTCAAAAGAGAACTTTAGTTGACTCTAAAAAAATGGGACATAACCTTTGCTTATGATAGCTTCTCTATACGTAGTAATAATAGCTCAATGACTGGATCCCCATACCATCAGGACGGTTATTTGCTGACTTCAAAATTGTATTAAAAAAATCTGAAATGCAAATGGTCCATCTTCAAAGAAAATGCTTAGCCCCATTACTGTCTACCGACATATAAAACTTATGGTGCCAACCTTCACAACAATTTGTTAAACCAGTTTACCCACTTTTTCCATATTTATGAGAAACTTACACATGCAGCGGGTTTCATTTAGAATCATGAACACTTTGCGTCAAGATAGAATTTGCATCAAATGTTGATGGTATAAATTAACTTTTACTCTCGGCGTGTTCACATATTGTAATGTAAAAGTAATGAGTTTTTTACTATTTACGTGCCTGTATTTGACCACAATCTCACCATGGTAAGTGATGATGTGGCCATAGGTGGTAAGCACACGAAGCCTAGAAGAAAATGGCTCCGAAGTACAGCTGTCGGAACATTAGTCCAATCATTTGATGCTCAAAACCTGAAAAGTGTTCCGGGAGATTTTATAGATTTTGACATCCTAACTAATATTATAAATTAGATATTTTGTTTTTTTATTTGTTACGCCTTCATGCCTCAACTACTCAACGGATCTTCATGAAATTTGGCATGCAGATAGCCTATGATATAAAGAATGACATAGGCTTTTTATCCTAGGAATGCGGGTGAAACCGCAGGGGACAGATAGTGTTATTAATTATCACTTTGCCACCTCGCATTTACCTCTACACTAGCTGGCGCCGCCATATTGGATAAATAGCGCCCAAAAAACAGTTTATTGACAATGGTGCCGATTCTGTTGTAAATCGCACTAAACTAATTTTAGTCACATCTCATCTCTTTCTTACGAACATTATTGAAAAAGGATAGAACATATTTTAAGTTGTCAAATTAATCTTTGCCGTCTTATTTTGCGTGTATTTAGGCGTAACCGCGATAGATGGCGACTAAATTTATATTGAAAACAAGCATTGGACTAATTTGACAGGACTAAATTTCTTACATCCTTTTCTTATGTTCTTTGTTAGAAAGAGACATAGTGACATTAAAATTAGTTTAGTTGTGAACAACAGAATCAGGGCCATTATCTACTTTATTATTTGTGTAGACTAAACTTGTCTCATTACATGACATATTTTAAAGCCAGTCTAGAAAAATCTAGGTTTTAAATATGTGCGTCACTTTTTAACGTCATATAACAAAAAGAGTCGAGAACACTCACCATCTTAAAGCATCTCATGTAATAAGACAGAACAAGTTTTGGCAGTGTTTTAAAGATAATTTGTCACGTAAGCCCACTGCACATTTCTAAGTTACACGTCAAGGGATCAAGTCACATCTGGCGGGTAAAAGGTTCGCACCAGGAAATAAGGGCGTCCGTCCATTCGTGCGAAATGTATTCAACGTTTTCATAAATCCAACGACATGTAGCAGGTGCCGCTTTATTTATTTCACGCGTGATGTTTCTATAGTAATGATTTTTCATTTCGTTATATTGAAGGTATTATAAGAGCAGTGGCGTAACTATACCATCTGGGGCCCGTGGAAAATTCTTTTGATGGGGCCCTATCAGTAAAAATCGTCACGTTGTACTAAGCTTCGAGATTTTCAGCGTACTCAATTACACGTTGTATATGTCCCACTAATGGCAATAGGCGTCCTCTCTTAGGCGAGAGGGAATGGTCTGTAGTCCCCTGGCTAGCCCTTTCATTTCATTTATCGGAGACTTCACATCCATAGAACATAATATCTCAATGCATTCATCATCTATTTGCTAGCATTTCGGTGAAGCAACAACATCGCGAGGAAACCTGCATACATTTACAGTGAAATAAAAATAACAATTTAATTTCAATAAGATATTTATTTTAAATATTATTAGATTATTTTTGGTTTTTGAGCAGAACTTATAAAATATACTTTTCAAATAAAATAAAATACTCAGATACAATGTAAAAAAATATTTTTGAGCTCGCGGCCTCTTGGGTCGGGGGCCCGTGGTATTTTGCCAGCCCTGCCACCCTATTGTTACGCCACTGTATAAGAGTTTAGGGAACAATAGTTAGAATCATAGTCATAATCATCAGCCTATAATGTCCCACGGCTCAGCACAGGCCTCTTTTCACAAATAAGGGTGAAAGAGACTGGGCAATACTCCGCCACGCATATCCACTGCGGATTGGTGGAGGTAAGCTAGTGGTCAACCTACTGTTGGAATTTTTCAAGCCGCCTAGGAGGCATACAACATACTTAACGACTATCACAATCAAGTGTAAACTGCGACGAACGGCTTTACGTGCCTTTCAAAGAACGGAAACTAGCTCACCCATCTAGTCACGACCACGACGGTAGCTTAACTTTACCGATCGATTTAGAACGGCTAAATATGCAACACCATATAAGCGCTTCAATGAAGAATAATAATCCTGAAACACAACTAAACCGAAGAATTAAATATTATTAGTCTAAGCAACAACATAACAGCGCCTCGACAAAATATTTGGGACATCTTAATTTAGATCGCTAACGTTGAAATTACATTACACTCATTTATAAAACCGTCATCCCGCTCTCCAATTATATTCCTCAAAAGTTTCACGGGTGTGAGATGAATAGCACGATATTTACTAAACACGAGCGATAATTCATTTGGAAAATGTTTAATAATCCACGTTGAAATGGAAATTTTACCTTTGTTCCATTGGATTTAATTTAATTTGACGGTGCGGTAATTTAGAGGGTGTAACGGTTTTTATCGAGGCTCTCTGATCTGAATTAAAATTATAGGGTAACTGGTTTTGATAGATTGCTTTGATATTTTGACTGTTGAGAATAAAACTAGAATGAAATAGGTATTAAAGAAAATATGTTTAGTGGCTTGGGAGGTTTTCAACTTGGGGCTGATAGCCATGCAAATTGCCACGCGCTGTACTGAGATTACCCGTCTCGGGAGAAGAGTGATATGGGATACCTCCCCCAGCACATACAGTGCTATCGTCGCTTCTGAGTATTAAGGGCCTCCGCCCCGACTGCCTACGACCCCGAAGATCCCCGTTACAGCAGTTCCCAGCTACAGGGCAGGGCAGCTAGAGGGCTAACCCTGTTTGGATAGCCGAGGTAATGCGTTGGCGGAAGCTCTCTGCTCAAAAGGCTTATGAAGATAAATTCGAAGATAAAAAAAGCGACGCTTCGGTTCGTTTTCTATACCAATTTATTCTTCATTGTGGACAGGTGTTTTTTTTAGACTTTGCTATATGAGTCGTATTTTTTTATGAGTGTTCTCACAAAATTTAACTCAACGATTTGGTACATGTGACCGTGTTATAACTTCTGGAATATTTTATATACATATTTAGAAGAATATATGTAGTTTAACTCATTCTGGTATCCATAGTAAAACACTGCTTGGTTAGGGATTAAGCGATGTAAAAAAATCCTTTGATTCTTAATCTTCATCTATAACTTATTCCTCTTTCAAACTTCCTCGTCTTGTATCCCGTATACTTTAACTCCACCCTCGTTATTCTAAGCCATGCCTCCATTTTTATAACACGTCAAATTCAATTTCTATTTTTCCATCAAACAAAACTCTATGGAGCAGAAATATCCCAGCCATGATTCCTTATTTAAATTTTAATTAACTTATTCAGTCTGTCGCCCGTCGCGCGACGCTTCGGTTCGTTTTCTATACCAATTTATTCTTCATTGTGGACAGGTGCCTTTGTTAGACTTTGCTATATCAGTAATGATTTAAATAATTGTTAATATGTATTATATGAATTTCAATTCTTAATTTTCGCAGTCTTTATGCACACATTTAATTATAATTTTACAAGAGATATATTTTTGTTAATATTGATCCTGATTAAGGATTTCTATTATCATTGAAGCGCTCGTGATGTAGCATGATTAGCCGTTCTTAATCGATCGGCAAAGTTAAGCTATGCCTGTCGTGGTCGGTACCTGGATGGGTGACCGCCTAGTGGTTATTTCAAATCGAGCGTTTCCGTGCTTCGGAAGGCACGTAAAGCCGTTGGTCCCGGTTATCACTTAATTGTGATAGTCGTTAAGCTAGTTGGATGCCTCCTAGGCTGCTTGAAAAATTCCAACAGTGGGTTGACCACTAGCCTAGCTCCACCGATCCGCAGTGGGCACGCGTGGTGGAGTATTGCCCATTCCCTTTCACCTTCATTTGTGAAAGGAGGCCTGTGCTCAGCAGTGGGACATTATAGGCTGATGATGATGATGATGATGATGATGATTATCATTAGTGTTACAATGACGGTAATATAAAAAAAAAACATCACACATTCAGATTATACAAATTGCTGTGGACTGCGCTCAATGACATGGCATAGCAAGTTAGCGTACTCTCAGTCGAACACCATTGGAATTATCATTCCAACTTCTGTAATTATATTATTAACGCTTTAGGATATTCTCGATAAATTGGTCTTTTCACAGGCGGTTTCTTTATTAATTTAGCATTTTCGATATATTTGATCAGTATGAAACCATATTCAACAAACGTTCAATGGACTAGATATTTTTTTGTAACATAATTATTTTCTTACTAGCTGTCCCCCGCAGTTTCACCAGCGTTCCCAGGATAAAAAGCCTATATCCATCTCCACACCATAGGCTATCTGCATGCCAAATTTCATGATGATCCGTTGAGAAGTTGAGGCGTGAAGGCGTAACAAACAAACTCACTTTCGCATTTATAATAGTTAGGATTTTGTTCCTAAATAGCAATATTCATGCAATAAAAATTACTTAGACAACCAAACCCTAACTCAACAGATTATACACCAAATAAATCACCCAGATCTTATGATAGCTTTGAATTCGAAATGGCCCCCATAACTCTTGCACAGCATCTTGGGGTTAGTGGTATAATTAATGTGGATATACCTTTATATTCTGTCACTTTATATCTTACCTTGGCTCTGCGATTAATTGGGGTATACCCTTCAAATGACTGAAGTTCCAACCGTGTGTTTGTTGATGTCACATATATTCTGTGAGATAATTTTGGGATGTTTGGTAATTATGTACTATCTTAGGATATGTGCCAACGATTATTGCTTATGTTCGTATGGTATACTTAGTGTAAGGTCGGTTACCGAAAGCTGGCACCTTCACGGTACTCACACAGATACAATATGTTTTATTACATTATTGCTGTCACTCAGTCAATTCTAATGGACGAATGCAAAAAATGACCATTGAGCAGTAGCAACAGCAAAACAATAACTGTCTCCTTCATACTCATAAGCTTGACTGCAATACCTTATAAAATTCAAGTTATATTTAAAATTGTATAGATTTTACCATATCTTACAGAATACCGCATCCAAATAACTTTTTGTTGTATTCCTGCGCGTGAGTAAGGACGCCAGAGCTCACTGCGGAGAAGGGAATGGCCGGTATTGCGTGAGTGATGCATCATGTATTGCAACCATCCATATACGGAAACCGCTCACCATCCGGCGGACCGCGCGCTTCTTTAAAACAAAAGATAAAGTCAAGCGAAACTATAATAAAAATAGAAGAGCATCAAATAGACAAATAAAACTTTTTCACCACTTTACATACCCACAGATCCACACAGATATATCAACAAAAATTTGCACACAGATTAACAAACGTGTCATAAACCTATCAGTACATCTGGCTGTATCTCATAATCGCTCTGAGGCTTTTCGTAACGCTGACAGTTTAAGAGGCTTACCAGAGGGGATTACTAACGATTTAATATTATTTTTTCCCGTTGTGCGGCAGGTGCGTCGACTCCGAGCTTTCGCCTGTCACCTCTCACCTTTCCATGACTTTTTTCATTTAATTCATGAGTAGCTGGGGGATAGATTTGGGTTTCACTTATATTAGGAAGTGCTTGACAAAGATTTACTGTGCTCTTACCGATTTATTACACAAGTTTTATTGAAAAAAAATAGAGTTATGCTATTTTTATAATTTTTTCGTTTCGGGCTTTAGAGTAAATGAAAAAAATATATAATCAAATTAAAAATTCAGATCAAATCAGACGCTTTTGGCGCCCAACATGAGTTTTCTGGGTAAAAACAATTCAACAATCTCTATGAAGATCCTTCTATATAAATCATGCTCAAAATACTATTCACTAAAAATATCAGGTACGTTATAAAAATCAAAAAATGATTTTGGCGCCCAACGTGGGGCTTTCAGATACAACAAAGTGATCATACATTCAAAATTCAAAATAATCTCATGACGTTAACTAAGACATGCTACGTCGTAGCTAACGTCATTAGCTTCGTAGGGAGGGCTACATCGCTACAAGTGCTACGAGAGGCAGCCGGGATGATGGGCACTTGCAAATCTGTCAGCGCTCGGAATTTCTTGAAGCTATGATGAATTTGTTATTTAAATTTCTGGCTTGCACCTTAAAGTAATTTATATAAGGTTTTGTTTAAAGTTAAAATAAATAAAATAATAAAATAAATATCCTGATACATTCCTCACACACGGTCATCTGATCCCAAACTAAGCAGAGCTATGGAAACCAGATAACTGATATAATACATATACTACTTTTTGTTTGTAAATACATACTTAATATACATAATTATTACAGACAGACTCAGGACATACAGACATGTTCATTGCACACAAATGTATGTCCTGTGTGGGAATCGAACCCACGACCTGCAGCGCGTAAGGTGAATCTTAACCAACTGCACCAACTGGCCCGTCAAGGTAAGGTTAAGTTAGCTGCTATAAGTGCAATTATTATTAACATAAAAATAATGATAATAAATGAATACAAGAGAGGTAGAGTATAGCGTTTATTCGCTCAAAGAGCAGCTCGACTGGGGAAGTACCTCCACCTTACAGAATACCGCAGCCAAATAACTTTATATTTTGTAAAGTTGTGTTCTTGCGCGTGACTAAGGTTGCCAGAGCTCATAGGGGAGGGGTGAAAGGTCGGTAACGCGTGAGCGATGCTTCATGTGTTGCAAGCGTCCATATGGCTACGGTAACCGCTTACCATCATACAGGATGTATTCTTGCTTGCCGACTTGGGCATATAAAAAAAACATATTTACTTAAGAAAATACTATTACTTTATCAATTTTTTGACACAGTACAGTATTACCCAACTGATATGGCGCGTCGTGAATATTCGTTCGCACAGAAAAGAAAGTATGGCCCGATCATTAACGAAAGAATGCTTAAAATTTACATTCAACCTTAGATCGCTACTATGAGGTTCATAATACACTGCAGCTGTTAGTTCCGTCTCACTTGCAAGTCACGTCCCTCCGCACGGCGCGCGCTAACATGGCGGCTGCCGACCAATAGCGTTTCCTGCGCTTTGAAAATGTATCTTCTGCGCAGGTACACCGGTAAGCCATATCAGTTGGGTACTACTGTACTTCTTTGTAAAACCTTTTTTAAGATATTTCAATTGAAATACTTAAATGTAAAATCTAACAAAGTCAAATCTATGAAATATCCAATTTCCTACGAAATATTAAATTAATTTCACCTCAGCGTTCATATCGCAGGTTTATTTAAGTAATGTATCCCCATTTCTAACATGGTACAGTCAACCGCACGCTACCATTTTATTGAATATAGAGCAGCATTATATTAGAGCGAAGATTTTCACTGCGTTGCCATGGATACTCATATCTGTGAGGTCTACAAATCATTTCTGCATTATTGAATCAGGAGATAGCTGAAAATCACAACCCGGAAAATCCGTACATTCACTACGCTTCAGTTGCTAAGATAATTGTGTGTTTTAGCAAATGTTGGCTTTCGAAACACATCGTTGTTTATTCCAACAAAATTGAATAGCTGAATATGTTTTATTATCATACTAGTGTCTGCTATGGTTTTATTCGTGAGTTTCGAAATATATACCTTACCTTTGTCGTAAACTGGAACCTTATCAATATTAAAATGCTAATTTAGATTTCAATAAATAATTGTACAACACACAAACGCTAATTTATATTTTGGTGATTTAATAAAAAAAGGACGCAAATTAATCGTAACTTATCCTAACTAATATTATGATTAATGCGAAAGTGAGTTTGTTTGTTTTTTAAGCCTTCACGCCTCAACTACTCAACGGATCATCATAAAATTTGGCATGCAGATAGCTCATGGTATGGAGGAGGACATACACATAGGGTACTTTTTATCTCGGGAATGCGCGTAAAACCGCGGGAGACAGCTAGTATAGATATTTAAGAGTATAATGGATATTTAAGAGTAATTTTGTATAAAAAAAAAAAAAAAAAAAAATGATTTTTTTTAAACCCCAAACTTTTATAATTTGCGTACAAAAAAAAAATAGTCTACTCCAACTTTGTTCAACGTTACATGGTATATGTAACTTTCAGCCCATTTCAAAAAGTATTGAATGCATTGTTCCAGAAATATTGATAAAATCGATCAAAGCCCAAAAGCGGTATATTTTCCTATCCATCGAATATTTTATGAACTCTATTCGAGGCGCGTTAGTCAATCCAATGGGCTTAATTAGCGATATGAATTGAGAATTATTTTTCGACTTGATTGATTTCGATTTATTTGTAAAAGTACCTATTCAAGTATAATTCATTTAGAAATTTTATTTTAGTGACTGAATATTTTCACAATTTAACACAGACTTTATAGGTATTTAATTGAATCTTAAGTCTTTTGACGCGACTATAATTAAAATTTCAAGTTCGAAGTGAATGTTTTCTATTTATCTGATTTATTTCTATGAAGGCGATGATAGCTCAGTGGTAGTGACGTCGGATACCGAGACGAAGGTTCAAATTCTACAATGAGCTTGAGCTTTCGGTAAAGGAAAACATCGTGAGGAAACCATAGCACGGTGGTAGGGTAATTTGTAGTACCCGCCTGGCTGGCTACCACCCTCATGTTGAAAATCTGTCGCCAAGCACCTTTCGGTGTGTTCCGATAGCTGCACTTGTGAGCCAGTTCCTTCAAACACAACCTATAAACAGTAAAAAAAAACTATCATGCATGAATGATTTCGCAAACTAGATTAAATAATTTTGTTTAAAAACTTGTCAGTATACGAAATCATTTATGTATGAATGCCCGTTTAATAAGGTATATTATTTATTTTATTATATTTTTCGACTATGTAACAGTACATTTGTGTATTTTTATAAGCTTTTATTTAACTTGCAATGTATGTGTGTAAGTAACTATGTTTGTTCGGGTGGAATCTTGCAAGTTGAATTTCACCCACTTCCAGTGGTCGGATTGACTTGATATTTGGTATATGTTAGTATATTGGAAGACAATGCAAGTACAGTCACCAAAAAATGCTTGTATCAAAAAGTATTTAATTGTAACAAAAACTTATATAAATTTCTATGCAGCTGTAGGTATATTTTTTATATCAAAATTCTTTGTATATTTTTTTACTATGTCTAGAAATTATATGTATATTAAAATAGATGATGTCATATAACTCAAACCCCTTTTCATAAAAGCCTCTATTCTTGCCTAAAACGTTCAGTCATTGTTCGCATCTACATCCACACGAACGAGCACAATAGAAACGCTTTCAAAACGATGGAGCTGAACAAATTGCACTCTCTGGCTATTTGATGATAGAGTGCTTATTCAATTGAGGCTTTATAATAATAATAATAATAATCCGAGGTATTCTTCACACATGGCCATCTCCCAAACTTTGCAGTTATACTTTAGAAACCAGATAACTGAGACTATATAATATTTTTTTAAATACACACCATAATTTATAATTACACCCAGACTCAGGACAAGATTACACCCAGACTCAGGACAAGATTACACCTAGACTCGGGACAAGACAGTTCTATAACAAAAGTCTGTCCTGAGAGAATAGAACTCACGACCTGAGGCGAGATAGGTAGAGAATTTTACTAACCACGCTGACGCGTAAAATAGACATTTAATCCCATCACAGACGTAGCTTTAATATATATTAATATGCCGAGCTATAATATAAATTACGCTACAGTTTGGCGAAGTAACAGAAATATATATTATAGCTGCGTGTGCGGTCACTCAACGATTAGTATTGAAAATATATCGTAATATGCCTTGCTATGATTTATATTATTATGATATTATATTAATATATATTATAGCTACGTCTGTGATGGGCTTTAATATCAAATAATGAGGGTATATAAAAATGGAAGATATATAATAAAGTTTGAGATGGATGTGTGGAGTGACAAGAATGGATAAGATAAGAAATGAGTACATAAGGGAAAGCTTGAAATTAGCGCCAGTGACTGAAAAGTTGAGAGGGAACCGTTTATCGTGGTATGGACATGTTATGAGGAGAAATGAAAGCCACGTCACTAAAAAAGTTATGAATATGAAAGTGGATGGATATACGGGAAGAGGAAGACCAAAAAAGAGATGGGTGGATTGTGTGAAAGATGACATGGGTAAGAAAGGATTGAATGCTAGTATGACGGATAGACGAGACGAATGGAAGAAGCGTACATATTGCGCCGACCACAAAGTATAGGGAGCAGGGCAGGCAGATGATGTTATAAAAAAAGGAAGATAATATTTTGTTAATTAACATTTGAATATTTATATAATATTATGTGAAACTATAAATGTTTTATAAATGGAAATGTATCTATTACCCATGCTAATTATCATTGTAACAGCACTCATTAATTAGCAACGGCGTGAAAATATTATTTGGTTTTAATTTAAATCGCAGTTTAGTACAATTTGTATTGTAATATAAAATTATTTGAAATTTTCAATTTGTGTTGTTTAACATTAACATTACATTATTATTATTAAAGTACCTACGTATATTGAGAACATAGTTTTATTATACTAGCTGTCCCACGCAGTTCCACTTGCGTTCCCGATGAAAAGTAGCCCGCACTCAGGGATACCTGTAGCTTCCTATCAGTACAAGTATGCTCAGAATCGGATCACTAGATCCGATGATTACATCATACATCCAAAGTAACAAACACAATTTACCTCTTTATAATATTTAGTGTAGATAAAACCAGCACATAGGTACAACTGAACGTGACTTCCCTTATATAATTTCACAAAAGCATACAAAACGTAGGTCTGAAGCCTTTGAATATGGATATGATATGTGTATCAAGTTATGATGCTAATAATACTGAGTTTCATCGTTAGACAAACCCTCAATATTTTCATGACCAATTCCTAAATTTAAAGATCGACCAATAATTAAGCAAATACCTCATAGCTTTGCATAGTAGAACCTCCCAATGGAAGTGGCTCCTACAGGTACAATTAACTTACGAATCACTTTATATGCCCAGTTTATTATTTATTATTATTATTTATTTACTGATAAAAATGTTTTTGGCGCCCAACGTAGATTTTTGGTGCCCAAGAGACAACGTTGTATTGAGTAATTAAAAACCTACGTTATTTACTTTTTTATCTAATGAATACATTCGAAACAACAGAACTACAGCATTTGTTTTCCTAAAATAATAAAGAAACCATTGACCCCCATACTATTACAGCTGTAGATAAAAATCATAATCCATTTTCCTGTTCCCCAACGTTTGTTTGCACGTCTCGGTTCTTTGCTCAGTGGCACGTGAAAAAATATATTTTGTGAAAATGGTATCGGCTCGTACTTTTTTCTATGATGATCGATTGTAAGGAAAAAATAAATAAATCGGATTTGTTTCATTGATAACGTGAGACGACACTGTAAGATAAAAATATCATAATTGGTATTAAGATAAAAATATCATAATTGGTATTATATACAGTAAAATTTGTCCCACTAAAATATTAGTAATACTTTGGCTCGCGGTTAAAAAAATAACGACATCAATTGTTATTGTAGGGCGCGCGTCCCTCGCGATAACCAACGGGTTTATTACAAGTTTATTACAATTTTAATACTATTTACTATATAAAACATTTAAGTTTATATAAGGAGGTGCAAGGTGGAAGACACCTCCATTTAAAAGGGAAGATCTTCCGTCAGGCTGGATCATCGTGCCTGACCGCATAAGGACATCTCACGACCCCTTGCGGGGGCCGGGGAATCAATTGCGGGGCCGGATGGCCCCTATGTTGAGAACTTGAGATTCGCCACATGTGAAAACATGCGGGGCGTTGGGTGCGGTTTATAAACCTCTTGAGGTGCTGCTGTGATGGCAGCTGTGGTGTTCATCTTATTGTCTCCCTCTGCCGCTTATCTAGCCTGCCTGGGTGTATAAAGCCCGGCTAGCGACCAGCGGTGGGGAGGCGATGAAGCATGGGAAGATGTGGAAACTGATAAGATGTAGGTTCAGGAAGGCGGGGCCGCTATAAGTTCCCGCGCGTAGGCCTTGCCCTCCGGCGGCCGGCAGTGCAGCGGAGCCAAGTTCTGCACGTGTGGCAGAGTTGACGAGTCGGCGCGCCGGAACAACTTCGTGGCGAGGCGGATGATGAAGTCGTTTATGCTCTCGACTTTGAGATCACGTGCGATCACATCGTTTCTCACGTACCAGTTGGCAGCGACGATGGTGCGCAGCGAGATGTTCTGCTGGATTTGGAGGCGTTTTCTCTGGAACGGCGTGAGTAACGAGTACCACGCCGGAGCTGCGTACGTGAGCCGGGATCGCACGTAACTCTTGTATATCCCTAGTTTGGTTCTTAGGGGCAGGCTGCGTGCCGAGAGCACGGGGCGGAGGAGGGCGCGGGAGGCGCGGACGGTGTTTACCACCTTGTCCACATGCTTCACCATGGATAATCTACGGTCAATTATGACCCCGAGGTAGCTCGCAGTCGGCGACCAATCTATGGTTTCCCCCTGCATCTTGAGTTTAGGCGGCAAAACGTGACGAGGTCCGACGTAAACAGCCTGCGTTTTAGCGACGTTTACTGACAACCTCCAGGCAGCTAGCCATTTGGGTAGGGCATCTAGGCAGCGTTGCATTTTCAGCGCTGCGTGGCTCGGTTTCCTGGACGCGGTGTAGAATGCCGCGTCATCGGCATAGAGGGCCAGCTGTACGCTCTCTGGGACGGGAATGTCGTCAGTAAATCGTGCATAGCAGGCTGGGGAGAGGCAGCTTCCCTGCGGTACTCCCGCTTCAATCCGGTGAAGTCCAGACGAGGCGTCTTGTACCGCTACGTAGAAGCTGCGGTCACGAAGGAAGGACTGTAGAACTTTCACGATGCGGCGGGGGGCGGGCGACTGCGAGACTTTGTACACAAGACCGTCGTGCCAAACGCGGTCGAACGCCTTTTCCATGTCTAGGAATACTGCAACTGCGACTTCCTTCTTGTTCAGGGCGACAGTGAGGTAGTGCAGTACCCTAGACAGTTGTAGAGTGGTGGAATGTTCGGCCCGGAATCCAAATTGTTCGGATCTTGGCTCGATGTGTGGGACGAGGCGGAGCAGCAGGAGCTTCTCAAACACCTTCGAGATTGTCGGCAGCAATGTGATGGGCCGATAGTTTTCGGGCTTCAGGGAGTTTTTCCCGGACTTCAGTAACATGACGACCCTGCCTGTTTTCCAAAGTGTGGGGAAATGCCCTAGGCGCAGGATAGCATTGAACAGGCGCGTCATCGCCGCGAGAGCGCGCGGCGGTAGGTGACGCAGCGCCATGTTCTGAATGCCATCCGGGCCCGGGGCGCTTCTCCTCTTTGTGGCAAGCAGGGTTTTCCGTACCTGTCCGGGAGAGAATACCACTGGGTCTTCTTCGTTGGCTATCGGCGTGCCGAAGTAGTCACGAAGGTGTTGCTCTACTGCTGCAACGTGGTCTTCATCTGCGATGGGATTGGGCCGAAACTGGCGTTCTAGACAGGCGGCGAAGATGTTGGCACGATCTTCGGCTTTGTACCTCGGGGTGTTGTCTTCGGCGGTGAGGGGGCGCACCGGATCCGGCGTGCGTGCAAGGGCCCGGCATAACTTGTGTATGCCCGACCAACCTTCCTCGTCGACAGACTGGACATGCTGCTCCCAACTGTAGATGGCGGGGGCATTTAGCTCGTTCTTGATTTTCTCAGTGAGGACATTTAATCGATGTTTCATCACTGGGCATCGTATTGATTGCCAACGCGTGCGGAGTCTGCGCTTCTCCTTAATCAACCTCAGTATGTGCTGAGGGACTGGGTTGCGGACCACACGCGAGGAGGGCTCTCTGGATGAAGAGTCAATCGCACTTGTGATTTGGTTGGCGAGCTCCGAGGTCAGACGGTCGATGTCCTCAGAGGTGTTAAGTGGCATCGAGGTGAGTGTGGGAGCATTCTGCAACGTCTTGCTGTACATAATCCAGTTCGTCAGCCTTCGTGGTATTGATACGGGGGCTGTTGTTACCGGATAGTCGGTGAGCTGGATTAGAATGGGTAGATGATCCGAGCCCATATCATCGTAGAGCACTTCTTGTGAGAGCTGGCAGTTCAACTCATTGTGGATGATGATGTCGATGACGTCAGGTCTGTGTCTATCCAACTGGGGATAGTGGGTGGGGACCTCAGGTCCCTCTATGTAGTACCCAGCCTTCTCGGCGTCATCAAAGAGGATTGCACCGTTGGGGCATGTTAGGTTGGAGTTCCATCCGATGTGTTTGGAATTGAAGTCCCCCGCGATTAACGTGGGCACCTGTGAGTCCAGCAGTGTGTGGACATCACCCAGATGCAGGCGATCGCGGGGGGGGCGGTAGGCAGCGTACACTCGGATCGGAGTGGCGTCTTGAAGGCATAATTCAATCCCCAGGGCATACATAGATTGCAGCGACACGCGGGGAAGTGGTTGATGGGCGATCCGTCTCTTAATAAGGACTGCCAGCCCTCTATAAGCTTGACCTTGGGGGGAGACTTCATCTTGTTGATATATGATGTAGCTCGGAATCTTAATTGGTTTCTTCGCGCTCAGCATAGTTTCCGAAACCAATACCACGTCCGGAAAGTGCTCGGCGAGGAAGGCTTTTAGCACTGGGAGCTTCCCGTGTAGGGATCTGGCGTTCCAGTGAACTATTCTAAGGGCCTGGCGTTTTTCTGTGCTGAGTAAGCGTAGCCAGACCTCTTAGAAGAGCTGCACCCGGATCGGTTCCATCCTGGATCGCGCTCATTACTTCATACAGGGCCTTCAACGCTACGTCTAGCGGAATGGCCTCTGTATTCGCCGTTCCCATCGTGGGTTTCGGCGGTTGTCCCTGCCTTTTCCCTTTGGCAATCGTGCCCGGAGGGATGGCGGTGTTTGGCGCGACTCCTGAAGAAGGAGGGGCCTCTTGAGTGTGTGTGGTGACAGCTAGGGCGGACGGACCGGCGACAGCCGCGGCGGTTGAAGTCACGCCGACAGCGTCCGGAGCGGGGGCTTGGGCGGATGCCGCATTCGCTTTCTTCCCCTTCCTTTTCCGGGTCCGCTTTTTCTTACTACCCCCCTCTTGGCGGGGGCGGGCATTGTTGGCCGGAGCCATCAGGTTGCCGGCGGCAGACTCGGCCACTTGATTTGGATCCTGGTGGGCGGGTCCTGTAGTACGGGCCACGGTGCCCGCAGTCTTGTTGCGGCCTTCTCTGCGGAGCACAGGGCATTTAATAGAATTGGCCGGGTGGGAACCATTGCAGTTAACGCAGGATGGCAGGTCTTCTTTTGGGCGTGGGCAATCGCGGGCGGCGTGCTCCCCCCCGCAGCGTACGCATGCGATGGGGCGGTGGCAGCAGTGTGACGAATGCCGAAACTGCTGGCACCGGTGGCACTGCGCTGGCCCGCGTTTTCCCCGCCAGTGGTCGATTTTAACCCCGGGCATGCCCATAAGTTCGGTGATCCCGAAGATCCCCGGGGTTAAGTCTGGAGTTCGCTGCATAATTGCGTAGAAAATGCAGCCCGGGCGGCCTCGGCGCGCGCGAATGTGACGCACGTACTCAGCCGTGTACCCGAGCTCGCTAAGTTCGACTTGAATCGCCGCTGGGGATGTGTCTGCGGGTATCCCTCTGATGGCAATCTTCATACTGCGTTCTGCAGGGAGTGAGTAAGAGAACCAGGAAATCTTCTCGTTTTTTTCGAGGGTTGTCAAATACTTTTGAACAATCCTATATTCCCGGTCCTCTGTTGGGATAA
Source organism: Polyploca ridens (assembly GCA_951394255.1). Classification (NCBI taxonomy): domain Eukaryota; kingdom Metazoa; phylum Arthropoda; class Insecta; order Lepidoptera; family Drepanidae; genus Polyploca; species Polyploca ridens. The sequence goes on from OX596248.1 coordinate 17,991,481, forward strand.
ATCTTATGCCATTCCCGAAAGGTCTGGCGTTGGGTGTCCTGCCCAGCAGCCCTTTCAGGGCTTTGAAATGTGTGGGCCAGTCAGGAAGTTTCTCTACCACTAGTGGTGGAAATTTGGGGGCGGCTGGGTGCTTCTTGGTCGGTTGGGTTGTCTCTTGAGACCCGGATGCCAAGTGCTGGGATTGTGTGGTTGAATAATCGCGCGGCAGCTGGGAAGAAGTGGGCGGCGGCGGCGGAGGTTGAGTCGGCGGGGATATCCTCGAACCAACTCGTGGGTGATAACTCGAGGCGGCGCTTGTGGGTCTCGAGGAGGTTGTAGGTGCTGTATAACCAACAGTATCTCCAACATATCCGACGTTGGAGGAGGCCGTGACTGCAGCAAAAGAGCAGTCTCTGTATATAGGCGGCGGCGGCACTACGGAAATTGGAGGCAGGGTAGATGTCATCTGTCTCTCTTGCACAGGTATAGTCCTCTCTCTCGATGCGATCGAGGCGCTAGTGCTGCCTCTGACGGCAGGCGGAGAAACTTCCGCAGGAATCCGAGTTTCTTGACGCTCGTAACGCTGTCTCTCTCGCACGCGTTGAGGGCGGGGTGAGGCAGGTGCCGTCTCTCTCTCACGGTGGGGGGCGGCGGCGTCGGAAGCGGGCCCGGCGGCGATGATGTCACACTCCCTGATAGGTGGCGACGTCTTCACGCATGGGCGCTTTGGGATGTTGTCCTCACGTTGGGATGCGTTACTACGCGGTCTCCGTCGGGGATATACAACTGGCGTAAATTTTGTGTTAATTGGCGGTAACGAAACCGGTTCGCGACCTATTGACTCGAGATAATCGATTTCGTCTGGGGTAAGAGTAGGTAGCTCTGCGTTTTTCCGCTCGCGTACGTCGAAGCTCTCCTCCAACGCCCGCGCCAGGCTCGTTGTGAGTTGGCCGGTTGCGACGAGCCGGTTGACCATCAACCGGTCGGCGGCAGCAAGGCATCTCTCGGAGCGCGGCACGGCAGGGGGAGGGAGCACTTCGACAGACGCGAGCGAAAAGTTGGAGCCGCCTGCCACGCTCTTGAGAGCGGAGGCGACTCCTTCTGAGTCTGACGTGGAAGGGGAAGGACGACGGAGGCGAGACGCCGACTGCACGGCAGCGGGCTCTTCACTCACGGCGACGTAGGATGCTTCATCATCATCGTCCGACGAATTCGACGACGACTGCAACGAAGAAGAAGCCTGGTCGTGGACGACCATCATGTGCTGTCGTTAGGTACGTGGGGAAAAAGCCACGGCCCTCTGTCCCAGAGAACCCTGCATACATCTATACAGACCGGGACACAGGGCGGACTCGTACCAACACGTACCGGACGCAAGGGGGGTAGGTAATCCCCTCCTCTCGGCTCCAAGGAGCTTCAAGGGCACCGGTACCGGTCGCGTCTTGACAAAGACACTAGGGTCCGGTTGTATGCGGCAGCCTGCCGAATCATCGTGCCTGAGGACCGCGGTCCAACTATATATGTCGGACAGTTGTATATATGCAGAGCGCCGAGAAAACTTCGTAACCGCGATGCAGGATGTTGGAGCGCCATCTATCTATCTGCGTGTGAACTTCTTTATGTAGGTTGTCACTACATTTATTTCAAGTGCATGTAAATTTTGCTTGTTATGAGGGTACCTATATAATATTTCATTATCACTAGATAATACGAAAATGAAGACAATTAATTTCTACTTTTCTTCCTTTCTTATACTCGAAGGCTACCTATTCCGAACTCTTAAATAAATCTATTTTATTACATAAATCATAAATAAATCTAAATTGTCTATGTCTCAAAATTGAGCAGGGCCTAATGGTACATATTTTTTGACTCAGCGAGAATATTAATTTCAATCATGACGTGGACTACAAAGAAGATTATACGCTCTGTTGAACACTAAAGGTAGGATTTTTAACAAGTAGAATCGATCTAGGTACATAATTTACTTTTTGATAAGTGTATTTATACTGCCGAAGAATATATTGCGAGGAGATATTTGTAAGTATCCTCACGACAACTCTTATTAATTATTGCAGATTCGTAACGGCTGACCGAACTTGATACATACACAGATTCCCTGATACTATATGATTACCTGAGAACTCTGGTAAAATCAAGAAACTACTATGTCAATAAAATACAATTTTATTAATAGATAGATAATAAGTATTTATACGATGAATTAAAACAATTATAAAAGATTTCAATTTCATATTTTTAAATTCTGACATGAATTATTGATGTTCTGATTTTGGTGAGTATTGTGTGGGTGATATATTATTTAATGTTAATGTTTTATCTCATATGTATTAAAATTGTTCTTTTTTGTGCCCAGAAAAATAATGAGGCACTATTTAACATCCGAGTACTGACGACGTACAGCGTAAAGGCACGGAATAAAAGAAGACCATTATTTGCAAATTACATCAATATAACTCAAACGTGCTTTCTAGACATTTATATAAAGAACAAAGCCTGACTGAGTGATATTGAGAAATCAACCCAGAACATGCTCATTGAATCATGAAATTTTAAGGGTAGCTTCTTTTAGCGTAGGGGTACTAAGAAAAGATTTTTCAATATTATCCAACTAAGGAGTAGAATTGGGATTCACGGGGGAAACTGAAATGAACCTAGTATAATATCTCATAAATAAATTGGTTTGCGAAAATTAATTTGTTTAAATTGCATTAGTCATTTATTGCAGTGTATATTTAGTAGGCACGGTTCCATATTTTACCAATATTATTACATTCGACAATAGCTTTTTACCTATCTGACTGACTGACAGTGTATTTTAAGTTAGTTTGGTTTTTTATTTGTCATCTTATTGTTTACTATCAGTAAAGGATCCGGTCTGCTCCCACCCAGCTTACATTACGTAGATCTTTTTAAGTTAAAACCTTAACGTTAAGTTTACACCTGATCATATACGAAAAGCAAGGGCTTTCGTTAAGAGTGCGTACAAAGCCAGAAAAATATGGCAATGTCAGATGAAATAAACTTATGTCTAATCTTCGCGTTGCACGAGACGGCGATAGCGTGTTTCGCGGAACAAAAATGAACTTAGCGCTTCTCTTATGTCTTATCTTCGCGTTGCACGAGACGGCGATAGCGTGTTTCGCGAAAAAAATAAAATTAGCGCTTCTTATCTAAATAACTAATAATGTATAGAATATTTAAAAAAATCGTTAGTAGCAGCCCTAGGTGATATGTTAGTGATATTATTTATCGAATTTTTGTCTTAATTAGATGCATCATGAACGAATAAAAACAAAAAATCATTATTATTAGAGGTATCTTTGTGATTTTTTTCAATCGAGGAATTTTCATTCCATTATGTTTTTGTTCAGATAAAACCCTCGCGTATATAATGAAAATACCCATATGAAAATATTTTTTTATTTAAATACTATTTACTTGGGTAAATTTCAATTCTAACATTGTTATTTTGCTTTATACGCACTCTTAACCTTTGAAAATACTCTAAAGATCTCAATCTAAAAATGGAAAACGGGACAATACCATTGCAAGTCGGAAGGCACCAGATGTACGCTCCATAAAAATACATTGGAACTACAAACATCTCCCGTGGGATCACCTCGCAAATTGTTCGGACGATCTTCCTCCGCTTTCTCGTAAAAGGGATTTACTCGTTATAGTCAACTGTTCTCTAATTATATAATTCCTAGTTTCTCTTGGCCTTGTTCTGTAACTTTTGTTGTGCTTTATTTTCTTTTGATTGCGGCGTTCCGTCATTAATGTAACTTGTATGTTTAATTTGGATTTCCTTCTTGGTTGTAGTTATAAGATCAATCAAGACAGCTTAGAGTTTATTGTGATTGATTCGAGGGTCTTTGTTACTATTATCATTATTTATTTAAAAATCTGATACTCTGTATTATGTAACTAATAATAGAACTCTTTTACAAAAAAAAAAACTTAATTCGACTTCAAAGTGCACTAAGAAGTAATCAAATCCTGATCTAATGACAATGGGACCAAACGGGAAGTGTACCATTTCAAATAAAAAAAGAATTTTCCAAATCGGTTAATAAATGACGGAGATATGAGGTAACAAACATAAAAATAATACAACCGAATTGAGAACCTCCTCCTTTTTAACCGACTTCAAAAAAAGGAGGAGGTTCTATTGAGAACCTCCTCCTTTTCAAAAAAACATTCGTATTGACGAATGTTTTTTTTTTATGTTTGTTACCTCATAACTACGACATTTATTAACCGATTTGGATTTTTTTTTTATTTGAAAGGGTACGCTTCCCGTTTGGTCCCATTGTCATCAGATCAGGATTTGATTACTTCTTAGTGTACTTTGAAGTCGGTTTAAGTTTTTTGTAAAACAGTCCAATAATTGAAGTTAAAAATGGACTTATAGAATATGATATTTATACATAATAAAATATTACATTGACAAGCACAAACATACAATCAATTGGTCAGTCATGTTACCTTCACAACATGGACGCCAGCATAGTTCTTCACTATTATACTAATAGTCTTCAGCATACTGTTGAGACGACACCTTAACCTGGATTACGGCGTGAAAGGCGATACGTTCATCCACCAACCTAACTGACGCACTTCAATGAAGACTGATCCCATTAGCATCCTGAAAAGACAAGCGATGTTTTAAAGATATGTGTGTAGTTTTAACAGGGTACACGAACTTATAAAATTAATGACAATAAGCCCTGAAAAGTGCAATTGTAGTATAAACCTGTCCAACGTAAATATGTGAGTCAAACACAATTTATAAGCGAAGTTTTAAAAAAAAATCCTTCCTTCTGAGGACGAAAACAATATAAATTAAACATGACAACGTATACTACGTTATATTCTCCTTCAATTTAGCTTATAGTGGCAGTTGAGGTCTCGTAGATGACCTATCTCATAACTATTTATAGCTCAACGTGTATGCCAATATGTGCATAAATTTGCATGTTTTAGCATATAGGTGCGAGGATTAAATTCATTGGTTGGACTTTCCTGTGGTGTCACCTTATATTTTCGTAAAGACGTATTTTTATTTATTTTCGTTCTAGGTATAACATTAAAAGACACTATAAAATTTAACTTGTGTTGTATAATTTGTGCCTTATTAAAAAGGAAAAGATTTTCATCCATCTATTCATGTGGGCCGTAGTCCGTAAGCTTGTTAACCGACATCGTCGTATAAAATTTTTTACTGAAACAACTTGTTTCATTAATATTCATTGTAGCTTGCAAATATTTTCCAACAATTTCGACAAAAAACCTTTTATATTTAAACAAAGAACACAAGATATTCCGATACCAATATAAAATTTAAATAAAGCAGCATCGAAAGAATGGGTGAAAGAACCTCTTGAATAAAATAAAAGGATACATTCACACGCGATTATCTAAGCGATGGTGGGTGTTGGAAAGGGAAAAAAACGCGAAACTATTGCCCTCAGTATACAATGTAAAACGGCCAGTGTTTTGTTTCAAATTACTGCAGTTAGCATACAAATGTTACTCTTACCAACAATTTGATTGTTCTACACTTCGAGAAAAGGGGATAGAAACTCTGGAAGTGAAATTAGTAATACAATTGCTGAATTAAAAGTTCAATAAGCGGTGGCGGCGCCACTAGCGAATTAGATCCTATTGTTGTCGAATTGATAATAACCAAATAAATAAAATATTGATTATGCCTCAGTGCTTCGCAGTCTCGTTTTGTTCCGAAAAAGAGGAAATACGTTTCTGATAGACAAAACAGGCAAAACAGTGATTAGTAGCGATTCGCAAGTATGGCTTCCATAATTAATCAGATATGGCACAATCTTCACAGCAATCATGAAGAATTAGTGGCCTCCTAGTCCTAGTTAGTATCCTCTATAAAAGATCGCAAATAGTAAATGTTAATTAACAATTATTGGTAGTGAGTGTGCTTTTGTTAAAAGGCACTTAATCTACTTTGACATTATATGCATGATTATCATTATTCCCATTACTACAATTTACTATGCTTTTTACTTATATACGAAGCCCCTTCTTTATTAAAACTTTTAAATCTTCGCGACTTAGTTGAAAGCGTAGTAAATCTAAAGGAACTAAAACAACAGAACTACATTAATATAACTCATCTCAGCAGTCATTTCGCATTTTTAACATTTTCCTTGTCTTTTCTAAACACAATTGTTTTATTCTTGAACAATAAAGAGAGAAACTAATGAAATATTATAAAATAAACCTGAATAAACTGCGAGAACACCACAAAGAAACATTAAATTGAATTGTAAAGAATATAGAAATAGTATAGAAACTCCGAGAGACTTTATTTATTTGAAAGCTCAAAGATACAACCTCAGTAGGCAAAAGATAAGTTTAAAGAGGTCACGGATAAAATGTTTAGTATAAGACTTTCTGGCGGTTGTAGTGTGTACTGATTTTGTGGAGTATGAATTCACTCTAGTGTTTTCGACATAAGATTGTAGTTCCAAGTGTATCATCTAAATCTGAGCACGATTTGCTTCAAACAGAATTATCATTGGAGTTTACCTACTACTAAGAAGTATTTATGCATATCAAAACTTATTGGCTCTACGATGAAACAATGAAAGAATTATTTCTTTAAACAAAACTTGTTTTAAAATACTCGGCAAAACCTCTGCTGTTGATTAATGTTTAATAGTTGGATTGTCGGATCGATTTTTGCTAGTAAATGTCCATATCAGCACACTAGTCATTGTATGACAGCAAGATTTGATCTACCTTGATGACATAGTCAACGCATCCGTGATAGGTAAATGGAATAGCAGACGTCACGATATGGTCGCTGTGACACACATGTCATGAGGAAATTTCTGTCAAATACCCTACATTAGTGAAATTGCGGAATCAACTGTGAGCAAAGAGCATCCAGATATATTTATAAGTAAATCTAGTAAATTACCAGCATAACTGAATTTTAATGTCGAACATAAGAATGAAATCTATCTTTGTCTTTTACAAAGTTATCCAAAACAAGAGGACCATTTATTATGAGTAGATTGGCTCTTAGGTAGACTTTGAAGATTTTGTTTATATGAGAAAAATTAAATATCTTAGAATTTTTACCATCTTAGTTCGTTCCATGTTATTTTAATTCTTTGTCGCGATCAATGGTGTGTTCTGCCATTTTCCCTGGCGCAACGCTTTGAGGGTCAGCGATGAATAAATTTTCCATTTCCCTTGTTTCGCTTTTTCTGTATTTCGGATTTGTTCAGCGGTTTAGACAGCCATTGTTCTTTGCCCTTTGAGAATTTTTTTAATTTCAAATTAAGTAAGGCTCCTGAAAAATTGGGGTTTCCAACAAGTTTGGTAATTAAGCCGTTGAATGGAAATTGGACGGATCTTTTATTGTAGTTATATATTTATTTCTTTTTTGTAAAACTCATCAGAAGTCTTAAAAATTAAGACGAATTTTAAAACATTTGCTTTGAAGATTTATTGTTATGAAGTAATTTTGGAATTTGATTGTCATCGATTAATTTGGCTGACAAAAAGTCAAAGTAATAAATAACATAATGTTATTTTTTTTATAAATTATTAATATTGGGTTCAAATTGTGTTAGGCACAATAGTTAATTAGATTTTTTCTGTTAATCATTTTGCGTCTAATATCTGGAACTTCATTCCTGAAATCCAATCCAATAGATTTTTAAAAACATCACAAATCTATTGAAAAGCTATTGTTAATGGCTGTAAAAGACATATCCAACGAAACCACATACGTTTCCACGAAAATGTATTCCATTTCCAAATTCCTTTTGTACTTCAGCTATCTGTCATAACACTGACATCCCTAAACTCCATTGTTTGTGGTCTCACTCCGAATCCTTCGAATTTGCATTCAAATACATGCCGTTTACGTTTTGTACAGTTATAATCTTTATCTGTCTGTCTGACAGACACGCTCTAGCTGGATTGTGATGCGAAAGCGGCTTAATGTATAGTGCAGTAAATGTTTCATTGTTTGGATGTGTGATTGTTTCATGGTTCAGTGTAGTTATCTCAGGGTCCTTTGGACTATTGTATTATGTGTTACAATCATATTGGGTTTCATGATTGTATGTGATTGCTTTGTACAGGTATTATGAGTTAGGAATCATTTCATCTTTATGTTGAAGTTGAAATGATAAATCTAGACTATTTTAAAAAATACTTAAAAACTTTAAGTTTTAATGTTTTTTAATCGGTTATCTTATTTGAGTCAAGGATTATTTCCTCTAAATTTCAAATCTCAAATCCAGTTCAGGTTATTGTTTTAAAGCTATAAATTAGCTACTTCTAAACAAATATATTCTGAAACGAAATGATCAGATAGAAACGGTAAATCAACAGCAATTACTTATTCCATTCGCATAGAATCTTATCCAACTTGTGTCCGTGCAAAAGGGGATATCATTGATACAATACCAGATTGTTTACCCTTTCTATAAGATTGTGTCAACAAAGCTTTAGCTATCGGTCGCTATCGTGTAAACATGATCTGACCACTGTATGTTTACAGTTTTGTTATTTTGTGTAGACTGTAGAGGTTTCAAAATATCTAAATAATTTATAAGTATACGTTAACTTTAGTAGGCCTTAAAGTTTTCGCTCCTTTATAGAAAGGTTTTATGTTTGGTCGTTGAACAGTATATTAAGGATGATGACGAAGCTAAAGGTGGAACACGTTTACTCAGAAGAAACCTATTTACTCTGGCCTTGAAAGTACTTAGGTTGTTGGAGTCAGAAACCTATACGCTGAGAGCTTGTTCCACTTCTTTTCTATCCACATTATAAATGAAGATATAAAACAATTACCTATAATTACAAAATGACGGAAAAAATATAATTACATCAAATTTCGTAGTAATTACCAACTTAAAAGAAGTAAAAGTAATCTCTATCAGGCAACTTTTGGATAAAGTGGGACTAATCTCACAATAAACTTGAAGAGTAAGTCAATGGTGCCGATTCTGTTGTAAATCGCACTAAACTAATTTTAGTCACATCTCATCTCTTTCTTACGAACATGACTGAAAAAGGATAGAACATGTTTTAAGTTGTCAAATTAATCTTTGCCGTCTTATTTTGTGTGTATTTAGGCGTAACCGCGATAGATGGCGACTAAATTTATATTGACAACAAGCATTGGACTATTTTGACAGGACTAAATTTCTTACATCCTTTTCTTATGTTCTTTGTTAGAAAGAGACATAGTGACATTAAAATTAGTTTAGTTGTTAACAACAGAATCAGGGCCATTATTATACTAGTAATAACTTTTCTTAAGTAACTATCTATATAGAGCGATACTACATACTTAAGGGAGCAAAGAATAAATATTGCGGCTTTATAAAATTGATAGATTTTTTAGGTTTTTTTTTTTTTTTTTTTTATACCACTAAGTGGCAAACAAGCATACGGCCCGCCTGATGTTAAGCGGTTACCGTAGCCTATGGACGCTTGCAACACCAGGGGTATCACTTGCGCGTTGCCGACCCTGCAGAAATCTCTTCACACCCTTTTTGAAGAACCCCATGCTGTACTCCATTGGGAAAACCACGGCTAGGTTTACTTTTTATTTTACTATATCAATAAAGGAACAAAAGTGATATAATTATGTGCTTTTTATGAGATCAGTGTATGACAGCTGCGTGATGGTGGAGGTAGCACACAGAACAAATAACGTTTTGTACGTTCCATTTATTTATGCCATAGTTCCTATAGTAACAGCAAAATGAGGCATTAAATATTGGATAACTACCTATTTGCTCTGTGAGCTGTAGACCTCGTTAATCATATGAAATTCTTTCGTCAGTTCAGTTACTGAAAAACCGACTCGACATAAAAAACATATAATTACTGAGCCTACTCACAAAATTTCACTAGAGTCGGTTGAGAGATGCGACCTGTAGAGAAGAACAGCTGGTAATCTGGACATGTGAACATACGAAAGCATTTTTGGCCTACCTGAAATGATACCCTTCGATGGCTCGGTCAAATATCACAGGAAAGTGATATTCTCTTCATATTTCTGGCTATTATACGCTAGTGTGTACCCGACAAATATTGTGGCAGTGGTAATCTCTGGCATTTCAACGGAAAGCAATCTACGAGTGAAACCCTCACGGATTGCATTGTTGATTGTCGGATTTAAACTTTGTTATACTTATGATGAACGTAAAATAATGAGTTACAGTTGTAGAAGACACTCACTAACCTTTTGGTCCCAAAGCGTTATGTCTTCTAGCAAAAAAACGTAAGCGGAGGTAACAACAGCAAACATGCAAATGTGGTGCGGAAAGAAATGAGAAAGCACAAGTTGTTGTTCCACACCGATTTATTCCTCGCACACAATAAGAAATCGAAATGGAAGAACACTGTAACTTATTCTATTGTTGAAATCGCGACACAACAAAGCGGTAGGCGGATACATAAGCGGGCGTGCGTTTGCCTCCGGAGCATATCTCAGACTGCGTGGCTCGGCGAGCGGCGGGCGTCGGGCAGCGGGCGATGCGCCTGCACACGGCACCAGTCCTTTGTTCCCGAGCCAGGTACCGTTGCGCGGGCGTTGACACGGCCCGATACGACCTGTGATCGGGGACTCGACGACTCACGGTACGACTGTGTCGCGCAGTATATTGTTGTTTATTAATTTGTATTAGTAAATATAATAAGTTTGTTAATTAATTTGCATTAGTAAAAATAATAAATATAATAAGTTTGTTAATTAATTTGCATTAGTAAAAATAATAAATATAATAAGTTTGTGGCATTGCCACATGACTCCCCCCTTGAGACCATCCTAGGATGGACGATAATAATCTGGGAATCTCACTGATCTCCCTGAGCGTGTAGTTTTAATGTTTGCATCTTTGCTTTCAGGGTCAGGAGTAGGTGTTATTTCTTTCTCAAGGGAACGAGTATCAGGACGGCTTTCTGGACGCGTATCTGAGGTAAGTACATACGCCGGTTTTAATCTCTCTATTGATACTGTCTGTTCTTTTCCTTTCATTCGCAGCTTGAAAACTTTGGCGCCTCGTTGCAGAACTTCATAGGGTCCCGTGTAAGCCGGCTGAAGAGATCCTCTCACGGTGTCATCTCGGACGTACACGTGCGTTGCAGAAGGTAAGTCTCTGAATACAAAGATGTTTCGTCTGCTGTGTCTCGCTGCTGGCTGAGGACGAATATTGTTCATGATGGAACGAAGTCTTGCTGTGAACTCAGTGAGGTCGCTGGTCGCGTGCGAGTTGCACGGCTGCAAAAATTCTCCAGGAAGTCTGAGGGATTCGCCATACAGGAGTTCAGCGGGTGACGCTTGTATGTCCGGCTTAAAGGCGCTTCTCATTCCTAGGAGTACTAAAGGTAAGCTCTCTGTCCAGTTAGGGCTTCCATGGCACATTATGGCCGCTTTGAGCTGTCTGTGCATTCGCTCGACCATGCCATTGCTCGCTGGGTGATATGCAGTAGTTCTGTTGCGTTGAAATCCGGCGAGCTCTGATAGCTGTTTCATTAGTGCGGACTCGAACTGCTTTCCGCGATCTGTCACGATTTCTGTCGGGCAACCGTAACGTGATATCCAGTTGGAAACGAAAGCTTTTGCGACAGTTTCGGCGGTTATATCAGCCAATGGTATTGCCTCAGGCCATCGCGTGAATCTGTCTACAGCGGTGAGGCAATAGCGGTATCCTTCTGAGGGTGGTAGTGGTCCAACGAGATCTATATGTACGTAGCTGAATCTGGCGCTTGGTAGTTTGAAGGTTCCCACCGGTGGTGATACGTGCCGTGTGACCTTCGTGCGCTAACATGCGTGACAGAGCTTTGTCCACTCGCGACAATCTTTATTAATGCCAGGCCATACATAACGCTGTGCCACTAATCTCATGGAAGCATTAGCGCCGGGATGGCTGAGCGAGTGTAGGCTGTCGAAGACTTGCCTTCTGAGCTCATTGGGTACATAGGGTCGTGGAGTCGGAGTGCCATCGTCGCAGTAAAGTTCCAGTCTCGTTCCAGGTACGGTTACTTTGACGAGTTTCAGCGATGTCCCTCCTTTTAGAAGCTGCTTTAGTTCTGGGTCATTGTTCTGTGACTTTGCCAGGTTCTTCAACTCGACAGGTTGGACTATTTCCTCTATTCTAGAGAGTGTATCTGCCACTACGTTATCCTTCCCCGATATATGTTGAATATCCGTCGTGAATTGAGAAATGAAGTCAAAATGGCGAAATTGACGTGGTGAACATTTCTCTTTGTGCCCGTGGAAAGCGAAACAGATCGGTTTGTGATCTGTAAATACAGTAAAATGTCTTGCTTCCACCATGTGTCGGAAATGTTTTATTGCATCGTAGATTGCAAGTAGTTCCCTATCGTAAGGAGAATACTTCTTCTGTGATGGACTCAATTTTCGACTGAAGAAGGCGAGGGGCTGCCATTGGCCGTCCTTTTGCTGCTGTAATACTCCACCAATTGCAGTGTCAGATGCATCTGTGACCAGCGCTAGTTTTGCATCCATGTCTGGATGTGCTAGGAGTGTTGCGTGGCATAAGCTTTCCTTGCAGTCTTCGAATGCTCGTAGTGCCTCTCCAGTGATGTCCACGGGATGGGAGCCTTTTACGGATCCGGTGAGCAAGTTATGCAGCGGTGCTTGTGACTTGGCCGCGTCTTGGATGAACCTTCGGTAAAAGTTTATCATCCCTAGGAACCGCCTCAGTTCTCTTACAGTCTTCGGGATGGGAAAATCCTTAATGGCCTGGATCTTGCCGTCCAATGGCTTGACGCCAGCAGACGATACGTTACAGCCAAGGAAGGTAACTTCTTCTGCCCCGAAAACGCACTTGGAAGTGTTAACAACCATTCCATACTCTTTCAGTCGTGTGAAGAGGTGACGAAGATGCTGAAAATGCAGTTCCTGGGTCCGGGAGAAGATCAAGAAATCGTCCACATAAGAATAGCAGAAATCTAGGTCCCTCGTCATTTCATCCACGAATCTCTGGAACGTCTGCCCAGCGTTACGCAGACCGAATGTCATAAAAGGGAACTCATACATCCCAAAGGGCGTAGTTATTGCTGTTTTGGGGATATCCTCAGGATTGACCGGAATCTGGTTATAAGCTTTAACCAGGTCTATTGTTGAGAATACCCTACAACCAGCCATGTTCTGTGTGAAATCTTGGATGTGACGGATGGGATATCGATCAGGGATTGTTCGGGCGTTCAACATCCGGTAATCCCCACATGGTCGCCATCCATGGTCTTTTTTAGGAGCGAGATGGAGCGGGGATGACCAGGGGCCTTCCGACGGTCTTGCTGTCCCACTCTTAAGCATATCTTCAAACTCTTGTTTCGCGATCTTGAGTTTATCTGGGGCCAGTCTTCTTGGCGTACAGTAAACGGGTGGTCCTGCCGTGGTCCTAATATGGTGAACCGTATTGTGACGAATAACCCGATGTGTACCTGCTGGGCGAGTAATTTCTGGAAAATCCCTAAGAAGATCCAGGTACTTTGACTCACCAGTCATCGTCTTCACCGATGATATGGCGTCAGATGAAGGGACTGGTTCCGCGCTTGCTGACAGAGTGGTTTTATTATCGATGAGGCGTTTGTTGCGGCAGTCTACCATTAAATCATAGAAAGATAAGAAGTCGACTCCGATGATTGCCTTGGTGACGTCAGCCACTGTAAATCGCCAGGAAAAAGCGCGGCGAAGGCCAAGATCCAACTCCATTTGTTGAAAGCCGTATATCGCAATTGGAGTTCCATTTGCTGCGAAGAGACTAAAGTCTGTAGTTCGTGGTCGTCTTTGTTTAAGAGCGGAGCGAGGAAAAACACAGAGGTCGCTACCAGTGTCGACTAAAAACTGCATTTTTGTTCGCCTGTCCGTTATGAATAAGCGACGTGCTGAACTTGGGCAATCATGTGTCGCTATCAATGACTGCCTCTGGCATTTCCCGATCCCGCCTGATAATCGCATGGCTTCAGACATCTGTTCGCTTTATCACCAAATCTGTGGTGATAAATACATGTAGGGAATTTCCTATAGTTGGATTGAGAACGTGTGTTGCTCTTACCATGCTGGTTCCTTTCCCTCGAGCGAGTTCTCCTGGAGTCTCTAGATGAGAGGGCTTGGACCTGACGGCTCAGCTCAGCAACTTCCCTGGTGAGTTTTTCAATTAATGAACCAGGAACGGTGTCTGCAGAGGCTACGTGCGGTGTTGGTGGCACGAGATCGTGTACCTTTTCGGCCAAATCTGCGAGCGCTTGAAGCGAGGATTCTGGCTGTGATGCTACGACGACCTGTATGTTCCCAGGTAAACGGCTTGTCCACACAGTTTTTATAAAGTCGTCCGGTATGTTTGGGCCAGCTAGGTGTTTCAGGTGTCGAAGGAACGCGGATGGCCGCCTGTCCCCTAACTCCTCATGCATGAGTAGCTGGGTCAACTCCCTCTCGCGCGATGCAGAGAGTCTCTTAATGAGCTCACTCTTCAGCAACTCGTACTTGCCTTTAGCTGGCGGATTAACCAAGATGTCCTTGACCTCCGCAGCGTAACGATGTTCCAGCTGCGCACTAACGTAATGGTACTTGGTGTCATCGTCTTTAATACCGGACAGCGCGAAACTGCCTTCTATCTGTGCGAACCACACAGCAGGCTCTTCTGCCCAAAACGGTGGAAGTCGCACTCCGACACGAAAAATGTCGGAAGGTGTAAAAGTCCTTTCCTCGGCCCGCGAACTGCCCTCTTTGCTTTTGTTCGCCGCGTCGGTTGAAGTCATTATTCACTGGTGGTTTATTACTCCGTATTGCGCTCAAAATGTTCGGGGTCACCAATGTAGAAGACACTCACTAACCTTTTGGTCCCAAAGCGTTATGTCTTCTAGCAAAAAAACGTAAGCGGAGGTAACAACAGCAAACATGCAAATGTGGTGCGGAAAGAAATGAGAAAGCACAAGTTGTTGTTCCACACCGATTTATTCCTCGCACACAATAAGAAATCGAAATGGAAGAACACTGTAACTTATTCTATTGTTGAAATCGCGACACAACAAAGCGGTAGGCGGATACATAAGCGGGCGTGCGTTTGCCTCCGGAGCATATCTCAGACTGCGTGGCTCGGCGAGCGGCGGGCGTCGGGCAGCGGGCGATGCGCCTGCACACGGCACCAGTCCTTTGTTCCCGAGCCAGGTACCGTTGCGCGGGCGTTGACACGGCCCGATACGACCTGTGATCGGGGACTCGACGACTCACGGTACGACTGTGTCGCGCAGTATATTGTTGTTTATTAATTTGTATTAGTAAATATAATAAGTTTGTTAATTAATTTGCATTAGTAAAAATAATAAATATAATAAGTTTGTTAATTAATTTGCATTAGTAAAAATAATAAATATAATAAGTTTGTGGCATTGCCACACAGTGTTTTTTATTTTTGTTCGGTACTGTGTTTTAAAATAGCTAGAGTAGTAATATAAATTATTTTATTATTTCAAATGTATATTATACATATTATTATGTAATTAGATGTCATTAACACATACCTATTGTTATATTGCATGATATGGATAATAAACGTTCGTAGATAAATTAATTCTAAAATTATGCGTTGAGAAATTTTCTTCTTGTCATAGAATAAACTTCCCTCTATGGTGGTATATCTACAGAATTATTATAGTGAGGCTCTACACAAAATATCACTATTGAACGGATGTAAAGAATACTACTGAACGGATTTGAATGAAATTTAGCATATAGATCGAATATAATCTGGATTAATACATGAAATACTTTTTATACTGAGAAAGGAATCGGTTCTTTGGGAATCCAGGAGAAACTGCGGGGCGGAAACTAGTTCATTTTAATTGTATTTACGTAAGCATAAGGTATAAATCACCACAAAGACACAAAGTACATTGCGATGCCCTCTACCGCAACAAACCAAACCAGCAGAAAAACCAGGGACCGTCCTAACAAGATTATGGACTTAGTAGCAAAATACCAGGTACCATCCAGTTGTCTTTGCGACATAACAAGCAGCAAAAAGTTTTAATGAGGTGTAGCAACTTATAAATAGAATGTTTATGAGGTTATGGTTTTTATTTTTAAATGTTTATGAATTGGACCGACAACAGCTCTTCTTAGTACTGATATATCAGATGATAACTCAGTGGTAGTGACGTCGGATGCCGAAAGGAAGTCCCGGGTTGGAATCTTACAATGAGCTTGAGCTTTCGGTGAAGGAAAACATCTTGAGGAAATCATAGAACGTTGGTACAGTACCCACCTGGCTGGCTACCGCCCTCAAGTTGAAAGTCTATCGATAAGCACCTATCGTTGTATTTCGACAGCTGCTTTGAGAGCCAGTTCCTATTAGGCTTTGTGTGCTTACCACCTTCTACACAGCATCACTTACCATGGTGAGATTGCGGTCAAGGCACAGTAAAGGCACGGCCGAAGGTGTTGAATCTTCGAAGTTGTTATTGTTGTTAATCACGTTCACTTTAAAATCTTATTTTATTTCGGTTATATCCAAAGAATAACTACGTATAAAAAATACAGTGTATTTAAAAATTAATAGTACTTCAACATTCATAAATACAATTTTGTTCCGCTTAAACTACACTACCAAAGCATTTTGCTGAAGGTTTTGAATCAATATTGCAAAGGAAGTAACGGTAGTATAAATAAATGTAATTTCTGAAACCGCTTTGCTGTATCGCTTTGGGACTTGGTATCGAGAAAGTTTTTTTGCATTCAAGTTTTTATTGACGTTGCAGGTTTGTTTTTAGTATTGAACCTAATGATGCGATATTGAATAAGCGCTGCGGTTGGAAGATGTCGATGATTATTTCCTTTGAGAAATGTTGAATTTTTTCCTGGTTTGATCGAGGTTAAAGGTTTTGCATTTATACAGGTCGTTGTTTTGGTCAGCGACGAGCGGCTCAGAGTCGATAATACAAATGATACTGGTGCTAAAAAAAATATAAAAAAATACTTTATTTTTTTTAAATAATAAAAATAAAAAATATTTTTTTTTGATAATCATGTAATAAGCTCAAGTGTAGACATAATACTCTACGGGAGTACGAGGGAGTAAAGGGGTGGGGCGATGGTGGCTTGCGCCTAGCTCTAGACTGTGCACGTGCCTAGTAAACATACTTTGCGGTAATTTTATTTCAAATTGAATAAGGTATTTCTCAACATATTTACAGTATTTAATGGAATTAAACCCATTTTTGGGGAATATATATTTTGTACTACCGCTCCTGGGTCGCTTGTCGCCGACCAAAACAACACCCTGTATGTCTTCTATTATAAAACTTTGTAAATTCTTAAGGCATCATAAGAAATGAAATAACCAACAAAATATTTCTTAAAGAATATTTTAACTATTAAAACGAACTCTAAGGAGTCGAAAAAAGTGATATTTATTTCTACCTTTTGAAAATATTTGATTAAGTTATAATAAATTTTATTTACGTACGTTCAAGGAAACAATTTCAACTAATCTTGACGTACCTTCCTACGCTATTTTTACATCATTTATGTACAATAGCAGCAGATTGACACCAACATTAGTAAAACAACCTCCAACACACATTTTCGACGTATCCCCATCGACAATTCCGGTTCCTTTGACATCTCCCTTATCGTGACCTAAAAGATCACTGATCTGCATCAGAATTTGAATTCTAACACCATGATATCAAGGTTGATTCAAGCTTTGTGTGTGGAATGGAATTCATTCTGCGTAGCGTGAGGGGTAGCCTCGCGTGACAAGAATGTCTCCCTTTGCGATTTGATCTTATCTAATCGATAGGTGAGACTTCAAGTTTTTGATGTCAATAATGTTTTTAAATTTTGCGCTTCTGCAATATTAATGTCTGTCAATTTATGAACTTCTCTTACCTAAGAATCTAAATATTTCTTAATTGTGAATTCAGGTTCTAGATACTGGTTTACCTGAGTTAAAAATTACTAGTTTTTAGCTCACTGTTTATCGGCGTTCCTCAGGAATCTCGTGTCTACCCTGATATAAAAATAACATAAATAATTGTGACTTGTTAGCAATACTACGGTCTTTCTTTCTGCTTGGTTTTTTCTTTTACATTGCCTCGCCTTTTTATAAATTATTGATATTATATTAAAAAAAATATCTCAGAATCTAGCTCTGGTGCCAATTTTAGGACTACATGCAAACAATCCATTCAGTTGTTACATCCACATAAACATAAGTGAAATTATCAAGATTGATACAAGGCTATTTGAATAAAATTATTAACTTTTAAATGTTCTAACCATGTATGCATAGCATAGGTAAAGAACCGCGCGCCTAGTAAAATAAAATGTTCAGCCACACAATCAAACATTTATCTAGTTTTATCTAACCGCACACATTTTATGTTATAGCAATAAACAATCCAAATAGTTACACTATAACAAACTGATCGCATAATTTGTACCTTATTTTTTGTAACACTCGTGGAGTGTTCTCCCCGCCGTGGTTTTGCCAAGGGAGTGTGAAAACATTCTTGCTGCGTTGGTACCGCGCAAAAGATACCTTTAGGTATTACAATCGTCTATATGCTACGGTGCCGCTTACCATCAGGCCCACCTGACTGTAGAACAACTGTACATAATGTCTATTCAGGCTTAATATTGCAAACCTTTAGGATATAGAATGTTCCCATCATACCATAGTGTTAGGCGAGGTGCTTATAAAAGACGTGAAAAGATATTGCAAATGATCATATATAGTGGTGATACTCATCATCAGTAGATCAGTACATGATGAGGTGACGTATTATCGTGAACCATCTCTTTTAACCTTTTACTATAAAAAAATTAAAAGTAAACCTACTAAAGAGCCTACTAAAGTTCTAGCATCAACATTTTACGATGAAGCTAAAGAGAAAAAACGCAGGCAACTAGAACGCGAGTAAATTGACTCTAATTTGACATTGCGCTCCCTTTCACAGAGAGTTGACAGTAATGGAATGTTTTTATGAAGATGATAAGGCCTCCTGCCTTTTTGTACAAAGTAATAATCTGTGTGGAACTTAATAAGTGGAATACTTGTATATATTACTCTTTGTTTAGACTGTATATAAAGCTTGGAGATCATTCTTGTTTTAAAAGGTGGAAAGAATTTTGGGAACTTTGTCAAGTGATGGAAACTTTGATTTATCTTGATACAAACTGTTTATTGACCTACGTTAGGTATTTAGGGAGATAACATTAATACCATTACTATAAAATTAAATACTCGTAGTACGAAGATTTTACGAGGATAATCTCAGTGGTATTATAGTATAATACCATGATGGATTGCCATGGGTACAAACCGTATTAGCTTGAGCTTTCAGATAAGGAAAACAACATGAGGAAACCATAGAGTAATAGGATTTACAACCAACAGGAGATGTTTTTTTTTGCGAGTTAAATGCTGTTTTTCCTATTTTAAAAATATGCCATCACAAAGTATTCAATATGTATATACCCACTTGGATATGTCCCAACAGCTACACTAGAGAGTATCTTTCTAGGTTGCTGATCAACTCCAGCCGCATCATCCTTTGCAATTTAGGTCAAACACAGAAACATCCTCTTTGATTGTTTTCAAAGCCAAAATCATTACGATTTCTCAAATAATTAATGTTTCTGCTAATGCATACGCAAAAGTAATTACAAATTAACACAATAAAGAAACGGACCCTCTCATTATACTAATACACGTGTCCCTTCGTCACAATCTCCATCCGAGCATCATACATAACATTATTACGAAGAGCCTACATCTAATTATGTACCTCTCGTACAGGCTATATCGACCCGAGTCTGACCCTTCCTCAGGACGTCATATCGAAAGTAATCGAGGACAATCGAATAGAACGACATCCATTGACGTCCCTTCATTTTCCCAAACGTTTCGACCGTAAACAAAAGCGGCATTGTAATGAGGACTTTTGGAAATTGAATCGTGAACACCCGGAGGTTTGTCGGTAAAGAATCTTGGTACATGTTTTGCTGAAATGTTTTTTGTGTCAGCATTTGCTTGGGACAAAATTATCAGGTTTTCGTCGGGTCACATTCTTCGGGTAAGCTGAAAAATTACTGGACGTGTTTCAGTACTAACAATGTAACCTTTTTCCGGATACTTAAATAATTATGAAATGCAATAAGTTTATTACCTAGTAGGGTACTCCAAACTAAATAGAGCTTAATGTATGTCAACCAGATAATATTTCTGCAAATTATATTACTTGTATATTTTAAAACTTACAATTTATCCCTACCTATATACAACGTGTAACAGATTTAGATGCTAAACCATTAAACGGTTTGTTCAGAATCGATTTTTGTAACTTTTAATATAAATATAAAGTTTCATAAATCGATTCAATAGGCGATTCTGAACAAATCATTCAACGATTTAGCAAATCCAAATCTGTTACACGTTGTTTACAAACCCCCTTACTCATAAAGCGCTTTTTAACTAATATACTGTTTAAAGGGTCACGTAAATAACGTCACACTATTGTCATTGTCAAATAATGTCCACACATTTTATGATAAATCGCTGCACATCAAAAGCATAGAATAAGGCGATGATAGCTCAGTGGTAGTGACGTCGGATACCGAGACGAAGGTCCCAGGTTCGAATCCTACAATTAGCTTGAGCTTTCGGTGAAGGAAAACATCGTGAGGAAACCATAGCACAGTTGTTACATCCACATAAACATAAGTGAAATTATCAAGATTGATACAAGGTTGTTTGAATAAAATCGAATAGAACGACATCCATTGACGTCCCTTCATTTTCCCAAACGTTTCGACCGTAAACAAAAGCGGCATTGTAATGAGGACTTTTGGAAATTGAATCGTGAACACCCGGAGGTTTGTCGGTAAAGAATCTTGGTACATGTTTTGCTGAAATGTTTTTTGTGTCAGCATTTGCTTGGGACAAAATTATCAGGTTTTCGTCGGGTCACATTCTTCGGGTAAGCTGAAAAATTACTGGACGTATTTCAGTACTAACAAAGTAACCTTTTTCCGGATACTTAAATAATTATGAAATGCAATAAGTTTATAACTTAAGTACTCCAAACTAAATAGAGCTTAATGTATGTTAACCAGATAATATTTCTACATATTATATTACTTGTATATATTACGTATCTATATATCGCTGCACATCAAAATCATAGAATGTATAAAACAGTTCTACAGGAGGGCAATCTAGCAAAATGTCAGACCTTCAGAAGATTCAATGTATTATAAAAATGCCTGTATGGGAATAACATCACAAATACATTTTTTATATAAATTTTTAATCGTCATACTACAACGATAAATCGTTATGTTCGTGCACACAACAGGTATTTTTTTAAAACCTTCTAATTTTGCGTCATAAATATTGGTACCAAAGCAAAAGTCAAAGATGTATTTTTTATTAACCCAGATAAGCCTGAAACTAAAATTTTCTGAAAATTTTGAAAAAAGTTACATTATTTAGTTTATTAGATCTTATGCAACATAAAAAAAATTATGAAAAAAAAATTAAGTGTAAGGCTTTCAGGGAAACAGCCGTCCTATATGTAGGACAGTAGGATAATAAGAGGAAATAAAAGACCATTTATGACAAAACAGAATGTAATCAAAAAGTGTAGTTTATTAGATAACTATTGATTATATTACCCATTGTTATATGTAATTTACTAGATTAACACTATCTATGAATGATATGTTTCAAAACACTTGACACACACTCCAACATCACATTTCTTGCAACGTGTCAAACATTTTTTGTGACATTGACGACAGTATGTTTGCTTCGATTGAGGAATAACCAGATGATTCATTTGGTCTTTACGACTATCAGCATGTTCATGATGGGAGGGTCGGCTAGGCCCTCTTTTGGCATTTTTTCTGTTTGATTCAATAACTCTAAGAACTTTTTATTTAGAAGTGTAACTAGGGGGCGTACTTTTGTGTATTTGTCTTGCAAATCCAGATTATCATTGACATGAAGGTGGCGAAAAATAAAGTCTAATCTATCCCTAGTCATAGCCGAGCTGATCAATTCATTCTTTGTATCAGGGGAGTTTTCCCAATACATTCTTCTACGGGGGAGCCATGAATAACCACTAACCAACAATATGCCGATGAAACATTTCATATCTTCAGTGGTTATGTCTCCAGGCAAATTCTTTTTGACAGCATATTTATTGCTCTCTGACACCAACAACGAAATAACATCTTCATCTAAGAAGTTTTCAAACCACTCAATTGGGCGCTTATCTTGGCAAGCGCCTTGAACATCTGGCCAATTCACGGGATTTTTTGCCAAGTCCCGTTTTCTCCATGCGTAGGTACGCCTACGTTTAGTTCGACCTGTAGAATCAGAAGGTTCTTCTTCTGTATCACTCACCATAATCTGCCCTTGAATCATTACTTCAGCCGGTTGAAGCAGAATGTTTCGTGGCAAATTATTCAAAGTTACATTATCTTCTTCACCCGAATCTTCGTCAGTGAGACAGTCAGGATCAACAGGAGGAGGTAGAATACATATCAGTCGTTCTCTATAATCTTCTTCATTATCAGAAACATTTTCTAAAGCATCTAAAATTTCATGCGCAGCTAACGGTCTGTAAAGAAAAAGTTGTATTATTGTACTAAAATCATGTATATTATCCTACTGTCCTATATATAGTACGCTAGTATTTGTAACAAGTTATACGTAATTTATTTATATTATTTTGCTAGAATATTTATTTAGTACAAAAGTTAAGGTTATCAACTAGATATTAACACAGAAAAAAACAACTCACGAGTAAAATATAACTTTTTATACATACCTGTCATTTGCCATGTCTGCAACGCACTTTTATTACACACTTATAAGGTAAAATATAAGGTAAAAACTGTTAAAATAACTGTCTTTTTATTTTTTCTAATAAAGCTGACACGTTTCTTACTGCAAATCATAAGACTAAATAATCTTAGATAAAGAGGGTATTCTGATATTTTTTTTTATTTCTACTGTCCTAAATATAGGACAGTAGGCTTATCTGGGTTAACACGCTCAGGTAAATGGAATCCCATCAAAAACATTCTGTAAAAAACTAGCCAAGTCTCGATGGAGCTGCTTGTTTATCTCTAAAAAGTAATGAAATCTAGACAAAGTCGTGCCAAGTCTAAGGTTCCTTACTGCGATTTCTTTATTATTATAGTTAATGTTGTGTGATTAATACGACAAATGCTTTTTTATTTATTATTTCTAAATAGAAGAAAATTTAATTGGAAATCGTCAGAAGTATAAATGGCGGAAACGGAAGATATAAGTACATTGAAATACGCGTATTTAGTTACGTTATTACTTGAACGATGTGATTTTGGTCAAACAGTTTTAGAATTAGCAGATTGCTATAATGCGTAAAACATATTTATGGATGTTAGAGAAAGTTTTATGAGTAGTGAAAATAGTTAATATTTATCATCTCTTAAGAAGTAAACAAGTGTGACGTCATAAACTCGATGGGAGCAAAATCACTCAATCGAGCTGTGATTGTTACCAAAATATAAATAAGATTAATATTTTGATTGAGAAAATCATTTTATACGCAATAGTTAAACAATTCTTATTGGCACGAAGTTATTGTTTCTATATTATTTAAAGTTTATTCAAATTCAAAATTATTCATTCAAATAGACTTTCGCAAGCACTTATTAATAGCCGGACTCTAATACCGGTTCGAAACGTTTCATTTTTTTTTTCTCTTTTTTTTATTGTTTATAGGCCTGTGTTTAACCGCAATCTCATCTTG
This sequence comes from Polyploca ridens, assembly GCA_951394255.1. Taxonomy (NCBI): domain Eukaryota; kingdom Metazoa; phylum Arthropoda; class Insecta; order Lepidoptera; family Drepanidae; genus Polyploca; species Polyploca ridens. Next base: position 18,015,331 of record OX596248.1, read on the forward strand.
GTAAGTGATGATGCGATTTGCTGATAATTTATAAGTTCTATTATAATTACTACTTCGTACTAATAATAATTCTATTTTTTATGCCAAAAAATACAAAGTACAATAAGTTGCTTACGAAAGTAAGGGCTAGAGTACATTACAAAAATACATTATCAATATATTAAAGTAAGTAAAAACCTGTATTTCAGCAAACAGCGCCACTCCCCGTAGCAATGTGGATTTTAAACTAGCCTAGCTTACAACAACTATTTATTTTATCTTGGCTAACCTTAAAATTAAAATAAACAGTCTGAAAATGAACTTCTTTTTGTATGTGATGTGTGTGCATGATTGTGACGGAATGCAAAGGTTCTTCAGTTTTCAACTTGATTCGTTCAACGTATCACGAGCACAAATTACCTTTTCAAACTGAATAGACAGAATACACTGAGTTAGAGAAAATATTGTTTTAACTGTTCATTATCAAAGTTCAAAATTGTTCAGATCAAAGTTGTTTGACTGTTTATCTTGTCAACAAGTTGTGTTTTACGTATTGTAAAAACAATCAAAACCTTATTCGATAGCAAATCTCATTTATTTAAATGATTCTTGTTAACTGGTGCAAGCGAAAACCGACTCTAAGGTGACGAACCTTTTCATTCCGTGACTGTACTAAAATAGGTATAATCTTTTCTAGTCTCTATTTCTTAACCATCTCCATTATATTTATGACTATACACATAATATAAACCTTAAAGCTTCCAAAATACATCATTTAACTGAATAACGTTACAAAATCCATTATATTCTAAGCGCCGAAATTACAATTGAGTGAAACGTTAAACTGTGGCTCCTGAAAATGACGTCAGAGGTGTCAAAAATAACACCCAGCTTATTGGTCCTTTAAAATACATACAAATTTTATAACAAAGCAAATCAATTTGTATACAGGCCTCGAATGAGTTTATTTGTAAATTGTAACTTTATTCTTTGTAATAGACCTTTTGTTTTTATTGTATAAGTAAATGTTTTTTTATACTACTAAGGTGGCAAACAAGTATACGGCCCGTCTGATGTTAAGCAGTTACGTAGCCTATGGATGCTTGCAACACCAAGTGTATCACTCGCGCGTTTTTCACCCTGCAGAAAACTCTTTACACCCCATGCTGTACTCCCTTGGTTCACAAAACCACGGTGGGGAGCTTAATTCTATGATCTTCACCATCTTAGCCAAATGTTGTCAATCCTAATATTTTTCTGTTAAAATCATAAAGTTATTATTTTTAAGCAGCTATAAGAAACAAACCTCCATGCCTCCGGCTCAAAACAATACTGTTTTTATAAAAGCATTCATATTTTTAGCTGTCTTACCGTAACCCTTTGCCGTCCGCATGAATAAGCACCAAATATATTTTTCCTGTTTTTACTGCCTCCTTCGTGCCACAAAATATCCCTATGTTTTTTTCACTACCCTTAACTGTTTCTCGGAAATCCATCTGTATAAATCTCTCTTTTGAATTATGAGCAGATAATGTTAGTGTGGCATAAATCGTTTGGAATAAGCTTATATACATGGGTGTCTTTGGATAAGTAGCATTGATACGCGGGCTTTGTCAAGAAGTGTGTTTGATATTATAGGTAGAATTATAAACTATTTGATTGATGCCGTTCTCTTGAATTTAGATAAATAAGCTGCTATTAGAGCTGAGATGGTCTTAAATATTCTGGGACATTCCTCACAGACGGTCATCTGATCTCAAACTAAGCAGAGCGAGTACTATGGAAACCAGACAACTGACATATTACATTTTTTTTAAATACTTTCCTACTCAATTTACATAATTATTACAACCAGACTTAGTAAATGCAGACATGCAACTTTGATATTCTTTACATCTGATTTCTAACTCCTTACTTTCATTTTGCAAACCACTGGCTTAGGCTTATGGTTTTCCGCAATGCATAGACATACGATTATTTTCAAACATAACTTCATCACAGCTTTTTTAAGGTCAGCATTTGCTTGTATACTGCGGTTAACCGCTTGTCAACATTTAGTTGGAAGTTTCACCTTTTCTCCAGTATAAATTATAAACTAATTATTTTCTTGCTTCTATAAACCACTTAATGTATAATGAGCGAAACGAGTCTAGTCTCGAGAATTACAAAAAATACAGACCGAGGAGAAATTAAGGCATCTTGCTCTCAGGAATAATGAGATCTCATTACTTGAATAATGTATAAACATATTGAATAGAGTCTGTGAGACAGAAACAAATTCCGTTACTATAAAATAAGATAATGGTTTCTGCTGGTATGTGTTGAAGTATAGAATAAGTGAGGATGTTGGAATTGTTTTTTGCAAAGTGAGTATCATAAGAGTGACTGTACTAGAGTATGTCCGTGTATCGCTGTCATGTATTGCGGGCGTTCATAGTTTGAACGACTGAGTACTTCTCGCGGGCGCGGAAATCAAACATAATTGTCATAGTACTGTATGCAAGTGTTCACTTACAAAACGCACGTGCATTAGAAATAGCGCGCCCACGACCGCAAGTTCAACATGAACAAGCATTGAATACATAAATAAATAAATATCCTGGGACATTTCTCACACACGGTCATCTGATCCCAAACTAAGCAGTGCTTGTACTATGGTAACCAGATAACTGATATAATACGTATACTACTTTTTGTTTGTAAATACATACTTAATATACATAATTACACCCAGACTCAGGACATACAGACATGTTCACGCACACAAATGCATGTCCTGTGTAGGAATCGAACCCACGCCCTGCGTCACGGTACGTGGAATCTTAAATATACAATAACATAACATAATAATTAATGCCAATTTCTCGTTTTTTATCAATACTTTTTTTTTTGTAGGTTCATGACTTTCACCGAGAAAAAATGACAAGGAATTATATATTATAATATATTATATAAATATTATCCAATTTTCTTCTGACAGTAAATCAACTAGTGTACCATATATCTTTGAATGCATCTATATGCAAACAGCTTCTCTTTCTCTATGGATTCTTACTCTATTATTATATTTTGTAGTAGGTACCTGTCCTGCTGATTACCTCTGTCAAACTGAAAATCAGTCGCCTCTTACTGGTTTGTCCCGCTTAGAAACCAGTTCCCCTTCTTAGTTTGAAGTGCTTATCACTTTAGGCCAACCCATTACTATAGTCAGATTGTGGTTAAGCCATAGCTTTCACATAAAGAACCATTTCAAAGTTCTTTATTACTTCATTTCCAATATCCATGAAATCATTATTCCTCGATATCTCGAGTACCATTTTCTGTATTGATCAATCATTATCTACTTTACTTTGGAGTCTGTATCCTATTCCTAGATAATTATGGCCTATCGATGCCAAAGGTCAATGTAATCGTTTTATATGGAGGATGCCGGGGCAAGTCTACTATTTTTACTAAAAATGAAATTCTGATACAATCCCATTACAACACCATTTCAATTGAGCCAATATGCGTTGTCTACTTAATTAATGATAGATTTTGGCGCTATTGAATTAGTAGACTACCGTCTTCATTGGAACACGATTTATAATACCAGACTTGGGCCACTGACGATGGTTTTCTTAGCTAAAAAATCTGTTGTAATACCATTCATACCAGAAATTCAATTGAATCCTAATAATAGCTTACAACCAATTTCAGGGCCTTAATTTAGCTTATTCATTAATCCTGTCAGCTTCAAATCGTTTCCTATTGTTTGGGTGTTCATTGTGCATGAATTCTAAATGAGTTTATTAATCTGAATATATTGTTAAATGGGAAATATACGTTTGCACGATTTTAATAATATTGGAGGTAAAAAGATTTTATATTACGGTTTATCTAATTATTTCCTTGTTGAAATTTTATATGGTTATTGGAATAGAATTAAATTGCTCGCTTATTATGTTTTTGTACATAAGGAAGATAACTGGATGGCCTTATTTTATATGTCTGAGCAGTGTAGGTAGTGGTAATGTCAAATGCTATACCTATAAGGCAACATTAATCATTCTAATTTTATGAAATTAAAACTAGTCTCGATTGATATAACTAAAAACAATGCGAAACATGATATAACATACAAGGACATTGCAAATCATCGACTTCTATCTAAACATGAGGAAATTAACGATGTTTTATCTCTTGTTCCAGATGCCAACAACAAAACAAATGTGATCACAGAGATAAGCAAAAATGATAACATGATGAAATATGTGCCAAAACGGACAGTTCCATAAAACGCGTACAAAATACTGTACAACGAGCATGTTCCATTATGAAAACACCAAGAGAACCAGATTACCCGCCCAAAAAGTAGTGTGTTTCAATTTGTATTTTATTCTTGTTATTACGTGTCTGTCTCTAGACTCGGTTAACTCTAACACGACGAATATGAATCGACATTTTAATGAAAAAGGTAATGTTGATAAGAATCTAAGTACTAAGCAGAACGATGCTCCAAATGAAGATAATTATGAAGATCATTCAAATGGAAATATAGATTATACAAAAGTCAATTTTGAACACAATCCGTATTATAATAGTGAAGATTTTGTACATAGCAAATTATACAGCGGTGAGAACAATGCGTACAGTAACTATGATGATTACAAGAAATTTTATTTGAATCCATCAAATCCAATACCTAAGACTAATGTTAAATTTAAGATAAGCAGTAGAATAGTTCAGACTAAATATGGAAAACTACAGGGCATAGTTTTGGCTATGGATGAACACAGATATTTGAGTCCACTCGAGGTTTTTTTAGGTGTACCGTATGCCACGCCACCGGTTGGATCAAATAGGTAAGAAAAATATTATATTATTATACTTATAATTTAAGAAATTCATACAAATAGTTCGAAAGTTTAAATCTTACGGAGTATAAGGACCATAGAATTGACAATAACATTGCGATCCATGTCTTGTTCTAACATCGCACCGCCTTTCAACGATGTTCATTCATAGCCTCGAACCAACGCGTCCATGCAACAATAGAATCGGAGGCTCAGCTTTTGGCATTTCGTTAAATATTCACGAATCTTTTCCACGCAAAATTGGCTTTCATTTTAAAATAGCACTACGAGTATAACCAATATTATCCTTCGAAACCGTGTTTCCTGTCTTCAATTCTTCGGGAACGCGTTAAGGATCTTTCAATATTTAATGATTTGTGAGGAAAATTATATTTACATGGGTAAACGCGGGAAATCTGATGCCTTTCGAGACCTGCATTTTAAAGGTTTCGCTCAGATAAAATAAAGCTTAATAATTTGTGCATTTTCTTAATTTATATGCATTAAGGAGCATATATGAGCAATTTGTGTAATATAATGCAGCATTGCTTTGAAATGTTGTGAGAATAATATATTTATTTCACAGAATATAATAGGTAATTTTAACAGAAATAAAAAGGTTCACGAACTCTTCTTTACAATGAGGGTTCATAGGCTCAATAACATTCAATGTTAATCTTACTTTATTTATTACACATCATTTCTAAAAATATAAAAATAAATGTGCACATAAAAATTTAAATAACACTCAGAATTCGCAATCAGTCTTAGTTATAATACTAAAGTCATGTTTACCTCTACCATAAAAAATCTGTTCATCTTTAACCCTAGGTTCAGTCCAACAAGAACCCCTTCGCCCTGGGACGGCGTGAGGGTATCAGACAGACTCGGTCCAGCCTGCCCGCAGAAACTACCAGATCTCGACGACGAGAGGACCATGTTAGAGAAAATGCCTAAAGGCAGACTAGAATATTTAAAAAGACTGATGCCTTATCTTAAGAATCAAAGTGAAGATTGTTTATATTTAAACATATTTGCTCCTTTGCAAAGTAAGTATTTTTTTCTTCTGCGACCTTACTGTGATAATTCTAATAATTGATTCTCAAAAAAGTACGCATAAAATACCTAAGAAGGAAATGGCTTACTTAAAGACAAACAATAAGCAATGGGTACATGGTATTTGGTTAATACGTATCCTGACAATTATTATGATTACACAAACGCAGAACACTCATGTAGGTATCTGTTAACTGTCAGTTGAATGTTGATGGAATATTATCTTAAATAATATTCAATTCAAAATCTATTATTTTCATAAATTAATTATTATTATATATAGTTTGGTTTGTATTAGGCACCAAGTATTAGATTTTGAATTGAATGGGGAAGATTTTATTTGCTAATTTTCTTCTAGGAAAGCCTCTAATGCTGATTAAAATTGATTTTTTTTCCATGCTATTCCAAGTCACTGTAAAATAGTTCTCCTTCGTCCATGGATCTTATTTTAAACATAGCTCAACTAGAAATTTTTCAAAAACATATTTTTTTCATTTTAAATCTAAAATTAAAACTAATGAAACAATAACATTCTTTACATTAAAAGTTAGCTCTCGTGGTTTAAATTTAACGTAATTTAATATAACTTAATTTTTTGTTGTCAAAACTTAATGAAATTTTAATGAATATTTCATTCGTTATACATTTGATTTTCGTTACCTAGTTCAAATTGACTCAAGTGCAAGATAAACTGAAAACAGAACTTGAAGTGGACGCTTAATTGATTGTCTTAATATTGCTTTTTCCAATAGTTCAATGGTTGGGAAATTTCAGATAATAATATTATTGTGTGAAAGATATGGATGTAATGAAAAATGGACAACCTTTTAACATAGATGCAGTGTATTCTACTGGTATTCATTAGAGCTTTATGTGATTAAATATTATATTGGCTTTTACTTTGCCTTTTACTAGAAGCGCTCGTGGTGTAGCATGATTAGCCGTTCTTAATCGATCGACAATGTTAAGCTACCACCGTCGTGGTCGGTACCTGGATGAGTGACCGCCTAGTGGTATTTCAAATCGAGCGTTTCAGTGCTTCGGAAGGCACGTTAAGCCGTTGGTCCCGGTTATGAATTAATTGTGATAGTCGTTAAGCTAGTTGGATGCCTCCTAGGCGGCTTGAAAAATTCCAACAGTAGGTTGACCACTAGCCTACGTCCACCGATTTGCAGTGGGCACGCGTGGTGGAGTATTGCCCATTTCCTTTCACCCTCATTTGTGAAAGGAGGCCAGTGCTCAGCAGTGGGACATTATAGGCTGATGATAATGATGATGATGATGAATACGCGAAATATATCTGCAGATAATATTGAGTCAGTTCATTTCTAAGTTTAACATACCTACCGTTTATAGCTACAAATAGAGTTGTGATTGGGGTAACCATACCAACCTTTTGTATTTAGCTAATTTCTTCTTCTTTAGGTACCGTTAAAAAATTTTAAGGTAGACAATCTACTTTGTCATGTATATTCTATATTATTTAATAGTAGCATTTTTTTTTTTTTTTTTTTTTACTGTTTATAGGCCTGTGTTTGACCGCAATCTCACACACACAATGGTAAGTGACGATGCGGCCGAAGGTGGTAAGCACACAAAGCCTAGAAGGAACTGGCTCTCAAGTGCAGCTATCGGAACACACCGAAAGGTGCTTGACGACAGATTTTCAACTTGCGGGTGGTAGCCAGCCAGGCGGGTACTACAAAGTACCCTACCACCGTGCTATGGTTTCCTAACGATGTTTTCCTTCACCGAAAGCTCAAGCTCATAGTAGGAATTGAACCCGGGACCTTCATCTCGGTATCCGACGTCACTACCACTGAGCTATCATCGCCTTTAATGATATATTCTCTTTCAGTGGATGAAACTAAACTAGCACTGCCAGTCCTGGTATACGTCCATGGAGAGAGTTACTCGTGGAGCTCTAGCAGTCCGTACGATGGTGCCGTGTTAGCGAGCTATACTGATGTCATTGTGGTTACTCTGAACTTTAGGCTTGGGGTATTGGGTAAGGTTTTTTTCACTATGTTCGATCACAATTTAAGCCCATCACAGACGTAGCTATAATATATATTAATATGCCCAGCTATAATATAAATTACAGTACAGGTTGGCGAAGAAACAGAAATATATATTATAGCTGCGTGTGCGGTCACTCGAAGATTAGTATTGAAAATATATCGTAATATGCCTTGCTAAAAGTTATATTAATATATATTATAGCTACGTCTGTGATGGGCTTTATTCTTGGTAAAAAAGTATATTAATATAAATATAATAAAAACAATTCTATACGATATATATAACGAAATAAGATTGAAGAAATAATTGTATAGTATAGTTTGCCGTATTAAGAAATAAAACTAGATTGCAGAACCTTTTTAAAATACAGCCGAGAACCTAAAAAACTGTCTCACTAGAAAACATTTTATAAAAGCAATGACAACAGATTTTTTCCCTTTTTTAACAGACGTGTAGATTCAACCAGGGGCGTGTATTTTGTTCCATTTCGATTCATATGAACAGATGCACTCTTTGAATTAAACTTGCCCCTTGGGAGTTCGCTGTTTTTGCTTGAACAAAATGTGGATATATTGGATAGGGTCTACAGTATGGAAACGATTTCGTTAAGTAAATATATTATTCTGTTTATATTTTGTTTGGGTTCTTTCTTTTATAAAAACATTCGTCATTTAGTTTTGAGAAATATTTTGGTGAGATGACTCAACCATTTTGCGGTACTTATTACAAGAGAGACTCTAATCAATGTTCTAAACCTCAAAAAACAAAACTGATTTAAAAACAGTTTAGTTGTTGAAAATATCAAGAAGATTACAATATTTTAATCAAAGGTATGCCAAATAAAATAAAACCAGTATTACAAGAACATAAAATAATAATATAAATTCCTTTTCAAATAATATTATATACGGAAGTCTTTTGGGAGCTTAAACAAAGCAAAACAGGGTAGTAATTTAAATTCACGAGAGCAAACTCATAAAAGCGGATATCTCATCAAAGGCGTAAATCAACACGGAATGAATCTTTATTTTTGAATTACAGATACTCAAAATTTTATATTTATGAATCCTGTAAAATAGCGTCGCTCGCTGTAAAAATAAAATTGTTATTGCTGAATCATGGGAGTAATACAAAATACTGACTTTATGGAGGTTCAGCAAGGTTTTATTTCAAGTGACATCAGTGAAGATGGCTCATTGAATTTAGCCATAATATATGGTCTCTGCCATTATGTGATGGATTTAGCATATTTAATTTAGTTTTAGATTTGATTTCCTCACATATTTTTTTTAAGACAAATCTAAGATTGTATTTTTTTTTGTTGAAAAATAAAGCTATCATAATTAACTTTCAAATAATCATATCAAAATCTCCAAAAAAAAAATCGAAGAAATTTCCCATGAAAGAAGTATTTACGAATGCGAAAGTTTATGTAAATACTCAGTCACTTTGTAATATCTAAGCGCATTTGTATAAAACATAACACATTCTACTTTATGTCCCAGGAAAGTATCAGATCCCTCAGGAACTGCGATAAAGTATAGTTTTGCCACTCTTTGTTGAAGGCTGGAATGTACTCTCGTATGTATTTAAGCATGGAAAGCTTTTCTGAATATTCTATGTTTTCGCTTTAGCTATATCTAATCTTTACCGCGAAACAGATCCGTTACGAAGTGTATGTAAATTTTATGCGACAACATACATTAACATCTACAAAACAATTTTTTAAGTGACTTACCGGAGTGATCTAACATTAGCAGCCTATAGTTATAAGATTCTAACTATGCTGTTAATTTCCCAGGATTCCTGAATGCAAATCCAGCACCACATCTAAAGGCTCGTGTTGCAAACTATGGTCTCATGGACCAGATAGCTGCATTGCATTGGGTCCAACAGAACATCGCCTTATTTGGTGGGGACCCTACAAATATCACACTCATGGGTCATGGATCAGGGGCTGCCTGTATTAATTTTCTTATGATATCACCTACTGTTATGCCAGGTAATTTGATTCCTAAATTGAGCTATAGATAGACCCTTAAAAAAGTGAAATATATTATATCTTCTCACACCATTACAGTTCTAAATATTCACTAAATAATACCAAAACTCATTTAATTGTATGTCGCGCAATAGAGTCATTCATCCCACTTTATTATAAGTTTGAGAATTTAATGAAACGAGGAATTTAGATGAAACCTAAATTAATATTTGGTTTAGCTGGAATGAAGATATATGTTTCAAAATTATATTAAAAACATTTAATAAAGATATCTATAGTTTTATTAATAATACCAAGTTTAATGGTTTGACTTGAGGTATCCACTTAAAATCATATGGACCACCTGCTTGCTTGTTAACCTTCTGAAATAAAAAGAAAAAACGATTGAAGTAACACAAAAATAGACTGACAATGACCATGGATTGCAAATGTCTATAGACGATGGTGATATAACACTCAACATCAAGCAAACCTACTTTTTGACCTACTAACATACATAAAAATGGTCAGCAATAAATTCCATCCGGCTTTGGTAACACAAAAACCTAAAACCAGAAAAAAATATAAGAACAATATTTTCCACAGGTCTTTTCCACAGAGCAATACTATTATCCGGCTCAGCATTAAGCTCGTGGGCCATAGTTGATGACCCTGTTTACTACTCCCTAAAATTAGCAAAACATATGAACTGCACCATACCAGAAGATCTATCAAAAGACCACGAAGCCATAGTAGACTGCCTGAGAGAAGCATCTATAGAAGAACTACTATCAATCGACATATCGCCCCCAAACTTTTTAACAGCATTTGGACCCTCCGTAGACGGTGTAGTGATAAAAACAGATTTTGCAAAGGATTTTTTAACGATGTATGCTACAGGAGATTTCCCAAGCTTTGGTCCATTGAATAATATGATACAAAATATAAATGTTCATAAAAAGAGAAGTGATAGTGGCCGAAGATTGTTTCAAAATAAATACGATTTGTTGTTCGGTGTTGTCACTAGTGAAGCTCTATGGAAATTTTCTGCTCATGATGTACAAAATGGCATCGAGCCTGATAAACGAGACCGGATGATCAGGTAATATTCATATTTCCTCATTTTAACTGGAAATAAACTCTGCTTTAATTTTAACGAAACAAACGTATTGCACCAAGGTTAGCTTTTACATTAATTCTTCTGACAATATCCTTAATCAAGACCAATCAAATCTTATTCAGTTTATTTTTTAATCGAACCATCGAAATGATATTCCAATTGATTGACTTTATTTTGAGCAAATACGACTTCTATACATCCTCCTCATTCTGAATATGTTGGATCAAAAATATTTTATAATTAAGCTAATATGAGCTCCCGTTTTCAGAACCTACGTCAGGAACTCATATACTTATCACCTCAGTGAAATATTTTACACAATCGTCAACGAGTACACCGATTGGGAAAGAACGGTAGAGGTTTGTTTGTTTGTAAATTAGGATAAGCGATGAGGTATAAAGAGGGGTTTATTAAATAAACAGACAACAGAAACACCCGAAAAAACTTTATGGTGAATTTTGTAGCAAATATTATGTTTTAATTTAGTTAAGCTTACATAGTGACATGTTTAAACAGGTATAAGCTCTGCTCAAATCAAGAAGTATGTACGTGTGATTCCATTAATTTGGAAACGCTTGTATTGCAAGCAGTACAAGTTTTACACGGAATCATGTTCTTTATTTAATCTGAAATGGTGAAGCATTTCCATTGATTAAAATATACTTTATTTTCATTGAAAACCTCGCAATTAATTCATTATAGGAGTAACATTTCTGGTTTAATAAAACCTCCAAAAATGTTACCCCTACTCTGTTATACAAATAACATTAAATACGATTTCATTTCCTCGAAATGAAGTAAAAGCGGCATCCACGTCGAATCACTTCCCAATCTCCCTTAGATTTGATTTCGGATTACTCCTTCAAATATTATTCAAGCAAGCTCGCGAAATTAAATGAGGTAACAATTTTTTGGGATCACAGTGCTACTTTAGCACTTAAGCATAGTCAGTTAGGGTTGATAATAGCGTGTGCAAATCTGAACAAGGTCGTGTTCTCATTAGCATAGATTATCATAATCCCTCTGTTGCAGAATCCGATAAATACAAGAGATGCTACAGTAGCGGCATTGTCTGACGCACAATACGTCGCGCCATTGGTACAAAGCGGTGATTTACTGAGCGGAGGACCAAAGCCCGCTCTGAATGATGAGGATGGGCCCCGAAGACCAACTAAAACTTTTTTTTATGTATTTGATTATCAGACAAAGGATGGATTTTATCCTCAGGTGAGTTTTTGGCCATAATCACAGGAATAATAAATATTTGAACGAACATTTCAATATTCAAATTTTGGACCACTTGAGTCTCATAATAGGTCAGTAACAAAACAAGGCAGATGAAGTGTAGAAGCTGCATGGTATGGTAAGAAATAGATTTCTGCTAATGATGACCTATCACGACTATCCAGAATGACAACACTACCTACTATAATAGAGGATAAAACTATAGAAAAAAATATGAACAGGTCATATAAGTTATGCATACATGTCCACAAACTTAAAAAAATACCATGAAAACATAATAGAATAAAATTAGTTATTGAATATACAATCTAAGTAATAATGATAAACAATCATAAGTGTTTACTTAATGACAAAACTTTTAGATGCTTAAAAATAGTTACCTAAAGTAATAGTCCCTCTTAAGTCGCTAATGGCAACATTATGAGATAACTAAGTACATAGCTTAGCCACATAATATTACGTAACTACACCATTAAGAATTTATTTACTTTACCAATGGTAGTAGCCTAATGCGCAAAAGTTTGTATCTTCCTTCTTATCTAAACTAGAAAAGTAATCCTTAAAGTGTAAATGAAGCCGTAAGAATTTCTTATAAAGCTACTCTCTATAAAACGATCAAAGCAGCCGGCAAAAGCCTTTATCAGATCCAAAATGATATCTTTGCCAGCAAAACCGTTGTGATCCAAGCATTATAATAAGCCACTGCAAATATTAAGATCTTCATCAAACCTAGTACCTTTACCGTGTAAATATTTTATGAACGTAATATTGGATACATTTACCTTCCGAATATGAAGGTGCTGAGTGACTATGGGCTTTATTATGTTTTGATAGATATCATAATCCTCTTAAGTACGACATTAGCTACAGTAACGAATTTTGTCGTGGAATTACCTAACCTCCCTAAAGGGGAGAAACATCTTGATGCTTCCAAATGTTCACCTCCCCTACAATTTGTTGAAGAGGAGTTATATTGTAAATTCAGTCCTTCAAATATGTATGTACAATATTAGAATCTATTTATGTCTAGATGTGTAAATTGCCCATATTTCTAAATGAAATTTAGGTAAAATATCATCCCAGATTTGATACGCTCGAATTTGTGTTTTCTTTGCAGTATTTTCAAGATTTTTTGCAAAGATAAACTTAATCTTTCAGAATTGTAATTATGGCCACTATATTCTATTTACATTGAAATAGATATTCTACCTAGTTATATTATAAATTTATTTTAATGTGAACATTGTGCGAATGATTGTTGCTCAATCAAACCGTTACGGCTTTGAATTGAACGGAACTTCGCATTTAGATATGTCCCGTGAGTATTTGAAATAATGGGGCGAAAACCAGTTTTCAATATGTATTTTTTATTCTTAGAGAATGGGTGCAGTCCACGGTGAAGAGTTACCATATGTGTTTGGAGCACCACTGGTGGAAGGTTTTGGTCACTTTCCTCAGAACTATACCAAATCTGAGGTGGCACTGTCAGAATCTATGATGATATTCGTGGCAAACTTTGTGAGAACTGGGTAAGTATTGAGTGCCCTGTAGTATTTTAAGGCTAAACAAAGATTCGTAACCTATTTTATAGTGTCTTTTGTAATATAGTCAATTTCCTTCCATCGTGCCATCTAAGTTAGGCCAGCTTGATTTAGAGAGATCCCCTTTTTAACTAACTAGAACAATGTTTAATGCTCTGGTTATATTAATGGAGTTTACTAACCATATATTTTCCTTGCAATTTGTTTCGTTGTCTGTAATCGTTCCACCATCTTTTGGTCTGTCCTATACCTTAATTTATTACTTTAATTATATCAAACTCACTGTTACAAAGCATAAGTTTCATGTTAAATATCCTTAACTGCTTAAGTAACATGAGCTTTATTAATAACAGAATAAGGGCCACTTGATGCTGAGAACGACTTGTTTTGAAACTGTAATGACTCTTGAAAAGTTTTCAAGCAGTCTGATATCGTCAAAGGATAAGTAACGCTGTGCTAAAGCCGTTAGAGTCCATTTTGCTTTCTTATATCAGCATTAGGATATCGTTTGACGTTCTCCTTATTATTTCGAATTATAAAGTAATTTTTGGGTTGTTGAAGTTGTGGATTAATTAAAATTTTCATGTCATTAAATTCAATTGTTAGTTAATAAAACTGAACAAGTCAAAAGTATAACGGGTAACAAAATATGATCAGGACTTTTCTAATTAATATTTCCTATCGATTTTACCCCCTTAAATGCTAGCCACCTTCAAGCTGCAAATTCATCGCCAAGCACTTAGATGTATGTTTCTTCAGTTGCACTTGAGAGCCAATTTTATCTTCTAAGTGTTGAAAAGACAACACTTCTGTGTATTGCTAATGTCCATAGACAACCTAGTGGTATTTCAAATTGAGCGTTTTCCGTGCTTCGGAAGACACGTAAAACCGTTGGACCCAAATATCACTTAATTGTGATAGTCATTAAGCTAGATTGGCCACAAGCTTACCTACACCAATCAGCAGTGGGCATACATGGTGGAGTATCTGCCCATTCCCGTTTACCCTCATTTTTGAAAAGAGGCCCGTTTTGCAATTGGACATTATGGGCTGATGATGATGATGATAGGTAACGATAGCCACATAAATACTATCAAGTTGACCACCTGCCTGCTTAAATCAAAATCAAAATCAAAATCGAAATCAAAAAGTCATTTATTCAGTTTAGGCCCTAGTAAGGCACTTATGAACGTCACATTGGTACATACAGTTGAATTTACCACCGGTTCGGAATACACTTAAACTGAGACTCCGGCAAGAAACTCTCTCTCGCTTATCTCAGCTTGATATGAAGCAATCCAAGCACGAGAACATTTATGTAGAGTACTTTGAAATTACCAAAGAATACCAAGCAAGAAATACCAGCGTACATTTTTGAATAAAAATACTCATTAAAGTTTTTGCTCCAGGAATCCAAATGACAACATTCGTCAGGACGTCCTGCTGCCAGCTTCGAGGGAACGGAATAAATTCAGAGGAACAAACTGGGAAGAGTATGACTCGACGCATCAGAAGTACTTGGAAATAGGTCAGTTGGTGTGTGGATTACGTAACTATATTGCAATCTATTTCTATCTGCAACAACCTTTTGATGATTTTAGTGGTTTTCTCAAGCGAGTACAGGATGGAGTTCAAAAGAGTGTGAAGAGATTTTTGCATAGTCGGCAGCCCACAAATAATACTTTGGCTTAGGTTTCTCGCTTACCACCAGGGGCCGTATGCTTGTTTGGTACCATAGTAGTATAGAAAAAAAAAACAAATTACGCTCTACTTACAACTTCAGTTGAATGAAAGTAAATAAGTAAAAAAACTAGCATATTCAACCGGTTTCAAATAGAAACAGATTGCAACAAAGTTACGTGATATACCTACAGTATTGCAAGTATGCTTCTATGATTTATGATCTGTGATAGTGGACTAGACTTGATAAATGATTACTGTCCTCTTACGGCCAGTTCTGTTTTAATTGTTTATTATATGGGTTTAGGTTTATTTATAATAGCATATACACAATGTTAGTACGTTTGTTAGTTTGCTATTAGAGACGCACGTAAAATGCAAACACCCTGTCTCTTTCAAAATTTGTTTAAAAAACAAAGATAGAGATAATGTTAAAAGTTATTTAGTTCTAATTCTTATGTTTAATTGTAATAGTCTTTATATTCTCTAGTGATTTAGAACATATTCATAAGCAAAATGAATTCGCAAAGCAACTAATGCAGGAGTATAATTTTACTGGAGATATTTGTATTCTTGAATACATTTTAATTTTTTTTTGAGCTATTATGCTGTTAGTCCGATTTATGACGGTTTAAACTATAACCATTTGTGGCTATTACCAAATCCATAAAAACTGAAAGATCTAAATGTAGTCCACAAACAAGTGCGCTACATTACATGATACAATCACTATCATAATTTCATGTACGGCAACATATTGGCAATTCCTGGAATAGCTCATTTCCATAGACGACAGTGGCCCCTCACTTTCACGTAAACCACCTGCCAGTTTTCGAGTATATTTTTTATTTTATATTTCGAATTACATTGCCTGTGCTGATTTCTTATCTATAAAATGACATCTTTGTGTCATCCGCTACCAACCTACAGAATAAAAAATCAGCCTATGAGGTGCTAAGTGCTGCATCGCTGCATTTGTTTTTACATTAAGGTCCTCATCTCGAACGTCATCATCATCATTTTAATAGCCTATGGATGTCCACTGCTGAACATAGGCCTCTCCCATTGTGTTCCACTTCAAACGGTTTTGGGCCGCTTGCATCCAGCAGTTCCCAACGACTTTTACCAGATCATCGGTCCACCTGGTGGAAGGTAGTCCCGCTCGGTGCTCTCCAGTACGTAGTCGCCACTCGAGAACCTTTCTTCCCCAGTGGTTCGAGCGATGTGGCCCGCCCATTGCCACTTCAGCTTACTAACTGTACGAGCTATGTCCGTCGTTTTCGTTCTCCTACGAATGTCCTAATTTCGGACCCTGTAACGTAGAGAAATTCAGAGTATAGTTCGTTTCATAGCTCGCTGAGTGACTTTGAGCTTATTTACACAGCCAGTAGTAAAATACTACGTCTCTATCCCGTACCTGTACCTTTGTCATCAGATCTTGAACGTGTTTCTTTATTGATCAAAGCCAAGTCAAGTTTTGAGTCGAAATTGAAACAATTGAATTTGAAACCTGGACCTATGGCTTAAAAGTTCAACAATAACACTTTTCATAATCCTTACGTTTTGATTCTTTGGACCAGATATTTATTTATCTTTGTTTCGTGCAACTTACTTATATTGAATACTTTTATAAATCAGAAGAGTGTTGCAAAGAGACTTTTAGAGTTTCATTGTTTTACTTTAAGACTTCTTCAACGATCCTCGAGAAAAGGTCTCAAGAGGTTCTTACGATCGAAATACTCGATTTAATCTCACAAATATTATATATTAAAGATTGGATGTTTACGAATATAAGAATGTTTGAGACTTGATCACGCATACACGGCTCAAATGATTTTGTTGTTAGATATTATAAATTAGTCACTTTTATAATTAAATGTTTTATCCGGGACAAATATTAAAATCACTCCGGAATGTCGGTATAATATAAATAAAATAAATATTGTAGTTTCTTACAATAAAAGATTTTTATTTGTGCTAACGCTTTCCAATCTTTATCATATTTCCTCAAATAAGGAAAGTAATTTCAAATAACAATGTCTTAAATATTTGTTAAAACGAAAATGTTCATTATATTTAATCAAATTTGTTTCATAAAATAACTAGCCTGTGTTCACTAAAATGATTCTGTTTATTTTATATTAGAAGCCAAATTAAATTAAATCGTAGGCCCATTTATATTGTGATTTAAATTATATTAGCATGTTTTCTTTTTCAACCAGCATCAGAACTCTAACAGAAGAATTCTATTGGTAATTTAATGAAATAACAATATAAAAAAGTAGAACATGCTTTACAATAAAATGTTTTTTATACATAAAACTATATAAACCTTTATATCGGTTTAGAAACATACATACATCATGTAGGCTTTCGTCACGCTCTCTGTAGGGGTTTTAAAATAAGCTTAGCTTTAATTATAATGGAGTTTCGTTATGATGTCAATCAAACTTTAATGTTATCACCAAAGTAATTTCATCTTTCTTTGTTTTAATTACTATACAATAAAAAAAATCCTTGATTACTTACTTTTATACAACGGTGAAATTGAAAATTCTCAAAGAGTATGAATACGAAATATCTATCACTGGAAGCTGCATCCCTTTGCCATACGAGATTAATTTATTATTATGTGAAACTTGACTTCAGGGCAAAATTTCGAGTGAGTCGTAGGAATCGCAAAATTAGCTATTTCGAACGTTGATATCTGTTCTTAAATAATTGACGATATTTATTTAGAGCTGGGATACAATAATGTATTATCTTTTGGCAAACTAATGAAGATTTTAATTTACTAAATCCTACAAAAAAATACCGTGTTGGTAATATAAGAATCTCTTTTTTACATACATAACGGGCAGTATGTGTTTTATGTACATAACGGCTACAAGATCGTGTACAGCTAAACGAAAAGGCGATTCTAACAATAAACATTTTAATATTATATCGTGATTCATAATTACTAAAAGCAACAATGATACTCGTGGTTTAAAAAAAACTTGTAATAAGTTCATATAAAAAAGGTAGTTTGAGTTGAAACTAAAAGACTTTTTTTGTCCTACAGGTATGAAACCGCGGCTGAAAAACCATTACAGAGCACATCAATTATCCGTCTGGTTACGTCTCGTCCCAGAACTACACAGAGCCGGAATGGAAGACGTGGCAGCCCGCCACAACCTGTTTCGAAACCACAACGAACAGGATTTGTACGAAGGAATCGTCCGACCCGATCCACTGGCGCGAAACATCAACGACAACGAGCAAATGAGGCGTGGAAACGGTTCAGTGTACTCTGAAACAGCCGTAACCACCGTAGATACTATATTAGCTACGTGTGCCACCATTCTCCCCGGGAGAGACCTGCAAACATTGAACGCAACGGATAACACTTTAGCTAATTTAGAGGCAGCGGGATATGCTGCTTATTCGACCGCATTGAGCGTCACTATCGCAATAGGCTGTTCCCTATTAATTCTCAATGTGCTGATATTTGCTGGAGTATACTACCAAAGAGACAAATCTAGGTCACGTGGTAAACAGCAGCGCTTCAACGAGAAGCATTTCGAAACGATTTCAGGAAAACATTCGCACTATCACATGGATCCGACTCATGCACCAAGCTTAGTAGTAGATGTTGAAAGGCAAAATAGAAAAAAGCACATGATGGGAACTGATCAGCATTTAGCGACCCTAAATTTCAAGGGGCCGTTAGACGTTCCAAAGTCACCGCCCAGTCCGGCACTCAGTATTGACAATATGATGCTTCCAAGTAAGCTCGGTAGTAGAAACAGCAGTTTTCGAATACCAAACGTAAGTTACCCACAAGTAGGGGGATATGCGACTATGCCAAAGAATTTGAGCCAGTTTAATAACTCGCCACCCCTACAAGAGTTAAGGCAACAGAAATTCCAACCGCCGAACGGTTTGGCGGCACAAGGCTCCCCCGGAGGGAGGGAGGACGTAAGAGGGGCCCCTCATGCCACCCTCCGGAGAGGGAAAGGCTCTCTACACACTAACCTCCCGCAAGCAGCCATCGACGAAATGAGAGTGTGACAGTTAATTCCATTTGACTTTACATTACAGAATTAAAAACTGTTTCTTGATCTCTTGAAAGTGTATGTATGTATGAGTGTAAATAAATCGTATGAAGGTTTTTTTAGGGAAATGGAAATGTTATCGATTCTCGAATTTGGAATAATGATTATCGAATAAAACAATCAATTGTATCGTTTTGTTTGTTTCATTTTAATTTACTAAACACTAAAAAGGTCAAATAGTTAAGACATTCTGAAAATATTAGAATGGGGTTCTTCAAAAAGGTTGCGAAGAGATTTTTGTATCGCATCGCAAGATAAATATTCCTGGTATTGCAAGCGTCCATAGGCTACGGTGACTGCTTACCATCAGGTGCGCCGTATGCTAGTTTGCTACCTTCGTATTATATAAAAATATATATTATTAGAGTAGCTTATAACTCCTAAACTTTCATGACTAAGATCGTAATAAAAATAAATAAACTATACGTTGAAGTGAGCTCTTCAAGGTCAACACATTGGAAATCCCTGTAGTATTACAACATTTTCATAGGCGGTAGTAAATAAGGCAACCACACAGTCTCACTTCTACTGTGCTATCCACCTACTTGTCAACCACTTGATAGAAAAATACCAGTAGCATAAAATAGTTATAGAATACTAACTAATATTATAAATGTAAATGTAATAAATAGCACATAAAACGATAATACAGTCGCGATGTTTTTTTTTTTATTTGGCATGCAGATAGCCTATGGAATGGAGAAGGACATAAGGTTTATTTTTTATCCCGGGAAGCGAGTGAAACCGTGGAGGACAGCTAGTCTTAATTATATATAAAAATCTCATGTCACGATGTATGTTCAGGATAAACTCCAAAACAACTGAACCGATTTTGATCTAATTTCTTAACTATCTGTAATTTGGTTCAACTTAAACTATAGGATGGTTTATATCTCGATTATGGCGTCGATATTTTTGATTGCAAATTAAATCTTTAAAAAAACCAAACTGCCTTAAAGTAGGTAAGTATAAAATAATTAAAATCTGACAAAATCTGATAGTAACAACCACAATATCTATTACAAATAATCGATATAAAGTTTCCTTTTCATCGTTACACGATATTTATTTGTAACAATTTCCGAAGCTCGTAGGAACTCTTTGATAGTGGCGGTTTGGAACATTTCGCAGGGAATGCCTTGCGGTCACCGATAAACAACGTCATAAAGGCCCTTTGTTCGCCCTCCGGTTGGGATATGTAATATGAGGACAACTACTGAAACTAGTATAAAGTTTTGATTTATATCGATGTTTGGTGGATTGAATGTAGGAGGTCTGGAAAAGTTGGAATATTTTATTTACTTCTTACAATACGTCTGTTAACGTCTGAATGACCGCATAATAATTTATATATTTTGATATTAATCTCACTATCAAAATCAAAGCCATTTATTCAATTTAGGCCCCAGAAAGGCACCTATGAAGGAACCGATTCGAAACTTGGCCTTCAACTGAGAAGAATCCGGCAAGAAACTTAGCAAGTTACATTTTTTTAATATTCTTTGGACAATCTGACTATGTTTGGCTTTTTTTCCAAATAATTAACAATAAATAAGAAAACATATACCTAAGCATAGATACAGACGAAAAAAGATCTCCAACTCGATTTCGATTCCCAACCAGGATAAAAATTTGTGTGCATGAACTATCTGCATGTTCTGAGTCTGGACTGGTGGAAACATCAGTTTGGCTTTGTATAATATTATGTACTATTATATTAACAAACAAAAAAGTTGATAAATTATCTGGTTACCATAGCACAAGCTCTGCTTAGTTTGGGAACAGATAGCCGTGTGTGAAAAAGTACCGAAATATTTATTTAGTTTATTATTTTATGGTACCATGTAAATGTTTGTTCATTAGCATGATTTGTTGCTCCTTCGATAGATAAGTTCGAGCCGCCGCTTGAGGCTTGAGAAACAGTTGAACGTCCAAAGATAGAGGTCAACATTTTATCACTATTATTTTACTACTAAAAGACTATAAACCCTACGAAATGGCTTCTAAGATTATAGCTGCTAGTGTTATTAGTGATGTAAAACCTATAAAAGCCATGACTAGTAATTTTATTTATGAATATAATACGAGGTTATTTATGACACATAAACTGGATGATCATAAAGTTATTATGACGGTGTATTGTAATGTGTAACTATTGTCATGAATTTATAAAGTAAATGCAGTAGGTATGATACTAAAATGACGTTGGACACTATAGTAATAGACTGTGTGAAGGTTTTGAATACAGAGATAGAGAAGGTACATAAAATGAAGTCAAAACTTTGTTCAGTTTAATAACAGTGGCCAGACTCACGTACAAAACACAACGGTGCCGTGCGACATCAACTATTAAAAAGTGTTTTGTATTCACGTAATATCAAATGAACGATTGATAAACGATACATATAGACAAATCGTTGAGGCATATTATATAAGTTTTTCATACTTAATATTTCACAAACCACAATTTAAATACAGTAGTACCCAATTAATATGGCTTACCGATGTACCTGCGCAGAAGCTACATTTTCAAAGCGCGGGAAACGCTATTGGTCGGCAGCTGCCGCCATGTTAGCGCGCGCCGTGCGGAGGGGCGTGACTTGCGAGTGAGACGGAACTAACAGCTGCAGTGTATTATGAACCTTATAGTAGTGAACTAAGGTTGATTGTAAGTTTTAAGGATTCTTTCGTTAATCTTCGGGGCCATAATTTATTTTTTGTGCGAACGAAGATTCACGACGCGACATATAAGTTGGGTAATACCAAGGTAATAACTGTACCTAGTTAATGTCGCTACGACAGGTACAATAAAAGTGTTTTGTATTCACGTAATGTCAATACCGTTGATGAATCGGGCCAATATGCTGCCTGTGTAAAGAATTCCATATCCACTGTGAAGGTAAGATACTTTCGAGCCTAAAATACTTAAGTATTCTTCTATTGTAAGTATAAATACTGTTTGCAACGAAAGGCGCGCAAAAATAAAATGTTTTTCTTTCTTTCTTCTTCTTCATTCTATTATTTGGAATTATAAATAGAAATAGATGATAAACGTAGAAAATTATATGGTACATGGATTTTTAAAATCAATTTGGCTTACTTCAGAAAATACAGCTCCTTGTTTACTGATTTCAAAGATTCCTCAAAACAACATAGTAAAACCTCAAACTGTCAAAAACACTGTCTGCATTTCTGAACTCCTTCGGACTTTCAAAGCCAGATTAAATAATGTTCTTTTGAACAGAGGGCCGCCACAAGCTCTTAAAACAATATTATTATAACCTTACTTGTATTTGTCCTCCTTTGACATCCAACGTCAAAACAGGACAAAAGACAAATAAGGTTATAATCATATTTTTTCAAAAGCTTGTGGTTGTCCCCTAGGTTTGCTCCATTGTTGTCTTTAATACCTTATTCTTTTATGGGCAAGTCTGTCGAGTTAAAAGCAAGCCAATTTACATTAAAAAAAATGACAGATGTTAATATTAGCAAAAGTATTTTGGTATACAATTTTATTGGATTCGTCTTCTTCTTCTTCTCAGTCGTACACTCCTGGCGGAGTGGTCGTGGTTATGGATCGTCTGATGAGTTTGTTGCGGCTTTTGCGAGGCTTCTCCATCTTTCTCTATTCGTGGCACTGCGTGTACATTCACTGAGGGAACAACTTGTTGATGTTTTTATGAGGTCTGTCCATCTTGTGGGTGATCGGCCGCGGGAACGTTGACCTTCTACTCTTCCTTGTATCACTAATCGTTCCAATGAGCTTTCGTTGCGGATGATATGTCCAAACATCTTAAGAATTCGCACTTGCACAATCGACGAAAGTCTTTGTTTGATGCGAAGCTCTTTCAGGATGGAAACGTTAGTGCGGTGAGCAGTCCATTTTATCCTCAGCAAGCGCCTCCAGCACCACATTTCAAGGGCGTCAATCTTTTTCCGACATTTTTCATGGATCGTCCATGTCTCAGCTCCATACAGGAAAATAGGAAATATTAAGCATCTCATTAGGCGAACCTTGGTGTTTTTAGTTATGCGGCGATCTTTCCATATCTTCGCGAGCTTTTCCACGGCAGATCGTGTCACAGCACACCGTCTTCTAATTTCTTCTTCGCAACTTCCAGTATTTGTGATTGTGGATCCCAAGTAGATGTAACTCTGGACAACTTCGCAATTAGCTATTTCACGTAGGTCAGGGCGATTGTTAGTTTTACGATCCACCACCATCATTTTGGTTTTATCGCGGTTTATAGTGAGGCCAAAGTCGGAACTGGTTGTTTCTAGAAGCGAAAGAAACCCTTCTATGTCTGTTTGTGACGTCGTAAGGAGAGTAGTATCGTCCGCATATCTCAGGTTTGATATTAACCGTCCTCCAATTGATACACCTTTGTCCCAGTTTTCCAAAACTATCCGCATTATGTATTCGGTATAAATATTAAACAATAGAGGGGAGAGAATACATCCCTGACGAACACCAGCCTGAGTTTTGAAATTCCCGGAATCGATTCCGTCCACGCGAACAGCAGCTGTACCGTCTTCGTATAGTCTATAAATGAGATGAACTAGATGTCGTGGTACACCCATAGTCAATAGTACATCCCACAGCTTCCACCACTTAACGGTGTCAAAAGCTTTACGAAAATCCACAAAGCAAATAAACAGCGGGTTATTGAACTCCCGCGCTTTTTCTATGATTTGCCTTAGATTGAGAATTTGTTCGCGTGTTCCCTTTCCCTTAACAAAACCGGCTTGTTCTTGAGCAATCTCCCGGCCCATATATGCCTGTAGCCTCGTATTCAATATATGAAGAAGGACCTTGCTAGCGTGAGATATCAGAGATATTAGACGGAAATTGTTACACTTTTTAGTTGAGCCTTTTTTGTGGAGCGGGATGAACAAAGAATGTGACCAATCCTTAGGCCACTCTCCTGTTTTCCATATTTGCAGACAAATGAAGTGCAACATATCCACGCCAACATCCCCCATAAACTTAAAAATTTCTATGGGAATTTCGTCAGCACCTGTAGCCTTGCCACACTTTAGGTGTTTTATAGCGGCCTCTACTTCCGATCTCAATATTGAAGGTTCTTGTTCCGTGGGCATTGCGTATTCAGGTTCAGGGGCCAGTAATCTTTGGTTATCGAGAAACAAGGACTTGTAGTAATCCTCCCACACTCTGACAATCAGTTTAATTTCTGTAACAGTATTACCAGCAGAGTTCTCTCTTGCCCAGGTCTTTGGTTTGAATTGTCTCGTAATAGTTCTTATTTTCATATGAAGATCCCTAGTCTCGAATTTTTGAGCGTGCTGTTCTAGTTCTTTGCACATAATTTTGAGCTCCATATTGCGATCCCTCCGACAAGCGGTTTGTATTTCAGAACTAAGCAGATTTAGTCTCTTCATGTTGGCTCCAGATGCTTTCTCTTTGCGCCGCTTTTCTACGAGATTCCACGTATTACTTGACATCCAATGCTGACGTTTTGCAACTTTCAACTTGGGCTGGGAGATCTCGACTGATGCCTTAATAGCAGTTTTGGTTGACTGCCAAAGTAGCTCCGGTCTACCATCGCAATTGGCAGATTCATTTGCCCACATACGTTTTACATCTTGCAGGGTCTTACAGAAGGCATCTTTGTCTACAATTTTCAAACGTCTTGATATCTTCTTGGCAGTGCAGTTTTGCAATTTAAGTTTCAGGCCGCATATTAACAATTCATGATCAGAAAGACAATCTGCTCCGGGCAAAGTGTGCGCGTTAAATATCGAGCTCCTCCATCTAGTTCTGATCATAACGTAATCGATCTGGTTACGATGATTGCCGTCAGGGCTGGTCCACGTGTAGAGTCTCCTTGGGTGGTGTTTAAAAACGGTGTTCATTATGGTGAGATCGTTATCGGCGGCAAATTGAATAAGCCGTTCACCTCTGTTATTGCGTCTACCCAGACCATATAGCCCAACTATGTGCCTCAGGCCGGATTCATTTTTAGTACTGCCCACCTTCGCGTTGAAATCTCCTAAAATAATTAGAGGTTCTCTCTTTGGGATTTGACTCATGCAGGTTTCTAGTTCATTATAGAAGGTTTCCACAACATCATCATCAGCTGCCGATGTGGGTGCATAAACTTGAATTATATTTATTGGAACTGGTGAGGCATTCATTTTTATAGATATAATTCTATCGTTGATAGGATTGTAACCCAGGACAGAGCCGTTCCATAGTTTTGGTATAGCAATAGCCACTCCAGCAAAGCTGTTGTTTTCATTTCCGGAGAAATATATGGTATGTTTCCCTGTGTCAATGTGGCCGCTATCTCTCCAGTGAGTTTCACTTATGCCAGTGATAGTGGAGTTACATCTCTCTAGCTCGCTTTCCAAGATCTTCAATTTGCCGTCTTTGAGGAGTCCACGAACATTCCATGTACTGATGCGGATCTTATTGCGTAGTTGTATGGTTCTCCTTCCAGTAGCATAGTTTCCAGGAGGTGCCTGGTTGCCTACATCATCCTGGCCGGTAGCACATTTCACACCTTGACCCCCGGAAAGATCATGGCGCCGGATGCTACGCGGATTGCTCGGCTTCTTCCAATTGTTTTTAGACCTTTCCATAACTCTCATGGGAAAATAGCAGCAGTGGTTTCCCGTTGCCTTCTGCTCCAGGAGTTTTAGAGGTTATTTGGACCCCAAGGTTGCTGTAGCCTCATCTACTCTAGGTAGGTGAGTGGTTATACCGCCACTTACTCGGTCGCCAGAGCCTCGTTGGTTATCCAGCAGGGAGTGCCACGGGAGCCGATTGACTTCCGCCGCCATCCGGCGCGTGCAGGTGAGGTTGACATTTGGGTTGGTAGAGATATTAATTACCTTCTCCCCATACTCCCCATTTTATTGGATACGTGACTTTTATTGGCCAATCACTAAGCTAACTTATCTTATCTCCTATCTAATCTTGTTCTTCCTCAAGTTCAAGATTTGCGACAGTTTATCCATATAATAAATTAGGTCTTAACGTAAGTACCATTTTGATGTTCATTTTAAGTTGATTACGCCATTTATTTATAGGGTTTACGTAGGGTTTACTGTGAGATAGATGTTTTTATGTTTTTTTTTTCATTACGCTAATGTATTCGATGAAAATATAAACTCACATTTGGATTGATAAGGTCTAGTATGGCATGGTAGGGTCGTGGGTTCGATTCCCTTCAGGATATGCATTTGTATGCATGAATTATGTCTGCATGTTTGAGTGTAATTATAATAAATTTTGTATTTACATCAAAAAGTAGTATATGTAGTTCATCAGTTATCTGGTTTACAGAGTACAAGCTCTGCTTAGTTTGGTATCAGATAGCCGTGTGAAGAATGTCCCAGGATTTGCGTGGGTATGCGCTCAATTGATCACAAGACACGGAGACGTACGGATGGGCTGAATATAGTCGTATTACTACTTCTTTTGGTACAGTATTTATGTGTTGTATTCATAACATTCAGTTAACAAAAGATGTACAACAGTACAGTGATGATGGGGCTGAAAGTGGTAAGCATACAAAGAAGTAACCAGTCGGTGCTTGAAATCGAGGAGAAATCCCTTTAGAACTACTCTAAAGGGGTTTGTCCTACTAGTATTAGTACTAACTAATACTAATAGTAGTAATACTGAATTCAAGCAATATAATTCCGCAACTCGTCAGTGATTTTGCACTGATTTTTAACAGTAAGGACCAATCACTGTATCGTGTGTTAGACTTGGCCAATCAGAACGCATGTATGTTTGGCTAAACCAATCAGAGCACATTGTCGGTGGTTGGAAATTGGCGGAATATAATTTCAACGAAAATGAACGCCATTGCGCTTCTTTGGGTTAGGATTTGTATGGTGCTTGACGATGGATTTTCCTCAATAGAGTGGACTTGGTGTTCCGACACGATGTTTTTCTGAACCTCAAAAACTCAAACTCATAAAGAATTCGAAACCAAGACCTTTGTATTTACGATACCGCGACTGAGCTATTATAGCAAACGATAAAAATAGCCAGACGGTCCCTAGTTAATTTCGCTCAAACAAACAAACACGCGACGTCTGCGCTACGTTCATATCACGAATAATATCATAAGAGCAGAAAGTAAACAGTTCCAGTTATTTCATAATGTCAAAACGTGGCTGGCAACTTACACAAATATTATTGGTCTGAAGATGAGTGTAATGATTTCGTAGTCTCTGAATATTATTTGATTATGAAAACAATTCTTGACTGAATGAATCTATGATGCTTAAACTTAGACACTCATAATAAGAATTGTCCACATTGAGTCATGGTAGGAAATAAAATACTTCTGGCGCTTACGGTCGGTTCTATAGAATACTACCGCCAGGGTTTAAATAAGGTTTGATTTGTTTCTTTTTTTGTTGTTTTATACTTACCACTAAGGTGGAAAACAAGCATACGGCCCGCCTGTTGGTAAGTAGTTACCGTAGCCTATGGACGCTTGCAACACCAGGGGTATCACTAGCACGTTGCCGACCCTGAAGAAAAATCTTCACACCCTTTTTGAAGAACCCCATGCTGTATTCCATTAGGAAAATCAGGGCGGGATTCTCCATTTGCGAAACCTAGTGCCTAGGGCGTCGGTGGCGGATTTGAGACGATTAGAAATGGACTTTTGACAGCTTCCTGAAGTGAACACGGCGGTGTAATCTGCAAAGACGACTAGCTGGGCTTTTCCATTCCTAGAGATGTCACTCGTGTACAGAGAGAAGAGCAAAGGGGACAGTACTGAGCCTTGAGGGAATCCAGCACCGATAAGGAGGACAATGCGCCTGGAATTAGAGGTTACAAATTCGTACTAAGTATCTATACATGATTTTCTTTACATTAATTTGAACTACATGTATATTCATTATGTACTCTCAAATCTTGAAAATAATTAGCAATGCAAATTTGTATAGATTTTGTGTAGATATTTGTATATGCTAATCTTCAGTAAATACTCTTGTATTTAATTAGCAACAAGATTTAGGTTTCTAACGGTGTTTGTCTTCAGTTAGCTTCAATCTACAACGGTGTCTCAAGATAGTTGCTGAAATTAAGGAATATAATATTATGGAAGTGGATAATAACAAGGTACCTCATAATCCTAACGGTATTGGAAGTTAGTATAGGAGCTTTTAGTGCCTCAAGCAATTCACCCTAACTAGATATTACATTCGAGCTGATGTATTAGGTAGGTAAATATATGTTAATTATATGCTAACAACAATGATTGCTTGGTGGTTTTGGATCTATATAGAGTTAGTATAATCCGTTGCACCAAAACTGACGATACGTAGAACTGTGTTCGTGTCTGGAAAATTCCTATAATTAATTTTTGTACATGAGTTAATAAAAATACAGACATCAGAAATTGGTTATACTCGAATTCAATAAAGAACATTTTAGTTTAATTTAAAACTCACATGACAGATATTAAATCACGTTGTTGGACGATTTGCAGAAAGAGCTTGCCAAGGAACCTTGCCATAGATTGGCAATGGCATTGAACAAAGTTGCTGAGTAAGCCAAATGCCAGGCTAATCTGGCGATTTTGGCTCAAAACAGTCAACAACCATTTTTGTAGGAGATTTATTTTCATGTTGACAATTTATTGTAATAAAGGTATTTCTCTCAATTTGCCGTTTAATCATTATTCATTTTCTAACCGTTGGTTCCCAAAGTCCATGGGCGTTCTTTTATAGACCCACGTTCTGCTATTTGAATCTTTACGCGATAAGCAATATAGTTTAAATTCGTTTGAGAAGTGGTGAGTGTTTCCACGAAACTATGTTTGCATCGCGATATCGACAACTGGAATATACAAAAACATGATATATAGCTATGAAAATAAGATGTACTCAGACTGCAGAGCAAACGAGATTGAAAATGAGATTCAAGGACTCAGTTAATAGGGCGCACGCAGTAAATAATTCACATCATATCTTTTTCTAACAAGCATACGGTCCGCCTGATGGTAAGCGGTTATCGTAGGCATATGGACGCTTGCAATACATCGCTCATGTTACCGACCTTTCCCCTCTCCAATGAGCTCTGGCGATCTTACTCACGCGCAGGAATACAACATAAAGTTATTTGGCTGCGGTATTCTGTAAGGTACTTCCCCAGTCGAGCTGCTCTTTGAGCGAAATAACACTATGCTCTACCTCTTGTATGTACGTATTTGCTAACCTTATCCATCCAGACATATTTTTCCGTACCAAATAACCAGCAATCATTAATGCAATAAAAATCATTAACATAATCCCACTACCGTTCCATTAAACACTTCAATACAAAATTATCCATCGTAACTCCTCAAAAAATAGCATCTTGGAATCGAAATTTCCATCCGTAACGAATAAAAAACCTTCCCGGCCCGAGGGTAGTCCGCAGTTTTATGGTTTCATTCCGTTCCTAGTCCTTCATCAAAAAACTATTTGGTAAATGGAAACTGCCGTCCTAACACCGCGGGCGGGTCGCTTCAAAACGTAAAGTGATAAATAAGATCTTTATGCTTCAGGACTTTGAAAGTGGGGAAAAAAGTTAGTTTTAGTTGAGTATACTGTCCTTTATGGTGTATCGAGGATTGATGTTTTTGGGATGGCTGTAATAATGGAGTTAGATAAAGTGACAAAACTTATACAAACCATAAACTTCGTAATGTTATGGCTTCTGCAGTGGTGGTGCAAGATGATTATCTTTCCATAGAGTTTTACTTTATATGCGGGATGCCTTTCTTCTTTCATCGAGAGATATTTTTTAATTTCGGAGATTATACTGAAAGGATAAAAGAAGTTATTTAAATAAACAGCTAATATTTTAATCTAAAAACGAATTTTCTAAAGGCAAAAGAATACAAAAATTAAATCATCTACGACAATGCGTCCTCTAGATTGTATTATAAGGTCAAATTATCCGTGATAGATTGACATGAAAATGTGTGAAATGTGAGCAGAATTCACTAGACCCTAAAATATATCGTTTGTCAAAGGTCATAAGTTTTATATCATCATTTCATCGACGGAGACAAAAATGTCCGGTGTTGACCCGGTGACATTTTCTGAACGCTTCACATTATTATTCGTATCACACGAAAGACTTTTGACCTTAGATTAGAAGTAGCTGATTCTAATCATAAAAATTGCCAGATTGTAATTGTCAGGATGCAAAGTGCCAAAGTGGTGAACATTTTGGCTCTAGAAAGGTAACAGTAACAGATTGTCATTTTATTTCCAGACAGGCTCTTCAAAATTATCAACTTATGCTTCCAAATGTAAGGCATTATAATGTAATGTAATAGTTCAGTGGTAGTGAAAGCGGATACTGAAATGGAGGTCCCGGGTTCGAGTAATTATTTGGAAAAAAAAGCCGAACATAGTCAGTTTGTCCAAAAAATATTTAAAAAAATTTAACCATGCTGATTTTCTTGCCGGATTCTTCTCAGTTGTTCCCCTTCTGGGGCCTAAATTGAATTTGACTTTGACTTTGACTTTGAGAAATACAATAAAGCTTTCGTTGAAGGAAAACATCGTGAGGTGGCAGGTTACTTTGTAGTACACACCTGGCTGGCAACCACCCTCAAGTTGAAAATCTATCGCCAAGCACATATCGGTGTGTTCCAACAGCTGCACATGGGAGCCAGTTCCTACTAGGATTTGTTAGCTTACCACCTTTGGCCACATCATCACTTACCGTTCAGGCCTATACAGTATTACCCAACTGATATGGCGCGTCGTGAATCTTCGTTCGCACAGAAAGAAAGTATGGCCCCGAAGATTAACGAAAGAATGCTTAAAACTTACAATCAACCTTAGATCACTACTATAAGGTTCATAATACACTGCAGCCATTAGTTCCGTCTCACTCGCAAGTCAAGCCCCTCCGCACGGCGCGCGCTAACATCGCGGCAGCAGCCGACCAATAGCGTTCCCCGCTTACTTACATCGGTAAGCCATGTCAGTTGGGTACTACTACACAGTAATTTGCTATAGTAAAATCTAAAAATGTATATGTAAAAAAATAGTAAAATAGATTATCTTACCAAAATTCAGTTCTGGTATCGTTATGTCAGAATAAATTATTCCACAAACTTAATTCAAAGAAGCGATGGCTACTTATAATAACAAATATCCAACATCTACACAATAATTCTCATTCGCTCATTGTAATTAAATCTTGAGTCGTATGGTGAATACCTGTAATATTGCAAATAGACAATTTCTTAGCTTCTTTAAATAGCCCCATAGGCCAAACAACAAACATTAATAACCTTAAAACGGTCAGCGAGAGATTAATTTATTCAATACCAACCTTTGGAAGCGATAAGAGCGAAGAGTGTAACTAAACAACAATAGTTTCTCCGTCCCTTCAGGCAACATAAAATTAACTTTTTCCTTTTCAACGTAGATAACCATTACGCTTTGATACACTTAGGCAGTAGACCCTTTTTTACTAAATTCGTGTGCTTTATGGGCCCATTCAGGGGCAAGAAAAAAGAATAACTTGTAAAAAGTTCGGAGTAAAGAAAATTTGCGAGTTCCTCGGGCAACCCCAAAATGCTTTTTTCGCTAATATTTATGGAGTGTACAAATTGTATGAATATTTGAAGATTTTTTAGACATGGTTTAAAGGACCCTCATTTTCTTCCTTTTTCGGAAATCTACGTATTGGGACAGCTTTTCTCATGGTGTAGAAGGTCAGCTTTATAATTTGCATTAAAATGAATTATAGTTTAACTTACCTATAAATACAAAATAATTATATCGAACAAGTTTTAATAATCAGAACCGGAAGTAGATTTGAGAGTAAATTCATAGTTGTGATCATAGATATGATATTTGAATAAATACATTCTAAAGTTTAGCCTACTTGGCAACTCGGGATTCAAATTTCGTACATTCATATATTGAAATGATATATTAATTTATTAACTTTTGGTAGTAAGTAGGTGGTATAATCTTTCTAAATGAGATGATCAGCACTTTCTTAATGATGATGATCAGCCCTTGCTAACATCACATAAGTGAGACAGATACTATCAAATTGCTGATTGATATACATCTATCGGCTCTGCGACTAAACTTCACAGTGTTTGAGGTATTCACATGTACTATAGTCATATAGAACGAGAACGTAGGTCTCTGACAGTAAGAGCAAATATGATTAGTCGTAGATTTAGTCGCTGTACAGCTGAGGTCAAGAAAACTTTGTTCCAAACATATTGTCAATTTGTTTTATACATGTAGTCTGTGGCTGCAACATACCAAGCATACACTCAACACCATTAGAGTACAGTATAATAACGCTTACAGAACCATCATGAGATTACCTAAATGTTGTAGTGCTTCCGGAATGTTTGCAGCTGCTAGAATTGACGGTTTTCATGCAATAATGAGGAAGAGGATTTATTCTTTTAGGACGAGACTATGTCGAAGTAATAATGTTATTATAATGGCTTTATGTGAGAATGTTTTTAATGTAATTGACAAGAAATGGACGCGAATAGTGACAAGTGAAAACGCAAATTTATGACATGTATAATTTGTATAATCTGTAACTACTTACTAACAATATTTTTTAAGACATTCTTTGTAACTACTAACACACTATGGGTCTAGAGCCTGAAAATAAATGATTATTATTATTATATTATAATTATATTTGTATGCTTTGTTTTTCTGTAGTAAAACTATCTGTTCTCTCACGCGTGAATAACCTTTGAGTAAAATATTAAATAATTTCCTCTTACCGCAGTCAGGTATCAAATCTAAAACGTTAATACATCAAACTCATAAATGCCCTCTCACGCAGACAACCCGTTGACGTCACTATGAGAATTATTCCGGGTTGACGCTTCGGCAATCTCCCACCGTGTCCTTTGGATATAATTTATGTTACCCCCCACACGTACGTAAAGACATTTTGTGCGGTTTATTTGAGGAAAAAATGCGTGCTAAGTTATAAGCTTTTAGCGAGTCTCTTTAATCTAAAGAGGTATAGAAAACACGGCCTTAAGACTGCGTCGAGCAAAAAGTGAAAAAAGGGCAGTTACGGTTAAGTTGATATTAATGAAAATAATTTGTTTATACAGTGAAAATCTACATAAATGTTACAATAGATAATGTATTTACAATGTTTGTGTGGCAAACATATGGAATATGGTATAGGTTTTTTAATGGACTCATATGAAGTTGAGCAAAAGTCTACAATAATGCGTGCTGGGATTCAAAAGATTTCGTATATTTTTCCTTAGAAATATTCTGTAGAAATGTAGTCAGTTAATTCTCTAATATGTAATCTTGCAGTTTTGCGACTGATATTTTCATTATATTGTCTAGAAGATTTATTATGATTTTATTCAAAATGCGCTCCGAATTCGCCATACATTTTTACTATGGGCGCGCGACGTTAAATATATACGTGAGATACGCGCTCGAAAATTTAGTCGACCACGAGAGCTCAGAGAGAGACCACGTCTCTTTGCGGAACGACTGCTTAGAAACACTCGATCGCGATCTAACGTCGTACACGTTAGATCGCGATCGAGTGTTAACACTCTAAATCAAACAGCATAACGACATAACTTTAGTTTTTCGTTTTTTGAGGATAATTTAATATTATTTTTATTACTTTTGTTTAATTTGCAATGTTAATCAGTTAGTTTGCTTAGGTCAAATCTTGCAAGCTGAATCTTTTCTCAGAATTTTGAAAAAGTGTCCGCCATTTTGAACTTTTTAGGTACTGGTCCGATTGCTCTCAAAATCGATATTTGTGAGTCCTTGAGGTCACAAAACAAGAATCTTTTCTCAGAATATTGAAAAAGTGTCCGCCATGTTGAACTTTTTAGATACTGATCCGATTGCTCTCAAAATCGATATTTGTGAGTCCTTGGGGTCACAAAACAAGAATCTTTTCTCAAAATGTTGAAAAAGTGTCCGCCATGTTGAACTTTTTAGATACTGGTCCGATTGCTCTCAAAATCGATATTTGTGAGTCCTTAGGGTCACAAAACAAGAATCTTTTCTCAAAATCTTGAAAAAGTGTCCGCCATGTTGAACTTTTTAGGTGCTGCTCCGATTGCTCTCAAAATCGATATTTGTTAGTCCTTGTAAAAGTTCAACATGGCGGACACTTTTTCAATATTCTGAGAAAAGATTCTTGTTTTGTGACCTCAAGGACTCACAAATATCGATTTTGAGAGCAATCGGACCTGTATCTAAAAAGGTCAACATGGCGGACATTTTTTCAACATTTTGAGTAAAGATTCTTGTTTTGTGACCCCAAAGACTCACAAATATAAATTTTGAGAGCAATCGGACCAGTATCTAAAGAGTTAAACTAACTGCAACAAAACTTGATATTTATTAGGTATTTTAAACAAATATATTATTTTGATGACAATTGCGTTTACATAATATATGAATAGAATATGGATACATTAATTAGTATTCCATACTAGTAATTAGCTACACATAATACAATGTCCTCTCATTGTAACTGATGTCAATTAACACTAAATATTATTATTTTAAAATTTTAATTTACTTACTTATATCGTGCGGGTGCAAACGGCCAACCAAGCTGAGAGTACTGACTGTTGTGTGCGCGTCGACACACACAACGCTAACCCGCAGTAAAACACCTATTTGCCGCGCGCTGCCTTCGCACGACGCCCAAGGGAGGCTTACAGTGATGCGTATTTAAAAGGCGATGATAGCTCAGTGGTAGTGACGTCGGATACCGAGACGAAGGTCCCGGGTTCGAATCCTACAATGAGCTTGAGCTTTCGGTGAAGGAAAACATCGTAAGGAAACCATAGCACGGTGGTAGGGTACTTTGTAGTACCCGCCTGGCTGGCTACCACCCTCAAGTTGAAAATCTGTCGCCAAGCACCTTTCGGTGTGTTCCGACTGCTGCACTCGAAAGCCAGTTCCTTCTAGGCTTTGTGTGCTTACCACCTTCGGCCGCATCATCACTTTCCATGGTGAGATTGCGGTCAAACACAGGCTATAAACAGTAAAAAAAAAATGTATTTTAGTTATTACTATTATTTATTTAAACATTTTTAGCATTATAATATCGGTTGGTTAGTGTGGAGGTTTTATACCCAGATTACTACGCAACTGGTCGTGAGTTCAATTCTCACTTATAACACGTTTTGTTAATTCTCTGAACAATTACTGTTTGTGCTCTTTGGCTGTAAATATCTATGTATATCTTCACAATAAGTATTATCTGCGTCACATATCTGGTATCTTAGTTTAGGATAAAATGGACGCTCACTTTCTCATTTATGATATTAGTACGAATAATCAATTTCAACAACAGTAATAATCAATTTCAACAACAATAATAATCAATTTAAACAAGTAATTTTTTTTTAAGTAACATCCTTTTTGATCTTCATTAGTATCTATGAATGATTGTTTCTTTGTAAATGTGGGTTAAATGAATTCGATTCTATTTGAAGATATAATACAATATTCTGAACACAACGCTAGAATTATTATACATGGACTAATCTCTACATAAATGGCGTAACCACGCGCTCAAGGCTCTACGAAAATTTGTTTCTGAAGTAAACAGGGACAAAGTTACTCTAATATGGAATGAGTGAGCGAGATCAAAATATAGAAAACGAATAGGCGTGTGTTGCGGTTTTCGGCAAACCTTTCGATTTAGATCGTGCTATCTTCTAAATAAAAAAATGTCACAGGAATGTAAACAATACGGGATAGAAAATATATTTTATTTCCTCTGGCCCTGGAAATATGAAAGAAATCCCTGAAAATTACTGTATCCCTGGAATCAGTGCAAAATAAATCGCGGGAATTTTCATTCCCGCGATTTATTTTTATTTATTTTTTTAGCTTTCGCTAATCCCACTAATATATGTAATGCGGATAGCAAGGGAGTGGAACTTGCTTTCGGCGTCAGTATTACCTGAATTACAATCTAGGAACTTTCATGACCAGACTGAATAGGTTCCTTCTGGGTAAGCGTTCTGGGTACGTCATCGTCCCTTATGGGCAGGTCAGCCAAACGCAAGTCCATTTAAGGCGCCGTTAATTCCTAAATCTGGTAAAAGCAGGATTTTCAAAGTAGTATATCTCTTATACAGAGACTTATTTAAACTTAGAAAAAATAATATCACATTCTCAAGACCTTCTTGCAGGGCTTGTCGGTATCCAAAACATATTTATATATACTTAGTTACATAGAAAAAAAATTCAAACATACCGCTTTTTTCACCTTTTAAAGCAGTTTTTCTTTGCATTTTCAGTTGTGCTTAACATTTTAAAATATACCAAAAAATTCTAAATTCTAAACCACGTAGACTGTCGGTATAATATTTAACTAATAGTAAATATTCAATTTTTACGAATTTTTATACGTTTTTTACGAGATGCGCTTGCTTGATTTCAACACCGCCCGCACCGCGCCAGTGTTCATCAGAACGTAACGGAGGACGAACCTGCGTCGCTTCTCTCTGCGGTGCCTCCTCCTCGTTTTGTATCAGTGCAATTTATGAAAAATCTAGGTACCTACTCGAAAATAATGGGAGATCTTTTATTATGGGACCAACTTCGTAATCGCAATTTTTTAACAGCTTTTCATACATTTTTGCCGATTAACTTTTTTTATGAAAAGATGAAAAGCTTTTTTTTCTATTTCGAAGTTGGTTCCATAGTAACAGTTGATCGTATTTATGAGTACTTTACGTGGTTTCATTTATTGTCATATCCACCCCGTATATAATCTGAATCTCGGAAACGGCTGCAACGATCTTTATGAAATTTTGTATGCGGGGGCAATAAATCGATATAGCTAGGTTTCATTTTTAGAAAACGTAGTTTTATCCGTGTTTTCAGGCTATTAAAAACTGCTGCAATATAATTAGAATATGAAGGTAAATTTCGCCACTGCTCTCGAGCTTATAACAGCTCAGATGGGAACGTGCAACCCCGCAATCAGACGACCCCGGTTCGAGGCCAGCTAACAATTATTTTTTCTTTTTTTTTTTCAAGTTCCTTCTTTTGTGAGAAAAAATTATGATTTACCAAAAAAAAAACGAGCAAAGCTCGATCACCCAGCTACTGTAGTTTAATCATCGTACCTCGTATCTAAGCATAAGTAAGTATAATCACATCTAAGGGTAGGTTAGGGAAAAGGGTAGGACACCACGCAAACGAAGTCGCGCCGGGCAGCTAGTTTAAGATATTTTTTATCCCCGGAAAATATAAGATTCCTCGGCATCGCGGGTAAAACCGCAGGGAAGAAGGTAGTAAACTATTTTTTTATAGTTTGCAAGCTTTTGTGACTTGAAAGGTTACTGTTCAAATTTGTATGGGAAGTGCTCTATGAACCAATAGCGATACTGTTGTGGTATTTCTGTGGGGATACCTCAACTATAGGCAAGGTTAAGGGGCATCAAAATCTGACCCGGCAGTTTTGAGATATACAGGGTGGAAATTTTAGACCGGTCAGCATAAGGGCACCTTACGGGTTGAAGCCACGCGAATATGGTCTTAGATGACTGTTGCAATGAGGGTTTTATTTTTTCGAGTGTATGTATGTATGTATGGATGTATGTCTATTTCTTTGGCACGCTCTACAGCCTAAACGGCTTGATGGATTTAAGCATATGAGGTGTCGTTAGATTTGTCTTGACTGTGGGAGTGTCATAGGGTATATTATTTTTATATGACAACTAGGAATAAAAAACAGGGGCGGGGGTATTAAAACCAAAAATTTCGTTATTATAACAATATGGGCATCAAATGAAAGCTTGTGAACAGCCCATTTCATATATGTATATATAGTAATACTTTTGTGGTACCATTTTGACGTAAACAGCAAAAAAACCATGTTAAATGCAAGGACAGTAGGTACCTACTTACTGGGCGGTTACCGTATGTAACTCACAGAGTTTGTCATGGTTGTTGTTATGTTACTTTACCGTACCGCACATATACTTACTAATACATACAATTCATTCATTAAAAATACGAAATAGTTTGAAATAGATTAAATTATTAAAATAAACAAAAACCCGACTTCGTAAAATAAAAAATAACATAAAAGAGAAAAACAAGCGCTTTAGAATTTTGAATATAACTTGAATTTTATAAAGTATTGCAGTCGGGGATAAACAAATATTACAAAAAAAATACATACTTAGGTTATTGGTTTGTCCCCGACTGCAATAGGTACCTTATGAAATTCAAGTTACATTCAAAATTCTATAGATTAAAGAGCTTGTTTTTCTCTTTACAGTTATTTTTTGTTTTTTGAGTAATTGCAATCTACATTTACAGTTTCTGAAAATTAATAAACAGCGAAAAAACGGCTATATTTGAAATTGAACGGCTTAATTGATCCTGTCTTCGACAAAGATTAAAAGGCTCTATGAGGCCAAGTTAGGTAAGGGCACTAGAAATTTCAGAAATCGAACAAAAAAAAATGAAAATTAATCTTGCATACTGTAGTGACATAGTAGAAGTTTCCTTCAGCAGCTTTGGCAAGAGACCAGAAAGCGCGACTTCCAGAGGGAAGGCTAGTCAGCCTCTCACCAAACCTGCCAACGAAATCAAATTAGCCCTGTCAATCATACGCTTACTGAACCTCGAGGCAGCGTTAAATTTGCGTTTCGCATCAGAGATGTTAGGATCCTGATTAGTTCGGGCCGTGTTTCAAGCCTCATACAAGGTCTGCTTATTTTGTCTAGCATCTTTGCAGGGCCGATTAAACCACGGTCGTTTCTTCACCCCTGCAATCACTAGCGGCAGCTGCACAGGTTGTCAGGATTTTCTGATGCGAAGCAAAGCTGTCTCCACGGGTACGATGCGTAGAACATAATAAATCAATATAGCTATATAGCACCACAGAATGCGTACCTAAAGTTCATGAGTAATATTTCATGGCTATTGAAGATGTCAAACATCTTTCTATGCAATGAGTAATTTGACGTTTTAGGACATAGACATCCATGTAACTTTCCATGAAACGCTTCCCATACATTTTGTTAAGAAATGTATCTAGCACTACTGACACTAATTACATAGTAGAGCCTTTTGACCCTACATATTGTACAATAATCGCCGTTTTCTCGCTGACTGTTTTTCTGTAAATGCCAATTGCAATAACTCAAAAAATAAGGGACAGTCACCTAAGACCATATTCGCGTGGTTTCAACCCGTAAGGTAGATGCCTTTACTGATACGT
Source organism: Polyploca ridens (assembly GCA_951394255.1). Taxonomy (NCBI): domain Eukaryota; kingdom Metazoa; phylum Arthropoda; class Insecta; order Lepidoptera; family Drepanidae; genus Polyploca; species Polyploca ridens. The sequence goes on from OX596248.1 coordinate 18,055,132, forward strand.
CTAAAATGTCCACCCTGCATATATTTCAAAACTCCCGGCAGTTTTGAAATATATTTTGATGCCTCTTTGCACAAAGGTTGTTAAGGTGTAGTTCAGGTATCCCCACAAAAATACCACATCAGTATCGGTATTGGTTCATAGACCACCACCCATACAGATTTGAACAGTCTCCTTTCATTTTTAATACTTGTGTCAAAATATTTAGAGAAATGTTACAAGAAATAAAATGTATGTGTAGCCTATTATTTTTAACCGACTTAAAAAATGGAGGAGGTTCTCAATTCTGTTGCATGTTTTTTTATGTTTGTTACCTCATAACTTATTTATTAACCGATTTGGAAAATTTGTCATCAAGTCAGGATTTGATTACTTTTTAGTGTACTTTGAAGTCGGTTTAAGATTTTTGTAAAACAGTTTTCAATTATTAGTTTTGAGTAGGTATTTTAATGCGCAAAATATTTTTACGAAGTAGGTACCTACTTACTAATATTATAAATTTTCTCTTCTAGAAATTACTATTAAAATAATGTATAATTAAACTCAATATATGCATACAATATTTACAAAATAATTACAGTACAATATTGGTCGTGATTGTTGTACTGTCATGTCGCATGCCGTAATGCGCGAGTCTAGTCTAAGAACTACGCACGCGACCTGCGACGCGGACGGCGCGGGGCAGCAAGCGGCGTGTGTAGCGTGAGGAGGTGAAGGGGACAAAACTCTTTTAATTTTAGGAGCTGACAGCGCCTTAATAAAAAAAATATAAACGCAAAAGTTGGAGATGTTGGATGTATTGGATGTTTGTTACTCTTTCGCGCAAAAAACTACTGAATGGATTAGAATGAAATTTAGTATACAGATAAACTATCTCCTGGAGGTCCCTCAGGAATGCGGGCCAAACCACGGGTCAAAAACTAGCTATTTATATGACATGATTTTTCTTCCATCGATGTATGACAAAAGAAAAAATGATGATTGCTTTTTTGCTTATTACGCATTGCACGTCGATGAAGCAACTTACAAACATTGGTACTTCAAAAGCAGCACAATTGCATTTCGTTATTATTGCAAGCATGTCGCAAACTTGCTTTATAAACATTTGAAATTTCATTTCTTTAGCGATTCCTATACCACAGATTACTATAACTATATACTCTGTGCCTATACTTATATATTGAACTGCCCGGCGCGACTTCATTCGCGTGGTTTCCTACCCTAGGCTACCCTACCCTTTTTTTTCGTTATTTTAATATTTGGGGCGGAGACACATCTACCAAATCATCAACATCTGCCTGCCCTGTTCCCACAAAACAAAGATCATTAAAATCGGTCCAGCCGTTATTGAGTTATAAATGGTGTAACTAACACGACTTTATTTAATATACTGGGTGGAGATTTCAAGATGGCATATTTTCGAAACCTATGCTGAACAACTTTTACAATGGGACCAACACTGAATTCTTAAAAAAAATACTTTTCATAGATTATGATCGAGCAAGGTTGACATTTACTATGGAAAGTAATTTTTTTTTTTGAGAATTCACCGTTGGTCTCATAGTAAAAGTTGTTCAGCATGACTAATCCAACATAGGTTTTGAAAATATGCCATCTCGAAATCTCCACCTGTTATATACTAGCCCCCTTCGCACGGGTGTAAGGTCGTAATGTGGTGTCAGTGGAGCGATTTGCGCGCCCGTCTCGTGTTACGGCGTTTGTGGTCGCACTCCTCCAAAACGCTCGACTGATTTTTATGTAGGATTTTGGTAGGTATGAGAATAGGTCGTAAACACTATATTTATTTCATACCGCTGGTGAGTGAAACCACGGGGGACAGCTTGTATTATATAGATTTTAGGTTCACACTTAATTATAAATGTAAAAGAAGCTATCCCATCAAAAACATTCTGTAAAAAACTAGCCAAGTCTCGATGAAATGTCTTGTTTATCTCTAAAAAGTAATGAAATCTAGACAAAGTCGTGCCAAGTCTAAGGTTCCTTACTGCGATTTCTTTATTATTATAGTTAATGTTGTGTGACTTGGCCGTTGAACATTCTTTATACGTTAGTGGGTACAAGTACAGATTGGTGCAATGGTGTCATGGAACACCTGGTTTTGTACCCTTGTGTTCCCTTCAACGGCCAAGTCACACAACATTAAGAGTGCGTACCAAGCCAGAAAAATATGGCAATGTCAGATGAAACAAACTTATGTCTAATCTTCGCGTGCAGATGAGATGGAGATAGCGTGTTCCGCGGAACAAAAATGAACTAAGCGCTTTTTATCTAAATAACTCGTAAAGTATAGAATATTTAAAAAAAATCGTTAGTAGCAGCCCTAGGTCATATGTTAGTGATATTATTTATCGAATTTTTGTCTTAATTAGATACACCATGAACGAATAAAACCGAAAATTCATTATTATTAGAGGTAGCTTTGTGATTTTTTTCTATCGAGGAAATTTCATTCCATTATGTTTTTGCTCAGGCAGAACCCTCGCGTATATAATGAAAATACCCATATAAAAATATTTTTTCATTTAAATACTATTTACTTGGTTAAATTTCAATTCTAAGATTGTTATTTTGCTTTATACGCAGTCTTAACTATAATAATAAAGAAATCGCAGTAAGGAACCTTAGACTTGGCAAGACTTTGTCTAGATTTCATTACTTTTTAGAGATAAACAAGACATTTCATCGAGACTTGGCTAGTTTTTTACAGAATGTTTTTGATGGGATTTCACTTCTTTTTATAGAAAATGAAGCGGCCCACCAAGTTGAATATTTTTTGTAAAGGCGGTATGTCGATATCTCTAATAGTTTGGTTGGGCTCTTGTGTTTTCTAATCGGGGTCACCAGGTACTCCAGATCTTCGATTATCCTGGTTTTTATAGTTTTCCCTTTATGTGGTCATTAAACCCTAACTCTGTACCAAATTTCAGCTCTCTGAGTTTATGGGAAGTACTAGTTCTATTTTGATGATCATAAGTGAGTGAGTGAGTGAGTGAGTGAGTGAGTTTCATAAATGTGAAACTTTGCTTTCGCTTAACTTCGGAACTAAATGACCTACAGACTTGAAATTTTGGATTTTAAGTATGTGATTATAGCTTACTGAATGACGAAAATTTCTGCGTTCGGGTCTTATCCAGAGGTTCTCAAATAGGGGCCTGAAAATGCGGCGAAATGGTTCCAGTAAAGGATGGTACGGCAGTGTTTGCTTCGCGCTCGACTCGGCGGGGGCACTGCCGTGCCCCCCGATTTCTGTTTGTCTGTTAGTTACCTTTTTATGAACTCATGTCTGAACAGATCGCAAAATTTAGCATGCAGATAACCTATGATATGTAGAAAGACAACGGTTTTGTATCCGAAGAGGGCAATTGCGGGGAACAAGTCACAAATTATCACAATAAGATATATAAAAACATCCAAAATTTTGGTGGAACAATTTGGGACCACTATTCTGCACTACATAAACAACTAAAAAGGCCAACTTCAAAGCAGTTTGAAAACAACTAAACAAATCATAAAGTTTGATCAACAACACTCGAGAGTCCCTCTCAATTTAAGAAACCCTGAGGCTGAACTTGAACATTCAAGAGATGTCAACAAAACATTTCAGAAAGACTTCCGTAATATTATATCTTCAAGATTACTTAAAAATGACCCAAGTGTTTTCAACAAAACTTGAAGTGGAATTGAACACGTTACTTGGAAAATTTCACCTCAATCCACTCAAGATACCCATATAGCTTGGCATGGGAGTTGAGCTATGTTAGCTTTCTTCGGACAAGCTGTATTTTATGAGCTAGCTATTACGATGTTTTCCCAAAATGTATGTGATTTGATGTTAATTATGTATATATATGTTAATTTCAGTATTTGCTTGATAATGGCCTTCCTTGAGTTATCACAGATATTTGAATCTGGCCTTTCAGTGGGTTTGGACTTCTTCGCTAAAATAAAAAGGCATTTTTTACACACGGCCTTCTGATCCAAAATAACACAAATATTTGTCCATGGAAATTGTCAATAATATTACATTGTCCACTCAGATTGCCTATGAAAAATTAAAAATACATGTTCCTATTTCACCCAGTTTAATTTATCATGAAACAATGCATTGGAAGGTAAATACCGTAGGGTCATTATAAAAAAATAATCTTTACACAAAATTACACTGTCTTTATTTATGTTTTTCGGAGAGGGGTAAAAATAACTTTTCAGGACAATACATCGGCAATACTTCCGTCTAAATAAATGTCTATAGGTGGCGTTGATTACTTATTTTCTATTTTTTTTCACTTCCCATCTAGTGGACCGGTAAACCTTTTGAACAAAATATTTTTTTTTGTTTGATATATACTTTTTCTAGTGAGCCTTTAGAAAAATAAATGTGGTTCAACGGTGGAATTGTCATTCGAATTATGTCAGTGAAATAAATAATTTTACAATGAATATTATATTATTTTATTTCTAATAATGGCGACGATGGAGGAAGAATTAACTGCACTAAAACGTGCTAGACGCAATATTAAAGGACAAATAACAAGAATTTTCAATTATTTTCAAAATGTGAGTACCATTTCCGACATTGAATACACTACAAGACTTACGTCTATTGAAAAATACGAACAGAGATTTGATACAATACAAGAAAATATCGAAAAATTATGTACAAATACAGAACAAGAAAATGATTTACATTTTGAATTCAAGGAAGAAATTACACAATTGAAATTGATTTTATTTAACCGACGCTCAGGTATAACGGCCACACCAACTACATCTCAGTTCACACCGGCAAATTCCACTGATAACATACAGAATCGAAGCCCCAAAATAAATTTTCAACCATTTCAATATAAAGAAAGTTTCAAAAATTTTGTTAAACGCCTAGAAACGTACTTGTACATGACGAACTGTCAAGATTCAAAAATGAAAAACTACATATTACTAAGTTCCTTAAGCCCTGAACTACATGAAAGAGCTTGTGATCTGTGCGCACCTGATGACCCAACCCAGGTGGAGTTCCAAGACTTGGTAAAACTATTGGGACAATATATTGATCCGAAACCCACTGTGTGGGCACGAAGACATAAATTCATATTATGCATTCAAGGTGATAGCGAATCCATACCAACGTTTAGCACAGAACTGAAACGATTAGCACATGATTGCGAATTCAACTGTGATTACTGTCAAAAACCAATAACTGATAATTTCTTATCTTTACAATTCATTAGAGGAGTTCGGGACAGTGACATTCGAACAAAAATTCTACAAGACAGTAAAAGTACGAAATTTAATGAATTAGTACAGTTGGCAACGACGACTGAAATTGCTAAAACTGACAATGAATTCATGATAAGAAAATCGCAACTAAATACAGAAGCACCATTACATTCAGTCCAGAATAAACAAAAACCTCGTACACAAAATACACAACGCTATGTAATCACCTCAATAAGAGATTTACGTGGAAGGTGTTTTCGCTGCGGGGATTCCAACCATAGAGCAAACGAATGCAGACACATAAATAGTTCTTGTGTAAAATGTAATAAGACGGGTCACCTAGGCCGCGTATGTCTACAAAGTTTAAGAGAAAACAGGAACAACCAAGTGGAAGAACCCAGTACAAGTTACAATGAAAACATGGACTGTGATATCAACATAATTAGAGATAACTACTCTGATAAATTTATGATTAACGTCACTATTGAGAACAAGGAAGTTCAAATGGAACTTGATACAGGTGCTGCATTATCATCAATGTCACTAAAGGACTTTCAAAAAATGAAATTAGAAAACAAAATTTTTAAAACAGATATGCGTATGAGAACTTATACAGGCGAACTCATTATACCTATTGGAGTTGTCTACATTAAAGGTAAATACAGAGATCAACACTTCTTTGGGAAACTTTTCATAATTCGGCAAGACGTTGACGCCATATTCGGTAGATCCTGGATACGAGAGATTAAACTTGATATAGTAGATATGAAGAAAGTGACATCTGATAATTCACATCCAAAATTAGATAACATTCTCACAAAATTTGCACCGGTGTTTGATGGAAAGCTAGGATGTATCCCAAATTATAAGGGACATTTAACTCTACATGAAAACTCCACACCTATTTTCATCAAACCTAGACGTATTCCATATGCTTTAAGGGAGAAGGTGGATAAAGAAATTGAACGCTTATGCCAAGAAGGGGTTATTACCAAAACTGAAAACTCTGAATGGGGAACACCAGTAGTACCAATTGTGAAACCTGATGGAACCATCCGCTTATGCGCAGATTACAAGGTAACACTAAACAAGGTAATTAAAGATGAACAATATCCGATACCTATCATAGAAGATATATTTGCAGAAATGAATGGCGGAGAATTTTACTGCACCTTAGATATTTGTCGAGCTTACCTTAATATGCAAATGGATGAAGATAGCGCCATCTTACAAACGATAAGCACACACAAAGGCACATACAAAGTAAATCGTTTAATGTTCGGAGTAAAAGTTGCACCAAGTTTGTGGCAAAAATTCATGGACAGAATTTTACAAAATATACAGGGAGTAAAATGTTTCTTTGATGACATAATTATACAAGGATCCACAGAAAATGAGTTACAGGAGAGATTAGAAAAAGTTCTAGAAAGATTACAAGAAAATCACCTGAAATTAAATAAAGACAAATGTAACTTTTTTAAGAAAAGTATAAACTACTTGGGACACACTATCGATAAACAAGGTTTACACAAAAATAAAGAAAAAATTCGGGCAATACTTGAAGCAGTAAGACCTAGGAACATTAATGAATTGAGAACATTTTTAGGTATGAGCAATTACTATAATAAATTTATCCCGAATCTGGCTTCCATTTCTCAACCACTAAACCAATTACTACAGAAGAATACGAAATTTATTTGGTCAGACGCATGCGAACAAAGTTTCAATAGAATCAAAAAAGAAATTGTAAGTGATAATATTTTAATGCATTTCGATCAAGATAAACCATTGGTTCTTGCAACAGACGCATCGCCAACCGGCCTGGGTGCAGTCCTCTCACATAGGATGCCTGATGGCAGCGACAGGCCCATTACTTTTGCTTCTCGATCTTTATCGTCGAGTGAAAGGAAATATAGCCAAATAGACAAGGAAGCTACAGCTATATATTGGGGTGTAAAAAAATTTTTTCACTATTGTTATGGAAGGAAGTTTACACTCATCACAGATCATAAACCGTTGACAACAATATTTCACCCGAACAAAATGTTACCTGCGATGAGTACGATGCGATTGTTTCACTACGCACACTTCCTTTCAGGATTTGATTACAACATTGAGTATAGAAAATCAATTAATAATTGCAATGCAGATTATCTCTCAAGATTCCCGGTAGAGCAAACATCTGAACATAAGATAGATCAACACAGTTTATTTCAACAAAATCAAATAAATACGCTTACTATGAATCGCAACATAATAGCAGAAGAAACTATGAGAGACCCTGAATTCAACCGATTAGTTCAAGCTTTGAGAACAGGTCAAACATTAAGAACACTTGGATATAATGATAACGAAATTACATTGGAAGAGAATTGTCTTATTAAAGGAACTAGAGTCATGATTCCACAGAACCTCCGAAACAAAATATTCGAAGAATTACATTTATGTCATCTTGGTATATTTAAAATGAAATTATTGGCCCGCAGTTATATCTATTGGAGAAATATCGATAAGGATATCGAGCAACTAGTTACAAATTGCCGTGAGTGTCGTCTCAAACAGAATGAACCAATTAAGGCCCAATTACATCACTGGGAAGTACCTACTGAACCATGGCAACGCATACATATCGATTTTGCCGGACCATTAAATGGTTACTACCTTTTCATAATTGTAGACGCTATGTCAAAATGGGTCGAAATCATCCCAACAAAGACTACTACAAGCACTTGGTGTATTTCAAAACTAAAAAATGTATTTATTGATTTTGGTATTCCATATATATTAGTTTCTGATAACGGCAGACAATTTATATCAAGAGAATTTTCATCATTCTTACAAGAAATGGGTGTGGTACATAAAACTTCCGCTCCATATCACCCAGCGACAAATGGTCAAGCTGAAAGATTTGTACAAATTATAAAGAAAGCTCTACATAGCATGGAAAATGAAGCCGGATCAATACAGGATAAAGTTTTGAAAATAAAGTCACAATTACGTAGAACTCCTAACACAGTTACTGGAAGAAGCCCTTACGAACTGGTTTTCGGCGGCAGACTGGTTAGGACTATGCTTCACACCATGCTAAAGAAAAGTTATATGCCATCCAGTTCACCAATAGACCATACTGCCAATGTAAGATCTTTTCAATTGGGGCAGAGGGTCCAGATACGAGATTACAGCTCTAACAGGAAATGGGAATTCGGCACAGTCATTAAACGTTTTGGTCGACTACACTACGAGATCTTAACAGATTCCGGTTTGATCTGGAAGAGGCATGTCGACCAGATGCTGGGCACGTCGGTCGAGAGAACCGCGACCATGCTATTAAGGGCGGAGCACTGATATATACTTTTTCTAGTGAGCCTTTAGAAAAATAAATGTGGTTCAACGGTGGAATTGTCATTCGAATTATGTCAGTGAAATAAATAATTTTACAATGAATATTATATTATTTTATTTCTAATATTGTTAAATATATAATTTTTATTACTAGCTTTTTTGGTGACTGTACTTTTTGTTGACTGTATTTGCATTGTCATCCAATATACTAATGTGTACCAAATATCAAGTCAATACGACCACTGAAAGTGAGTGAAATTCGACTTGCAAAATTTGACCCGAACATACATACTATACATACATTGTGCGTATCATTGTGTGCAAGCATCGAAATATTTTAGATAATATCGATGATTGCAAGTTATAAAAAGCTTGTAAAAATAAGTCTCCATAATATCTTTTAAAATAATAAGTGACTGACACAAATTGAACTATCAATCATTGGAATTAGAAATCTATATTAATAGGTATAAAAAATAATTTCATCTAAACCTTGAGCTAGTCTGAGTCAGCACTTTGACACGACAGATAGAATCTCGAGGATTCCTGAGAATGTTATTACTACGCTTCTCATGACACAAGATGAATTTGGGGATAGCTTAGTTGGATATTTGTGGCTCTGCGCTTCAGGTGGTATATTCCGTTTGAAAATAATGAGAATTTTTTAATTGACGATAGTAGTTTGTTCAAATATATTGGATAAGTAATGAACTATGAATCGATGAATATATCTTCGTATGAGGAAAAATTTCCATCAACTAATGTGATGACCGAAGATAAGAGGTAGGTCAGTGACTTTACAGAGATATCGAGCTTGACATTTTTGTAAAAAGTTCCGGTAGAAGTAGTATTTCATGTTACATGTTGAAAATCTATCACCAAGTACCTGCCGCTGTTCCGACAGCTGCAGTCGAACTAATCTTCTTTGCTGTATCATTACATTACTCGCGATGAGACACGAAATTAATGAATGTTCTAACCTGCACCATTTTGATGTTTCCTTATATTGAAAGCTCTAGATTATTACTAGCGTTCCAACCCGTTAATACACTAAAATAGAGGTTTTTACATCCTTAGGGTCTCTCACACTGAGACGCTATGTATCGTTGTGAGTTCTCTTTGTGAGCTTGCTTTCTTAATGGATGCCATATTTAAAATGCAAGTTCTTAACCCTCGTGGTTAAGGCTTTATGTTGATAGATCAGTCAGTCTTTGTTTCTGTTCAAAGTAATGATTGAACTATAGTGTATCATTTTATGGAGTAGACCTTTTGAATCTACGGTCTCAGCTTCCACGTATGACGTCTCTATAGATATGCCATGCCATTCTAGACTTCAAATAAATATATATTATTTCGATATTATTAACGACACCCTTTTTCAATGCAACTACAATGATACTATCGTATTCTTCTTTTTATTTTTAAGTTTGGCAACCAAGCCCAAATTAGGGCTCATTTCTGCCAGTGTCGAGTTATATTATAGTTTCCCGTCACGATAAATCACTTTCACATATGGTCCACAGTCAATCACCGTCCATAAAAGTCATGTTTTACTGTTTTACTACAATGGTGGTCATTGTACTAAAACTCTTCACAGACTTTTTGAGACAACTTGAGAAGTTACGATACACATAATTCATTTCATTTCACTTCACTGGTGCACATGGATGATCTTTATTGGGTAAAATACCACCGAAAATACACAATAAAACTGAAAATACACGAATTTATGAAAATAAAAACGAAAATGCAACATCACTCTGCAAGTTCCCGCCAAAAAGTCCCCACTATCGTATTCATTGGCACAATACCAATATATATATTTTTTTTTTTTTTTACTGTATATAGGCCTTTGTTTGACCGCAATCTCACCATGGTAAGTGATGATGTGGCTGAAGGTGGTAAGCACACAAAGCCTGGAAGGAAATGGAAAGGTGCTTGGCGACAGATTTTCAACTTGAGGGTGGTAGCCAGCCAGGCGGGTACTACAAAGTACCCTACCACCGTGCTATGGTTTCCTCACGATGTTTTCCTTCACCGAAAGCTCAAGCTCATTGTAGGATTCGAACCCGGGACCTTCGTCTCGGTATCCGACGTCCACCACCACTGACCACTGAGCTATCATCGCCTTAAAATATTCTGATGAATACAGAACATTCAATGAAATAACATCACTGCTAACGGAAAAAAAACAGTTTGCTCTCAACACTTGTGCATTCGCTTATTAATTTCGAACCTTAATGCCCAAAGTTTAGTGTATAAAAGGTTGCAATAAACTTTATTGTCTCATTTTCAACCGCAAATATTCGCAGCGGGTGTAATGAAGCTTATGAAGAGTGGTAACTTTTTTATGTGGATTGTTCAGTGAAGAACAACAATTGATGCAAATTGTCGGCCTTAAGTATGACATACTGGGGGTAATTTTGTAAGATAAAGCCCATTACGGACGAAGCTATAATATATATTAATATGCCGAGCTACAATTTATAAATTAGCAGGTCGGCGAATAACAGAAATTTATATTATAGCTCAAAGATTAGTATTTAAAATATATCTTAATATGCCTTCTATGTCACAAGCACTACGATGCACTTAGCGCTGTTAATACGCTCTGTCTCTATTGTTAATTCACGTGAGAAGTGCACTATCTGCATCATCGTTATGTGTTGTGAGCTCATCGACGTATTTTGTTTTGGAGAATAGCATGTCTTGCGCCAAGCAGGATCTAACTAGAAAATCTGCTGAACAGGTACTGGCTCAAACACACTTGACTCGGACGATGCTCCGTATGTTAATATCCGTACGATCATGCGTTATATACAGGGTGTTGTTTTGGTCGGCGACAAGCGACCCAGGAGCGGTAGTACAAAATATATATACCCCAAAAATGGACTTAATTCCAATAAATACTGTAAATATGTTGAGAAATACCTTATTCAATTTGAAATAAAATTAACGCAAAGTATGGTTACTAGGCACGTGCACAGACTAGAGTTAGGCACAAGTCGCCATCGCCCCACCCCTTTACTCCCTCGCACTCCCGTTGAGTATTATGTCTACACTTTAGCTTATTACATGATTTTCAAAATTTTTATTTTTTTATTTTTATAAATTAAAAAAAATAAAGTATTTTTTTTATATTTTTTTTAGCATCAGTATCATTTGTATTATCGACCCTGAGTCGCTCGTCGCTGACCAAAACAACAACCTGTATAAAGTATCATGTCACGCGTGTTTTCATACAAACTGAAGTAGAATATCCTTATACATGACGACGCTGCGGTTTTGTGAAATAGTATGATGAAACGGCAAAGGGATTTCATTACTGGGCATCGTTTGACTGAATGATGTTATGTCATAAATCGACGGTACGACGAGACCACCAATTGGTTTCAAACGTCAAAATGAAGCCCGTCCCCATTACGCAGCTTACGTGGTCTGGACCATGTGAAATAAATAATACAAGAAAGGAACATACATTTATAATGAACACACGGTACAAAAAGGCTATAGCATACTAAGTCGCACATTACAATTACAGTGATTATGAGCCGTTTGATCCAAAGGCAGGATTTGAGTAGGTCTGATATATATTTGATTATGACTATCGACAAATCCATTTACATATTTAGTTTTGGCCCTAAGAATTAACTAAAAATGGATGATAATAAAATTTATCATTGAAGTTATCAATTCGGTTGTATGTTTTTTTATTTTATATATTTGTTACCTCATAACTCCAACATTAATAAACCGATTTGCAAAATTGTTTTTTTTTGTTTGGAAGGGTATACTTCCCGTTTGGTCCCATTGTCATCAGGTCAGTATTTGATTAATTCTAAGTGTACTTTGGAGCAGAACATTGATGAATTGGTTTCCAAAATATAATAAACGAAAAAGGGGGAGACCGTTCAAAAGGTGGGAGGACGAACTAAAGGAAATCGCATGAAAAACATGGACAAGGACGGCGAGAGATAGAGAGGGGTGGAAGAGGTTGGAGGAGGCCTTTGCCGAAAATAGGCAAACAGATATTATATGTGTCGATGTCATGTAAAAAATATTGTAATAATTAAGTACTTTGGAATTATATCTGAATAAAAAGGCTTAAAATAAAATAAAATAAAAAGTGTACTTTGAAGTCGGTTTAAGTTTTTTGTAAAACAGTTTTCAATTATTAGAGGTCAGTTTGATAGTGCTAAATTAGTTTGTACAAAATAGTGGTAGGGGATAACGAGCTCTCACGTTCAAAATTTTAAGCTCGACTGGGGTAGTACCTCTCTTACAGAAGATCGCAGCTGAATAATACTACTTGAATGCGTTGTCGTGTTCCTGCGGTGAGTAAGGTCACCAGAGCTCCATGAGGAGTATGTGGGGACCATCGGTGTAGCAGGTATAGTATCAAATGACACTGTGGTTTGTCCCTTCCGCTACCAGCACAGCCTCTCAACGCTTCTTCAAACTCTTATTTCAAAAGGGTGTACAGGGATTTTAACGCGGTGTTACAAATATCCATACTACGGTTAACACGTCTTATCATCCTACCTTAGTTGGATGAAAAAGTGCGAGTCGGACTCACACATGATGGGTTCCGTAAAGGCGTTATTATGGGCCACTTAATTTTTAATTTTATTTCTTGTTATAACGGCAATAGAAATACACATTCACGTTCACAGTGTCTACCTATTACGGTTCACAGACGGACAGACAACAGAGGCTTGGCAATAGAGTCTCGTTGGCAACCTTTGTATAGAACCATAAAATCCTCCGGATACTAAAAATCCGATAGTAAAAGTGCAAAAAATTTTTTTTGAAAAGATGAAATCTTTACTTGTAACTGTGAAACTAATTCATCTTTCAACCAACACCTCCATAATCATTGACTCATAAGAGTATTTGATATAAAATAAATTAAAAAACAGCAATATACCATGTGTCATAAAGGCTAGCCTTTTGTAAGGTATATGTTTAACGTAACATGAAACAACAAGCGAGATCAAAGCATCGGGTATTACAGTACTTTGTGGACCTTATTCTGATTGCGGACCACTGCCTCTGAAAGGTGTTTAAATATCTGATGGAAACAATATTAAAAAAGCAATTTACGGGCGTATAATAACAGGCCATTATACGCTAGGAATTATTCTTATTGAAAAAGGCCTAAGCATTTACTTCGCTTTAATTTATTTTAAAATATGATAACTTTATAAAAAAATGCGAAAATGATTAATAATAAAAAAACATTACAATTATGAAAGAATCATCATGTAAAAAGAGTACTTACAGTAGTTTTGGCAAATCCTAAGATAGCGTAAAACCCATGCAGATCTACTAGTCTTATCAAACTTTCTAGACAATAAATAATCAAAGTCAAAGTCAAAGCCATTTATTCAATTTAGGCCCTAGTAGGGCACTTATGAAGGTCAAAGCTACTGAAGTTACCACCAGTTAGTAAGCATTACAGACGAGCCGGTATAAAGCTAGATAAGGGAGCCGAGAGTGTAATGATCAATGCACACGCGTGTCATATGACGTTTTTCAACACACTTGTGAGGAAGAAACAGACTTGTATTTTTTGAAGTAGATTTTTTTGGCAATAATCAACCACACAATGAGAACGTTAACAAATATGGCGCGCAGGTTTTTTTTGATTAATTATGTAGCGACATCTATCAGCCATCTATCAGTAACACTGAGATAGTTCACATACTGAAAGATAGATGGCGCCACATTATCCTACATCCTGCATCGCGCTTAAGAAGTTTTCTCGAGAATCTGCAATACAACTGTCCGACATGTACAGTTGGACCGCGGTCCCCAGGCACGATGATCCAGCCTGGCGGAAGATCTTCCCTTTTAAATGGAGGTGTCAGCCACCTTGCACCTCCATAATCATTTATAATAAACTAGTCTCCTTTTAATTTCCTACCTAAACAAGATATTTTGAACGCAAATCGCTTCGTAATGTAGCGTATCACAAAACAGTTTAGCGCAAAGAATTACCGCATCAAAATGATTTGGCAAACGCATAGATTAAACGGTGAACAACGGGCCCACAGGTGGCTCCGCCTCGCCCCGCATGTGTACCTGTAAAACTAAAACTTACAGCCCTTGAATTATGTATGAGTGTAAAGGTGGCGAAAGTTATAAGGGAGAGCGTTTTAGCTATATAACTAATATGGTTTCAAGTCTCAAAAGTTTTCAAAACGTAGAGTCTATGTACTGTTTTGGTATTCATCATCATCAGCCTATATTGTCCCACTGCTAAGCACAGGTTAAGGTGAAAGGGAATGGGCAAATACTCCAACACGCGTGCTCACTGCAGATCGGTGGAGGTAGGCTAGTGGTCAACCTACTGTTGGAGTATTCAAGCCGCTTAGTAGGCCTACAACTAGCTTAAAGACTATCATAATTAAGTGATAACCAGGACCAACGGCTTTACGTGCCTTCCGAAGCACGGAAACGCTCGATTTTAAATACCATTAGCCGTTCACTCATCCAGGTAACGACTACGACGCGACGATGTTAGCTTAACTTTGCCGATCGATTAAGAACGGCAAATTATGCTACACCACGAGTGTCTCATTTGCAGTTTTGGTATTATTTTGTTAAAAATAAGGATTGTGATATTTTATTTTTATTTCAGTACTAGATCAAAATCAAAATCAAAATCAAAAAGTCATTTATTCAGATTAGGCCCTAGTAAGGCACTTATAAACGTTAAATTGGTACATACAGTTGAATTTACCACCGGTTCGGAATACACTTAAACTGAGAAGACTAGAGGTAGCTTCATATAGGTTTGACCTTCATTAGTGTATAATCGATTAGTAATCAAATATAGTATTTGTCATTTGTTTCATAAATATGCACATTAGATAAATTCACTGTAACCTAATAAAAAGTAATTAAACTTGCTGAAGCTTACACACACGAGCCGATATAATTTTTATTTGAACAACCTAGCCCGTGAAACAAAAGATATCTTGTGACAAGATATACCTAGCGTTTTCTTAAATTACACTGAGGAAACGAGGTCTTTCCTGACTGTTCCAGTCTAGGGATATTCAAGGTCAGAATGTATTCTCATATTATTTTTCTCAATATTATATTGCCCGCTTCTAACATAGACCAGCTACCAAGGAATGAGGGACTAATTTGCATGTTATTACAGCTTAATCCATGCCACCCTCGTACGGGAAGATTTCAAATTGTCTAAACAGAATTTTTAGGTTTTCCAGCGCTTGTAACAGTGCGGAAAATGTGTCAGAAAAGTTAAAATATGCTAATCAGATTTTCTTACAAACCCCTCTGATTTAAATTTGAATTTGTTTATATAACTTTACACCATTTACTTATTCTGTACGAATTTACATTAAATCATTGGTACGGAATTATAATTTGTCTTGGGATTTTGCAGCTTCGATAACAGGTAGTTACAACCAACTTATATGGCGCGTCGTGAGTCTTCGTTCGCACAGAAAAGAAAGTATGGCCCCGAAGATTAACGAAAGAATGCTTAAAACTTACAATCAACCTTAGATCACTACTATAAGGTTCATAATACACTGCAGCTGTTAGTTCCGTCTCACTCGCAGGTCACGCCCCTCCGCACGGCGCGCGCTAACATGACGGCAGCTGTCGGCCAATAGCGTTTCCCGCGCTTTGAAAATGTATCTTCTGCGCAGGTACATCGGTAAGCCATACTAGACTTTTTGGACAGGTACGTAATATTTTGAAGTTATAAATTTAATTCGGCATCTCAGTATTATGTAATGTATCCACAATTCCCTACTTTAAAAGCAAGACTATTTCCATGAGTTCACCTTTTCATAAACACACAATGCACGTCTATTTTAGAGGCCTTTACACCGTATCACTAAGAATACAAAGACCAAAATAGCAGAACGTGGGACTTACAATAGTTTTCAAGCGTCTTGTCGCTTGAAAACTATTGATTTTGGTTTTAATACAGTTAGCAATACGGTTTGATTTCGCTTGTGTAACTGGTGAATGCATCCGGGAAACCGCAGGATCATGGTGGGAGATTAAAACCATTAGTGCACCATTCAGTGGTAGACCTTCGATCTATTTCTAATGAACTTGCAGGTTTCGTCACATCAATGATATGATATTATAATAGAGATATGCTACCCTCATACTAAGCGGCGTTCAGTTATTGTTGAATTAGGTGAATGCGATAGATAATACGGAACGTATGGTATAGAAAGAGATAGCTATATGTAGCCGCCAAGCAAAATTACGACAATTGTCTGAATTTGTCTGCAACAATTAGCGTGCGTTAATGCGATATCGAGATATGCTACCCTCATACTAAGCGGCGTTCAGTTATTGTTGAATTAGGTGAATGCGATAGATAATACGGAACGTATGGTATAGAAAGAGATAGCTATATGTAGCCGCCAAGCAAAATTACGACAATTGTCTGAATTTGTCTGCAACAATTAGCGTGCGTTAATGCGATATCTACCTCTTTTTATTATAATATCATTGCCCATACATATATTAGCATAAGTCAGGCTAGATGACTGACAAGTTCTTATAAGTTCGTCTTTTACACTATCAACAAATATTGGACACGTATTTTTATATTCTTAATTACACAAAAAAATACGAAGATATCGTGTGTTGAAGGTCCACGTGACGTCACGTTATAGTACAGTTTTTACTATAAAGTGACGTCACGAGCCCCCACTCCCGAACTTTGACGCTATTTATCTTTGTCAATTTCTAATGATTTGGTAAAGCAAAAAATACGTGTCCTATATTTTTACCCGACTGACCCGGCAGGAGGGTTATGTTTTTTGAGTGTATGTATGTTTGTATGTATGTATGTATGTATGTATATATGTATGTATGTATGTATGTATGTATGTATGTATGTATGTATGTATGTATGTATGTATGTATATATGTATGTATGTATGTATGTATGTATGTATGTATGTCTATTTCTTTGTGCCGCTCTGCAGCCTAAACGGCTTGATGGATTTAAGCATATGAGGTGTCGTTAGATTCGTCTTGACTGGGGGAGTGTCATAGGGTATATTATTTTTATATAGCGCCTTATAAATACCTTATAAAATTCAAGTTATATTCAAAATTCTATAGATTTAAGAGCTTATTTTTCTCTTTTCAGTTAATTTATGTTTTACGCAGTCGGGTTTTTTGTTTCTTTTAATAATTTAATTTATTTGATAATCCAACTGACGAACTAATTAGAATTATTATTTTTTCCCTATTCTACACTCATAAAAATGAAAAGATAAAGTTCAAACCAGTATGATAAGATGATTAGAAATACATTAAATGTATCCAAGTTTCATTCAACTTTACAAAGCTCTGATCAAATACCCAAACATTTCAAGCATTTAAGATATTACAGGTATAGGAGCTAGACTTAGATAACTCGATCAAATTCGAAATTATTCAAAGATAAACTTCAACGGACTTAGAGCGTCCAAACTGCTTACTATTCAAGTATTGAGCTGGGATACATTATAATTCCCTGAATATAGGTATATCTTAGGTTTACTGAGTAATAGAGATGAGTTATACCTTTTCAAAGAGATCGTATAAATGATTCAATGACCTTTATTGTAGGATAAAGGTGACCTCGAAGCGTGATATTTTTTCAATCTAATGAATTTTTTATGACGTAAGCTGAGCGTTATATTATTTAACTAAAATGCGTTTATGGTCACGTAAATAACGTTATAATTCCTAACGATGATAGAGAGGTGGTCGATATTTACATGTTGATTTAAACAAAAATCAACCTTAAGAGGAAATACTGGTGGTGTTTTTTCCATACAAACGTAATCCTCAGTTTCCTCTCTGGATAATGACACTAGAGCAATGATTATTTTACCATGCAATCTGTAGGTGCCACTGTATGTCCCTCGGTTTCGTTTTTCTCCATAAATTAATTATTATAAAAACTAAAAATCTTCTAAAATCACAAAAACTCATCATTTTTAACTGCCCTTATCAGACATCCAGAAAGAAAATATGACGAATATAAATAATAAAAGGAAAACCGACCGACATAGCCAAAGCCCTTCTTATTACTATTCTTGAAAAATAATTAAAATCGATTCAGTATTGGAGGAGGAAACTGGGGATTACGAAATAGCGATTTCGTCTATTTTAAATAGGTATAATCGATCCAAGCTGCAGTTGTCTCTATCGTCCCTCATACATTTATATCCCAGCAACAGCGCGACAGCAATAGATTTGTTAAATACCTATTTTTCAAATTTCATGCAGCCATCCTGTCCTCTTAATTGAGACAGTTTTTTTAGTTTATAATAACTTATTATGAGTTCGGGATCACAATTTATTCACACCTGAAACATTCCAGTTTCAGATCTCCGACAGTACTATGAACGTCTTTTATGATATGAGTTGAAATGTCATTTCTAGTATAACTCTTCATGATTTTTTTTTAATATCTTGTAATTTTTTTATACTACTAATGTAGCAAACAAACATATGGCCCACCTGATGGTAAGCGGTCACCGTAGACTATTGATGCTTACAGGGTATCAATCGCGGGTTGCTGACCCGGCAAAAATCTCTTCACACCCTTTTTGAAGAATCCCATGCTGCACTCCCTTGCGAAAACCACGGCGGGAGCTTATTCCACAGTCTGAGCGTCCATTGTAGGAAGCTCTTTTGAAACCACATAGTACGGAACCATTCTCAAAAATAAGTATGATATTTTATTAAGGTAAATTCTCATATTTAAATCAAACCTACAAGCTCTTAAAACAATAAGCTTATTTGACTTTTGTCCCTATTTGACATCCGGCGTCAAAACAGGACAAAAGACAAATAAGGTTATTTTAACCTTGTTTTAAGAGCTTGTGGTAGGCCCCCAGTTGTCTTAACTCTCTCCGATTCCGATCACACAGCTTATTCCCAGATACTCTTCAGTAAGTAAAATCTGTTTCCTTTTTACTTAACATATAAGATCCATTACTATATCGGAAAATAAAAAGGTCGCACGAGAACCCGCGGTTAGGTACTTTTTATCGTTAGTCTAAACCGCCAATAATTCTTCTATACGACTCTTAAAATCGCGCCGGCAAACCGCTTCTCTTGAATATATACCATTACAATATTTTCACATTGAAATAGTGCCATGGAATCGACCTTTCTGTTCTTGAATAAAGCTTCGGTATTATTGGAATGGAGAGGAGATGTTTTGCTAAAAGGTTTTTAGATTTTAAAAGATTTTGAAAGGTTGATGACAGTGGCCCTGATTCTGTTGTTTACAACGTAACTAATTTTAGTCTCACTATGTCTCTTTCTAACAAAGAACATAAGAAAAGGATGTAAGAAATTTAGTCCTGTCAAATTAGTCCAATGCTTGTTTTTAATATAAATTTTGTCGCCATCTATCGCGGTTACGTCTAAATACCCGCAAATGAAGACGGCATAGATTAATATGACAGCTTTAAATATGTTCTATCCTTTTTCAATAATGTTAGCAAGAAAGAGATGTGATGTGACTAAAATTAGTTAAGTGCCATTTACAACAGAATCGACCCCAATATCTATATGGTTGTTAACGAGTTAATTCTGATCAAATAAAAAATCCCACATTTAAATTCCTTTTTACCCCGATTCGTTTCTGGAAACTTGTTAACGAGTTTTCGGTGCAGTAATATTTTTATTCGATATGGAAATGCTGCATTCGAATAAAATATTTAATCAGTAAGTTCTGAAAACATTATTTGTATCATCATCATCATCATCATCAGCCTATAATGTCCCACTGCTGATCACAGGCCTGATGAAAGGGAATGTACAATACCACCACGCGTGCCCACTGCGGATCGGTGGTGAACGGCTAGTGGTCAACCTACTGTTGGAATTTTTCAAGCCGCCTAGGAGGCATCCAACTAGCTTAACGACTATCGCAATTAAGTGATAACCGGGACCAACGGCTTTACGTGCCTTCCGAAGCACGGAAACGCTCGATTTGAAATACCACTAGGCGGTCACCCATCCAGGTACCGACCACGATAGGCGTAGCTTAACTTTGCTGATCGATTAAGAACGGCTAATCATGCTACACCACGAGCGCTTTGAGCTCTAAGTCTAAGCAATCAATAGTGCACTTTGTGGTCTCAATTATTAGAACAATTTTCTCCATCCACTTTCATTGACCTGCTTAACTGGCTATACTCAAGTAGGATACTATAAATGGAGTTGAATTATTAAACAAGCTCATACATGTGCGTTTTCTACCCATTACGCTCATGGCTTGCTGTTTTATTTTTAATAGCAGCATTTTCAGGGAATTGAAGCGTTATTTCTGAAATTTAAAATTTATAGCGGTATATATCTCGGGAAAGCGCTATTTTGCTTGAAAAATTACTGTGAATAAAATATTATTTGATGTATTATTGCACCACTTTAACTGTTAAGTGTTTTCGTAGATTTTTTTATAAGTATCTTTTATATATATTCGCTGTATATATATATATATATACAGGGTGTTGTTTTGGTCGGCGACAAGCGAACCAGGAGCGGTAGTACAAAATATATATTCCCCAAAAATGGACTTAATTCCATTAAATACTGTAAATATGTTGAGAAATACCTTATTCAATTTCAAATAAAATTACTGCAAAGTATGGTTACTAGGCACGTGCACAGACTAGAGCTAGGCGCAAGCCGCCATCGCCCCACCCCTTTACTCCCTCGTACTCCCGTTGAGTATTATGTCTACACTTTAGCTTATTACATGATTTTCAAAATTTTAAATTTTTTATTTTTATTATTAAAAAAAAATAAAGTATTTTTTTTATATTTTTTTTAGCACCAGTGTCATTTGTATTATCGACCCTGAGTCGCTCGTCGCTGACCAAAACAACAACCTGTATATACGTGAGCTGATAAGTGAAAATTTTAGCGGAAAAAGTCAGAGACTGAAAATGCCATGCGGGTGGACCTACGGCATCCAGGAAAAACCCTAGAGTAGTAATGCCCAGCAATGCAATTCCGCAATGCAACTAATCAGTGATTTTGCACTGATTTTGAACAATAAAGACCTATCACTGCATAGTGTATTCTTGACTTGGCCAATCAGAGCGTCGGTGGTTGAAAATCTGCGGAATAATAGATTTCAAGCAAAATTAATTACGCTTCTTTAGATTAATGTTCAAATCCGCAGGCATTAACTAGTTTATTGAATTTGTAGGAATTAACTAATATTACTCCATTCATGAAGCGCTCGTGGTGTAGCATGATTAGCCGTTCTTAATCGATCGGCAAAGTTAAGCTTCCACCGCCGTGGTCGGTACCTGGATGGGTGACAGCCTAGTGGTATTTCAAATCGAGCGTTTCTGTGCTTCGGAAGGCACGTAAAGCCGTTGGTCCCGGGTATCACTTAATTGTGATAGTCGTTAAGCTAGTTGGATGCCTCCTAGGCGGCTTGAAAAATTCCAACAGTAGGTTGACCACTAGCCTACCTCCACCGATCCGCAGTGGGCATGCGTTGTGGAGTGTTGCCCATTCCCTTTCACCCTCATTTGTGAAAGGAGGTCTGTGCTCAGCAGTGGGACATTATAGGCTGATGATGATGATGATGACTCCATTCAAATATGTTTAATGTAAAGAGTCCAGCTTAAATCAATTGGAACTTTTCAAATCACAAATCAAATAAACTGCTCACAAAGTAATAAAGCTAATTTCTTAATCAGATGAATTTCATTTCATTCCAAGTTTCTTTGCACACTGCATTCCTTACGTCAGATCGTAAGTCCTACAAGTCCCCATTCAAGTTTCTAGTTAGGTTGTAAGCAGTCCTTTGGGACAGACTGCGCAAACAATGGGGCTAAGGATTGAACCAAGTGGGCGCATTTAGGGGCCAACATCGGAGAGGTAGCGGGTATGGTAAGCAGTTTTACCATAGATGGATTTACCTACTCAATTTAGATTTAGAGCATCGGATTATAGTTAGACTGATACCTGGGTAAATCAAGACTCCTATTTTAAATATAAAATTTCATTCTAACATCCATTATAAGCCAATGTGCGTCGTCTAATGAAGGATTATCGACGCAATAGAATTAATAGATTACCAAAACTGTCAAATCTATCAAACATTGTTGTGTTTTTTTACTTAAGAATGTTATACGTTCTTATAAATAAATTTCAAGACTGCCTACAGAACTTGGCACCCATTTAGATCTCAAGTTTTTTGTCGGTGATGTCGACAACCACACCATAATTATCATAATATTGAACTTGGCTCCCATTTTCACATTTATGTTTTGGTGGGATTCTCTTTTCTCTATCTAACCTTCGTAATTGAAGATCTTCAATAATTTGACGTATTTCCTTACGCTTATCGCTTAAACCACAATAATTCAAAGTTCATGAAAGCAGTACCGGTCACAGACTTGGTTTAATTTAGTCTGTCTTTAGGTACTTAACCAGCCAGTATACACGGCACTGTTTACGCTGATAAAGCCCCTTCTATTTACCCTTAGATCGTAGAATAACGGACCTTTTTGAATTCATAAATATTATATTGCTGACTGTTTACTTTGGGTTCATTATTTTTAAGCTGATATGGAAAAATCTCTTATTGTTGGTCCAGTATTTTTTTTTGGGTTTTCTTAATGACGTTTTACAAATGGACGAATTATTGACGAATTCATAAATATTATTATTGGTGACTTTTTACTTTGGGTTCATTATTTTTAAGCTGATATTAAAAATCTCTTATTATTGGTTCAGTAATTTTTCATTGGTTTTTCTTAATGACGTTTTACAAGTGGATGAGTCATTATGCAACATTATTGCACGACTTACGGCGCATATTTTACTATATCTAATTACGCATGAAATGAAACGTTTATTTCTCTCACAGTAGAATAATTTGCACATCGTCTGTAAACAAAGGAAGGCATAGGAAGGAAAGTGTACCGCGGTTTGGTGTATGGACAAATGAATGCCGGGCAATTACCATGTTTTAACATTGGGTATACTATAGCGCGGGGATAGCATCTACACCTGTACAGGGTTATTGATTAAACACTAATAATCTCTCAGGACTATATTAACAAAAACTTCATCAGACTTTCATACAAAAATTACAATATTTTACACACAGTCTAAATGATACTCTCCGCGTAACAGAGAGTGTGTGACAGTGGACGGGAGACGTAAGTACAATAAAAAACAGATTTGAAATATGTTTGATAGAATCTCAGAGTATATAAATACTACGTACAAATAGAATAAAGAAATCTTCAAATTTTGTTTTTCGTAAATGTATTCTGGGTACTTTTATTGTGTATGTAAATATTTGGAGAATCTTCACCTGTATCTACAACATATGAAGATTAGAAGGCATGTGAAACCCATTATACCATGACATGGGCAGAGCGGAGCAAATGCGATCGAGAAATTTGATTAACATACATAGAGGATTTATGCTGAAATATAGTGAAGATAGGATAGTGGTAGAGACGTCGAATGCCATGGAAATCGTCATGGGGTTATCCTACCATAAGTTTTAGTTCAGTGAAGAAAAATATAGTAGTAAGGTGGGTAGTACTTTGTAGTGCCTCAAAAATAAAATCTGCAGCCAAGCACATACCAGAGTGTTCAGACCATAGAGATAGAATATTAATCGAGTGACTGTACTAAAGTAGTAGTAGTGTAGTGCCGTGATCACGGGTATGTGCATTGTGCAAAGCTGCCTTACGACCCTGTCCAGAATGGACGAATTCGCCGCGAATCTCTCGCGCGAATGCATTACGCGCGTACGGCGAGGTACGATCACCAATACATTGCGTCTACAAGCATCGCGCGAATAAAAATACGCGCATATTTTAAATAAATGCGCGTAATGCATTCATGCGAGAAATTTGCGATTAAAAAAAAAAAAAAAATTAAATTTAAATCTGTTTATTTAAAAAAAATCTTACATTTAATTTTATAAGGTACTTAGGGGTACTTAAATCTTTGATTTTAAAGATTGCAGATTCGATAGGGATCTAAGGTTATCCGGTCTTTTTGTTTTGGTAAGGGAGTAAAATGGGCGATGAATTCATCTTTTTTGGACAGGATCTAAAACGAACTGCGCGTTCATAATTTGAACGACTAAATACATAATCTATGAATGCATTTATATGCAAACTGCTCACACTTCGCACAAGTTAATGTTGTTAACGCTATCGCAATTAATATTCATCATAGAGAAGAAGAACCATAGAGGTTCTTACAGTTAGTTACATATGATAGATATCAGTTACAGATTTGTGTGCTTCTAGCTTCGGTCACTTCAACGCCAACTATAGTCAGATTGTGGTAAAAAAAATGCAAATTCCTGAAAGCCAAATCAATGTTAATCTTTTGTTGAATTTATAGGTACCTGTCATTGTCAATGACGTCTGAAAGGGAACGACGGCAACAGTTTTGGCTTTCACAAACTATGCAATACCTGAAGTTAAAACATCTTGTTTAAAATTCCATAATTTTAATCGCCTCAGTGCTTTTGTTGACGTTATATATTATAGTATGGATAAGGATCTGGATAGAACTTCTAAATATTTTGCTTACCACGATAGTAAAATGCCGAAATCCATAGATGCTTCAAATACCAATTCGATAAGCGAATTTTCAAACAAAGATAGTTAAGCTTATGGCCAAGTAGATTTATAGTAGAAAGTATTAATGGGGCTGGTTAAATATATAGCGCGCAATAATCACATGCTATGTGGTTAATATGTGGGTAGAATGCTTTAAACGCTGCAAAGAAACACGACAATCCGGAGCCTCAACATCAATTTGTCGGTTTTTGTGGTCGTGGTGTACTGAGAGGAGTTTAAACTATGCATTCTTCACACACGGCTATCTGCTTCCACACAAGGAAGGACTTGTGCTATGGAAACACCTCTGATAAACTACATAATACTACTTTTTATTGTAAACACATAATCAAATGTAGATAATTATATCTGGGAAGTGAAATGTCTGTTCTGTACCAGGATTAGGTCAATGAGTTCTTGATCGTTACAAACCTCAAAGGCAATGGACTCACAAATGGAAGTTACTGCTGGCACCGGCTTGGTGACAGAATTTCAACATAAGAGTATTTTGGAAGTAACATGAAAGCCAGTTACAAAGAAGGACTCTTAAGTTGAGGATGGAAGACAAGCAAGTGGATACTAGTAGATAGTATGATGTTTTTTTCCCGAAAATTTATTGTATCATTCCGAGGCAGGATTTTCGTTATGGCATTTGACTTCATTCTTCTATAATATCCATCTGATTGTACATACAAATATTTATACAGAATATAATCTAAAGAAAACTTCTCTGAGGCTACCGCTGCTGTTGATCATCGGTAAAGTTCCCAGTACGTTGCTGCCAGCGTCCGTGGATGGCAGTCTAATGCTTTGGTAGAAAAAGCTACCCATACCCATCCGTCGGTCTTACGAGGCCTCGATTAGTTTAGAATAAACATAATAATAATTTCAATTAGAACAGTTATTCAATTAAACTTACAACCTAGTTCGAGAAACTAACAAATTACCTATTTCTCTAGATAGTCTGTTCCTACGCGAATTTCCAAAGACAATATTTATTTAAGGTACCCCAATTAATTGCTTTTGAACTAGGTACATTAAAATTTCTCTTATTGTTTCTCTTTGGGTTGGTAAAGTTATTCTTATTTTATTTGATCAAAAAAATGTATAAAGGTCAACTTCTTTTATATCTGGTTGCTTTCGCTCAGCGAACTCTTTCTTTAGGTTATGTCCCACGTTTCTGTACAGTATGACGCAAGTAGCAACCAGTGCCTCGTAGCTGTATTGTTAACCTTATTTACCTAAATAGTTTACTCATTGTATCCCACACCTCACACGTTTGCCTCTGGCCGGCCGCCAACTCTCAGCGACCTCATATTAGCAGCGACTATGTATTAACAGCGTTAGCACATCCAGTAATTGTTTCACTTTTTATTTTAAGCCAGTCTAACGTACTGGCGACAAGTTATGTGCTCTGTTTAAAAAAAGAACAATTTTATCTCCGTGGTTTTCCCAATGGAGTACAGCATGGGGTTCTTCAAAAAGGGTGTGAAGAGATTTCTTTAGGGTCGGCAACGCGCGAGTGATACCCCTGGTGTTGCAATCGTCCATAGGCTACGGTAACTGCTTACCATTAGGCGGGCCGTATGCTTGTTTGCCACCTTAGTAGTATAAAAAAAAAATGAAGAAGTAGGTGCTCTTGGAGAAAAAAGATGCATTGATTGATAGATTTGTATCCTATGAGCTAGATGTAGCTCACAGCCATTTATCGTCGTTTTTATTCTGCAATGAAGATTTTTAGACCGTGTCTATGCAGATACGCGCGTTTTCTCTGTGAAGAAATGTTGAAATCTTAAAATTAAGATCAAAGACGAAGCCAATTATTTAGGCCCAAGGAAGTACTGCTAATATTGTTCATCTATATTAAAAAAAAAAGCAAGCCAAAAAAAAACCGGCAGATGTACAGTAGTACCCAACTAATATGGCTTACCGATGTACCTGCGCAGAAGATACATTTTCAAAGCGCGGGAAACGCTATTGGTCGTCAGCTGCCGCCATGTTAGCGCGCGCCGTGCGGATGGGCGTGACTTGCGAGTGAGACGAAACTAACAGCTGCAGTGTATTATGATCCTTATAGTAGTGATCTAAGGTTGATTGTAGGTTTTAAGCATTCTTTCGTTAATCTTCGGGGCCATACTTTTTTGTCTGTGCAAACGAAGATTCACGACGCGCCATATCAGTTGGGTACTACTGTACATGTTATTCATCATGTAGATGTTATTCATCGGCGGTGGGTTACTTGATATTGCTATTCAGAGTACTACGTGCGTTTTCCTTGACCGCGGGTGAGGTCGCTATGTGCAATGATCCAATGCAGTACAACATGGGGTTCTTCAAAAAGGGTGTGAAGAGGTTTCTTCAGGGTCGGCAACGCGCGAGTGATACCCCTGGTGTTGCAAGCGTCCATAGGCTACGGTAACTGCTTACCATCAGGCGGGCCGTATGCTTGTTTGCCACCTAAGTATTATAAAAAATAAATAAATATAAAAATGATCAAAAGCGCCGCATAGATTACTGTGAACGCGGATCGCAGAACTCTGACCGCAGAACTCCAGACCGCTCGCTGTCGGATCGGCGCCAAAGATCGCCCATTGTGAAACTCATCAAAGTAATATCTTTTTTTTTATTTTTTTTATTTATTGTTTATAGGCCTGAGTTTGACCTCAATCTCACCATGGTAAGTGATGATGCAGCCGAAGGTGGTAAGCACACAAAGCCTAGAAGGAACTGGCTCTCAAGTGCAGCTATCGGAACACACCAAAAGGTGCTTGGCGACAGATTTTCAACTTGAGGGTGGTAGCCAGCCAGGCGGGTACTACAAAGTACACTACCACCGTGCTATGTTTTCCTCACGATGTTTACTTTTTATTGTAAACACATAATCAAATGTAGATAATTATATCTGGGAAGTGAAATGTCTGTTCTGTACCAGGATTAGGTCAATGAGTTCTTGATCGTTACAAACCTCA
Organism: Polyploca ridens; assembly: GCA_951394255.1. NCBI lineage: Eukaryota > Metazoa > Arthropoda > Insecta > Lepidoptera > Drepanidae > Polyploca > Polyploca ridens. The sequence goes on from OX596248.1 coordinate 18,083,312, forward strand.
AAGGCAATGGACTCACAAATGGAAGTTACTGCTGGCACCGGCTTGGTGACAGAATTTCAACATAAGAGTATTTTGGAAGTAACATGAAAGCCAGTTACAAAGAAGGACTCTTAAGTTGAGGATGGAAGACAAGCAAGTGGATACTAGTAGATAGTATGATGTTTTTTTCCCGAAAATTTATTGTATCATTCCGAGGCAGGATTTTCGTTATGGCATTTGACTTCATTCTTCTATAATATCCATCTGATTGTACATACAAATATTTATACAGAATATAATCTAAAGAAAACTTCTCTGAGGCTACCGCTGCTGTTGATCATCGGTAAAGTTCCCAGTACGTTGCTGCCAGCGTCCGTGGATGGCAGTCTAATGCTTTGGTAGAAAAAGCTACCCATACCCATCCGTCGGTCTTACGAGGCCTCGATTAGTTTAGAATAAACATAATAATAATTTCAATTAGAACAGTTATTCAATTAAACTTACAACCTAGTTCGAGAAACTAACAAATTACCTATTTCTCTAGATAGTCTGTTCCTACGCGAATTTCCAAAGACAATATTTATTTAAGGTACCCCAATTAATTGCTTTTGAACTAGGTACATTAAAATTTCTCTTATTGTTTCTCTTTGGGTTGGTAAAGTTATTCTTATTTTATTTGATCAAAAAAATGTATAAAGGTCAACTTCTTTTATATCTGGTTGCTTTCGCTCAGCGAACTCTTTCTTTAGGTTATGTCCCACGTTTCTGTACAGTATGACGCAAGTAGCAACCAGTGCCTCGTAGCTGTATTGTTAACCTTATTTACCTAAATAGTTTACTCATTGTATCCCACACCTCACACGTTTGCCTCTGGCCGGCCGCCAACTCTCAGCGACCTCATATTAGCAGCGACTATGTATTAACAGCGTTAGCACATCCAGTAATTGTTTCACTTTTTATTTTAAGCCAGTCTAACGTACTGGCGACAAGTTATGTGCTCTGTTTAAAAAAAGAACAATTTTATCTCCGTGGTTTTCCCAATGGAGTACAGCATGGGGTTCTTCAAAAAGGGTGTGAAGAGATTTCTTTAGGGTCGGCAACGCGCGAGTGATACCCCTGGTGTTGCAATCGTCCATAGGCTACGGTAACTGCTTACCATTAGGCGGGCCGTATGCTTGTTTGCCACCTTAGTAGTATAAAAAAAAAATGAAGAAGTAGGTGCTCTTGGAGAAAAAAGATGCATTGATTGATAGATTTGTATCCTATGAGCTAGATGTAGCTCACAGCCATTTATCGTCGTTTTTATTCTGCAATGAAGATTTTTAGACCGTGTCTATGCAGATACGCGCGTTTTCTCTGTGAAGAAATGTTGAAATCTTAAAATTAAGATCAAAGACGAAGCCAATTATTTAGGCCCAAGGAAGTACTGCTAATATTGTTCATCTATATTAAAAAAAAAAGCAAGCCAAAAAAAAACCGGCAGATGTACAGTAGTACCCAACTAATATGGCTTACCGATGTACCTGCGCAGAAGATACATTTTCAAAGCGCGGGAAACGCTATTGGTCGTCAGCTGCCGCCATGTTAGCGCGCGCCGTGCGGATGGGCGTGACTTGCGAGTGAGACGAAACTAACAGCTGCAGTGTATTATGATCCTTATAGTAGTGATCTAAGGTTGATTGTAGGTTTTAAGCATTCTTTCGTTAATCTTCGGGGCCATACTTTTTTGTCTGTGCAAACGAAGATTCACGACGCGCCATATCAGTTGGGTACTACTGTACATGTTATTCATCATGTAGATGTTATTCATCGGCGGTGGGTTACTTGATATTGCTATTCAGAGTACTACGTGCGTTTTCCTTGACCGCGGGTGAGGTCGCTATGTGCAATGATCCAATGCAGTACAACATGGGGTTCTTCAAAAAGGGTGTGAAGAGGTTTCTTCAGGGTCGGCAACGCGCGAGTGATACCCCTGGTGTTGCAAGCGTCCATAGGCTACGGTAACTGCTTACCATCAGGCGGGCCGTATGCTTGTTTGCCACCTAAGTATTATAAAAAATAAATAAATATAAAAATGATCAAAAGCGCCGCATAGATTACTGTGAACGCGGATCGCAGAACTCTGACCGCAGAACTCCAGACCGCTCGCTGTCGGATCGGCGCCAAAGATCGCCCATTGTGAAACTCATCAAAGTAATATCTTTTTTTTTATTTTTTTTATTTATTGTTTATAGGCCTGAGTTTGACCTCAATCTCACCATGGTAAGTGATGATGCAGCCGAAGGTGGTAAGCACACAAAGCCTAGAAGGAACTGGCTCTCAAGTGCAGCTATCGGAACACACCAAAAGGTGCTTGGCGACAGATTTTCAACTTGAGGGTGGTAGCCAGCCAGGCGGGTACTACAAAGTACACTACCACCGTGCTATGTTTTCCTCACGATGTTTTCCTTCACCGAAAGCTCAAGCTCATTGTAGGATTCGAACCCGGGACCTTCGTCTCGGTGTCCGACGTCACTACCACTGAGCTATCATCACCTGTAAATCTGTTATTATGTTAACATTCTTTTTCCTAACGTGACCAATATATATCTTTCTCCTTATCAATCTGTGGTGATTTCATGTGTATCAATAACAAATTACGTGATGTTTACATAAGCAAACTTAACCAGTTTGAAGGACGAGCTCAATCCATTAGACCATCCCAGTAGTTGCCACTAACAACGATTGCGCAACAGTAGTTACATAATAAGCTAACCGAGAGACTTCCATAAACGTGATCGCTGACATAAGAAGGTAGTAAATGCGAGGTGGAATTGTGAGGGAAGCGAGTTGTGTGATGTTACTGATGGACCAATAAAATTGTGGCTTGGATTGTGGGGTTGTTGGAATGGACCATTTAAATTGTAAAACAATATTGTCTTTGTATTCATGGGTTATTTCCTACATTTGCACGTATGTTATTAAATTCTGAGCGCTCAATTACGGTTGATACTTTCAAAATTATATTAAAAATTAACTTTTTAACAAAAAAATATACCGCCTTCAAAGTACACTAAAAAGTATGAAATAACTCTTACCTGACACTGTTTTGAAGTGAGCGAAATCGCATGACGTGTTCTATTGAAAATATTTCGCTGACTTCAAAACAGTGTCAGATAAGAGTTATTTCATACTTTTTAGTCCTCCTCTTTTTTGAAGTCGGTTAAAAGCAAGACTCCGCCCTCGTGATTTCACATGCGTTTAAGTTTATAATTGCAAAATAATATATTCTTACATACACTAGTTTATTATTATTTAGATTAAGTTATTTAGTAGGTATAGTTTCATTTATAATGTTTTGATATTTAAACAATAAAGAAAACATACACTTATATGTGTGTTAGTAAATTTTGAGCGCTTAACTGACCTTAATTAGGAGGTAGAGATTTTCAATATATTGAAAACTAAATCTCGCCTAGTGGTCTCACGCGCGTTCCCGGGGATCTTAAGTTTTCCCCGGATAATAAGTTTATTTTATGTTATTCCAGAGTATGATTTATACCTAAATCCAGTAAGCCATTTATGCGTGATTGAGACACACATCTTAACATCGGAATATCCAAAAATCCAAATATTTACATTTATAATTTTATTTGTGTTTATTTGTGAGATCTCTATGCAATTATTTGTTCCTTTCCACAACCACACAAATCTTGGGATTGGTGTAATTTCATGTGCGTCTCGCAAATAAGGCTGGGAGTGTGTAATTGAGTCAGTCGGTTAAATAAAGCATTGTGTGTTTGATTGTACCGGTTTATATTGTTTGTTTTTCTGTACATCCCTAAGCTTTCATTATTTTCCAAACTGTGGTATATTTTTTAAGATAATGCCGTCGTAGTCTTTGTTTTCAGCCTATGGCTTAGCCTTCATTATAAGAATCCGCCTTTAGCCAATTTGTACTCCAGTACATAAACTATTATCTAAGTAACAAATCACGTCAATTTGTTGCTGCGTGAAAAAAAGAAAAACAGCGAATATAAGCTTTTTTGTGTATTTGTTTGTAACTTCTTGACGGTAAAACTAATCATGGTGAAATTTTGCACGCAGATAGACAATAATCTTTTTTTTTTGATAATGAGAAATTATTATAACCTAGTATAATATGTAATTGTAATAAATATTATTGTTTATTGTGGTCGCTAATGACCTTAGATGTTATAAAGCGACCTAAAAAAAATTAAAAAAAATATCTAGGATAACAATACAATTCGTAACGGAAATGTTATATCTATCCGAAAGGGGTAAATACTACATTAGGTATCTCTCTATAAAAAGTTTCAACTCAAAATTCATACCAAATAAGTGCGACCAAGTTTATTGAATTAAAATTATAACCAACGTGTCACCGCCCAATGAGAGTAATTATCTTTTCACGTTACTTGCTAATAATACTATACAATTTTCTCTTTTGCAATCTGTGCGCCTACCAAAGAAGTCGTGTGATTTTATGGATATTTCCTTTCGTTATACGTTGTACAAGACTTATTATCCCGAAAGAAAAAGTCTTGAGAACCAGGATAAAACTGCGGGGCGGAATCTAGTAGTAAATAATCATAGGCTTGATTTAATTTCAGTATATTAGACAGTTTCATATTTTATATCTACACTAACAGAATTCAAAATTGAAAAACTCATTTTGGAGACATAAAAATCACAAAAACTAATTAACTTTAAAATGAAATTGTAGAAACTCAATTTCAAAATCGATAACATTAGTATTAAGGTACCAAGCATCCTCCGCTAACACGGACCGGAGCGTAACGAGAAAATTTTCTGAAACATGAGATTTCCCATTATTGGCTGAGAATTAACACGTCCCTTTGAAGAAATATTGCCAGCCACGAGTAATCTCTGTAAAGGTTGACTGAACACGGAAATATATTCTCTTTTATCTTTCATAACTTATGTTCAAAGAATGTGTCTTCTGAGTAGTCAAAATTGAGTTTTGAAATGTAAATATTGGAAATGTAATACGGTCTGATTTTTATATTCGATAGAAATTACATTGATAATATATTAGCATTCGTGAGTTTTGAATTAATAAAATATTATACCTACGTAACAATTCCTCTGATACAAATTGAAAATTATGCTTTCGTTTTTTTTCCAATAAATATGCTTTTACTGCGTACCTCAAAATAAACAATAGGTATAGTCAAGAAAGCATCTACTAATGAAAAACATTTCACGGATTAATCCCGCTGAAAATTTAACTAAAATGATAGATAGATAGACAGACAGACAGAAAGACAGACAGACAGACAGACAGACAAACAGACAGACAGACAGACAGACAGACAGACAGACAGACAGACAGACAGACAGACAGACAGACAGACAGACAGACAGACAGACCGACAGACAGACAGACACACAGACAGACAGACAGACAGACAGACAGACACAGACGCGTGTCCTATATGCAGATATTTAATAATGGATTTTTATTTACGTTATGTCAAAACTCCGCGTTCCAGTCCCTAACATATTGTATACCACTGCATGGATAATTTATCGCTCTTTCCACACATACCATAGGAGGTTATACATCTAAGGAGAGCAGGACAGCTAAGCAATTTCTGATAAACAAAGTCAATGGCGATATAGGAGTCTATGGGGCTACTTATATCGCTTAATCAGCGAGTGTAACCATTTAGTAATCTTCTACACCTGGCCTAAAATATCGACATAAATTGGTCTCAAAATTACTTATTCCAATAAAATTGTTCCCTTCAAATTCAGTGTTCAATGGAACCCTACGATTATACGCATTCGGCACGGGTAGTGTACGTGACCGGAAACTTCCAGCTTTACGTTCAACTGTCCAACCTGTACAATTAAACCAATTCCTTCGATATCTGCCGTACAATTCTCATTGTAGTGTTCAATTCTGAGGTTATGTAATACAAGTGTTGGAACTAATGTAGACAAACAAGAACAAAGCCTAGAACACCGTGCTAGAACTGTCTCTTAAGTGCTACTACCTGAATAATCTAGTAAGCAGTCACATTTATTCTAGGTTTGGTTTAGTAGTTTCCTTTTCTCTTTTTGTCTTTTGTACTTACTACTATATACTTATTTTATATTATCTTTTGAATTCATGTTAATCAAAACAACGCTACACATGTTTTTAAAAAAACGGATGAATAAACAGCACGTTCTTTTATTTGTGAAATCAATATCGAGTTCGGTTAGAAAATTAATTCTCGTTGTACACGTTACAACACGAAATCAAATTTCCAAACTCGTCAACAAAACAAAACAAAATGTACCATACGAAAGCTAACAATGATCAATTTAAAAGCTGTTACTTCGGTGAAAATATAAGCTTACAACTCAAAATAAGTAAATAGAAAATGTCGTACAATTAACTCTTTTTTTCTACTCGGCTACTAAAAAATAGCCTCTGGATTTATTGATTACTTACTCGTGGAGCCACTTAATAAAGTATCCTAACTTACTAAATTGAAACTCAAAACAAGCTTTTACATGGCACAAAATCAAAGGTAATGCTGCTTCGAATAGTGTATATATACAGGGTGTTGTTTTGGTCGGCGACAAGCGACCCAGGAGCGGTAGTACAAAATATATATTCCCCAAAAATGGACTTAATTCCATTAATTACTGTAAATATGTTGAGAAATACCTTATTCAATTTGAAATAAAATTACTGCAAAGTATGGTTACTAGGCACGTGCACAGACTAGAGCTAGGCGCAAGCCGCCATCGCCCCACCCCTTTACTCCCTCGTACTCCCGTTGAGTATTATGTCTACACTTTAGCTTATTACATGATTTTCAAAATTTTAATTTTTTTATTTTTATTATTTAAAAAAAATAAAGTATTTTTTTATATTTTTTTTAGCACCAGTATCATTTGTATTATTGACCCTGAGTCGCTCGTCGCTGACCAAAACAACAACCTGTATATAACTAGCTTCTGCCCGCGGCTTCGCCCGCGTGGTCTACAGGAAACAAATGACATATTTTTCTTCTTAAACAAATATTATAAGCGCTCTCACTCCCTCTCAATTGAATATACAAACTATCATTATCCCAAAGAAAGCAATAATGACGAAGTTCTCCGTAAAACTAAACTAATCTCTGGGATGAGAGTACTCGAAGCGTGTGTGAAAAGACCTAAATAGGAGACAGCCAGAAGTGGATAATAAATAATTTATATTGATTACAACGAAACGCCTGTCAAATTCCGATGACAATACAATATTATGGTGACAGCGAGCTGAACCGATGATGGAGACGGAAGGTAGACAAAGTATCTTCTCAGTGACTAAACATAGAATGATGAAGTCTGGACTCATTTTAATACTTTTACAGTACCAATTACGTATTTTAACCGACTTCAAACTTTTTTTTATGTTTGTTATCTGATAACGCCGTCATTTATTAACCGATTTAGAAAATTCTTTTTTTGTTTGGAAGGGTACACTTCCCGTTTCGTCTCATTGTCATCAGATCAGGATTTGATTACTTCTTAGTGTACTTTGAAGTCGCTTTAATTTTTTTGTAAAACAGTTCAAATTATATAAAAGCTTTAAAGATATCTGTTTTACTGCGTGTAAAAAACCCGCACTTATTACACACGTGTTATAAAATAGTACCTATACGATACTCTTGACTTAAGCGCACACACTTTGCACGGCGGCGTGAAAGAGACTACTAAAGTCACACTTATATCGTAATATACTTTTTGGAGTTCCGTACCTCAAAAGGTAAAAAAGGAACTCTTATAAGATCACTCTTCTGCCCGTCTGTCTGTCAGTCCGTGTGTCACCACCGATTTTCTCAGGAACGGGTGGACCTAGCAAGTTCAAATTTATACCAGATACTGAAGTCTATAGTCCCTATTAGGTGTACAAAAATCAAGGTCCTGATTCAACACGATAAAAAGATATGGGCAAATTTAGATTTTCGCGAAAACTTGTAAGTACCCAAGTTTACATTAATTTTAAACTTTTTTTTTATTTTTCGGAATTTTCCCTTTACTTGTGCTTTTAACCAAAATTGACGATTCCAGGTCAACCGGAAGTAGGTACCCTATAGGTTTTTGGTCGAAAACCTATATGGCTGTTCCCGTTGACCTAGAATCATGAAATTTGGCACGAAGCAAGGTCTTAGCACAAGTAAAGGGAAAATTCCGAAAAATTAAAAAGTTGAAAATTAAGGTAAATTATGGTACTATTCAATTTTGCGCCTACGATTAGGTACTACTATGATTTTGCAATCGATCCAAAGGAAACATACAATAAAACTAAAAAAAAAAGAATACAAATCGATAAATTTCGAAGAAATTTCAACCTCCGTTTCACACTTTTGTAGGAAAAATTTCGAAAAATCCTTTCTTAGTGGATACTTACACGTCACAAAGAACACACACCCTAAATTTAATGTCTCTAGGACCAGCAGTTTAGTCTGTGCATAATGTCTATATATCAGCCAGTTAATGAGTTAGTCAGGACTTTGAATCTTGGTGATGATTTTGGAAAAACTGATACACGTGTCTCATAATTTTAATTGAAGAGTATGTGTACCAATTTTCGAGAATGAAAGTCAAAGTCAAAGCCATTTATTCAATTAAGGCCCTTGTAGGGCGCACTTATGAAGGTCAAAGCTACTCAAGCTACTACCAGTTCGTAAGTCGGCCTTCAATTTATAAGTTACATTTAAAAAAAAAATGGGGCTATATGATTGGCTATTTTTTTTTCAACATTTTGTTTTTATTTACACAATAAAGTATAATACACAATAACAAACCAACAACTTACAAACGTGATCAAACTAAATTCAAACCCCTTTTCACCCTCTTAGGGTTCGAATTTCGAAAAACCCTTTCTTATTGGATACCGTGTAGGTATCCAATAAGAAAGGGTTTCACAAAGAACACACCCTCCAAATTTCATGTCTCTAAGACCAGCGGCCGTGCTATATCAGTCAGTGAGTTCCCATACCTAACTTCATCCCGCTTTTCATCTCTTCGAGGGTAGAATTATCTAAAACGCTGAGACACGTAAAAATTAATTTTCAATCGTCAGCCTAAACACAAAATTTGAAGATTCTGACTTCGAAACTGACGGACTTTCATACAAACTTTCATCCCCTATTTTACCACCTTAGAGGAGTAATTTCGAAAAACCCTTTCGTAGGGGATACCTACTATTTCCAAACTATACACTTCAAATTTCATAACTCAAGGACCAGCGGTTTAGGCTGTGCGTTGATAATAGTTGATATATCAGTCAGTCAGCCAGGACGTTGATTTTTTTATATTTGTTTCAGTAAACAAACAGATATACAATGACAATTATAATATTATGTAATAATTATAGTCAATTATATATCCCACAGCGTTTACCACTAATAGAAAATATAAAAAATAATGTTATTTACATTCGGGGTCTAAATATACATTTCAATGTACGTATTCTATAAGTAGTTAACAAAATTATCACACTATCAACTATACTCAGGAGATGTCAATTAGAAATTTGATAAAAATCACATTATCTCGATTATCTCCACGAATTTTATATATATAGATGTGCATAAAAAACTTAAATAAATGATTTTACTTCGAAACTTGAAATACAAAAAATCTCCGTTTTCATATACGTTGGTAGTAAACTTAGTGACGTTTAATTTGAAAATGAAGGACTTCCATACACATCTTCATCCCCTTTTCACCCCTTCGAGGGTGGAATTATCAATAACGCTGAGACACCTATAAATTAATTTTCAATCGTCAGTCTACACACATAATTTGAAGATTCTAATTTCAAAACTGACAGACTTTCATACAAACTTTCATCCCCTATTTTACCCTATGGAGGTGCAAGGTGGATGACACCTCCATTTAAAAGGGAAGATCTTCCGCCAGGCTGGGTCATCGTGCCTAGGGACCGCGGTCCAACTGTACTTGTCGGACAGTTCTATATATGCAGATCGCCGAGAAATCTTTGCAAGCGCGATGCAGGATGTAGTGGGCATGTATGCGCGATGTATGCACGATGCAGGATAATGTGGCGGCACGTAATCTATCTATCGGCGTGTGAACTTCGTTATGTAGTGGTTCGCTACAACCCCCTTAGGGGTGAAATTTCCAAAAATCCTTCTAAACACTCACTATATAATTATAAATTTAGTGATGTTTACTTTAACATTTAAGGACTTTTCATACACAACTTCATCCCCCTTTTCACCCCTTCGGGGTCGGAATTATCCAAAATGCTGAGACACTTGTAAATTAATTTTCAATCGTCAGCCTAAACACAAAATTTGAAGATCCTAACTTCAAAACTGATGGACTTTCATACAAACTTTCATCCCCTATTTTACCCCCTTAGGGGTGAAATTTCCAAAAATCCTTCTAAAGTGTATGCCCTCACTGTATAATTATAAATTTAGTGATGTTTACTCTGATATTTAAGAACTTTTCATACACAACTTCATCCCCCTTTTCACCCCTTCGGGGTCAGAATTATCAAAAACGCCGAGACACCTATAAATTAATTTTCAATCGTTAGCCTAAATACAAAATTTGAGGATCCTAACTTCAAAACTGACGGACTTTCATACAAACTTTCATCCCCTATTTTACCCCCTTAGGGGTGGAATTTTCAAAAATCCTTTCTTAGCGGATGCCTACGTCATTACAACTATCTGTATACCAAATTTCAGCCCAATCCGTTCAGTGGTTTGAGCTATGCGTTGATAGATCAGTCAGTCACGGTTTCCTTTTATATATACAGATTCACCCCTTCGAGGGTGGAATTATCAATAACGCTGAGACACCTATAAATTAATTTTCAATCGTCAGTCTACACACATAATTTGAAGATTCTAATTTCAAAACTGACAGACTTTCATACAAACTTTCATCCCCTATTTTACCCTATGGAGGTGCAAGGTGGATGACACCTCCATTTAAAAGGGAAGATCTTCCGCCAGGCTGGGTCATCGTGCCTAGGGACCGCGGTCCAACTGTACTTGTCGGACAGTTCTATATATGCAGATCGCCGAGAAATCTTTGCAAGCGCGATGCAGGATGTAGTGGGCATGTATGCGCGATGTATGCACGATGCAGGATAATGTGGCGGCACGTAATCTATCTATCGGCGTGTGAACTTCGTTATGTAGTGGTTCGCTACAACCCCCTTAGGGGTGAAATTTCCAAAAATCCTTCTAAACACTCACTATATAATTATAAATTTAGTGATGTTTACTTTAACATTTAAGGACTTTTCATACACAACTTCATCCCCCTTTTCACCCCTTCGGGGTCGGAATTATCCAAAATGCTGAGACACTTGTAAATTAATTTTCAATCGTCAGCCTAAACACAAAATTTGAAGATCCTAACTTCAAAACTGATGGACTTTCATACAAACTTTCATCCCCTATTTTACCCCCTTAGGGGTGAAATTTCCAAAAATCCTTCTAAAGTGTATGCCCTCACTGTATAATTATAAATTTAGTGATGTTTACTCTGATATTTAAGAACTTTTCATACACAACTTCATCCCCCTTTTCACCCCTTCGGGGTCAGAATTATCAAAAACGCCGAGACACCTATAAATTAATTTTCAATCGTTAGCCTAAATACAAAATTTGAGGATCCTAACTTCAAAACTGACGGACTTTCATACAAACTTTCATCCCCTATTTTACCCCCTTAGGGGTGGAATTTTCAAAAATCCTTTCTTAGCGGATGCCTACGTCATTACAACTATCTGTATACCAAATTTCAGCCCAATCCGTTCAGTGGTTTGAGCTATGCGTTGATAGATCAGTCAGTCACGGTTTCCTTTTATATATACAGAAGACAAGACTCCGCCCTCGTGATTTCACATGCGTTTAAGTTTATAATTGCAAAACAATATATTCTTACATACACTTATATGTATGTTATTAAATTTTGAGCGCTTAACTGGCCTTAATTAGGAGGTAGAGATTTTCAATATATTGAAAACTAAATCTCGCCTAGTGGTCTCACGCGCGTTCCCGGGGATCTTAAGTTTTCCCCGGATAATAAGTTTATTTTATGTTATTCCAGAGTATGATTTATACCTAAATCCAGTAAGCCATTTATGCGTAATTGAGTAACACACATCTTAACATCGGAATATCCAAAAATCCAAATATTTACATTTATAATTTTATTTGTGTTTATTTGTGATATCTCTATGCAATTATTTGTTCCTTTCCACAAGCACACAAATCTTGGGATTGGTGTAATTTCATGTGCGTCTCGCAAATAAGGCTGGGAGTGTGTAATTGAGTCGGTCGGTTAAATAAAGTATTGTGTGTTTGATTGTACCGGTTTATATTGTTTGTTATTCTGTACATCCCTAAGCCTTCATTATTTTCCAACCTGTGGTATATTTTTAAGATAATGCCGTCGTAGTCTTTGTTTTCAGCCTATGGCTTAGCCTTCATTATAAGAATCCGTCTTTAGCCAATTTTTACTCCAGTACATAAACTATTATCTAAGTAACAAATCACGTCAATTTGTTGCTGCGTGAAAAAAAGAAAATCTGCGAATATAAGTTTTTTTGTGTATTTGTTTGTAACATTTCGACGGTAAAACTAATCATGGTGAAATTTTGCACGCAGATAGACCATAATATTTTTTTTTGATAATGATAAATGTGTATAACCTAGTATAATATGTAATTGTAATAAATAATATTGTTTATTGTGGTCGCTAATGACCTTAGATGTTAAAAAGCGACCTAAAAAAAATTAAAAAAAATATCTAGGATAACAATACAATTCGTAACGGAAATGTTATATCTATCCGAAAGGGGTAAATACTACATTAGGTATCTCTCTATAAAAAGTTTCAACTCAAAATTCATACCAAATAAGTGCGACCAAGTTTATTGAATTAAAATTATAACCAACGTGTCACCGCCCAACGAGAGTAATTATCTTTTCACGTTACTTGCTAATAATACTATACAATTTTCTCTTTTGCAATCTGTACGCCTACCAAAGAAGTCGTGTGATTTTATGGATATTTCCTTCCGTTATACGTTGTACAAGACTTATTATCCCGAAAGAAAAAGCCTTGGGAACCCGGATAAAACTGCGGGACGGAATCTAGTAGTAAATAATCATAGGCTTGATTTAATTTCAGTATATTAGACAGTTTCCTATTTTATATCTACACTAACAGAATTCAAAATTGAAAAACTAATTTTGGAGACATAAAAATCACAAAAACTAATTAACTTTAAAATGTAATTGTAGAAACTCAATTTCAAAATCGATAACATTAGTATCATGGTACCAAGCATCCTCCGCTAACACGGACCGGAGCGTAACGAGAAAATTTTCTGAAACATGAGATTTCCCATTATTGGCTGAGAATTAACACGTCCCTTTGAAGAAATATTGCCAGCCACGAGTAATCTCTGTAAAGGTTGACTGAACACGGAAATATATTCTCTTTTATCTTTCATAACTTATGTTCAAAGAATGTGTCTTCTGAGTAGTCAAAATTGGATTTTGAAATGTAAATATTGGAAATGTAATACGGTCTGATTTTCATATTCGATAGAAATTACATTGCTAATATATTAGCATTCGTGAGTTTTGAATTAATAAAATATTATAGTACCTACGTAACAATTCCCTGATACAAATTGAAAATTATGCTTTCGTTTTTTTTCCAATTAATATGCTTTTCCTGCGTACCTCAAAATAAACAATATAGTCAACAGAGCATCTACTAATGAAAAACATTTCACGTATTAATCCCGCTGAAAAAATAACTAAAATGATAGATAAATAGATAGACAGAAAGACAGACAGACAGATTTGACATACGGAAAAGATTTGTGGTCTTACGCCTATAAGTCATGCTATCTTGTGCTTTACCCGTGGGTTCTCGTTTGAGACGCGCGTCCTATATGCAGTTATTTAATAATGATTTGGATTTTGATTTCGTAATATCAAAACTCCACGTTCCAGTCCCTAACATATTGTATACCAATGCATGGATAATTTATCGCTCTTTCCACACATACCATTACATCTAAGTAGAGCAGGACAGCTAAGCAATTGCTGATAAACAAAGTCAATGGCGATATAGGAGTCTATGGGGCTACTTATATCGCTTAATCAGCGAGTGTAACCATTTAGTAATCTTCTACACCTGGCCTAAAATATCGACATAAATTGGTCTCAAAATTACTTATTCCAATAAAATTGTTCCCTTCAAATTCAGTGTTCAATGGAACCCTACGATTATACGCATTCGGCACGGGTAGTGTACGTGACCGGAAACTTCCAGCTTTACGTTCAACTGTCCAACCTGTACAATTAAACCAATTCCTTCGATATCTGCTGTACAATTCTCATTGTAGTGTTCAATTCTGAGGTTATGTAATGCAAGTGTTGGACCTAATGTAGGCAAACAAAGTCTAGAACACCGTGCTAGAACTGTCTCTTAAGTGCTACTACTGAATAATCTAGTAAGCAGTCACATTTATTCTAGGTTTGGTATAGTAGTTTCCTTCTCTCTTTTTGTCTTTTTATACTTACTATATACTTATTTTATATTATCTTTTGAATTCATGTTAATCAAAACAACGCAACACATGTTTTTAATAAAACGAATGAACAAATAACAGCACGTTCTTTTATTTGTGAAATCAATATCGAGTTCGGTTAGAAAATTAATTCTCGTTGTACACGTTACAACACGAAATCAAATTTCCAAACTCGTCAACAAAACAAAACAAAATGTACCATACGAAAGCTAACAATGATCAATTTAAAAGCTGTTACTTCGGTGAAAATATAAGCTTACAACTCAAAATAATAAAATAGAAAATGTTTTACAATTTACTTTATTTTTCTATTTATCTACTCAGCTACTAATAAATAGCCTCTGGATTTATTGATTACTTACTCGTGGAGCCACTCAATAAACTCCGTAAAATTTTGGATCGACAACAGTTTATTCAACTTCCAAAACGATATAATAATAATAATAATAAATATCCTGGGACATTCCTCGCATACGGTCATCTGATCCCAAACTAAGCAGAGCTTGTACTATGGAAACCAGATAACTGATATAATACATATACTACTATATAAAAGTAAGTGTAGCACCAAATGTTTTCCCTCGCGTACGCTACAAGATACGTGCTTAGAGCCTCCAGTTACCCCAAGTCCGTTATCAAGTGCAATACGACTTTTAAACTTTGAACTCTATTCCAATATAATAACGTTCAGAAATATATTGCACATGATCTATAGGTAAAGAAATGCGTACTTTGATCTATAGAATGCAAAGTACTGAAGTGTAGTACTTTGCATTCTAACACAAATGATCGTTCGGTAGCAAGATTCGGAGTTAAAAATATCATCCATGTAGACGGAGCCACGGGCATAAGCTAGTTTAGTACACATGAACCCCTTTCTACATAATACCGTTAACCTAATAATTTATTAGGGTAATTCCGTCACAGTTTGATAATTCCCGATTTTTATAGCTCGAACCGCTATAAAATTTATGCCATCGTTATACGGGGTGTTCTCACCCTCGATCGTATAATTGATACGTTACGAACATTTAAGGTTGTGTGCCCTTACGTTATGAAAAGGTAGGTAATGGGGTACCAGTAGTATGTTTAAATTATTAAGAGGAAATGTTGGTGGCGTTTGTTGTATACAAACGTAATCCTCAGTTTCCTCTCTGGATAATTACACTAGAGCAATGATTATTTTACCATGCAATCTGTAGGTACCACTGAGTGTCCTCGGTTGTGTTTTTCTCCATAACTTAATTATTATAAGAATTAGGAGCCTCCTAAAATCACGAAAACTTACCATTTTTAACGCCGTTATCAGACGTCCAGCGAACAAATTTGACGAATATAAAAACCAAAAGAAAACCGATAGACATAGCCAAAGCCCTTCTTATGCTTGTTTTTTTTTTTAAATTTATACTATTTTGGAGGAGAAAACTGGGGAAAAGCTCTTCTTATTATGATGCTTGAATTTTTTTTTATCGATCCAGTTTTGGAGGAGAAAACCGGGGATTACGAAATAGCGATTTCGTCTGATTTAAATAGCTATAATCGGTTCAAGCTGTAGTTGTCTCTATGGCCCTCAGGCGGGATAGCTCGGGTACAGCGCGACAGTAATAGATATGTTAAAAACCTATTTCTCAAATTTCTTGCAGCCATCCTTTCCTCTTAACTGTTTACGTGGAAAATGATGTTGATGTTTACGATGTGATAATTTACATATTTTATAATGCCAATTTGCTTTATAGCTGAATATTAAGATGTCACTGTGGTGCTATTTTGCGTCAAAGGTCTTCAAGCGTAATATTATGGACGTCTACTAAGTTAGAACTTTAATGCAATAAAGAAAACGAAATCTTAACGAAGACTGACTTCAAGATTTTGAGTTTTGATTTGTATCAACATCGAAACAATATACTCCCCCAAGGAATTATAAACCGAGCTTAAGTTCAACCTTAGTTCTTGAAATATCAGCTTTGACAGAAAGTTTTTAAGGTTTTTCCAGTCTCGTCAATCCGTTAAGATTCTGGACAAAACTTATTCTTCATAGTTTTTATCCCGCGGCTACGCTCGGGCTGACTTTATAAAACGTATAACCTTTTTTTCCCTCAGTCGATTTGGATAAAACAAAGCTTATATGTTACCCCAAGCTTAGCTTAATTTATTTTTAATAACCCCATAAAAATCCTTTATATGGTTTTGGAGATTACCGTGTTCATACATAAAAACGACGGACTGACTCTTTGCATTATGTTATGTTGCTGTTGTATCCTGGCTCTTTCAAAATTGCCCCTAAATACTTTAGTATATGTATATAGTTGGCTTTATAATGAAAAAGAGAATTATTATATTTACAACAAATATGTAAAAAATTCTATACTATGGTCATATCTATGGACTTTAAATAAAAAGAGGGGACTAGTATTTGGAACCAGTGTAGTCATTTTGTTAACATTAATAAGTGCCTTATCAGGGCCTTAATTCAATAAATACTTTTTGAATTTTAATACAGAAAATTAATGGCCCCTTTAATTTTTGATCTTATTTTTTTATTCTTGTTGTTATAGCGGCAATAGAAATACATATTCTGTGAAATTGTCAACTATGTATTTACCCAGACAGACAGATGGACAGGCGGACGGACGGACGGACGAACGGTCAGCGGCAAGGGCGGATCCAGCCTTCAAGCCAGGGGGGTCACACACTTATATCCAACTTGTATGGGTTTCAAAATATACAATACTATAGCTGTTGCCGCAGATTCACACGAGGATAGAGTACATTCGTAAGAATTTTCAAAATCGGTCCATTAGTTCTAGTGATCACTTTCTATAGAAAAGAGGGGCTGCGCAGCGCGAAAAATTCATACTTAAAACCATGTCAATCACAATTTCATTACTCAAAAACCTCTGGTTGAACTAGACGGCCGAGGCCCAGGGGGGGGTCATGACCCCCATGACCCCCCCCTGAATCCGCCCTTGGTCAGCGGAGGTTACTAAGCCTCCGTTAGTACTAAGGCCCGGTTTCAATAAGTTTACGGACCGGTATCGGTTAAGATTTATTAAAATTATAAGACTCTTATATCTTTACTAATAATGAAGCCAAGACCTCAAAGCTTTGCATAGCAGACCCTCCCATATGGAAGTAGCTATCACAGGTAAAATTAGCTTAAGAAATAATCTATATGCGCAGTTTGGCAATAAAAAAACCTACCATTGGTAAGCAAAACGATTCGTTTTTGTTTATTGAAACCGGGCATAAATTGCCTAACAATGCTACCTATTAACGTTTCTTCCTTCACCACAATTATGTATTAGTGGATTAATATTTTATAGGTAGATAGCTAGATGAATAACTTGAATATTATTCTCACATCATAAAATCTTCCAAACAAAGCCATGGTAAACCATTATTATTCATAGGAGATCGAAACGGGCGCAGCTGATGTCGAAAATTTCCATTTTATATGATGTGACAAGCTGACCCCATCGATATGGGAAGACATGACTGAAAATATTTATTAATATACTGCGGAATCTGTTACAATGTGTGTTTACATAAATAAAACGGTAAAGGGAAATAAAGGAGACACTTATACTCAAATAGTGTAATATGATGTTATGAAGAAGATTTTTTTGTAAAAGACAAGTTGAAGAACATATTGTGTGTATCTATTAGTATCCCTTTAGTTTATTTTATCTAAGTATCCTCACTTTAAGGGCTTTGCTTGCGGCGTCGTGTGACGGTTCGCCCACTTCCCTCCAATATGGCGAGGAGGGCGATGCCGGCCACAAGAATCATACTTGTGAACAGGTGCTGCTTGTGGGAGCTGGTCTGCTTATGTTTGCTATTTACTTATTGTAATATTGATTGAGTCTTTTTTGTAGTTATTGTCGCCGCGATGAACAATTGTTATCAGTGAGATCAAAATGATTCATGATACTCTAATGATAAAAATATGTATATTTGTAGCATCATTTAACTTAGATTTGTTAATTATTTTGTTTAATGAGCCAACAAGGTCTACGGCCATTTTGTCTACTTGCATAGATTATAATTAGTAATAGTAGTATATTAGGTAAATAAATTATAATTGGTGTTCGTTCTGAGGCTCAGATTGTAAAATTACCCTACAACTTAAAAGACGACGTGGCTGAAACATTACTTAAGCAATATGTTAATTACACATTTCCAAATTTTAAATTTAGTTATGTTACTTCCTACCAGCTGCTGCCGATGATCGGCAACGTTCCCAGTAGGCTGGCATCATTTCCTCTTTGGATGCTCAAGCTAATGAGTTTGCGGGAAAAGATCCCCGCCTGGCGGTCTCCAAAGGCCTCGATCAGTTAAGATGGTAATGCTTAAAGAATGTAAGCATATTGAATCTAATGTTATCACTTCAAAGTACAAATTACTTTGAAAACTCAATAGTAGATGGTCTTTAAAGCACTGAACCAATGAAGTTTAAGCTTTTCAATCAAAATTTATCAAGAACAATAATGTTACAACAACTTGAATTCTGCTACATTTCAGGATAAAATTCTTACAAACAATCCACTTTATCAAGCCATCGATATTAAGACGAAGTGTTCACATATAACTTCCGGAATTCTAGAGCAAGGACTAATCTCTTCCAATAAGCACGATCATAGATAAGATACGTTTAGAAGAGGCATTTTGGTCATGTTTATTAATCGTTTATACCTAATTGATAGGTTGTAGCTTACTTGATCTTTATATGTAGAAAACCTTAGTTATATAATTAAACTAAGTATTAAAATACAGTCTAAATAACGTCTAAAAGTTCATCATTATCAACTTGTCTTATCCTGCTTGACAAGATGGTTATCGACGATCATAAATGTTAGTAAACGATATGGGATTGACATTTCAAATCGAAATATCACGTGATTTTTAACAATCTCTTATGTCAATCCCATACGAAGGTTGATCGTTTGCTAACGATGACGATTGTCGACAACCTCTTGACTAGGGGGGTAGTCCTGATTCCTACAATCTTCATTTCATAATGGAAGAAAAATTAATCATGCTGGTCTTTATAATAAATTTCATTTTAATTTTTCATATATTAAGCTGACCGATGGTATAGCCAGATGGTTTACAACAAATCTTTAAGAAAAACTAAATGATTCTATGATTTGATCTAATATTGCCGTCAACATAAGCTCATTAATGTCACGATTCACGATAACGTATAATAGGTTTATTTTATTTATTTATTTATTCAGAACAAAAACACATTATACAATAAACATATAAAACGATAACAACTGCAATAGTTAAAAACTGTGTCGCAGCTATTAACGCCCACCTCAGAGCAACAATATTAAATCAGAGGTTCCGAATTATAAACGTAAAAAGGTATAATTAATTTCTAGCTTTTATGCGCTTATCACCTTCAGTCAAATCATCACTCAGTCCTATTCATTATAAAGACAAACTCTCGGTTAATAAAATGATTAGAACTAGACGAGGTGCAGAATGTTTGGAACTTCTGCATTTACTTGTTTTATGGCCCTGGCTCGGAGTAATCACATAGCGTGTGACTGAGTTCCGGCTGAGTTATCTTGTTCCGACATAGTTCTGCGAGTAGCTTGTAAGGTTCTTAGTCTTATGTTCGAAACTTTTGTGAAAACGCAAGATTCTTTTCCTTTTTGGGGAGAAATTCTGATGTTTTAATTTAGTAATATTGGTCTCCGTTCTTAAATGTTTCTTCATACCTTGGCTCGCGATAAAAAATATAACAATGACATCTTTGTTATAATAGGACGCGCGTCTCTCGCGAGAACCAACGGGTTAACTGCATTATCTAACTGAGTTAGCGATTTTTCATTTTTAAATGGTAATCTTTTTAAACTACCTTTCTGTGCAGTTTTAGTAAATATCATCTTTTGAGCTCAGATATTATTATGTCCATTGCTAGACTGTACATAAATTCCTTTAACGAACGGTGTTCTGGGCGCTCTGGTTTGTTGGGCTATGTAGAAAAGTTCCCACTAGAGAGATGCCTCTTAAGTAATCTTTCCTCCTGCTCCAGCTCCTCCTTTTCCTGCAACAGCCAGCATATACTATTAGATGCTTGGCTTGTGATACTGTTGTGGTATTAACCTTACATTTTCATCATAACATAACATAGGAAATCATAACTCCCGCTAGCTTGATTTCCTTACGACTTACTGTAATTTGTAGGTACATTGATCCTGCACTAAGTAGCTTTTTAACGCGATCCATAAACTTTTCACATTATTCCCTGTCAGAGTTGAACGGTGATATACAAATTAAATAACTTTTATTTACATTCCCGTACAAAATTCCAAGTAATTAACTTGTAACACAATGTAATAAATCCATAACATCCGTTCTTGTATTGCAGGAATGAAACTTTTAATAGCCTCTCATATATTTCCCCTTTAACTGTAAACAGATTTACCGATTAGCGATTTTGAACCTTAAGCCTTTGTCTTAAGAGACACACATAAATCTGTTTTCTACCTCATTAATTTCACATAATATAATCAAAACAGAATGTGATCTATTTTTACGACTCTAAACATTAGTCCTTTGTAATAAAGGCAGATTTCAATAGAGAATATCATAACTTTATGCAATTTAAACGTAGAATATGATTTATTGCTGAATGCAGGCAATTAAGCGACTCTCTCCAGTGCCATTGCCTGCATTGATAAGGATTTGAATATTCAAAGGTATTGAACTGTTACGATTACTAATTGGGTGCATTTGAAAGCTCTTTTATGTAGCATTTCGATTCCTCTTATAATAAGAGAAATTTAATTTATTAAGATCACTAAGACTTGTTAATGATCTAACTAATATTATTAAAGTACCTAAAGGTAAGCCAACTAGACGAGATAAAGAATGTAAACAAATTTTATTTAAAGAAATTATGTTGACAGCTGCTTTACCGACCACTTTCCTGTACCAAAATCACACAATGACAGCTTCCGTCGACCAACTGACGTAATTATTGCATGCGAGAGATAATGAGATGAGCTATCGTAATGTAACTCAGTAGAGGTTGTTTACATATTCTATCTCGTCCCGTTGGCTTACCTTTTAATAGTGTACCTACCTGTGCAAATTGATGAGAAGAATTATCACAATGGATAATTTTAGCAGGTTCCAGGGACCATAATCAAGACCAGTTGTTACTATCGTGAGAGGATGCTAATGACAAAGCGTAAGGGCCGTGTCCCGTACTCTTAATGGTACTAGTGGTAAAACTGGTAAATTGATTTTATTGACACTTCAAAACATTTTTATTGTCATCAATAATTAAGTGAATCTTAAAATGCTACATGGAGAAGCTAATATTATGGTTGCTGACCGTATAGGCACCCACTGAATCTTACATACTAATAGTGCGGCCTATAACTGTATTGATTTCAGCAATTCTGTTTTTGATTACAATTGTATCGATTACAATTGCTCGGGTTATTACATAGTTTGACGATTATCTTAGTTTTGTGAAACAAGCTACAGATATATTAGTAAGTATGTCCTGCATTTGAGAGTCACCAGCAATGTGTTCCGACTCACTTAATGGCAATTTCCCTGTTTGGTTTTGTAGTCCGATTACTTATACTCGTAAAGAGAAAAAAAGAAAGAAGAAATAAACATACAATACCTACACACATATAAAGCAGTTAAAAGAAGAAAAAGAAACAGAAAGAACCTATGATTAATCTATTTCTATGGAAATAGATTTGTATTGTGTGACATCAGAAATGGACAGAGACTCAATTGCAAACTATAAACTCATTACAAGAGTACATCATAAAATGTCGCGATTGTGGTCAAATACAAACTTACTAATAGTTATCATAAACCAATGTAGTAAATTCTACAGAACAACAAAGGCTGGAAATTTCATCAACGTACATACATTCCCAAGTCTAAGCAGAATCAGTGTCCCACAGAAACCAAACAGCGCACCTACACGACGTTATTACTGTTTATAGAGCTATACAAGCAAATTACATTGTCCTGGATACTGCCCGAATTCCCTAAAGCAACGGCATTAAACACCCGGACCGGAAACAAATGTTAGTCCAGGTTAAATTTAAGCCAGGTAGGTTGGTTGCTGAATGCAATTACGGAAAGAAATTTTAGATTCAACGATAATTATATGTATCTTCATCGTTCATTTGGGTACAGAGGATTATAGGGTAATGTTATTTTGAAAATCCTACCTTGTTACCATTAATTTGGAGTTTGTTGAAACAAATACTGCTTTTGTGCCAGCGTTATCATAATGTTAGAGATTTTGGAAAAATATCTACTTTGGATCATTTTTATGTTATAGATTTAGCAGAAGTAAAACATATTCTTGTTATATTTTTCACAAGATGTGCAATCTTTTTTTTGTTCTTCTGACAAAGTATTGCGTCAGCAAGAAGCTTGTAACTACAAGGTTTCGGTAAAATATGACCGGGATCCCGGGATTCCGGTCATATTTTAGTCCCGAAATTTTCGGGGTCAAATTTAATGAATCCCGGGATTTTCGGGATTGATACGTTTTTTAAATAAGTCAATAAAAATGAGGCTAGTTCCACTCGAGGAATTTGGAGAAGAATTTATTGACGATTCCTCCAACTTACATCAAGCCTGTTCGCGCTTTTTCAGCCTCTTCATATTTGTGCAACAAATTGAGAAGTATGCTTGCAAATGAGACGTTGGATGCATTTTTATTCCTTAGATTTTATTTTCGTGGTTTAAATAAGTAATTTATAAAGTTTTTGGTCAATTTAATTTAAAAATATGAGTACCTATAAACATTTATTCATTATCTCTTTAGCATATAGTCTTTTTTATAGTTTCTCTAAATAAGTCTAAAGAAGTTGATTTTTTGAAGTTTATTGTTAGTTTCATAAATTATTTATAGATGTGCCTAGTTTGTTTATTTTTTAGAAGAAACTTTTTGAAGATTTAAAACTTACAAAACTAAAAGATAAATAAAAAATTAATTTTGATATGTTTTACTGTCTTTTTGTTACAACTATTCACTACCAATACGATTTCGGGATTATCTACAGTTAATCTCATACTTCTCAATTAGAAAAATCGACCGGGATCAAATCCTCTACTTGCAATATAAAATATAATATTATGAACATGTTAAAATATAAATAAGAACAAATTAGTTATTTCAAATGTTAGTGCTAAGCTATCAGACATCAAGAGACCTCCTTAGCTCCTTGTTCACATAATACAGCCATGTGATTCGTGCGGTGACCGAGGCGGGCGGTTAGCATGTCATTAGACGATGCTGTCGCACTATCTTTGCGAGTGCTTTCAATGTAACTGGATCTTACGAGCTTAGAAAATAAAATGTATTAAATTTCCTTCACTACAAACCAAGACGTGTTAAATATTTTGATTACAAAACGTGTCGAGAAGGGATGAAATCCAAAGTCAAATGTTATTATCCTAATATATTTTTATGTTGTTCATTTTCTCCAACAAAATGCCCGTCGATTAAAAGTTTGTCGTTTGCGTTCGACTTACAAAGTTAACGATCTTAAATAAATTTTATAACTTAAAAGGTGCTGGTACCTTTGATCCCGTCATATGCCAGTGAATTTTATGACATAATAACTGAGGTTAAAATGAACGAGACGAAGTATATGTACGCTTATTAACAGAATTTTAATTTATTATTTTTATGTCCCAAAATATGTGAAGAGGGAATTTCAATTATTTTTTTATACGACTAAGTCGATAAACAAGCATACGGCCCGCCTAATGGTAAGCGGTCACCGTAGCCGCGTGTTACCGAGCTTTCCCTCTACCCAATGAGCTCTAGCGACCTTACTCACGCGCAAGAACACAACATACAGTTATTTGGCTGCGGTATTCTGTAAGGTGGAGGTATTTCCCTAGTCGAGCTGCTCTTTGAGTGATTAAACGCTACGTTCTACCTCTCTCAGATTTTATCTAAGATTCTAGAAAATATTAAGTATATTTGAGTAACTCTTGAATTTATTAGTAGGTATATTATCTTCTAGAACTAACTCATCAAAATATTATTTAAATGATGTCAAAGAACTAAAACTTTACACAAGTATCCTTAATTAAAAGACAAAACAATGTCGGCCCCTGTTTACGCTTCGTTTTACGTATTAAATTAATTTCAATTACGTGCTTCAATGTTAATGAAAATTTGGAAGAGTCAAGGAATTTCTTTATAAACATCCTCAGCGTTAATTCTTTTAACGGCTGAATTAATGTCTGAGCCTACGAAGAGGGGAGATTAAACAAGTTTCTCGCATTAAAGCTTTTGGTCTAAATAAAGAGTAACAAAGATTACTTTGAAAACATGGTTTTCAACTACACAGCCACTATAATTCAGAATAAATGGTATTGATATATACCTCAACGGCAACGCTCGAGTGATACCCCTGGTGTTGCAAGCGTCCATAGGCTACGGTAACCGCTTACCATCAGGCGGGCCGTATGCTTGTTTGCCACCTTAGAGATATAAAAAAAAACCTTCGCAGGCTCGTATGAATAGGCTGATTCTAGTACAAGTTTGCAAGGCTGCATTTGTTGAGAAGAGTTGACTTTAAACTCAGCAATCACTCTTTTCAATACAAGCTTAGATTAATTATATAACACTAACCTTTAGTCTTACTGACAATTCATTAATGTATGTATGGAGTATGTAATGAGTCTAAGCTTGCTTTGAAAAGAGTAATTGCTTAGTTTATTGCCGGATCTTAGCAAATGCAACCTTTCAAACCGGTATTAGAGTATTAGAGTCAGACTTTTCGTACGTACTTTGACATATTGTGTGATAATTTTTTTGTATTACGTAACTATATTAATTTATTGAAACAAAATAACAGTTATTTTGCAATCAGTTTCTTTTGTTATGTTTCTAACACTAAACAAGTTGGTTCCAATAGAAACTGATTGCAGCAAAAGTGACTTAATTAACACATAATATTATATTGCACAGGAGTGAAAACATGTATGTATTTCAAAGCTTTGAACTTATAAAACTAAACACCGCATTCAATTTAATGATATA
The DNA here is from genome assembly GCA_951394255.1 of Polyploca ridens. NCBI lineage: Eukaryota > Metazoa > Arthropoda > Insecta > Lepidoptera > Drepanidae > Polyploca > Polyploca ridens. The sequence goes on from OX596248.1 coordinate 18,108,961, forward strand.
ATTATGTTTTTTTTTTATTTTATTTTTGCAAAAGTACTCGCTTAGATATATTTTTTTTTTATACCACTAAGGTGGCAAACAAGCATACGGCCCACCTGATGGTAAGCAGTTACCGTAGCCTATGGACGCTTGCAACACCAGGGGTATCACTCGCGCGTTGCCGACCCTGAAACTCACATCAACCCACCCTGAAATCACTTCTATGGATATAAACCACATAGAGTCAGTTATGAGAGTCCAGTTTTCATACTGTTCAATGACCATTAAGTTATCTGCCATACTCGCTGACCCAGAGCCAGTAGAATGGCTATTTTTATTACTCTGTTTACGACCGTAGTTTATTGAGGCGTAAATTTAATATTTGTATGAAGTCGTACGCGTAATGAAGCTGTATAGCTATGTCATGGTTGTATGGATTCATTTTTGAAGCTATTCATAAATGGATGTTATGTAATACTTAAACTAGCCTCTACTTTGGTTTTACTTGCTTTCTCAAGGGATCTAAAGTTTACCGGGATACTACCCAGCTGGGTACTACAAAGTACCCTCCCTTGCTTTGGTTTCCTTACTATTGTTTTCTTCAACTAAAGCTCAAGTTCTTTGTAAGATTGGAAACTACTGCCTTCTCCATGGCATTCAACGCAATTTTTAGGGTTCCGTAGCCAAATAGCAAAAAACGGAACTCTTATGGATTCGTCTGTCTGCCCGTCCGTATGTCACAACCACTTTTTTTCTAAACTATAAGAACTATACTGTTGGATCTTGGTAAGTAGATATATTCTGTGAACCGCATTAAGATTTTCACATAAAAATAGAAAAAAAAACAATAACTTTTGGGGGTTACATAGAACTGAAACTCAAAATTTTTTTTTCATCAAACCCTTACGTTTTGGGTATCTATGGATAGGTCTTCAAAAATTATATTGAGGTTTCTAATATCATTTTTTTCTAAACTGAATAGTTTGCGCGAGATACACTTCCAAAGTGGTAAAATGTGTGTCCCCCCTGTAACTTCTAAAATAAGAGAATGATAAAACTAAAAAAAATATATGATGTACATTACCATGCAAACTTCCACCGAAAATTGGTTTGAACGAGGTCTAGTAAGTAGTTTTTTTTAATACGTCATAAATCGTAAACCGCAATTTAGTTTTCATTCAATCAACTCAAATATAAAAAAAACATTTTTATATTATGTTTCTTGCTGCTAAAGAACCCTTCATGGGCGAGTCCGACTCGCACTTGGCCGCTTTTTTTTTCTTCTAAGATGGCAAAAAGGCTTACGGCCTATCTGATGGTAATATCTATCTAGTATAGGTAGCCTATAGACGCTTGCAATACCAGGATATTACTCACGCGCTGCTGATACTATTTTTACACCCTTTTCGAAAAGAACTTCAGTACCCCTGAGTATAGTCCTTATAAACGTCCTCTTTGCAGTGTCGCCTTAAATAACGAGGGACACAACAATAAAAAACACAACTCCCATACATGTCACCGTCAAGTAAACTTGAATGGAGTTGCTACCTAACGTGAAGTACAAACCAAAGTTCTACAGTTCCTATTTTAATAGTAGTAACGTCGAGATTTGCATGAGCTAAATATGTATTACAAGTTATGAGAGAAAAGCGTTGTAATTTGCAAAGGTTTTTTTATTTGCGTTTGATCAAAAGTAGTCACAAAGTCTAGAAAAGATTAATAATTGGACTGTTTTACAAAAACCTTAAACCGACTTCAAAGTACACTAAGAAGTAATCAAATCCTGATCTGACAATGGGATGATGGGACCAAACGGGAAGCGTACCCTTTCAAATAAAAAAAAAAATTCCAAATCGGTTAATAAATGACGGATTTATGAGGTAACAAACATAAAAAAAAACATTTGTATTGAGAACCACCTCCTTTTTTTGAAGTCGGTTATAATGAAATATGAATAAAAGAATAATACCAGTAGATCTACAAGCGCACCGTGCTATGGTTTCAAATTTATTATCAACTTCAAAAAACGATGGTGCGAGATTTTTCATAAATTACACGACACATTTTTATGATTATTTGTTAACTAAAAATTTAAAAGTAAAACTGGGTCTAAAGTGGATTTGAACTAAAAGCATGTATGTTATGTAGGTCCTCCAACAAAAAAAAATATGAAACAACGATGATTTGAATGGTTGTTGAATAGGTTATATCGTTCTCGGAACTCACTAGGACCTCTCTAAAAAGGCTACTCGAGTAATTTTTCTGAATGAAATTAATTTCCGGCATTCACAGCATATCCTATTAATTACAAATCTGAATGATACCATTTGAATTGTATAAAGAGGGTCTACCTAGACTGACATAATTCTTTATACCATTATTTACTTTATAATAATCTAGTAGGTATTTATATTTACTGTGATAACTTCAGTAGCTTTGACCTTCATAAGTCTACTAGGGCCTCAATTGGAATCGCATTGATTTTGACTGTGTGAATTTAGCATAAATGAGGTTTTTTTTCAAGTAATTATTTAATTTACTATTACTATGTCAACAGGAAAACAACCAAGTTTATTTACCCTAGATTTACTATTACAGTTACCACGTGTTCAGTAAATGTAATAAAAAAACCAATTTATGGTTTTTCTTACTTCAGAAGTTCTTCACTATACTAACTTGAAGGTATTTTATATTCGGGAACAAATACTATATAAGAAATTGATATACCGACCCCAAACCATTTTCAAAGAAAAACGCTGTCTCTCAAAATTTGCATCGTACAGTAAATACAGAAGAGTGACGGCAACAATATATTCAAAGCGTCAAGTAGAACGCGTTACTATATACCGACTACATCTGCTAGTACCGAGTACTCGCAAGCGCTAAGTTTGTATTTCTTTAGTATGTAAATCACCTAGTTTCATACGTAAACAATCTTTCTGAATAACAAATCTGTTACATCTGTACAATTTGCTTTACGTGGAATATGTAAATCGATGTATATTCAATTTGGAGAAGTTATAGTTGCGTTTGTATTATACAACAGCCCAATTCACGTCAACACCAACAGTGTCACAGTGACATCATGTTTCGTACTCGAAAAATTATTCGATCCAAAATCGATCGAAAAATCGTTGAGAGACGTTGATGCGTATGCTAAAACAAAAATGAACGTGCAGTGGCCATTTTAGTGAAACAAGTTTAGGACAAAATAGCTTTTCTACGCAAGATAAGTCGCGGGAAAACTTAACACATTTTTTCGCAAGTGAGCTCCTACGTTCTCAATCTTTCTATTTGACTCTAATTCACTCAGTAATATCGATTGCCTGAAAAATAATAACAAGCAATATAAATTCTCATTTTTTTTACTAAGTGCCTCATTTTAAATAGCTTTAGTAACAAACTTTTTCATAATAATGTTTAATAAACTTGAGAAGTATTAAAACAATTTAACACATTTTTTTTACAAAAATCTACATATTTCGTGACAAAATTTACGCACAATAATAATTTATATTTACATTAAATGATCGTACCCTAAAAATAGCCCTCCAATTTACTTTTACACTTCGGTCAAAAATGGATGCCCAATAAAAGGAAAATGGCGAAATGAACAAAACGTGTAAAGAAAAACCAATCAACGCTGGCCATTATTTCTGAACACCAGTGGGCGCAAATAGGCGATTTATTGGTGAATAGGCCACAATAGGCCGGAAGAAAGCCTCAGAGAGGATAGTTTATCAAAGGATCCATTATAGCGAGACCATTGTGTGCCCGAACTTCACTTAAACTTGTTTGTAACTTCGTTTAATTTTGTATTGTAAAATGTTATTGAGTTTCAGATTGAAAAAATAGGTCGTATTTTATAAAGACAAATAAATATTAAGGCGCCGATCCCGCAGAGAGAGTTCTAGAGTTCCGAGTTCCGAGTTCTGCATTCCGTGTTGACAATTGTGCACACAGCAAGCAGCCTAGAGTTCTGCAATATTCGCTACTGATCGCACATCATACACTTTTTTACTTTCAAAGGCCCATAGCTTACAGTCAACGCGGAATGCAGAACTCGGAACGCGGAACTCTAGAACTCTTCTCTGTGGGATCGGCGCCTAATAATAGTAGTTTTTTTTTATTATTATATTATTTATTGCAATGATATTCAGTGGTAGTGACGTTGGATACCGAGACAAAAGTCCCAAGTTCGAATCCTACAATGAGCTTTCATTGAAGGAAAACATCGTGAGGAAACCATAGCACGATGGGAGGGTACTTTGTAGTACTTGCCTGGCTGGCTACCACCCTCAAGTTGAAAATCTGTCGCCAAGCACCTATCGGTGTGTCCCGTTAGCTGCACTTGAGAGCCAGTTCCTTGTAGAATTTGTGTGCTACCATCTTCGGCCACATCATCATTTAACATGCTGAGATTGTGGTCAAACATTTGAGAGAGGTAGAGCATAGCGTAATATTCGCTCAAAGAGCAGCTCGACTGGGGAAGTACCTCCACCTTACAGAATACCGCAGCCAAATAACTTTATGTTCTGTAAAGTTGTGTTCCTGCTAGAGATGGGTAATGGGTAAAAACCCATTCTTACCATTTGGGTTAAAACCGGGTGATTTGGGTTAAAACCCGATTTTAACCCATTTTTGCCCATTTTACTGGGTGAAAACGGTTATTGTAAATTATTTAATAGTGGAAGGTAGTGTTCACTAAAGCTAATAAAAAATAGAAGCCTTTACTGAAATCAGGTACATTTACTAATGATGTATATATGAAAATACAACATGTAAAAGGAGTACGCAGTCTAAATATCTTCACTTGCATCGGATATACGGTCACTATTTAAAAATTCTATATAGTTCAAGCCGGACGTGGATGGTTCAGGGCTGTTAGTATGTGGAAGTGTGGTTTCTATGAATCTTCGGCATGTATTGGTGGTGCAGGCATTCAATCGTCAGTGTTATCACTTACATCAGCGTGTTTGTGTAACAAATTCAAATTATACGTAAAAAAAATGTATACCACTAAGGTGGCAAACAAGCATACAGCTCGCCTGATGGTAAGCAGTTACCGTAGCCTATGGACACTTGCAACACCAGGGTTATCAATCGCGTGTTGCCGACCCTGAAGAAATCTCTTCACTCCTCAGTTTTTCAAAAAGTATTTTCTATTACTCTATTGGGAAAACCACGGTGGGCAGCTCATTCCACAATCTGAGCGTCCGCGGAAAAAAACTCCTTTGAGCCCGCAAAGTTTGAAACAATTCTGGTTTCAATGTGTGAGGATGGACTCCCCGTCGATGGCGAGACTTGCGATGGTGGAAGGTAGCCATGGCCATCAAGTCGAACAATTTTTTAGAACACTCTCCGTTGTACAAGCGGTAGAAAACACATAAGGACGCAAAGTCTCTCCTCAAACTAAGGGGCTCTAAACCGCTTGTGAGCTCGGAATCGTCAACAATTCTAATGGCACGTCGCTGCACCGAGTCTAAAGGCCCAAGCTGGTATCCAGGTGCTACCACCTATAGATGACAGCAGTACTCCATATGAGGCCGGACCTGCGACTTATAAAATTGCGGCCTTTGCCCCGATGCAATGTGAAGTACTGCCTCGCTCTGTTGAGCACTCTAAGCTTTTTGGATGCCAACTTAACCTTGTCTTCTAAGTGACTTCGGAACAAAACGTCGCTAGAAATGTCGACGCCAAGGATCCCGATGCTTTGACTGATGTTCAAGGAAGTGTTCTGGAATTGTGGAGCCATAGACCATGGGGTTTTCTTAGCGGTCATCGCGCAGACTTGAGTCTTGATGGAATCAAATAGACTAGGTTTAGTCGACCTCAATCGGAGACATAAGTTAGTATACTATCGATTTCAGTCACCAGCCGTTCGCGGCTTTCCTCCACCTCAGAACAAGGGATATTTGCACGGCCCGTGGGACACCCATTGGTCCGCATAGCAATGAATGCTGTCAATAGACAGCATATCATTGAAATGCCGTAGGAACAGTGTTGGGACAGCACAGAGCCTTGCGGGATGCCAGCATTTATGTCCATGCTATCGGAGCAGCTACCGTCGACGACGGCGACGGCTCTTATGCATCTGCTGGACAGAAAGCTGGCAACCCATTTGCATAATCCCTCGGGAAGCCCGTATGCTGGTAACTTCGTAAGAAGACCCTTGTACCAGACCCGATCGAACGCATTCGCTACATTTAGGCTCACATCAACAACGGTGCGTGAGATATACAAGGAGGTCACCAGCAGAGCGACTGTGACGGAAACCATATTGTTGGTCGCTCAACAACTCGTGATCCTCCAGGTATCTCAAAAGCAGCGTGGTGATCACACGCTCTATAACTTTGAAGAGAAGGGCAATGGGCCTGTAATTCGCCGGGTTTGATCTGTCACCCTTTTTGGACACTGGGTGCACGTAGGCGGTCTTTCACGAAGACTGGACTTCCTTTTTGGTGAAGGAAGCGCGAAGGATCGGCAGTGAAGTAATTTTCATCATCATCATATCAGCCCATGGATGTCCACTGCTTAACATAGGCCTCCCCCATTGATTTCCACTTCGAACGGTTCTGTGCCGCTTGCATCCAGCGGTGCCCAGCGACTCTGACCAGGTCGTCACTCCACCTGGTGGGAGATCGTCCCACTCTGCGCTTTCCAATACGTGGTCGCCACTCGAGAACCTTTCTTCCCCATCGATTATCGGCTCTTCGAGCGATGTGGCCTGCCCATTGCCATTTCAGCTTACTAACTCTACGAGCTATGTCCGTCGTTTTCGTTCTCCTACGAATGTCCTCATTACGGATACATTACGAATAGAATAGTATTTATTGTCAAAGATGAAAACACATAAACTAAAATAAAGGAACTTAAGTGCAACATGCCATGGCTCGTCATATTAACATAATTTACATTGTAATTAATTTCATTAAAATATTACTACCTGATTTATAAATTGACTATACAATAGCGGGCTATTCACTAACGTTTTTTCCCACCGGAATCTGAAATCGTTAAGGATTAAACACTAGTGGATTCGCATTTGCGAGAAAGAATGAAGGTATTAAAATCCCTGGTTTAATTTAACACTTTTTAGTGCAGGGCTTTTTAAAGCGTGTATTTTTAGTTTTTTTAAACTGTAATTTATTTTTTATTTTTTAGTGAACATAAATTATTCATACCATTTTATTATGTTACTTATACCATATTTTCACCCAATATCACTTTCTTTCACATTTATAATAAGTATTTAGCTTCAGTGCCTACTCTTTGACTCCACCAACAGACTCAGAAAACCATATTTGGCCAAAATGCGCATAATACGATTCCAATACGCCCAAACACGGCTAGAATACGATGCTCCGCTATGGGGTTCCAGTGTCAACCCTCCGACTTCATCATCAGACCCTGAAAACTATACATGGTCAAAATTCATCTCACGACATTTCCAACAACCCCAAACACGGCTAGGATACGATACTCCGTTATGGAGTTCCAGTGCCTACCCTCCTACTCCATCATCAGACCCTGAAAACTATACATGGTCCAAGTTCATCTCACGATAATTCCAACAAACCCAAACACAGCTAGTATACGATGCTCCACTATGGAGTTCCAGTGCGTACTCTCCTACTCCATCATCAGACCTTGAAAACCATACATGGTCAAAGTTCATCTCAAGATAATTCCAACAAGCCCAAACACGGCTAGTATACGATGCTCCACTATGGAGTTCCAGTGCTTTCTCTCCTACTCCATCATCAGACCCTGAAAACCATACATGGTCAAAGTTCATTTCATGACAATTCCAACAAGCCTAAACACGGCTAGGAAACGTTGCTCCGTTATGGAGTTCCAGTGCTTACTCTCCTACTCCATCATCAGACCCTGAAAACCATACATGGTCAAAGTTCATTTCATGACAATTTCAACAAGCCCAAACACGGCTAAGAAACGTTGCTCCGTTATGGAGTTCCAGTGCCTACCTTCCGGATCCATCATCAGACCAGCTCGATGGTACCAAATTATTGTATTGTCATCGGTACTTGATAAGTGCGCAAAATTTCAGTTTAATCTGACGTCTGGAAGTCGATGAAAATTATGTTCGAAGATTCCTTTACATACATACATACATACAGGTGAAGCTAATAAAAGCGTGTTAATAACACAAAACAATGCGCGCGCGCCTAGCATTCCCTCCCGTACGAACCTACCCACGGAATTGAAAAAACAAGGCAGAAATCTGCAATATTAGTTTCCACCCGCCCAAACCACCCAGTGGGTGGATTAAAATGGGTGGAAACTGGGTTTTAACCCACTCATGGGTTTTTAACCCGGGTGGTTACCCATCTCTAGTTCCTGCGCGTGAGTAAGGTCGCCAGGGCTCATAGGAGAGGGGGGAAAGGTCGGTAACGCGTGTGCGATGCTTCGTGTGTTGCAAGCGTCCATATGGCTACGGTAACCGCTTACCATCAGGCGGGCCGTATGCTTGTTTACCGACTTAGTTGTATAAAAAAAAAAAAAAAAAAAAAAACTCAGCCCTATACACAGTAAAAAAGAAACGACTAGTAAAATTGTATACAGTAAAGAAACAAAAATAACCCTATCGTGTATTGAGTTACGGAATTCAAAATATAAAGCTCCTCGCTTTTCTATCGCAACATGAAACAAGAGCACTTACTGACTGATTTATACGACAATTCAAGCTTTGATATACCACCGTTTTACCCGCAAAATATTGCAACTGAATTGTGCCACTTCGGTCTGAATTTACTGCACTTTTTTCATTTGAAACTTTGAGCGACGCGTACTCTGTAATTACAAAATACGTTGCGTTATTTTTTTTTATTGGAACATTGGAGAGAAGATTTTTTTAATGAAAATATCCAATGTGGGCAAGTAATTTCTTAAAGTAAAACACGCCACTTATCGTATTTCGCGTGAAAACTCTACAGCAACCATTTTAGTCAGAGATATGGCATGTGTGGAGAGATTATTGCTGGGTCGGCATCGAGCGTGTGGTAGGTACTAAAGTAACTGCTGACCATCAGGCGAGCTATATACTTGTTTGTTTCAAAGAAGTAGACGGGCCAATTGGCGCAGTTGGTTTAGATTTCACCTAACGCGCTACAGGTCGTGGGTTCGATTTCCACACCGGACATGCATTTGTGTACATGAACATGTCTGTATGTCCTGAGTCTGGGTGTAATAAATGAATTTACAAACAAAAAGTAGTATGTATATGTAGTATATCAGTTATCTGGTTTCCATAGTACAAGCTCTGCTTAGTTTGGGATCAGATAACCGTGTGTGAGGTTATTTATACGTAAAAAACTTTTGACAAAAAAATTAAACTGCCTTCAAAGTGGAGTTAGACTAAAAAGTATGAAATAACGTCATAAGAACTCAAATCTGACACTTTAAAGTCAGCGAAAGAATACTACGTGTAAGAAAATATTTAATACTACCAAAATTTTTGGTATGTTTTTTTACGCTGAACCTCCTCCTTTTTTGAATTTTTGAAGTCGGTTAAAAAATAGTTCAAGGCCCAAAACATTATACATACTCAATAAAATTCCTAGTTATATTCTGACAAATCAAAATAATTAATTAATTAACAACCGCAAATATATTAAAATTGCTAATTTCAAGTTAATATGTAAACATACATTAACTGATAGTTCGCGGACGAATACCGCTAAACCATTAATTTGAGTAGATGTAAGTAAATTGGTATGATTTTAAAATATTCTGTGGTGGTTGCGGTATTTTGCCATTAGCATGGTGATTTTAATATTTAGCAATGTATTAAACACATTTCAAATATATTAATTTACCGAGATGAATTTCGATCATTTTAATGTTAGTTCAGACTAAGCTTACTACTTCCTTACCAATATTTTATATGCGAATGGGAGTTTGTTTCTTACGCTTTCACGCTTTAACTATTCAACCGATCACGATGAAAAAGCGACACGCAGGATACGCGAGAAGGATATAGGCTACTTTTTATCCCGGGAACGCGGGTGAAACCACGCGGAACAAGGAGTATTATAAAGTTCTGCACTGACATCTATCCAGATTTCGGTAATCTCCAAAGAATAAATCAAAAAAATAATCATTCCTCGTCCGGCCTCAGTGGCGATCGACAGTGTGCGATGTACCTTCTCACTTTATTATAACATTTAAATTATCTGCCATCTAAAAGAAACTTTAGTGAACTAGCAATAAAGTTAAATTTACGCTAAATCATTAGTGAACTAACAATAAAGTTAAATTGACGGACGTCTGACAGTTTTGGTACGTAAACAACTGCACAGTACACCTAAAATAAACAGAGAATCTTGTTACTATGAGTCGATCGCCCTCAAAAAATTTGTGTTCCTCTCTGACGGATTTGGCTACTACTGCCAGATCTGATACTGAATCATTATTAAATACTAGGAAACGCAAAAAATTTCTTGATCAAGATGAAATATTGGAGCTACGAAACGATTTTAAAACTTTTTCCGCCACTATAAAATCAGATCAAGAATCTTTTTTTACCAAACTTAAGGAAACAATTGATGGGATGAAAACTCAAAATAAAGAATTAAAAGATCAGAACTTGGAAATTTTAAAAAGTAATGCAAAAATAGAGAAAATTCTAGAAGAAAATACTGTAAGGTATAATAAGCTAAAAGAAACTGTAAATATTATACAAGTTGAACATAATGATGCTCTATTGAAAATTAACTCCCTTGAAAACCAGTTAGAGGAAATTCAACGCAAGCAGTTGGCATCAGTTATCGAAGTGAGGAATATTCCTTCAGACGAAAATGAAGATATCTCTGAAATTGTTAACAATTTGCATAGTACTTTGGGCGTATCGATCGCTGACACAAACATTCGTCAAGCTTATCGACCTAAGCCAGGAATAAAAAAACCTATTATTATCGAATACCAGACCCCACAAATCCGTAATGAAGTAATAAAGGCGGTCAAAACATTTAATAAAAATGACAAATTAAATACTTCGAGTCTAGGTATTCAAGGTGGACAAGTACCAATCTACGTCTCGGAATCCCTTACTCCTCAGGCTAAAAGAATTCATTATGAAGCTCGACAACTACAAAAAGTAGAAGGATATAAATTTATCTGGATATCTAATGGCAGAGTATTGTTGAGAAAAAATGAAGGTGAGCCGGCAATTCATATTAAGTCCATAAGCCAACTTAAACAATACAAATCTGCTTCGCCCTCTGAAGAAGCCAAGTGACTAAGAAATTTCAGTATTGCAATCTATATGCAAATACTTCCGCTTGTGGAAACGATTTTCACCCTAGTTAAGTTTAGCTTGCATGTTCTTTTTTCGTGTGCCTTTTCTCATAATGAGATAGATTTTAAGTGTTTTTTTGTTAGCCTAACTAATCGCATGATTACACAATACATCCAAACTTATATTTATGGACACTTGATACATACGATTTTTAATACGTGTTCATCTATTTATACAATATTTTTTTACTCTACATTTCTTAAATATATATTATACTTTACTCACAATACACCACACACATACAAATGCATCGAACAGATAATTATACATATCACACATAATATTTCTCAACTTCAATTAGAAACAACTAAATTCTGGATGTTTGTTCTTGCGTCTCACTTGTCTCCACTCAATTGCCAATGCAAAGCTCACCTCAAATATGAAAATGGTTGATCACCAGCTATTTTCTGATATTGACAGTAGTGTTAGTATCAGTAACGCAATTGTCTTGGAGACACCTGAGGAATGCAGGAATAAAATAGGTCCAAAAAGTAATTTTCGTCTTTTGCTGCAGAATATTAGAAGCATAAATTGTAACTTTGATAGTTTTCTAGTCTTATTAAGCCGAATCAACATGGAACAGGACATTATAATTTTAACTGAATGTTGGCTATCCAATCTAAGTCTAATTCCAATTCTTCAAAACTTTTCACAATTTCAAACAAGGCGACATATTAACCAGAATGATGGTATTGTTGTTTTCTTGAAGGAGGGTTTGGATGCTTTGGTAACGGAACCCGAAGAAACTTCGGAAGTAAATTGTCTCATCGTAACAATTAGGAAAGAATATGCTTTTGTGTGTATATATAGGCCGCCATCGTTTTCAAATATTGATGGCTTCCTACAATCTCTTAACATCATACTTGATAAATTAAAAATATTTAAAAATGTATTCGTCCTGGGTGACATGAACATCGACATCAAGATTGACAATAGGGATCCACGATCAGCGCCCTATTTGGATTTATTTGCATTTCATGGCCTACTTCCATCACATATTCTGCCTACTCGGGAAAAAAATTGCCTGGATCATTGTTTTGTTCGGTCTAAGAGTGATATTACAACCGTCGTCTGTGATACCTCACTCACGGATCATGCCACAATATTGGTTGCACTGTCGAAAGGCCCCAATTGCTGTAAAAAAAACAACGTATCTTATACGACTAACTACTCACATGCAATCAAAGAACTTCAACAAGTTGACTGGGCTCTGTTACTTAACAGCACTGATCCGAATTTACTAACGGAAATATTTTTGAATAATATCTGTAAGGTACTAGATAAATACACAACTATTATAAAACCCTCGCATAGAAAAAAAACTATCAAGCCTTGGATCACCAGTGGTCTTGTTCGCTGTATGAAAAATCGAGATCGTCTTCACCAAAAATACAAAAGGGATCCTGAAAACAATATTCTAAAAATAACTTACACAAGATACAGGAACACATGTAACAACATTCTTAAAAGACTTAAAAGAGAGTATTATAAGAATAAACTACATAAACACAAAAATGACCCTAAAAAACAGTGGTCTACAATAAAATCACTTTGCAATTTAGACAAAAATAATAATAAATACAATTCTGACTTATTCCGCTTGAAATCTACTCCTAAACACTCACTAGATTACGCAAACAAATATTTTGCCAACGTAGGGAAAGTTCTTGCCGATACTATACTCAATAGACTAGAAACTTCCCAAATTGACCTAGCCAAAAACCTTACTCTGAGACCTCCAATTATCTCCTCATTTGCTTTATTACCCACGGATGAACTTGAGGTAATGCAAATAATTAAAAATCTTAAATCTAATACAGCCTCTGGGTGGGACAGAATTTCGTCGGCGTTCTTAAAGTCAGCGGTAAATGTGCTATCCATGCCGATTTCAATACTAATTAACACATGTTTCGATTGTGGAGTATTTCCTGATTCCCTGAAGAGATCCCTAATTGTGCCAATTCATAAATCAGGGGATAGAAACAGTATATCCAATTATAGGCCCATATCCCTTTTGTCTTCTCTATCAAAAATTATGGAAAAAATTATGAATTCAAGATTAAAAAAATATTTAGAAAAAAATGATTTGTTAGCGCCTAATCAGTATGGTTTTAGAGAACAAAGATCTACAGCTCACGCTGTAGATCACCTTGTGTCACACATTGTTAATAATTTAGACTCAAACAGAAAATGTTTAGGTGTTTTTATGGATTTAGCTAAAGCCTTTGATACTGTTTCTATCCCCATATTACTGAAAAAACTCGAGAATATAGGAATACGAGGTGTGCCCTTACAACTCTTTGAAGATTATTTGAAAAATCGTAAACAGGTCATAAATCTTGATGGATTTAATAGCATGGAAGAGTGTATCAGTTATGGTGTGCCTCAAGGTAGTATACTGGGCCCCACATTATTTCTGGTATACATTGATGAGCTGTGTAGACTGGATATGGCAAACTCCCAAGTTGTGACTTATGCGGATGATACAGTTATCCTCTTCAATGGTAATAATTGGAAAGAAGTAAATGATTATGCGGAAGAAGGACTTAAAAAGACCACACAGTGGCTAGATAATAATCTTCTTACCATAAACAATACTAAAACTAAATTTATTCGTTTTTGTTTACGCAGTGATAAGCAGCAACCCTCTTCCTCCATACAGATAAAAATACATACCTGTAATAACTCAAGTGCATGCGATTGCTATTGTATCAAAGAATCTAACTCTATTCGGTATCTAGGCGTTATTATTGATCAGCACCTGAACTGGAAAGAACAAATTTCAACCCTTACAAACCGACTAAGGAAATTGATGTACATTTTCAAAACATTACGATACATCTGTGACAAAAAATTTATTACTATCATTTACTTCGCTCTTTGTGAATCAATAGCATCGTACTGCATTAACGCTTGGGGGGGAGCTAATAAGACAACAATTATTAACCTAGAAAGAGCTCAAAGAGGTATTCTGAAATTATTATTGTTTAAATCATTCCGCCACCCAACAGATCTACTTTACAAAGAAGCGAACGTCCTCACCATCAGACAATTATTTATTCTAATAACAGTACTTAAGCAACACAAAAAAAAACCCGATTACCTGGCTTCAAATCGAAGAAAAGACAGAGTTTATAAAGTACCGGGAACTAGATCAGTTTTTGCTCAACGCCATTTTGAGTTTCTTGGACCTTGGTTATATAATTCTATTAGCAAAAATCATGTTTTAAGAACAGTGTCATCTTACTCCTGTAAAAAAATTCTTAACACCTTCCTAAAGACATTAAACTATGAAGAAACAGAGAAATTAATGAAGGTAAATAATTGATAATAAGTGAATTACAGATGGACTGACGGACGTTCGGACAGATCAACACACACACTTTCATATAAATTATACACACATATTTTAATGTGTGATCTAAACATATTATAAACATACGGAAAAAAAAGACATGAATTGCATATTGTTTTCTGGATTTTTTGTACATCGTTATGCTCTAAATTAATCCTGCTCTTATTTTCAAAATTGATAGTTGAGATGCACATACACCACTCCCACTCACGATACAAATTAGTATATTCACACACTAACATAAACACATATATAATAATAACTACACCACTATATATATATTTATACATGTTCATCTTATATTATTTATCTGTTGACGGCAATGATATTATAATAGAGATATGCTACCCTCATACTAAGCGGCGTTCAGTTATTGTTGAATAAGTTGAATGCGATAGATAATACGGAACATATGGTACAGAAAGAGATAGCTATATATAGCCGCTAGGCAAAATTACGACAATTGTCTGAATTTGTCTGCAACAATTAGCGTGCGTTAATGCGATATCCACCTCTTTTTATTATAATATCGTTGGTTGACGGAGTTATATATTGTTTCATACTAATACAATTAATTGTTACGTAATGGTATATATCTATTTTTACTGTCTTCACTTATTAGTTATATATTATAGTAAAGAGTAATAGTATGATTGTTACCGTTGTAAATTATCTTGTATTTTTACGTATACTACTTAAACAGCCATTAAAACATTACTTGCTTCGTACATTGCTATGCGAAGACGAGGAATCCTACCTTACCGTGATACAGTTTTTTAACTAGTACGGAGGGTAGAATACTAAATCTGCAATTAGCTTTGATACTTCGTTTGTATTAAAATGAAATGTTGTAGACTTAAGCTAGTTGATGTTTTTATTTCAATAAAGTTATTATTATTATTTATTATTATTTATTATTAAATAAAACAAAGTATCTTTCCAGGTATATACTCTATGTATATTTTATTTCTCCTTCCATTTTCAACCATCTGCGGTTGAACTTAAGGGAATACATTTCAGTACCAGGTCTTTAGGATATTTGAATTTCGAATTCCAAACACCTGAAGTACGTGACGTTCGGTATCACGCAATATTGGAAAGAGATTCAACGCAAATCCCGTTCTAATTTGGTTAAGTAATAGAAATTCCTTTGTATGTAATAAATAGTTCGAAATTTGAAAAGGTACTGTGTAATCTAATTTAGATGGGAATTAAATTAGAAACTTCTTGTTGATGAATAAGCGAGGGAAATTAAATGAGTGAATAAATTACAATCTCCTTTTTAAATTCGTATTTTTTTTATCTGAATCCAGTTAGAGTTGATATAGGTCGGTTACCGAAACCTTCACAGTACTCACACATATGCAATTTCACGATACAGTATGTTTTATTACATTATTGCTTTTAATGCCACTTTTAATTTATTCAAAATTGATCTCGTGGTGCCTTTCAGCGTTTCTCTCAAAGACGTGTAGTTCAGAAGTTACCATCACTGGCTGGAAAAAAAAACATGTTATTATACATGAATAACAATAAATAATATCGTATGACTACTTTGAGTATTTAGTCTATGACTATAATATTAACTTGTAGCTACTATTTGATTAAAATAACCTAATACCTACATGACACTAACTGGTAATATTTACTACGTCTATGCTGGCAACACTAACACATTCGCGGTAGAGATAATATTTTACGGGACGTTTGAGTTCACTACGTGACAATGTGGGCTTTAGACAGCCGTAAAGAAGAGGGGGTGAGGAGGATTCTGTTGTGCAATGTTACCAGTATCGTTATTTTAAAAGTTTCAATATATCTTTGTTTTTGATTCTTTACTGGTGTTTTAATAATTTAATATCTCAAGCTTATGCCTACTGTATAAGCTAACTTAATTTCTTGCTCGTAAAGTGAAATTTATTGCACCGTTTTTATCTTATTACGCACTAGTGCTTTTTACTTTACATTACCGCACAGTTTTATGATAAGTATAATCCCGATTATGTTAAGTTTGTACCTTACTGTAAGTGATGTTAATTTAAACGGGTAAAACAGTGTGACAACAAAATTTCCTTAAAAAATTATAAGTCAGTTTTTTCCTCGCAAGTGTGTTGAAAAACGTCGTATGACATGCGTGTGTGCATTGATCAATACACTCTCGGCTTCCTTATCGAGTTCGCCTGCGCCTCACGCGCTTAATACCGCCTCGTCTGTAATGACCAACTTTGCACACATGTATCACAATGTACTATTATATAAGTTTTTCTATTCTAAAATTAATGCATAATGGGGGGGGGGGGTTGGCTTTTGGTGATACGAGGTGTTGCAAGTGTCCATAGGCTAAGTTTACTGGAACATCCCTGTAAGAGAAATTCATGTCCCGCATTGTTTAGTATACTTTGATAATGATGATGATTATCTTTATAAGTAAGTACTGAAGTATACCTACATAGGTACAGTCAAGTAGAGCGTGTTCGTGCGAGAAGCGAGATTACTCTCTGGGAACGTGACACACGGACGATGTACTGTCCTCCACACAAGTGCTATGTAACATAGGTATCCTCGAATATTTGTGAGTACACTTGAAAGACGTAGATAGACTGATTTTAGGGTCTTTTTTTTCATGTGTTATAGAACGCACGTTTCTTGACAACCTAATGGGATAAACAATTACATAGGTCAAAGTTTACAAAAAAATATTAATATCTTTCTATGGACCTAAATTCACGTATCAATAAGAATTTGTTATGGAAAAACTTTTTGATGATAAATAAAGGTAGTAAAATTTTTGTTGTTAAAACAAATTTTTGTTGTCAAGATTCGATTTAATATAATATTAGTTGATATTTTTTTTATAAAAAAAATATTATTAACTTCTGGATTACCTAAGTTTACGTTTTAATAGTTAAAACGTGACTTCAAATCTACCATAGACGATAGAGAAAAAGTTACTTTGAGCTTTCATCCATTAAAATATGTGACATTTTTGTTACAGCCTGTATTCCATAGATCAACAACGTACCATCTAAATGGACTAAAGGTATTTCCAATTAAAAACAACAAATGGCCAATTACTTGTGCATTCAACGGTGTTCCGATCGAATTCTTTTCCCGCAATCTCCTTTAAAGTAATAAATGAAGCTGAAGTGCTGTGGTGGCATTTTTATTGTACCATTTTACTGTTCCCTTTGAAACTGTTGTGGGAACCAGGTTGAGGAAAAAAGTTTGTTTGCGATAAAGTTTTTTAGTTCAGTTATTTTGCCTGATGTGATAGCATAGCCAAAAATACTTCCCTAAATTGGCCTTTGAACCAATTAAAACATATCCTGTTTATTCGTTTGAGTAGGGTAGTATCAGTTTGGTTAATATTTTCACTGTATCCTTTGTCTGCAGTCTTACCATGGTAAGGGACGATATGGTAAACAGAAGCCATTAACTTGAAAAAAATTGGTGATCTTATCTTCTTGTGTTAGGCCAATCTATCTATATAATTTGCATTTTTGTAGTATTTACTTCAGATGTCGAATGCAGTTCGAAAATAAATTAAATGTACATAAATTACTAGTTAATTAAACTAGTGAAACGAATTGTTTGCGTGACTGTACATCGTGAATACTTTTCTACCTAACATTACCGAGATATCCGCAGGGAAGAGCATTCCTCCCTGGATGGATTTAAAACATTCCACATTCAAATAGATCCACATTAAACCTAATTGAATTTAGTTCAAGTAATTGCATTGATTTGAAATCCGAACGTAATAGTAATATAGGGTTTTTGTTCTTTTATGTTGTCGTGGTTTGAATCATGCTTCGTGTGAGCATATATGATTTTATTGGTACACTGTAACTTTAAAAATATTTACTGTCATCAAAATGTATCCGTATTTATTTTACAGTTTTCTTTACAACGAATAGTGCATTAGTCAGAAGTATGTCGGTACTCCTGCTTCTGCAGGTCCAAGCCACTGGCGCTTACGCGAAAAATTTATGTACATAACCCACTTTTCATCCCCCGTAATTACATCCCTCAGCCACTCATTGGTACGATGATAACTAAGTAGTTCCATGCACACGTTAGCTCTCTTCTGAAGTTGAAACAGCGTCAGCTCATGTTGCAACCAAACTGGATATTTCCAGGTCTTTTCTAAAGCGTGGAGTTGTTTTTCTACTGCAGTATGAGAAAAACGTGGCGGGTTTATTAGTTGCCAACCTAATATTTTTACTGCCCAGCGCTGTGGACTGCTTACCGTAATATTTTCCGTTTTGTATAATCGATTTTCCAAAACGGAAACAAACAAAACCTTCAAACTAAACATCAAAAGCAATAATGGTACACCCACCACATCTGTGACAAACAAATATAAAAATCACCAATTTTATTGCAACTTTCACACCAAGGAATATCTGTACGATGAATAATTCAAAGACACTCGTGTTTGGATACTTTTCAATATGAACGCCGTAATGAATTCTTTTTATTTATTCTGTGATTCTTCCCCTCAGATAAGACGGAATGGTAGAGGTTTTATGGATGCGTCGCTTTCACTGCGATATGACTTCTGTTTTATTGCAACAGTCAATTTTGTTGGATTCTTTGGTTGATTTCAGTTGAATATTAAATGTATACTTTCAAAACAAAATACAATCTATGTAAAGAAAATTTGCTCGAGGTTACCGCTTCAGCTGCTGCAAATCGGCAAGGTTTCTAGGTTGGCAGCGTTTCCTCTTTAGATGACCAAGCTTATGGACTGGCGGAAAAGTGGACCTATGTTCCTCAATGTACAAAATACTGGATAGTAAAAATGTATTGCAATAATTCACCTATTTACAAGCTTTTATTTAACTTGCAATGTATGTATGTTTGTTCGTTTGTTGGAATCTTGCAAGTCGAATTTCACCCACTTCCAGTGGTCGGATTGACCTAATATTTGGTGTACATTAGTATATTGGACGACAATGCAAGTACAGTCACCAAAAAAAGCTTGTATTAAAAATGAAATTTTTAACAAAAACTTATTAGGATCTAATAAGATAATCTACTACTTTTGGAACCCATTCAATATTTCACTTTTTTTTTATACCACTAAGGTGGCAAGCAAGCATATGGCCTGCCTGATGGTAAGCAGTTACCGTAGCCTATGGACGCTTGCAACACCAGCGCATCACTCGCGCTTTTCCGACCCTGAAGAAATCTCTTCACACCCTTTTTGAAGAACCCCATGCTGCACTCCAAAACTACGGCGGGAAGCTCATTCCACAGTCCGAAGCGCCAACTTCCCAAAATTTAAAAAGTCAACAACATTTACAAGCTAAAGTTATGTTTATTATTATAATGGTTAGCTTAAATCAGAAGCTAACCTATCTCAGATGTTTACACAAGCCGTGTAGCATTAACAACATGTCTACGTATACGTAAATCAAATTAAACTAAACTATTCAAGTAAACAGCACTCCATGTTGCGGCACCAACACGTCTTCACCATTAGTTGGTAATTGATCTAACACACGCTTTATTATCATTTGCGATGTGTTAAGCTACAAAACCAAAAACTCTCGGATGAGACTCTCAAACTCATGAAGCGACGACGTGAAATGAAGTTGCAGTCTTCAGCTGATACAGCCGAATATCGGCAGCTAAATAGGCAGATCTCAAACGCAATGCGACACGATATACGACTCTTTAACACGTCATGTGTTGAAGAGGCAATAAAACAGAACAAAGGTTCTAAAGTGTTCGCAAGAGATTTGTCTATCGGTCAAAGCCAACTGACCAAGCTGAAGACCGACACCGGCAACATCATTACGTCAAAGCCGGAGATCTTGAGAGAGATCGAGAAGTTCTATGGACAGCTGTACACCTCGTCACGGAAACCAGATACATTACCGGTCAGTGACGCAAGAGCAAAGTTGACCCGACATTACACCGAAGATATCCCGGACGTCAGCCTGTACGAGATTAAAATGGCCCTGAAACAGCTTAAAAACAACAAGGCGGCGGGTGAAGATGGAATTACAACAGAGCTTCTGAATGCGGGTGGTAAACCGGTACTTGTAGTCCTTCAGAAGCTATTTAATTCCGTCATACACGAAGGTACAACGCCAGAAGTGTGGAGTGGAAGCGTGGTGGTGCTCTTCTTCAAGAAAGGCGATAAGGCCCTATTGAAGAATTACCGCCCGATCTCCCTCCTAAGCCACGTTTATAAGCTGTTTTCGAGGGTCATTACGAATCGTCTCGCACGTAGGTTTGACGAATTCCAGCCTCCCGAACAAGCCGGTTTCCGTAAAGGCTTTAGTACCATAGACCACATACATACACTCCGCCAGATTATACAGAAGACTGAGGAGTATAATCGGCCATTATGCCTGGCGTATGTGGACTATGAGAAAGCCTTCGATTCAGTCGAAACATGGGCGGTGTTACAGAGTCTACAGCGATGCCAAATTGACTATCGCTATATCGAAGTGTTGAAATGTTTGTACAGTAAAGCCACCATGTCAATCCGAGTCCAGGACGAGAGTACGGTACCAATCCAGTTGCAGAAGGGTGTAAGACAGGGTGACGTAATTTCCCCGAAACTCTTCACCACTGTAATGGAGGATGTATTCAAGCTCTTGGACTGGAAAGGATATGGCATTAACATCAATGGCGAACACATCACTCACCTTCGATTTGCCGACGATATAGTCATAATGGCGGAATCGCTGGAAGCTTTGAACATCATGCTCAATGACCTCAACAGAGTTTCCCAACAGGTAGGCCTCAAAATGAATATGGACAAGACAAAAATTATGTCTAATGTTCATATTCCGCCCATGCCGGTGATTGTTGGGAGCACTGTTCTCGAAGTTGTGGACGAGTATGTCTACCTAGGACAAATTGTCCAACTAGGTAGGTCCAACTTCGACAAAGAGGTCAATCGAAGAATCCAACTCGGCTGGGCAGCGTTCGGGAAGCTACGGCATATCTTCACGTCCCGAATACCTCAGAGTCTGAAGACAAAGGTCTTCAATCAGTGCGTGTTACCAGTGATGACATACGGGACAGAGACATGGTCCTTTACTGCTGGCCGCATAAATAAGCTTAGAGTCACTCAGCGAGCTATGGAACGAGTTATGCTCGGAATTTCTCTACGTGACAGGGTCCGTAATGAGGACATTCGTAGGAGAACGAAAACGACGGACATAGCTCGTAGAGTTAGTAAGCTGAAGTGGCAATGGGCAGGCCACATCGCTCGAAGAGCCGATAACCGATGGGGAAGAAAGGTTCTCGAGTGGCGACCACGTATTGGAAAGCGCCGAGCGGGACGACCTTCCACCAGGTGGAGCGACGACCTGGTCAGAGTCGCTGGGCGCCGCTGGATGCAAGCGGCCCAGAACCGTTCGAAGTGGAAATCAATGGGGGAGGCCTATGTTCAGCAGTGGACATCCATGGGCTGATATGATGATATGATGAAGCTACAAAACAGGGAGCCAAACATCATCTCTTAAAATAATAGTTATAACCTTACTTGTCTTCTGTCTTATTTTGACGTCGGATGCCAAAGAAGGACGTACGTAACACGAGTAAGGTAGAGTTTATAAATCCGGAGAAAATATATTATTTAATATGTTTAGGAACAGAATACTTAATAGTAAAGGTATAGAAGGTTCACTCCGCAAAGATATTTAAACAAATAGCGACTTTTGCTACGATGCAATAAAGTTCAATTCAGCTCATACAGTGCTGCGTGCCGAAATTATGTTCACCTGGGAGCGGTGACATACCTGAAGACGCGTGAAACGGTAAGGTGTTTTGGTGATATCAAAAAGCTGATCTGATACAACTACAGGTTACAATTTTACGTACTGTTGGAAATATCAAAATTATGTACTTGTCATTGACGCCCAGAATGGTTCTAACTAGACCACTCAAGCATTTTTGCAGAATGGAACTCATTTAAATCCTATATAATTAATTACATTCAAATAATAATGTATAAAATTACGATAAACAAGCAAACAAACTCACTTTTACTGTAGGATAGAATTAGTAGGATACTATATATCTAGATAAATAAAATAACCTATAATAATAATATAATAATAGTCGCCAAGCACCTTTCGGTGTGTTCCGATAGCTGCACTTGAGAGCCAGTTCCTTCTAGGCTTTGTGTGCTTACCACCTTCGGCCGCACCAACACTTACCATGGTGAGATTGCGGTCAAACACAGGCCTATAAACAGTAAAAAAATAAATAAATATAGCAATATTTAACCGTTTTGATGTAGACATTTTTCTACTTTATTACATGGACGAATACACACAACACAGAACAGTATATTAGATAAGATATATCTGTCTCGATTATGATGATTAATAGCAAACAAAGCTCGCTACAAAATACCTCGTAAATTATAATATGACAGGAACACCTCCGCTTGCTGGCAACACAGGAAAGACAAAAGCGGATAAAGGAAGTATTGTATATACTAGAATGTGTTTATTACCTACACTAGTTAATTTAGTGTGTGTACAGTTAGCTGTCGGGATTAGAGAGATATAAATGGATTTTGCTGAATTATTGCTTCATAAAGAACATTCAAAATGAATATGCTCAAAATAACTAGGGTCCTAATGACTCTGACGTCGTGATCAGGGCCACGCTTCCCGCACTTACCAAAAAACATGGCAGATATCTTTAAAAAAATATAAATTTTGACAGAAGATTGCCATGTTTTTTATAAGGCGATCATTTAAGGCGATGATAGCTCAGTGGTAGTGACGTCGGATACCGAGATGAAGGTCCTGGGTTCGAATCCTACAATGAGCTTGAGCTTTCGGTGAAGGAAAACATCGTGAGGAAACCATAGCACGGTGGTAGGGTACTTTGCAGTACCCGCCTGGCTGGCTACCACCCTCAAGTTGAAAATCTGTCGCCAAGCACCTTTCGGTGTGTTCCGACAGCTGCACTTGAGAGCCATGTCCTTCTAGGCTTTGTGTGCTTACCACCTTCGGACGCATCATCACATTCGTTCCATACCATCGTCATATTATCTTCTGTCTCTCGATATTCCATACCATTCCATTAGTTTTCCAGCGCATGTATTTATAGGGGTTATTCGAAACTGGAAACATATTGGCATTTCCCCAGTATTGCAAATGTCAAAAGGTGGCAGATACTCCTTACCATCAGATGGATCTGCCTGCCTGCCAAACTATTGGCACAAAAAGGTCTTAAACTGTCTTTTTTGATATGACCAAGTCTGATAAAATAGATCTTTTTTTACGCCATACACAGTAACCGGGCATAGGGCCCGCCTGATGGAAAGCGGTTCCCGTAGCCATATAGACGTCTGCAACATGCATGCGCAGGAATACAACATAAAGTTATTTGGCAGTGGTATTGTATGGTGGAGGTTTCCCCAGACCGAATGAACGCTATGCTCTACCTCTCTCAAATGATGAATTGATGGACTTTGTTTCTGCTTGTTTATGCAGATTATAATCAAAACTACTATATTTATATTCCAAAAAATATATAATAAAAGGTAATTAATAATTAATACCAAAATACTCAGTAAAATTTCACAAAGACCTATATGCAACAATCATAATGAACACTACGTATAAGCTGCTTTGGAACGCTCGTCATCGCATATCTGCACAGAAATGATGAGTCATTCAATTTAGACAGAACTTAGTTATTAGGCGAAATATGGACCCCTACTATAGGTTATATTGAATATGTAATGAGTTCATTATTGAAACTACGACAGGCCATAACATTATCATGGGAATGTACTAACGATGGAGCAAAATAATAATATGGTTCAAAAAGTTATCGGACTTTATTTTCACTACAATTTGAGCAGTATATAATTTTTACTAAAAGACCTAATTAATAAAATGTTTCTATCTGAGCTTTTCTCATATACAATATTTCTTTTAAAAAAATGCTTTATAGACTGAAATTAATTTAGACATAGCTATTTAACAGTCGATGGATAAGGCTGAAGTCATTTTCACCCCTGGTGCCAGCCTAGTAGAGTTCAGAAAATTGCTTTTTCAACCCTAGATATTACATTATTTCTTCGCAAAAATGTAAAATTGGATACAAAAAGGGTGACGGCCTCATAAGTGTACCTACTTTTTAAGGTTAAAAACTGATTAAGTAAACAGCAATTTTGTGAAAATTAGATTGTTTCTTGTTTTTAACCGACGGAAAAAAGGAGATTCTCAATTTTTTCTCTCTCATTTTTTTATGTTTATTACCTCATAACTCCGTCATTTATTAACCGATTTGGAATATTGTACTTTGAAGTCGGTTTAAGTTTTTTGTAAAACAGTTCAATTATGTAGATTTACTTACATTTGTCGCAAATTACAGCTCCATAGGTGGTAGTATTTTTTGTGATAGAGCAAAAAAATAAAGTAAACAGTAGTTTTATAGGCCTATCGAAAAATTCTAACACATTTTAAAACTCGACTTAAAATAACCCTAAAACTTACAGGTCCTTATTCCATATATTGTTTTCAAGAATCATAGTAAAACCCAGGTTTTATAACAAAAAGCTTGAGCTATCGGTGAAGAAGAAAATCGTGACGAAACCATAGCATGATAGTAGAAATATGAACAAATGTCCCGGTGTGGTTAAGCTGCTGTACTTGAGAGTCAGTTGCTTTCTACTTTTTACGTTCAGCACCTCCGATACCATTGTGAGATTGCGGTCAAACATAACAAAAAAAAAACACATATTTCTCACTCCATTTTCACACAGACCAATAGTACTAGAATTAGTGTCATGTGCCGCAGTACCATTAGTCAAATTATGGTAATGTTAGTTTTATACTAATTTGCGGGTGTACGCCACTAACATGCACCGGCGCTGAGCACAATTGCATTATTTGCTATACCTCTGTGTTCGCGCATTCCATTTTGCAACGATTTTTTAATGATAAACATGAATGCAAAATGAAAAAATAATTATGTTGCTGGTCATAAAGATAAATATTTTATAACAACTGCAGTAATTTTATAATATTCTATAAATATACAATTCTTTAACATTTTTGAGAGAGGTAGAGCATAGTGTTAATTCGCTCAAAGAGCAGCTTGACTGGGGAAGTACCTCCACCTTACAGAATATCGCAGCCAAATAACTTTATGATAATTTATAATGTTATGCGAGTGAGTAAGGTTGCCAGAGCTCATCGGAAAGGGGGAAGGGTCGGTAACGCGTGAGTGATGCCTTGTGTGTTGCAAACGTCTATATGGCTACGGTAACAGCTTACAATCAGGCAGGCCGTACACTTGTATACCGACTCCGTCGTATAAAAATAAAAATAAACGTAACAAACTCATACCTATAATACCATCATACATAGAACCAACAGTTTAAAATAATATTTCATCAATAATATGTATAATGAAATGAAATGAAATAATTTGAAATGAAATAATTTATTCATTCAAATAGGCCTTTACAGGCACTTATGAATAGTCAAACTCTAATATTCTAATGCACTAATGCACGGTTCGGAAGGTTGATTTTGCTGAGAAGAGCCGGCAATAAACTCAGCAATTACTCTTTTCAAAAACAAACTTAAATTTATTACATCAGATGTTTCCTGCGAGAGCGAGCGCTACAACCACGCATTTTTATCATTTAAATATTCGTTAATATTGTAGTAAGCCTTCTGCACTAAAGCGGCCTTTATACGTTCTTTAAACTTTAGGACGGTAAATTTAAAATGTAATTAGGGATCTTATTATAAAATTGTACACTCAGTCCTAAAAATGAACCTTGCACTTTTTGGAGTCTATAAGCAGAGGTCAAAAGTTTATGCTTATTTCTAGTATTAAAAGAGTGCACGTCACTTTTTTACTTTTTTTTACAAAAAGATTAATATTCTGATGTATACATAATATGTTTGTGTAGTTAATCAGAAACTGTTCTGTAATCAACGAAAACATACCAAAGCCTACGGTCAGATATACAACTGTGTAACGCGAGGCCATTAGCCAGCCGCGCTGTAGGTAGCTCTCGCACTCGTTGACTGCGCCCCGCGGGCCTCTCGCCCGCGTCTAGCGACGAAGCGGGACGCGAGGCGGCGGCGGCTACAAGTCAGTCGACCGACCGCAATTACAAGAGACACTGCTCCTTACAGTACCTAATCCTTTTGAGAGTCGTTTAATGTGTAAACGTTTGATTTTGATATACATGTAAGAGACACAGCTCCTTACACTGGCTCCCAACCGTGGGCACGTCCCATTTTTGTTGTGAACATGCTGTCCGCGCCTGCCTTGCGTCGGCGATGCGCCTGCGCACCTTCCATTCACTCGTCGGCTCGCGATAGACAAGCATTGTAACGCGCTCCTATATTATCTACATCATTGTTATAATTTATTAAGTATTATCCTAAATACGTATACTTACAACATCAATTTCTCGTTTAATTTTACCTTGTTCCTGTAAGGAACAAATTGGCGACCGTGACAGGACACGCAATCCTTGAATTTACCATTAAATTCCACGTTATTCGGAGTGACGAAGAAGAACGGACACAGGTTAACCGCCACGTACTGTGCCACGCCCGCGCCGCGCCGCGCCGCCGCCGCCGCCCATATACACGCCACGTTGCCGCCGCAATCCCTATTGAATCCTCATTGAAGGGTCAGTGGGCCTATGGTGGGCCTTTGCAGAGCTTTTGCAAGGCCTTAGGAGATCCAAGAAGATTTCTTCAGCGAGACTTCACTTCGGTAGGCCTTGGTGGGCCTGTGCACGGCCTTGGAGGGTCTTTGCTAGGCCTCTGGAGGGCTTCTAGGAGAAGAAGAAGTATTCTACAGCGTGTCTCAGCCAGAACACGTGCAGTACGTGCAGCACATGCCTGTCTCCGCTGAGGGGCAGTGAGGAACACGTGTCGGGAAAACCACGAGGAGTCCATACATAGATACAGCAAGCAGCAGGGTCAGCTGGATGAGCATCAGTGCAGCAGCGTCGACCGCCTTGCCATTAATCAGTGAGCCCGTTCCTTTTATTTTTCCTTTCGTTCCCCCTCAATTTGTGCATTCAGAGAAGTCAATTCTTTGATAAATTAGTGTCTATTCGTGCTATTTCATGAATGCCTTAATTCCCACGGCTATATCCATGGGCCTAAATAACCGCGCTTGCAACTTTCAAGCACGTGCTTAACCTATGCATTCATTCCTTATAGATACAATTTCAAACTATTTCTCTGATATACAGCGTTAATTACCTATTCTATCGCATTCTCACTTATTCTAAAATATAATTTCATTCTAATATTAAGATTTCTATGCATTTTCTATAAGAAAGTATATTTTCCCCTTAATCTTAGCTTAATCTTTTCTGCATTATCATAACATTTCAATCGTGCATCTATTTCATCAAATCTATTCATAGCGAATTCCTTTATAAATCTGTCGTAAACAATCTATATTCTATAACTATAGCTGCCCATACGCATCATAGTTGCATTGCCCCTTTGTTTGTCCGCTTGCAATATTTCTATTCCAGCGCTCGATTGCTGCAGCGTACACGGCCATCTCTGAACGTGCGCCCTTCGGCAGCGCGTGTCGCCTGCCTCCGCTGCATTCGCTGAGCTGTCCGGTGCATTCCGAGCGGCCGGCCGAACTAGCCGGTCGACCGACAGCCACACCTCGAGCGCCGCATAACAACAAAACGAGGAGCGTATGAGTTATTTATTATTTAACTTTGCTTAACTTATTATTTAAAATGTCTGAATCTGATGCTGGGAAACCTGAAATGGATACTAAAGACTATTCTAAACGAAGTTCAATAAAGGGTCGGGTCACAAAGTTTAAAAATTACTTAGCATCTTTGTCTTCGCTCGAAAGTATGCTTTCGTCCCTTGAAACCATTAAGCTTAAAACTAGATTGTCGAAGTTTCAGTCATTATTTGATGAATTTGATGATGTCCAGAGTCGGATTGAAGTAGATAATAGTTCCACTCAGGATCTCGAGTTGTCCGTTAGAGATGCAATAGAACAAGACTTCTACCACTGCATTGCATTAGCCGAGCAGTTAATTGAAAATAATACTCCTCACGAGCGTGATAGACGTTCCTCGTCAGCATCTATTTCTCATTGTTCTCATCCTCATCATGATGATAGCGAGTGTCTAGGTTTTAAATTACCTACTATAAAGATACCGAATTTTGATGGGACATATTTTAAGTGGCTTGAATTTCGGGACACGTTTACGTCTTTGGTTCACGATAATAACAAAATTAAAAATATTCATAAATTTTATTATTTGAATTCGTATCTCGAAGGTGAAGCTGCTCGTGTAGTTTGTAATTTAGAGGTTAATGATAAAAATTATTTAGAAGCTTGGAATCTTTTGTGTAAGCGTTATGACAACAAGCGTCAATTAATTAACAATCATTTGAAATCTTTGTTCAGTCTTGAGTCCGTACGGGAAACTGATAAGTCGTTACGTTTCATTATTGACCACGTAACTAAGAACTTGAGAGCTCTTAGCACATTAGGTTTGCCTACTGAAAAATGGGACATGTTAGTTATTTACATAATTGCAGAAAAATTAGATTCTAAAACATATTTTAAATGGGAAGAAAATAGAAATTTATTACTAGACATTCCTAGTCTTGATGATTTTTTTAGTTTTTTGAGAAATCGAGCCGACGTTCTTGAAACAGTGAATCGTAAGCAGTCTCCCAAACACTATTCGCCCACAGATGGCGCCACACGGCATAAACCTCCAATGAAGGCTTTAATCACCTCCTCCAAGGAGCAATCTCCTTTATCTTCTCCCCCTGGATGCATGTTTTGTAAGGGTCAGCATCGCCTTTACGAGTGCACTGCATTCAAGGATAAATCCGTGGATGATAGGATGTCTTTTGTATCTTCTTCGAAGTTGTGTCACAATTGCTTGAGAAGTGGACACATTACGCAACGTTGTAAACTTCGTGTGGCATGCAAACTTTGTAAACAACGTCATAGCACGCTCTTGCATGAATCGTTAAACAAAACAGATAATCCACCCAATCCCGAATCGGTTTCTATGTCTGCCTTGTCCTCTTCAGAAGTATTATTATGTACTGCTGAAATAAAATTATTTAATCCTGTTACCAATATTTATGTGACAGTGAAAGCTCTGCTAGATAGCGGGAGTCAGTCCTCCTTCATTACCGAACGTGTAAAACAAGCTTTAAATTTGACTCCGCAGCCTACCAACATTAGTGTTGTTGGTATCGGTGATTCTCCAATGAATCTCAAACCTGAACGGTGTTCTGTGCGCGTTCAGTCAATGTGTAACACATTTAATATTATCATGTCTTGTCTTGTCTTGCCCACAATTTCCAACAAGTTGCCTAAAGCCTTTTTTAACATAGAGCATCTCAACTTGTCTGGTTTCAAATTGGCAGACCCAAGCTTTAATAAGCCATCTTCTATAGATATGCTTATTGGTGCTGACATTTTCTGGGATATAATTGATTCCAAACAGCATTCATTAGGCAATAATTTACCTTTATTACGTAGCTCAAAACTTGGTTGGCTCGTCGCTGGGACTATATTTCCTGTAAGGTCGACTAAAGGTCAAATTAATTGCAATTTTGCTAGGAACGATGATCTCACTAATCTCAATGGCGATTTGGAAAGATTTTGGGAACTAGAGAGTGTCCCTGACGCCGCGACATTATCTGAGGAAGAAAGACTGTGTGAACAGCACTTTCTCGCTAATACCACTCGCTGTAGTGATGGTCGTTTTTGTGTCAAACTTCCACTTCGCGATAGTATAGATTGTTTAGGAGACTCTTATCGCTTAGCTAAAAAACGATTCCTAAATCTTGAGGTACGTTTCAGACGTCAGCCGTTACTTAAGGAATTATATTTAAATTTTATAAAAGAATATGCCAATTTAGGCCACCTCTCGGCCTATGAGCCTACTACTTCTAATGAGGTTAAATATTATTTGCCTCACCATCCTGTATTAAAAGAAAATAGTGAGTCGACTAAACTTCGCGTTGTGTTCGATGCTTCGGCTCGCTCTACTTCCGGTTTCTCTATAAACGACATCCAAATGATAGGGCCCACGATTCAGGATTCCCTGTTTAATATTTTGGTTCGTTTTCGTACTTATAAGTATGTTCTTTCTGGGGACATTGAAAAAATGTATCGTCAGATTATTGTTGATGAGCATGATCGTAGTCTTCAGTTGATTATATGGCGTGATGATGAATCACAGCCTTTATGCACTTTTCAATTAAATACAGTTACCTACGGGTTCTCAAGTGCCAGTTTTCTCAGCACTCGTTGCTTATCGCAGTGTGGTGAAGAATCTATAGATCCTAAAATTAAAGAAATCATTCAAAGAGATTTCTATATTGATGACCTTTTGACAGGAGCTCAATCGAAAGTAGAGTTGCTCTACATTCAAAGGTCTGTGGCTGAAGCTCTCGCTAAAGGTGGTTTTCATCTTCGAAAATACCGTTCTAATTTACCTTTGGTGCTTGATCACGATGATCAAGACAAAAACGCTGGTTCGCTTGTTATTAGCAATGCTACAAGCACTCTAGGTGTGGGATGGAACCCTCAATCGGATGATTTACATTTCCCCATAGAACCAATCTCTGTCGAGGTCATAACCAAAAGGTCTATTTTGTCGTCTACCTTTAAGGTTTTCGATCCACTTGGTTTGCTGTCTCTTTGCACTATTAAGCCTAAAATGCTTATTCAAGATCTCTGGGCTATAGACAAACTAGGATGGGATGACCCTGTACCTGAGAATATTAAATCTGAATGGTTAAGGTTCGCTAAGGGACTCGAAATAATTTCACAATTAAAAATACGTAGAAATGTTTTGGTAGATGACCCAGTTTTTATTGAAATGCACTGTTTTTGTGACTCTTCTCAAAGGGCTTATGGAGCTTGTATTTATTTGAAGTCTACTAACACACAAGGGGCTACATGGGTCAGGCTACTCTGTGCAAAATCACGTGTCTCTCCTATAAAACCTACCACTATCCCTCGATTAGAATTGTGCGCTGCATTGCTCGGTGCTCAGTTAGCTTCAGTAACCACACAAGCTCTACGGTGCAAAATAGATAATCACATTTATTGGTCAGATTCAAAGGTAGTGTTGTCATGGTTAAATACCACGAAGGTCATGAAAGTCTTCGTAGGTAATAGAGTGAGTGCCATCAAAGACCTCACTGATCCGTCTCTATGGCGTTATGTTCCGACTACACAAAATCCTGCTGATCTCGTATCGCGTGGCATTGATCCATCTCAAGTGGCTGTTTCTACGTTGTGGTGGCGGGGTCCCTCCTTTTTGTCCCTTGAACAGGCGTCTTGGCCTCTCAGAGAGTTATTCGAAGGTCAGGTGTTGCCAGAGGTTAAAGCTCTTCCCGCTTTTGTGGGGGAGCCTCCTTCCGATCTCTCAAGGATCTCTAGGCTGAGAATTGCACAGCGTGCCTATGCGCGAATTTTACGATGGTTCCATAATGCTAAAAATGAAAATAAAAATAATAAACTTACCGGTTCATTACAGGCTACAGAGCTTGAGAGGTCCATGAATGTTTTGATCAAAATGTCTCAAAAATATTCATTTCGAGATGAGATGTCCCTATTGTCAAAAAATAAGCCGCTTAAACCAAAATCAATAATTGCGTCACTCAATCCTTTTATTGACTCTGAAGGTATTCTTCGAGTAGGTGGTCGTATTGAAGCTTCTTCTTATAGTTTTGATAAAAAACATCCAATATTGCTACATTCAAAATGCCATCTTACTGCCCTTCTCTTTCAGCAAGAGCATTCACGCCTCATGCATGCTGGGCCCCAACTACTTCTCACATCCATAAGAAACAAATATTGGCCTATAGGTGGGCGGGATTTAGCTAGACGTACTGCTCGAAACTGTTTTGTGTGTAGGCGCTTTAGAGGTAAACCTATGGCAAATATTATGGGTAATCTCCCTTCAGAACGTACATTTCCTAATTTTCCTTTTAATAATGTAGGGACTGATTTTGCTGGCCCGTTTTACATAACAGATCGTAAGGGACGAGGGTGCAAAATAACAAAATGCTATCTTTGCATTTTTATTTGTTTTAGTTTTAAATGTATTCACTTGGAGTCAGTAAGCGAGCTTTCTAAGGACGCTTTTATATTGACTCTTAGGCGTTTTATAGCTCGAAGAGGTCTACCTAAAAGAATATTTTGTGACAACGGCTCAAATTTTGTTGCCGCTGCTCGTGAACTAAAGGATTTCTTTAATTCAAAAGATGTCAAAAATTCTATTTCGGATTTTACAGCTCAGCAGGGCATAGATTTTAAATTTACACCTGCATACGCTCCTCATTTTGGTGGTTATCACGAGGCCGGGGTCAAATCAGCCAAATTTCATTTACATAGGGTCATGGGCAATGCACACTTAACCTTTGAAGAATTGTGTTCTTTGTTTGCACAAATTGAGGCTATCCTCAATAGCCGTCCCTTATGTCCTCTCAGTCCTTCCCCTGATGACCTACAGCCCCTTACCCCGGGACATTTTTTAATTGGCAGGCCACTCACCGCGCTTCCATCACCTGACGTGATGGACTGTCAGACACATCGCCTCGACCGGTGTCAGCGCCTCGAACAGGTCCGCCAGCACTTCTGGCGGCGCTGGTCCAACGAATACGTCGGAGAGCTTCAACAGCGCAGCAAGTGGCGCGTCAGAAGCAGAGACTTGAAGGTGGACGACCTTGTCCTGATGAAGGACGACGGCACAACTCCACTCTGCTGGCGCCTCGGTAGAGTGAGAGCGCTCTTTCCGGGCGCTGACGGCGTCCCACGCGTCGCCGACATAGCTACTGCACGTGGTATCGTGCGCCGCGCCCTTAATCGCATCTGTCTGTTACCTGCTGAAGACCATCCTTGAAAGCTTTCCTGAAGCTTTCAACGGCCCGGAGGATGTCCGCGCCTGCCTTGCGTCGGCGATGCGCCTGCGCACCTTCCATTCACTCGTCGGCTCGCGATAGACAAGCATTGTAACGCGCTCCTATATTATCTACATCATTGTTATAATTTATTAAGTATTATCCTAAATACGTATACTTACAACATCAATTTCTCGTTTAATTTTACCTTGTTCCTGTAAGGAACACATGCCGAGGAAGACGCGTGCTGCTTCACAAAAACAACCAAAAGGAGACGAGGCTATGAGCGACAGCAGCGGCCAAGAAGATTACGACTCGGCGGCAGAGCCGCATGGGAGCGGCGGACTCAATCCCGCCCGCACCCCGGCCACCGCCCCTTTCACCGCCAGTGAAGACCCTGGCTGCTCTGACGCCACGGCGCCACTTGGAATGGAGAGATTCATGTCCACCATAATGGAAACATTCGTAAGAACCCAGGCGGAAGCGAACAGAACCCTCATCGAAACCATGCGGTCGATGCAATACCCAGCGGCGTCAACACCGACGCCAGGTTCCCCCGCGCCCGCTGCGAATACGTCCGCTGTGACAGGAGGTAACTTCTCCAAGTGCACGGCGAGGTTCAACGGTGCAGCTCGCGACGCGGAGGTGCTGGAAGCCTTCATTGACGCGGTCGAGGTGTACAAGGAGTGCGCCAACGTATCCGAGGAGCACGCGCTGCGCGGGCTCCCTATGCTGCTGGAGGGCGACGCCGCCGTATGGTGGCGCGGCGCCCGCCGCGGCGTTTCAACCTGGACGGAGGCGACGGCGCGCCTACGTACTATGTATGGAGTTCAACGACCGGGATACAAAGTGTTTCGAGACATTTTTGCTAATGAACAAAAAGAAAGTGAACGCGCGGATGTGTTTGTCGCGAGAGTGCGTTCATTAATTGTTAAATTGCCATATGATGTGCCAGAGTTAATGCAAATAGATATAATATACGGATTGTTACATAGGCGAATTCGCAAACGGTTGCCGCGAGATGCCGTAGATAGTGTTGATAGTCTTATCGATAAGGCGAGAGTTACCGAGGATGCAATACGCGAGATAGAGAAGCCGCCGAGCGTCCCCGCGACCGCGACCAACTCGACATCAACTCGCGTAGTCGAACGCGCCGAGCGCGGCGTTACCACGAGTGCGAGCGTTACTACCGGTCCGAAACTCACTTCAAACTCGAACGAGATTTCGAAACGTACTCGCGTTCGTTGTTCTCACTGTAAATTTTTTGGGCATATTTCGAGTGAATGTCGTAACTTACAAAATAAATCCGCGAAACCCCAGTCTAGTGATACTACCGAGTCTAACCCGATACGTTGTTATGGATGTGGCCAGCAGGGTGTATTAAGGTCAAAATGCGACAAGTGTGCAGTTAATCGACATCCTGCGAAACCAGCGGAGTTCAACATGGTATCGAGTGAGGAGACTTCGCATCCTACGGTTGAGGTAAGTATTTTAGGATCAGAGGGTGTAGCGATAGTTGACACAGGGGCCACGCACAGTGTAGCAAGCCCATCGTTATATTCTATGTTACAAAAAAAAGGAATACATTTTCAAAATAAAAACCGTACTATTGGGCTTGCTGACGGTGCGCGAATATGTAAAATTGTGGCAACCGGTACGGTACCGGTTATTTTAGGTGGTCGAGAAATTTCCACAGAGTTCATGGTGTTTCCTGGGGACAACACCCGAACTCTCCTCGGTCGCGACTTCATCGCCGCGGCCGGGATGGTATTGGAAATAGGCCAGGAGTGTTGGTACTTTTCTGATGACCCATCCAGTAAATGGCCTTTTGTCAAATCTTTTTTTTTAAAAGATGCACAGGTTATGCTAACGGATGTCTCCAGCGTCTCCTTACGCGCGGATGAAGGCACGGAGCTTACGGCAGAACAAAGGGACAAACTGAACGAGTTCTTGCAAAGCCGTGAAAGCCAGTTTGCTACCGAGGGTCCCCCTACGGATTTCGCCACACACAAAATAAAGGTAAGAGATAATCAGGAGCCCTTAGCTTCACCACCATATAGGTTATCCCCGTTGAAGAAAGAAGCACTCGAAAAAGAGCTTCAAAAGCTGCTGAGTGCTGACGTCATCGAAGAGTGCGAGTCCCCGTGGGCCTCTAATGTAGTCCTCGTGAAGAAGAAGGATGGCAGCTTTAGGCTTTGCGTAGACTACCGCAAACTTAATGCGGTGACCGAACCTGATCGCTACCCTCTCCCGAGGATAGAGGACGTACTCCACGCCGCTAAAACTTCGAAATACATGACGACATGTGATCTCAGAACCGGTTTTTTTCAACTTAGTGTGTGCTCTGACGACAGGGACAAAACCGCTTTTACGACACCGCTTGGTACATTTAGATTCAAGCGTATGCCAATGGGTCTGCGAAATTCTGGGGCCACTTTCCAAAGACTGATCGATCGGTTCAAGTCCAACCTCCCTGAAATAATGATAGTAGCTTATTTAGATGACCTGTTGATTTTGTCTGAAGGGTCATTCGAAAAGCATCTACAGGACCTCGGGGCCGTCTTCGATCGCCTTGCAATGTTTAATTTGCGTGTAAATAGAGAGAAGAGCCATTTTGCTAGGCAATCTGTTAAGTTTTTAGGTCATGTTATTGTACCAGGTGGTATACACGTGGACCCGGACAAGACCGCTGCCATTGCAAATATGCCAACACC
This sequence comes from Polyploca ridens, assembly GCA_951394255.1. Taxonomy (NCBI): domain Eukaryota; kingdom Metazoa; phylum Arthropoda; class Insecta; order Lepidoptera; family Drepanidae; genus Polyploca; species Polyploca ridens. Next base: position 18,145,231 of record OX596248.1, read on the forward strand.
CCAGAACGTGAAGCACCTTAAATGTTTCCTGCAGACCTCTAGCTGGTTCAGACGATTTATCCCCAATTATGCCGAGATCGCCAAGCCACTTACATTATTGCTAAAGAAAGCAAGCACATGGCAGTGGGGAGCTGAACAGCATGACGCATTTGAGCATATCAAAACACTGCTGGTGTCTGCGCCAATATTGCGTCAAGCTGATGAGACAAAGCCTTTTGTCCTCAGAACAGACAGCAGTGGGTATGCTCTCGGAGCAGCTCTGCTCCAGGGGGAGGGTACTGATGAACGTCCTATAGAATACGCCAGCCGCCTCCTCACACCTGCTGAAAAAAATTACAACACGACGGAGAGAGAAGCTCTAGCAGTCGTGTGGGCCGTGTCAAAGTTCCGCGGGTACATAGACGGAGCTGAGGTGGTGGTCAGGTCAGATCACCAGCCACTTAGGTGGCTGATGAATATGAAAGCTCCGAGCGGTCGCCTTGCTAGATGGGCCCTCTGTCTGCAAGAATACAATCTTAAAATTGAGTACACACCTGGCAAGGCTAACGTTATTGCAGATACCCTATCCCGCCCTGCATGTACTGAAGAAATACAGTGCGACTTGTGTTACACTGTAGTCGACATGCCTGCACGCAGCCCTAAGGATGTTCGGGAAGGTCAGTTATTAGACCCCGAGATATCCAAAATCGTAGAGGCAATAGAGTCCGACGATCCATTTAGGGGGAGGGCGTGGGCCGATAAGGGATACGTACTTGTCGATGGTGTATTGTACCGGTACGGGCCGGAAAATGAAGACAATGACGACGCAAGCCTTGTAGTACCGGAGCAGGAGCGTAAGGACGTTATGGCTGATTACCACGACGCTCCTACTGCTGGTCACTTTGGCATAGAGCGTACGTTGCAGCGTATCTCCGGTAAATACTACTGGCCGGGAATGCGCTCGTATATATCGCAATATATAAAAAACTGTGCGCAGTGTCAACGGTACAAAGCTGATACGAGAAAGCCAGCTGGTTTGTTACAGACGCCTGCCACTGCGCGCCGTTTTGAAACTTTGGCCGTAGATTTGTTTGGGCCACTACCAGTAACTGCTGATGGTAACAAGTGGATCCTAATAGTAGAGGATACCTGCACTCGATGGGTGGAGTTATTCGCACTCGCATCTGCCACGAGCGAAGAGTGTGCAAAGGTCTTGGTCTCGGAAGTTTTCTTGCGATACGGAGTCCCTAGAAGGCTCCTGAGTGATAATGGCGTACAATTTATTAGCGAGGTTATGCAGCAAACTTGTCATGTCATGGACATTTCGCAAACCTTGACATCCTATTATCACCCAGAGAGCAATCCGGTGGAACGTAAAAACCGGGATCTCAAACCACAACTCGCTATCCTCGTCGGGAATGACCATAGTTCATGGGATATACACCTTTCAGCGATACGATTCGCCATGAACTCAGCAATTACGAGCAGTACTGGCTACTCACCGGCTTACTTGTGTTTCGCTCGTGACATGCGCGCGCCAGCAGATGTCTTGTCTGATATGCGCGCCATCGTTACAAATGACAATGTAGCACTGAGTATAACGCCGTATTTGAAGAAGCTATCTTCTGTGCTGATGGATGCTCGAGACGTCCACGAGAAGGCCCAGGCAGCACAGAAGAAGTATGCGGATGAAAACCGTCGGCCAGCGCCGGATTATAAGGTAGGAGATTTGGTGCTACTAAAGACCCAAGGGTCTAACGATACTTCTAAGGGGCAAACACCAAAGTTTATTCCCCGCCGCGACGGGCCATACAAGATACAGGAGGTGGTTGGCACAACCACTTACTCCTTGGAGCGTATCCGCGATGGCACCGTCCTAGGTAAATACCACGCTTCCTTACTAACCCCATTTGTTGGTCACATCCAATCGCCAATTCAAGAGAAACGTAAGAGGGGAAGGCCACGTAAGGCTAACCCGAATTCGGGGACGTAATTTCCGGGTTAGAGGGGGAGGATGTAACGCGAGGCCATTAGCCAGCCGCGCTGTAGGTAGCTCTCGCACTCGTTGACTGCGCCCCGCGGGCCTCTCGCCCGCGTCTAGCGACGAAGCGGGACGCGAGGCGGCGGCGGCTACAAGTCAGTCGACCGACCGCAATTACAAGAGACACTGCTCCTTACAGTACCTAATCCTTTTGAGAGTCGTTTAATGTGTAAACGTTTGATTTTGATATACATGTAAGAGACACAGCTCCTTACAACTGTTTAAATTAATACAATTGGAATCAATTTATCATGCACAAGACGCCGAACAGATAAATTATTCATGTCCAATTACTCGAATCGCTGCCGATGTTTAGGAATTTATGATTTCGTTTAATTTCTGTACATTTGTAATCATCTTTCTACTGTTTTACCTCAATGTAATTAATTTTGAGGTTCCTTGTAATTTCTTTATGATGGATGAGAAACGATTTTATATTGCGTTCCTCTATTTTACTGTCTTAGGAACATTCCTTAGTCGATATAATTCTTATTCCTAGTGTACAGAGTTGAATATCGCGTGTGACGTTTGAACTTAGTATGGTCCAAAACAGACTAAAGTCTAAAAACGTATCTCGTGTATTATAAGAGTTATATTATATCTAAGTAAATTCCGTTTTGGCATGCCCGAGTAAACTATACTTTCTTGCAGTGATACTGAAGCCGTTTATATGAAAAACGATACTAAAGTTAAGCAAAGGTCTGAAATAATACGAATAAATAATAATTACCACTGTGATGGCGATCATGGTGAAATGAATAAATAATGTATACAATTAAAACTGCTTACATTCAATCATCTTAGTGTCTTATATAGTGCATACTGAGCCTTTTAATACGCTCAAAATACAGCAAAAGTAAAGCAATAACATTTTCACTAAAATTAAATGAAATAAGGCCAAGCAAACAGCGGTCTAGTAAAAAAAGATAGAATTGTAGCAGAAGACACCATCGAAAGCACTTTATCAAGTAAACAAACTCACGACAACACTTATAGAATTTTATTCTGGCGTAGGTGTGCGTTCTTGCTGGCGTTTTAGGGTTCATTTGAAATTTTGTGTTCTATGGTCATTCTAGTTCTAGGTCTTCAAGGATCAGGTATCATGTATTCCAATATCCTCGTACCATAACCATTATGTAAGCCGCGAAGCCGAACAGTCGGGTGCACATTCCAGCTTCACTACACCACTAAGGCCACAAATTAAAGCTAAGGCGGTGACATTGTGGAGTACATGCGCCAAAAATCAAGTACACGCCGAGGGTGCAACTGCTGGAATCGAGCCATAGCGTCAGCTTCAAGGCGTTCGTGGTGCGAGTACCAACATGTTTTCTGCACCTCGTCATGGAAGAGGACTTTTGGCTACAGGGAGTGGTGTTCCGTTGCTTTTGTGGACAAGTGCTACATATCGCACAAAGACATAGTGCTTATGTAAGTGTTTAATAACATAGGCTTAATAGACCGGGAGATACTGGCACTTTCTTGGTCATTTATACCAGTATGGCGACCCTTCAGGGGCCTAATACGTAATGACGAATAGGAAAATTATTGTAATCGCGCTAGTAACGGTGGCCCAATCGCGTGGGCAAATGAGCAGGAAATTTGTGCCAGTATCTCCCGGTCTATAAGGGTATCCACCAGAGATTATCCATAGAAATCGGAATAAATAGGTAACTTTTTTTTTTTTTATTTATTTTTTATTTATTTTTATTAGGGAAAGCAACAGCCTCAAACAACATGAGATACTCTAACGCGGGTACTTAGTTCTCTCTAACGCGGTTGCCCGGAAGGACGTGCGCTCATTATCGACACGTACTGACACCATCCGTCTTTCTTACCAACCCGCTTGCAAAAAAAAAAAAAAAAAAAAACGTTTTTTTATAATTTGTTACGCTTTGGAGGCTCAAAACATGGCCAAATGTGTAAAATGCAATAAACAAGTTACCAAGAAAACTCCTGGATTGCAGTGTACAAAGTGTAATAAGTGGAATCATGGTGCTTGTGTATCGTTGTCGAACGATCAATTGAGTACCCTCTGCGCCACGGAATCCGCTGACTGGAAATGTCGCAGCTGTATATCTTTGACTAAACATAGGCGTATTTCTGCCATATTACCAGATATCGAGGATGAAGATAATACTGATAGCGAACAAACACCACTATCCCTTGGTCAAAGTGAGAGGGATAAAATTATATCTGATATACACCGGCAAGTGAGTGACATGCGTCGCCAGATGAGGGAAACGATCCAGGAGGAACTAAAACGCAGCCTTCAATTTTATGCTGATAAAATAGATGACTTCCAATTTCAAATTAACAACTATGAAGAAAAAATTAAAGTGATGAACAACCACTACAACGACTTAAATAATAGATTTCACAATATGAAAATGAAAAATGAAGTCATAGAACAAAAAATAAATTACTTTGAACAACAGCAAATGGAGAACAAACTTGAAATCAGTGGAATTCCTAAGGAGAATGCTGAAAACTTACTTGAAATCACTAAAAAAATCTGTCACAAAATTGATCAAAACAGTGATGACATTATCCAAGTACACAGAAAAGAAAGCCGAGCTCCAGCATCGCAGAATAGAAATTCCACTACAGTAGTCGTAAACCTGCAAGAAGGACGACGTGATAAGTGGCTAGAAGCTGCCAAGACCAAGGCGTTAACATGTACCGACATAGGTAGAAGTGGAGGTCCGAAGATTTATCTCCGGGAAGCACTAACACCCGCTACGGCTTTCCTACTATGGAAGGCCAAATCTGAATTAAAGGACTCCAATCTCTTCAAGTACGTATGGTGCAAACGCGGAACGATCTTAGTCAGGAAAGGAGACAATGAAAAAATATGCGTCATCAGGTCAGTGAGTGATATTTCCCAATTGCTACTTGACAAAAAACAAAATGGACATTGAACTCTAGGATAGGTATTTAAGTGTTTCTATTATATTATGCCAAATTATTTGCAATGTAGATCTGATGGATTCAAGCAACTTAAGTCTTAATACAGGCGAAGGAAACTATAAAAGTTGGAATAATTTTGTCAACTCATTGCCAAACAACAAACAGCTTTTAATTTTACATGTTAACATACGGTCAATGATAAAAAATTTTGCTCACTTGGAATACATTATACACAATAGTACAAAAAATATTGACTTAATTGTTTTAACTGAAGTAAACATCAAACAATCTTGTACTGGATTATATACAATACCTAACTATAATATGCACACTCAGCTGAGGCAACATCGCCGAGGAGGAGGGATTATTGTGTATGTCCATAAAAATATTCAGTTTACATCTCATAATACATCAACTATTCATTGTGAATCACTTTCGGGTATAATTACTTTGAGTGATCGAAGGGTGAACATACTTGCTGTTTACCGGCCACCAGATGGCAGCCAAGCTAGCTATACTAAAGAACTAATGGGACTGATCAATAGGTATGATAAAAAGTCAGAAATTATTTTACTGGGTGACATGAATCTTAATATAACTACAAAAACCAACAATTCTATCTCATACCTAAATTGCTTGCATGAATTAGGCCTAGAATGTAAAATATCACAACCTACTAGGGTTGAAAAGCTGGGAAATACTATTACTCAAACTTGCATAGACCACATTTTCACAAGAATTTACAATAGTACTGTTAGTTCTGGCGTTATAAACGTGTCACTGGCAGATCATTATATAACATGCTGTGCGCTTGAGCTCCCGTCAGCTGTTCGATCACACACATATACCTGTGTAAAAACTGATAGCAAACAAGTGATTGACGAACTGAATCGGACTGACTGGGGTTCGGCAAGTGTGTTCACATCTCCCGATGATATTTACAACTTTATTGAAAACACCTTTTGTCAAATGTATTCAAAATGTACTAAATCATATGTTATCAGTAATAAAGATAGGAAACATTGCAAATGGATAAATAATAAATTAAAAAAAATGTGTAAACAACGTAATAAACTGTATAAAATATGGAAAAAAGATCCCAATAATATAAATAAAAGGCTACTTTATAACTCATATAGAAATAAGACTAATAAGTGTATAAATAAAGCAAAAAACAAATTTATTAAAAAGGAAATACTCAAAAATTTTAAAAACCCAAAAAAACTTTGGTTTTTAATTAACGAGATATGTGGCAATATAAAAGCATCAACTGATGATATGATCCTGAAAGCTTTTAAATTAAATGAAAAAGATATTGCTAACAATTTCGAAAAGGAATTCCAAAACAGTGTATATAATATCTCAACATCATGTCATAGACAATTGTTAGACCCTTTGTCGTATCAGTGTGAGCCGGAGGTGTCAATGCGATTAAAACATATTACCAACGAACAAGTTTTTAGACTAATTAATCAATTAAATATTAGTAAAAGTCCTGGATATGATAAAATACGTGCATCAGACATAAAATCAATTAATAATTCTATAACTCCGATAATCACAAAACTTATAAACTCATGCATTGATACGTCCAGCTTCCCTGAGAAACTTAAGATAGGTATAATAAGACCTATTTATAAAAAGGGTTGCCATAAAGAATACCATAATTATAGACCTATAAACATACTGTCATGTATAGATAAAATAGTTGAGAGATACTTTGGAAATGAAATAAACAAATATCTTGATAAAAATAATATTATAAACAAAAATCAGTTTGGGTTTCAAAAAAACCGTAGTACCTCCCAACTTTTATGTAAATTTACCAATGAGATCAACGAGTACATGAACAATAAAGAACATGTACTTGTTGTTTTCATTGATTTTAGTAAAGCATTTGATATGATTAATTATAAAACACTATATACAAAATTAGAAAACAGTGGTATTCAGGGACCTCTTCAAAAGTTGTTAATGAGTTATCATAGTGATAGATATACCTACGTTAAAGTCGCAAACCAGTTGAGTAACGGAGCTAGAACTGAAAAGGGCACGGCTCAAGGTTCAATTATCGGCCCGACTATATATCTACTATTTGTTAATGACATGTGCAATGTAATCAAAAATGGATCTGTGTATCAGTTTGCTGATGATACATGCTTAATTGTACACAATAAAGATTTAAAAAAAGCTGAAAAGGAGATGCAAAATAACTTGGAGTTGTTATGCAAATGGTCTCATGATGCTGGGTTAGTTATTAATGCACAAAAGACAAAGGCCATCCACATCCATTCAAGTCACAATATAAATGCGTATGTACCCAGCATTGTGGCCCATGAGCATGACTGCTTGCATAATAATATCAAACCTTGTAATTGTCAAAAAATTGAATTTGTTCACAAACACACTTATATTGGATTAATAATAGATAACAGATTAAATTGGGATTTCCATATAATGCACATTTGTAACAAACTAAGGACATTCCTGGGTAAAATATATATTCTTAGATTCAAAATTCCATATCAGGTTTTAAGACTCTTGTATCTAGCTATGGTTGATTCTGTAATTGATTATGGTATAAGTAGCTATGGCAGAACTTATAAGACACATTTAGATAATATTTACAAATTACAAATACGAATCTTGAAAACTATTGTTCCAAGTCACATAAGATCAAAATATAAGGAAAACTACTCTGAATTATTTAAGTTCTGTCAAGTGTTACCAATTCACAATAAAATAAAATTAGCAATTCTTAAAGATGAACATCATAATATCAGTAACCTAAAATTGTATGAAAGAAAGCAAAACTTGAGACCTCTCAAGGATTCGGAGATGTATGTTTTGCCTAGATATAAAAATACTTATGGAATGAGAAACTTTAAGTACACACTGCCCAAGATAGTTAACAGTTTACCTAAGGAACTGCAAACCAAATATACAGAAAATGTTAAAATGATCAAGCCTATAAAAAGTATATGCTGGGAATGGAAGGGGATGACTTTAACTATGTGTATCTTTAGCATAAGTACCGCGATATAAACCATAATATAGTCAATATATAAAATGAACTCTCACCGGACACATAAGCCTTTCAGGCTTTCGTCAGGTGGCAATGTAAAACTATGTACCTATTATGTAATTTTGGTCAAATAAATAAATAAAATAAATAATACATTATTGAACTTAAAAATGTAAGGCCAATTACAGCTATCCACATACTAAAATATAAATTTTACAAGTTTTTTATAACATAACACTCGTCAGAAGGAAGCAGCGTACATGAAGTAGGTACATATTTTTATAATTATATAGGTAAATAAAATGCGTGTTCGTGTGTGGTAATAAAATGCGTGTTCGTGTGTGGTAATAAAATGCGTGTTCGTGTGTGGTAACTTTTATCTATGTTTCGATAATGTTTCTAAAAATAATATATGTATATGAAATTCATAAATGAAAATCCCTCGCCACTTTTACAAACATTTCTTTTACTAATCTATCTCCATAGTTTATCACCATGTCGCTGGCGGAATTAAGTAAAATGAATAAGTTACTGATTTAAATATTAAAATATTTAAATCAGTAATTTTGAATATAACTTGAATTTTAAAAGGTATTGCAGTCGGGGATAAACAAATATTACAAAAAATACATACTTGGGTTATTGGTTGTCCCCGATTGCAATACCTTATAAAATTCAAGTTATATTCAAAATTCCATAGATTTAAGAGCTTGTTTTTCTCTTTTCAGTTAATTTATGTTTTACGCAGTCGGGTTTTTTGTTTCTTTTAATAATTTAATTTATTTTTGATAATTTTTATGGTACTTTTGAAAGTCCGACAAGTGGCGTTCATAACTTTTATAGATCCATACCTCGAATTCCATTCCTTTCATTATTTTATTAGTTACCTATTATGCATTTCTATAAAATATAACCAGTTTTAAAAAAATATCTCTAATTAAAATGTTTGTAACAAACGGATCTGACGAATTTATAAATGTTCTCTATTTTCTATTCCTAAGTAAAATGACTGCAATATAGAGACATGATGAATTTACAAATGTTCTCTGTTTGCTGAATTTTATTTGGCTAGGGAACCCTAAAGTGCTGTAAATAAACTGTAAGGCTTATTCGCAGACAGAGATAGTACTTTTAACTTTACAAGTTTATATTTTTTCTTTGTAGTCAGAGTAATATTTTTTTTTAATTTACAAATTGTAGTCTGCGTTGTGTGTTCCCGTTTAAGCTAAATCTCATATACTTATCTCTATTTAGTTATCATAGCATAATTGAGTAACAAACATTTACATTTTATAATGTTACTAGCAGACCCCCGCGGTTTCACCCGCGTACAGTTTGAATTCTTTTGCTCGGAAACTTATTATTTTTCAAAAATAAAAGTAGCTAAGTTACTCCTTATAACATCAGCTATGAACCGGAACAGACAGATGTTTAAAAAATCAATCCGATTTTATTCAAAAAAAGTTGAACTCACATAAAAGCTTGGTGCAATGCAATACCAGTGGCAAAACTCTTTAAAACTGGAATGTCAAATACAAACGAATATTTAAATCAAAAGTACTAAGGAGTATTGATATCAACTTCGATGCAAATCACCCCTAAAATAACTTTCTACCCCTTTTTGACCTCGTTAGGCGATGAGTTTCAATAAAATATGAAATACCTCTTCCATCAATTCTGATAAGGAATGTTTATGCAAAATTTGAAGTAGATCGGACCAAGGAATCACGTTGTCCCATACAAACTTTACCCCCGTTTTCCACCCCTAGGGGTAGAATTTCGAAAAATCCTTTCTTATCGGATGCCTACGTCATACTAAGAACTCACCCTCCAAGTTTCAGGTCTCTACGATCAGCGGTTTAGGCTGTGCGTTGATTGTCAGTCAGTCATTCAGGACAAAGCATTTTATATGTATAGATTAGAACAGAATTAGTGTGGTCCAAATGTAATTATGGTCATACAGTTTTATCCAACTATGACAAGACCAATATTGACAATTCTGATGCAGGAAGAGGCAAAGGCTAGCTTGGCCCTCTTTTGACTTGCAATTAAAAATCACTAGATAACCAATCAATAAAATTAAGTCTGTTAACTATTCCAAAAGAAATCTAAATAAGTATCAACGATACCGACCTCTTATTCAGTAAATAAGAATCACACGAGGAAAATACATGAAGCGAATTTGCTTTGAGTGCAGTAGAACGTCCGAACCGATCCTTTGCTCACGTGGATGGAAATGATTTGCAAACGCCCGCAAGAATTCACCCTGCATTGCCTTTGATATGCACCGGTACAAGTTACGGGTGGAATCAGTTAATTTTGTGTGTACAGAGTTTGTAGTGTGGTTGGGACAATTGAGTGTTTAATGACAACCTTACAATGGTATTTAAAGATGCGGCTGAAAATACATGGAGCCTCGAAAAACTACTAGAAGAAGAACACAGATTGGCCGCGGATTTTCAAGATAAGAGTGGTAGCCAGCTATGCGGGTACTACATCATTTATACATAACATCTTGCTATGTTTTCCTCATAGAAATAGCATGTTATCTATCGATAATAAGTTACTTATACAGTGTTTTGAATTACTTAGCTATTTTAAAGGAGTCTCTCATTAATAAAAAATAAAAAATACATGTTTTATTTTTAGATATAAATCACCCAGTATATAAGTCTATATTAAAACCATCTTGGACAATTGAACATATGGCATAAAGCTTTGGGGCAGTGCAAGTAACTCTAACATCGCAATATTGCAAAGAATGCAGAACGCAATTTTAAGAACAATAACGCACGTCCCTTGGTTCATTACTAACTCGAAAATCCATCTACATCTAAATATGAACACTGTAAAAGAGGAAATTCAGACCTCTACAAAAAAAATACCAGAAGAGACTGGAAATACACCTGAATGTACTTGCGACGAATCTACTCACGCGCAGCTACCAAAATCGTCTAAAGAAAAAAGACATACTGTAGTAATATTTACAATAGTAAATACAAAGGGTAGCTATCCTCTCTGCAGGATGCACTTGACTCGACAAAACCTCACAAACCATCTACTTATAGTAGAATAATGATTGCAAAATAGCACAAAAAAAATGTTTTCCTCGTGCAGTTATAGAGTACATTTTAGTGACTATTCCGTGCTCTGTGTTTCTTCCCATAAAGTATGAATTTATTATCATCATCATCATCATCATCATCATCATCAGCCTATAATGTCCCACTGCTGAGCACAGGCCTCCTTTCACAAATGAAGGTAAAAGGGAATGGGCAATACTCCACCACGCGTGCCCACTGCGGATCGGTGGAGGTAGGCTAGTGGTCAACCTACTGTTGGATTTTTTCAAGCCGCCTAGGAGGCATCCAACTAGCTTAACGACTATCACAATTAAGTGATAACCGGGACCAATGGCTGTACGTGCCTTCTGAAGCACGGAAACGCTCGATTTGAAATACCACTAGGCGGTCACCCATCCAGTTACCGACCACGACAGGTATAGCTTAACTTTGCCGATCGATTAAGAACGGCTAATCATGCTACACTACGAGCGCTTCAAATCAATTTATAGTCTCAGTAAAAACCATTAGTTGACTCCAATTGGTTTACACTTCTCTTTCATGCTATCCGGATTCTGCGCAAAGATTATCTTCATTGCTTCGGGTACTTGATTGTACTATTTCGTTCTCATCAAAGTTTTTCTCGTCGCTGACATGTCCTATAACTTACACCACATCTTCATCTTTTACATATTCTATGTTTTTGTACGTTTTCAAAAATGGTCGCTTATGCACAAAATGTGGTCAGGTTACTTTCAACTTACATTTCTGTACTCCTGTGGAAGCTTTGAGTGAGAGACTATTGTTGTGTTTATTTCACTCAATGTCAGTCAATGTAGTTTTATTGGTTCTTTTTGTTGTAAGTAGATGCTATACTTTAGTATTATTCTTAGATTGTTATTGTTAGAAATTGAAAATTCTTTTTTTTTATAATAGAGCTATCACATATTTTTTGATTTTGACAATTTTACATTGTAACAATAACATAAATTTATTATTATCATTAATTTATTGATTCTATGATTTTATTTCAGCTCAGTCAAGAAATATGGCATCGCATATTATAATATTATCTTTTTTAGTTAAACTACTAGCAAATTTCTAAAGCCGTATATCATAAAGCCCTACAAAATTTAATACAATGTGTGTCCATAAATTATTTCTAACCCAAGTGATTCTTCAATTTCAAGTTGTATATTAGAATTAAGTTTAAATATTAATATATCGTCTGCTACAAGCTCACGTTTAGACTTTAGAGAAAATTAAATTGTAATTTAAACTCGTAGATTGATTAAAAACGTACGGTGGTGTTTATATTTTTTACCCGGCGGCGCGACAGCAAAGACAGGGTTATGTTTTTCATTCGTATCTTTGTATGTGGGATTTCTATACCCTCGAAACATCCCATCTGCTGTATTGCTTTTAATGAATGAGGTGATTATCGATACGTCTAAATCGTGCGATGGGTATAGGCTAGGCCTGACTAGGTTTTGTTTTCATAAAACCAAAATATCGAGTATAAAAAATGGCGGTAGAGACAAAAATAAAGTTTCACGTACCTTGTAAGGTAGCACTGAATAGGTCTTTTGAAATCAACCTGATGTTTTCCTGACCATTTTACAGCCAAAAGCTTCGTTTAAGAATGAAGAAAGAAACTTGGAAGTTGTGTAAGATACAAGAAATTAATATACAGATTTGTAGTCTTTATGCCTTTGTTTTTTGTTACCTAATGTATGTTCACTATGAATTTTCCTATGCTTAATCAAAATGTCTCCATATTACCTAAGTGATTGAAGGAAAATTTCAATATTTCATAAACACACTTTTATTTTATATTCCAAGACAATTTAAAAATCACTTGAAATACATTCACTAGGTTTTTGAAGTATCACTATCATACTTTAATATTTAAATAATTACTCTAACCTTATATTGTGAGCTGCCTAGTAGGTACGTCCGCTCAGTGCGACCGACTCCGAGAGAATGACCATTGACCAAGCTCTCGATCAAATGTTTTTGCCGGTCGGAAGTATATACAAAACTAGAGTTGCCAGTACAAAAGAATGACAAAAGACTAATAATCATAGATATTCCTTACATGATGTATCAGAAGGTGGCACACAAACCATCGAAAAAAACTAACTCTTAATTGCAGTTGTATTTGGAGTAATCGAGACGTTCAATCTGCATTTCCTATCCCCTTCATCCTTAAAAATAATGATGAAAGGAACGTATTTATCAGATTTTTACGCGAACACTTGAACAGTAAAGCTCCATAATTAAACGGCCGGAACCTTAATTAACATCGCCTGTTAATTAAAACGTATGCCTTTGGAAACTCTTACATGCTCTTTTAATGTATAATTACTTGCTTAATATGTTTCGTAGCGGTTGAGGATTTTGGGTTTCATTTTATTTGTTACTTTGCAAGTATATTAAAAACGAGATCGAGTCTCAAGAATAGATCATGTTTTTCGAAAATAAACCTAATATCATTCGTGCAGGAGTCGAATTCAATTATTTTTATCTCGATTCAATACATGACTTAATCATTTATTGATGTTCTAGAACCATAGAGATTTGACGTGGGGAATTTTTTTCTCCATAAATTTCCTAGCTTGAGATATTTCGTGGACTCATGGTATTGCCTCGTTATAGATTTAGAAATTCTAGCATTTATAAAAAACAAAATGTGTGCTTAAAAATGCTTACAGCAAATTCAGTTTACATTATAAATCCAGTTGATGGAGGAAACTTGACTCAAACTGGGATTCTATTCCCTTTGATGTTAATAGGTAAATTAGTTCTGTTTTTGTGATGTTAAACAAAGCTTTGTGTATTAATTCGTCTATTCTTTTTAATAATAAAAATTATTGGATTTACTTTTGTTAGGAAAATTGTCATGAAAATTTTTCATTTTATAACGAAAATTAAAACCCTTTCCGGCAAAAAATAATCAAATAACCCAAGACCAAAAAACACCAGCAAATCTTTACAATAGCGCCACAAAGGGCACTAGTTAATCCGACCTTCCACTTCTTCCGACACCCTTGCTCCTATAATGGAACATCTGTGTTTAATTCGGACCCTTTTTTAACCTGCCGACCTTTATCAATGCTGTCAACCGCAAAGGTCTGGGGAAAAAACGTGAGCGACGAAATTTGAGGAGTCATGTACCTTCCAGTAGACAATGGTTTTTTAGCGAGCATTTATAGGGGCCATGTGGAAAGTTTAATGTGAGGGTACGATTACGTTTTGTGGAATTACTTTTTTTATGACATAATGAGATTGTTCTCGGAATGCATTTTTGAGTATGCAAGTGTAGATTGAAGTTATTAGAGTATATAGGTTTTAACATATTTCGTTACTTATAATATTTCTTAAAAGCTTAAGAAAAAAGTGTCCCAGCAGAAAAATCTCGAAATTCTTGATTTGAATTTCACTGATATTTAGTGTAAGACGTCATGTTAATGTGTATGTGCATCCAACCATTTTTGAGATATTCTCCAAAAACGTTTTCCGCTGGGATGATGTCATCCTGGCGGCACATTTATTTCTAGTGGACTTACGAATAAAATCATTGGTATAATTTTTTCTTAAGCATTTTAAGAAAGATTATAAGTAACGAAATATGTTAAAACCTATATACTCTAATAACTTCAATCCACACTTAGGGTTCATTAATTACACATTTTCGACATGAACAGCCGTTTTATTTTCGTTCAGCCATTATAGCAATTGAATAACAAATATATAAACAATTATATTTGTAATATTATTAGCAAATAAATAACGCTTGCTATAGGTTTAACCTTTCTAAATAATTCCTTTTTAAATTAACAAATAATATACTTCAGCCGAATCACTTAGCTGGAAATATCAACTTCAATAGAGCTAATATCGAAATAGCTTTATTCGATTTAGTCGAGCCGGTCTCGCGGCTTATTGCGACCTAGTTTTATGAGCAAAATATACTTTAACCTGACATTTAACATTCTGATACAGTTTATACAATATATACGTTGGTATTATTTATTACTAGCTGACCCCCGTGGTTTCACCCGCGTACGGTATTTTTTGGCGTGGAGCCCTATTTCTTAGGGTATTTTGTAGGTATTTCTAAGACCCAAAGTCAAAGCCATTTATTCAATTTAGGCCCCAGAAGAGCACTTATGAAGGTCACATTTACTGAAGTTACCACCGGTTTGGAACTCGACCTTCAACTGAGAAGACTTTGCTGTCTGTCCGTTCGTCCGTCCGTCCATCCATCCGTCTGTCTGTATCTCATGAACGGTACTAGCTAGACAGTTATAGGCGCTTAATACCAAATATTTACATCATACTTTTAACGACGGTCTATTTAATTCATACCAAATTACCAAAAATTCCTTAGCTAACGCACATTCGTGCCGATTCTTCGATATTTAAAGCTGTCAAATTAGTCTTTGCTTTTTTCATTTATGGCTAAACAGACATAGGTAACCAATTTTGATGGCAACTTATGTTGAAAACCAGCAATTGGACTAATTTGACAAAACTATTTTTTTTACATCCTTTTCTTATGTTCTGTGTTAGAAAGAGAAATAGTGACACTAAATTAGTTTAGTACAGAAACAGCACCTTACCTTTTTTATAACTTAAAACTAGGAAATAAACTCAATATCTTAACCAGAATCTGACTTTTAATAACTATTGACCCATAAACGAGTATTAATGGAACGCATTAAATAAGAAGTAAGAACCTTCCACACAGCTTATAGTTAAGCTGGAGTCTGTAGATCCCATTATAGCTGCCTTTTACCGAGTCTCATCTTAAACCTATACCTACTGTTTTGATACACTTACGTGCCGAATAACTGTTTACTTCATATTTATGCTAAGATTATGAGTGTTACCTCTATATTATTGAGACAAAAAAGTGATTTACATAGAGCATATAATTTAACCAGTGCAAAATTATAACCAAATAATAATAAATATCCTGGGGCATTCCTCACACACGGTCATCTGATCCCAAACTAAGCAGAGTTTGTGCTATGGAAACCAGATAACTGATATAATACATATACTACTTTTTGCTTGTAAATACATACTTAATAAACATACTTACACCCAGGCTCAGAACATACAAACATGTTCATGCACACAAATGTCCTGTGTGGGAATCGAACCCACGACATGCGAGCCGATAGTTGGAGTCTTAACCAACTACGCCAACTGGCTCGTCACGTAGAGACACGTATTTTTTCCTTTGTCAATTAAACAAATAATTGGACTGTTTTACAAAAAAAAAACCGACTTCGAAGTACACTAAGAAGTAATTAAATCCTGATCTGATGACAATGGGTCCAAAGGAGAAGTGTACCCTTTCAAATAAAAAAGAATTTTCCAAATCGGTTAATAAATGACGGAGATATGAGGTAACAAATATAAAAAAATGCCGAAAAAAATACAACCGATTTGAGAACGTTATGGTACATATTTTACTCAAAAGTAACGTCACGAGCTTTGACGTGATTTATCTTTGTATTTTTTTATGGTTTGGTAAAGCAAAAAATACGTGTCCAATAATTTTTGATAATCTCACTGACGGACTAGTTATTTTTTTTTTTACCCAGGAATCATCCTGATTATTATATTAAATTACACGTTGAGGAACTTGGTTCTCAAGATACACGTTGGAAGTAGCTTGAGAACCTGGGCACAAATGTCTAGTGAATGAATTTAAAACAAAAATTACGTTCAAATAACCTATATTGATATTGTGTACCTAATGTAATTCTTATTTCTGATAATAAAAGTTATTATTATTATTAAAATAATTATTATATTTTCGTTTAGGTTATTTGCTCTTCATAGTAATATTGGAGCGCGACACTTTGCTCAAATCTTCTTATCGTCGATACGTACTTATAGAATAAGTATTTCCATTTATGAAGGTAATAACGTAATTAATATATTAACATCTCTCTAATCCTACAATCTTGATGTATAAATTATTAACCATAAGATTAATTTATTGAATCTCTCTTTTAACGGGATAATCGAGCCTAGAGAAGCCTTTAGGCCGGCCGCATACTATAAGAAATTTTCAGTCAGAAATTTTCGGACGCCCGCCCGCCGGAAGGCACATTCCCCATACATTTCCGAAAATTTTTGACGTGTCTGACGTCCAAAAATGTATGAGAAAGCGGGCGTCCGAAAATTTCTGACAGAACATTTCTTATAGTATGCGGCCGGTCTTATACTAATTATACCTGTCACACTCACGGCCGGTTGCTAGAACGTGTATGAAATGTCAAATCAGGTAACACACTGTCACAATTAGCAATTTATTTATTATTAAAATAATTTTATATTCAGTTTTTACATTCAAAAGCTTTAAAACCTATTATTTATCACAACAAACTTTAATTCTCGAATATTTGGTCCATTATCTCCAATTACCTAACAGACAATGTGACAAGGCGTTGACATGCGAATAAGCTTTCCAGAAACCCAAAAATGCATCATTAGAGATTTGACACTTAGAATATCAAACTGTTGACTGATTGTCACTTGCCTCTTTCAGCAACCCAAAACACGATTGACTGGAGATTGACAGCATGTCACGTAATTTTTCGATAATTTTGCTTTCTAGCAACCGGGTGTCAGTAACATATAAAATAACAAAGATAGCAATAGCTTTGGTTATATATCAATTTAAGAGCTTTCAGATGGCGGTTAACCTTGTAGATATTACTAGGATTTCTACCTGAAAGTCACGTTTTCGTTTTCAATTACATTGCGACAGATGACAAGCTACAAACACGTGGAAGTTAACGATATAACACAAAATCAGTGTCGGAATAAAACTTATACAATAATACTGCCGTGGTTTTCCCAATGGAGTACAGCATGGGGTTCTTCAAAAAGGGTGTGAAGAGATTTCTGCAGGGTCGGCAACGCGCGAGTGATACCCCTGGTGTTGCAAGTGTCCATAGGCTACGGTAACCGCTTACCATCAGGCGGGCCGTATGCTTGTATGCCACCTTAATGGTATAAAAAAAATGTATTTGCGTCGTGTATTAAACGCGTATCAGATTGACTGAGTGAAAAACATTTCTTTTACTTCTTTGGCTTGCTACTTTTAAACATTAGTTGAGTTATTTGGCGTAAGATTGGGCAAATATAAGTTATTTTTAAAGTAATGGTTTTTATCTACACCCATGCTATAAATCCTTTATTAAAGTTCCTGAAACAGTTAGCTTATAGCAAACATTAAAACACCGGTTGTCATAGTGACCATTATATCATCCAAAACAGTGTATAATGCTTTGGTATAATGTTGTACTGAATTTCATTATGCAACTCTTTTTTTTTTTTGCTTATTCGGTCCATTCCTCACTCATCAAACAGCCACATTCTCCGTGGTATCCTTATGAATTTCAAAAACGAACATTTTCATGCGGGCGCGTTTCACAACCACAGCACCGTAATAAAACAAAACTTAGAGGTTATTCGAATTCACGTCGTTTACCGCCATTTTGGTTCGATATTAGAATTGCAGAAATTTATTACATTGTTGTTTACAAAAATGATCATGGGTGTAGATAAAGTCTTGTATGCAACTGTACATAATTAGTTATTAAAACCCTCATGTGATAATATTATCACATTAAATTAATTATTATATCAAAAAAATATTACAGTACATTCACGCAAGTTCTTAATAGATGTCGCTGGCTGTTTAATTTTATTTTAAATTGGAACGAATTCAAAATTCAAACTGTTCTTTATGATGATTGTCTTTTGTTTTTTTTTCTTGGCGCACTTCGTTCTTAAACGCTTTAAATTATAATTTTATTTGAATTCTTTACAAATATTATATCGCTAAACACCATCTACACACAAATAGACATACAATAACACTATTTACAACATTACACTACATATTAACATCAGTGTTAGTGCAATTCAATACGTCTCCGCATCGTGGTGGGTGAGTAGTAGCTATAAATCCTAAATTTTCCTTCGATTCCTGCGAGATTAGGATTTAAACTGATTGATTGAGCGCGTGATTATACAGTGTAAATCAATTTGTAATAATTCGTTAGGTAAGTCTATAAAATGTTGTCTATAGAACATAAAAGCTCAAGCCGTAAACATTACTGACAAAACTTTCCTTTCGCAGGGTAAACCGCTGCAATCTGACAATCTTACTCTTAATAAAATAAAAACTGTCGAAATGCGAGTCGTACTGGTGTAGGGGCTCCGTACAATAATAATAAAATCAACTTAATTATACTATTATTATATTATAGACTCTGTATCTCAACTTTACTGGGTAAACTATGAAATTACTAGAAAACAATTCTTTAAATAATAAAATGATTTTATGTTAGAGTATTAAAATAGACCAAGTTTTAAGCTTGATAGTATGTATTACCGCAGGAAAAAAAACAATTACTATGTAGCGACATCTATCAGCCATCTATCTGTCATATTACACTGAGATAGTTCACACACTGAAAGATAGATGGCGCGGCGCCACATTATCCTACATCCTGCATCGCGCTTAAGAAGTTTTCTCGGCGTTCTGCATATATACAACCGTCCAACATGTACAGTTGGACCGCGGTCCCCACTCACGATGACCCAGCCTGGAGGAAGATCTTCCCTTTTAAATGGAGGTGTCATCCACCTTACACATCCATAATTAAAAGAAACAAAAAACTCGACTGTGTAAAACAAAAATTTACTGAAAAGAGAAAAACAAGCTCTTTAATCTATAGACTTTTAAATATAACTTGAATAAGGTATTGCAGTCGGGGATAAACTTGGGTTTTTCTTTTTTCTTCAATCCTTCTGCTATAGTATAGGCTATAGTATACATAGAAGAGAACTCAGCGATGTACTGACAGACAGATAGAAAGAGATAGGCAGCATTGGGTACGGACCCCTAGCAATGTAAGTAAAGTTTTCTTAAAGCTTGAAAGAAAAAAGTATTCCTTTGTGTCCTATAAATGAATGATTCCCCCAGTGTATGTTTTGGTACGCTTGTAAAAAAGGAGCCAAGTCCCAAGTGGACCCTCGTCCGCGGTTTCAATTATGGCCACGCGTTAATATTATGCAAAAGCTGTGTTAAAATAAATGTGACCAGGATTTTTGGTAAATGTAGGAATATTCATTATTTTATTTTTACTATTTTAGTAGTGAATAACCATTATTCAGCGTTTTACATACATGGTCTCATCTTAATACTCTTTTTGAGTAAAGAGTTCAAACGTATGCCTATTTTCAATAATTAAAAAAAAGATCAAACCTTGGTCATATGCTTTTAATTATTATCTATCTATCTATACAGGATGAACTTTTTTTTCTAGCCAGTGAGGGCAACTTCTGAACTATAGATCTTAGAGAAAAACGCTGAAGGGAACCCCGAGCTAAATTTTGAAGAAAATAAAAATGCCTTTAAAAAAAATGTTATTAGTAATATTTTTAGCAATGACAATATTTTTATACATTATCTAAGAAGACTGCTAAGCCGATCCCAAAAACTAAGTACATTGGTCTTTTATAGACCATAAACCTTATTAGAGTATATTATATTTCACCATGTAGTGAACTTACATATCCGAGAAACCTCAAAACGTGTGGTTCAAGTAGTTATTACGAACTTTGTTCCACTGAGTGTCTCTTCAGCGACCGAGGCACATGTAAATGAGTTGAATGTGAAAATATTAACCCTCCAAGAGAGGAGGCGGGGAGAACGGTCAGATGTCACCGGATTAGGTATCTACTTTACTTTGTTGCATTATATTTTACATTGAAATTGAGTGACTAAGTACTTTGAAAATATTTATATACTGATATTTTAAAGAGAGTGCGTTTGTTTGTGTTTATGTGGAGGGTAATCTCCGTAACTACTGAAAATTCTTTCACTATTAGAAAGCTACATTGTTTCCTAAAGTTATAGACTACTTTCAATCACGGGAACGCAGGTAAAACCGCGAGAGACGACTAGTTTAAAATAAAACAGGTAATAAGAATAAGAGGATATAAGTAAGAATATGTCTGAAACAAGATTATTAGGAATATTCTGTATCATATTTTTATTTTTTTGGAAAAATATGTTTAAAAAACCACGACGAAGGGTTGAATTCAGTAACGTAGGTATTCTTTAGAAATATCAATTACAATGAAATTAAAAACAACATCACGTTATCGTTACTCGCGTTCTTTTTCAACAGAAAATACCTGGAAATTCCAACATTTCCAAGAGAATTTTCCGAACATTCTTCCTTTTTAAAAACGCAAATATAAGTTCAGGCACAATCCAAAGTACCTTTAGCCCTACATTCTTCTAATACGAATAATTTGATCCTGAATTCTCTGTCCGTAGTTTATTCGCAGACAAAAAAGGGTGACGGACAAAAGAGTGCGACTGACACCTATTTTCTTCACAAGTGTTCTGTTATTTTCCCTGTTTTCCAATAGAATATAAAATAAGTAGTAATTTTTAAACTAATTCATCATTTATTTACAACAAATATGTACTAATTACCAGAAGGTTCCCAGAACGCTGGCAGCGTTTCCTCTTTGGATAGCCAAGCTGATGCGTTGGCGGAAAAAGCTCCCCGCTCGCTAGGTTTCGGAGGCTTAGATCAATTTTGATGACAAGAGCAAAACGGTGA
Source organism: Polyploca ridens (assembly GCA_951394255.1). Taxonomy (NCBI): domain Eukaryota; kingdom Metazoa; phylum Arthropoda; class Insecta; order Lepidoptera; family Drepanidae; genus Polyploca; species Polyploca ridens. The sequence continues at coordinate 18,166,921 of OX596248.1, forward strand.
GCTTCGGACCGCCACGGTCCCACGATCTCGGTCGCAAAAGGCATAAAAATATAATTAGGTCCATTCGACACGTATTTTTTGAATTTTGAGTTTTCCGCACTGGCCGTAGCTGCCTCTACAGCTTTACAAGTCGCTGGTAAGTGAAATGGCGCGAGTGTATCGACACATATGGCATCTCACAACATTGCAGTTTATCATTGTACCAAGTATGAAGAAAAAATTGAGTAAAGGGCTCAATTTTTTCTTGGTTTGGAAAATGGTATACCTATAGAATGAATAGGTAGTTTGCTACAAGTGGATTAATGGATGTTTGAAACGGAGGGTCTAACACTGAATCGGAATGCATAGGATCCGCTTCAATTAAATTAATGATCAGATCAGTTATTCAATTAATTTCAATATCCTCTGAAATAATGTAAGAATATTTTATTCATTCATAAATTTATATCAATACATTGCAATAAGCATATATGTAGTATATTTTCGCTACGCTAAAGCAATAAGTCATTTTACTACATAAATGCTAATAATGCTTCAATTTCATGACTAAAATTTAATGGGATATTATTAACTGCACCTCTGTTTAAAAATTACGCAAACTTAAGACTCTCCATTAATTTACTTATTGCACCTCTAATTTACTTATTGCATATCAGAAACATGACTGTTGTACAATTAAACTACCTATTCATCAAAACATGTTCTATCATCCAGAACCGACTCGGGGCACTCCAAATACAGTTGGTTAGGTTAGGTTAGAACTGTGACAATATCGCCTGCCGCGTCAGCGGCCGGCGAGCGCCAGATGATCATTCAGTTCAAACAGTTTTGCATAAACCATAAAACTGATACTCAGTTTGATTTATTTAGTATGCGTATTTAGTGTGGAATTCAGTATTTTTGGTTCTAGTTTTGATTTGTTGTGTTGGAATAGAGATAATTAATAGTTAAGGCATTAAATATATGACAAATTTAAATAATAAAAAGTGATTAGGAAAAAAAAAATGAATACTACGTGTGTGTGTATGTGTGAGTGTGAATGTGCGGAGTGGTATGAAGTGCTGGCATCGTGTGTAAGAGTGTAAAGTAGTGGCAGTCGTATAAAGATATTAAATCAAAAAGTAATAACATCAAATAAACTTTAAGTGCAACTGAAAACCCCATAAAATTACCCGAACTATCAATCTTATGATAATGTCATTCAATAAGCCATTGTCGCGACGCGTCACGCCGCCCAATGAAAAATGCGTGGATCTGGTTAGGGGGAGTCGTTGGATGGGAGCAATCAATCAATGAGAGAAATTGAGACCGCTCTGGAAATTTGGCTATTGTACAAGTTATAAGAGAATCATTAAAAATTAAAAACATTAACCCAGCATCTTTAGTAAAACCAGTCACCCAGTCACTTTCTAGCGTCAGAATAGCAAAAAGAGACGAGGCTATTTTAAAACCTAGTTTTTCTTTAAAATATGTTTTCTATTAAGGGGGTTAGGATCTGTTCTGAAGGTAAGAGATAAGTCTCTGATAGCTTATCTAATAGATATCTGTTAATTCCAAGGAAAGATACATAATTTAAGGCGATGATAGCTCAGTGGTAGAGACGTCGGATACCGAGACGAAGGTCCCGGGTTCGAATCCTACAATGAGATTGAGCTTTCGGTGAAGGAAAACATCGTGAGGAAACTATAGCACGGTGGTAGGGTACTTTGTACCAGGCTGGCTACCACCCTCATGTTGAAAATCTGTCGCCAAGCCCCTTTCGGTGTGTTCCGATAGCTGCACTTGACAGCCAGTTTCTTCTAGGCTTTGTGTGCTTACCACCTTGGGCCGCATCATCACTTACCATCGTGAGATTGCGGTCAAACACAGGCCGATAAACAGTAAAAAAAAAAAGAATGAGGCGAACTGTAAAAACATCTCCCAGAATCCACCAGAAAATGTGTTTCTGTTAGCTTATACTATGGGTACAGATGGAGAAGGATGAGCTTATTCTGGTAACCGGCAATAGGATTTTTTAGATTAGTGCTATTTTTTTAAATCATTCTATGTTGTGCAGAACGTATGAATGAAGATGGTGAAATCCGGTTAAACTATTCCAAAATATATCCTGCTATATCTACATCTCGGTATAATTAATAAATATTTAAACTTTGATTAATTAATTCGCTTCCGCTTAAACTTTATAAGTAACATGACATCCAACAAACATTTCCGCCCAATAGTCAACCATTAGCACGGCAAATATTTTTTTAAACATAAACTTTAATGAACAAACACTAAGCCTAAGGTGCAGCACAGACGACAGACCGCACATCACCAAACTTTTGAGTGTGAAAATAAAATCTATACAATTCTAAGCAGTAACGCACACAGCGCGCAAAAAGTCCAGCGCACAACCCTTTGTTTTCACACAGACTTTTTGCGTGCCGCAGACAGACGCAGAAAGTACGACAGATTATTTTTGCAAAGGACTCTACGGCACACAAAAAAATCCGTCACGGATTTTTCACAGGTTAAAAGCACACACCTTACATATTCGATAATAAAATTCTGGTAGAGGAACTCTAGGGACGTACCTACACGCTATGGAAATGCAGAGATTTCGATGTATTAATTTTGTACTTGCAAAACAGAAAAAGTAGTAGAAATAGAGAATTTTGTGTACATCCAATTCTCTCGCAGACTTTTTGCGCGCCGTGTGCTTTACTGCTTAGAATTGTAAAGGTTCTATTTTCACAGAATAAAAAGTGCAGCATAGATGGATAGTCGGTGGTCTGCGCTGCACCTAAAGTCAACTTATTTTCAATTTAATGATAATTATAAAAGGATTAATTATTTATTTAAAGACGATGATAGCCAGTGGTATCAACATCGAATACCATGAAGAAAGACCCAGGTTTGAATCCTACAATGAGCTTGAGCTTTCGGTGAAGGAAAACATCATGAGGAAACCATAACATGGTGATAGGGTATTTTGTAGTACCTACCTGGCTGGCTACCACCCTTAAGTTGAAAATCTGTCGCCAAGTACCTACCGGTGTGTTCCGAAAGCTGCACTTTAGAGCCAGTTTATTTCTAGGTTTTGTGTGCTTACCACCTTTGGCTGTATCATTATTTACCAGGTCAGATTGTAGTCAAAGATAGGACTAATAGTAAAAAAAAAACAGAAAGATAGAGACGTCCCAATTTTTTTTACTTTTGTATACACATTGAGCTATTATTACTAAGGATAGAGAAGCTATCATGAGCAATGATTATGTCCCATTTTTTTAATGTTAACTAAAGTTCTCTTTAGCGCTGAAAAAATAATTAGTCGTCTAAACAGACAGTAGAAAAACGTAGCGCTATCAGAACGCTTTTGAACACCGTGATTTTCACGGCGCTTACGCGATTCCTTCTACAACAACAAGTGTGGACGGATGGCCTCACTTGAACGGAACATAGTTGTGATGTGTGATGTCTTCTCTATACGTATGCATGTACTTATACATTATTTTATTTGATATCCTAATTTTAGTGACGATAGTGTTCCAAATAACTGTACTACGTAAGTAATTGAGTAGTAAATGGAGCTTTCTGTCCAATTTTCATGTAGGATGGCCTCTAGGGATTATTAATTTATATTAAAAAGTTTTAGGTAGGGTAGTGAATGACACGTCTGTGCGAATAAACTTTTACGTTATTTAAAAGTTGTAAAGCCGTCGGAACACGCTTACGGACTTAGGGTTGTAAGTCTGTGGACTTAGTGATGAATTTAATTAGTGACATTTGTGTGAATCGTGTTCATCTGCCTTTAGAACTGTGGAGTTTATGCTTACTTGCTTTCCATCGCGATCTCCCAGGGTAAACTGTAGTTTTTGGCCTTTTTCACGTATTAGTGAGAGTGAGATACAGAGTTACTGTCTCATTGATCATATTAGTATGGATTAGCTTTTACACGCAGCCCTCTCAAATATCTATCTTTAGTAAAAATAATACATAATTCAATTATATTATATCATTATCATAAATTTTTTTTTGCAATCTTTAGGATAATTTGCTACCAGATGTTCCTACCGCTTGCACTATGCAGAGCCTTTTTGAAAAAAAAAAAAAAAATTAGACTAATTAATTTCTTTCTTCACTATGCCAGCTTCCTTAAAGTAAATTGGGCCAAAATTACTCATGTTAATAACCAGTCCTCACGCTTACCGCTCGAGTTCAAAAAGCTCATTTTGTTTCGTGACTCGTGCTTTGTAAAGCTTCCGCTATGATAATCTGTACTATTAATATTTTAATCTGCACTAATAATTTATTAACTATAAAAAAAACTTTTCTTATCTACTCAGTCGGGCACTCTTGTCAGTGGTTACAAAAGATGGTGTACATGGAGGGTCTTCAACGCCAATGTTCTCTTTGACTAGGGTTACTGCTTTTGCAATGCTTCTCCATTTATGGCGGTTCGTAGCGCTGCGAGAACACTGTACCATGGTAGATTAGGTTACCGTCTAAATAAGATCAGTCCATCGAGTGGGTGATCGGCCACGAGATCGTTTGCCTTCAACCTGACCCTGGACAACAAGTCTCTCCATCGAGTGTTCGTTTCTGGAGAAGAATTTTATCCTATTGTTGAAACTAGTTCTAAATTTTACAACAAATATACAAAATACAATCTCTACGGGGTTATTGTTAAATACCAAAATTCTTTCAGGACTATATTACTAACATCATTAACAAAATCTTTTGTTCTATGACTTTAAATAGTTCATCAGACTTTCATACAAAATTAAAACTATTACGAACTCTACGCGTACCAAGAGAGTTAGTGACAGTATGAGAGCCGTAGGTACAATAAAATAAATAAATAAATATCCTGGGACATTCCTCACACACGGTCATCTGATCCCAAACTAAGCAGAGGTTGTACTATGGAAACCAGATAACTGATATAATACATATACTACTTTTTGTTTGTAAATACATACAATAACACCCAGACTCAGGACATACAGATATGTTCATGCACACAAATGCATGTCCTGTGTGGGAATCGAACCTACAACCTGCGGCGCGTCAGGTACAGAATTGAAATGTGTTAGATAGAATAACGAAATCTTGAAAATTTGTTTTTTGTTAAACATTTTAAATTTTGTTAAAGTCATAGAACAAAAATTGTTGTTTATGACGTTAGTAATACAATCTTGCAAGATTGTTAGTATTATAACAATAACCTTGAATATAGAGAAAAATCCTGGAGACGGCCGCTGTTACCGCTCATCGGCAAGGTTCCTAGACTGGCAGCGTTTATATATGACGTTTTTCAACACCCTTGGGAGGAAAAAAAACAAACTTGTATATTTTTAAGTAGATTTTTTGATTATAATCAACCACACAATGAGAACGTTAACAAATATGGCGCGCAAGTTAATTTTTTTTGACTGCGGTGCGCTGTCAAACTGTTTTACCCGTTTAAATCAAGAATGCTTTGTCTACACACATATCACTTGCAGTGAGGTACAAACTTATCATAATCGGGATTATAACTACCTATCAAAAAACGGTGCGGTAATGTAAAGTAAAAAGCACTAGTGCGTAATAAGCTACATTAAGGTACTAAAAACGGTGTAATAAATGTCACTTATCGAGTGTGTTGAAAAATAATTTAATTCATATCGATTAGCCTAAAGTGTTACACTTAAGCTGAAAGTTAGCGTTACATCCGCCAATTTGGCAAAATAGATCGCTCATAATTAAGCTTGTTATTTTATATTTCTGCTAGTAGCTAATTAATAGTAAATATAAATTAATATAATACAAATATTTAATCACATTTTCATTATGTACCTTATTCATTTGTAATCGAAAACAGAATGTTTATTTCAATGAATAGCAATTTGACGAAATTTATGTGTAATAAATTAGTTATTTATTTACTCATTTATACGAAAACCTTTGTTGTTTTACCGCGCTCACCACCGATCAATTAATTATAAATTGTAAAACGTAATTTGCTTTGTATAGACTTATATTCATCACAAAATGTAATTTATTAACATTAATAAATTCATGGTAATTTTCAACATCAATAATATGTTAATTTTTGACATCAATAAATTCGTGCTAATTTTCAAAAATATTTACGTAAATTTTAATTTGGTAGAGGTTATAGTCCCTAGATTTTGAAATTATTTATCATGAATAGCATTAATTTCCATACAGTCCAACCATCTCATCTCTTTCTCAATCTAATTTAACGGTAATTTTAAAAGTGCCATCACTAGATTCCTCTTATTCGTGACTCCACCCAAAAAGATTGAGTCTGTAATTTTTTTTCTATTTTTTATTTTTATTTTATTTTTTATTAAGACAAAATCCACAGCTCTTAGTTACAACAATTTTACACACTTAATTACATCACTTACAGCCAATTACGGATTTAAATTTTGATTTTTTAACATAGTTTTAAGCAGTCACATTAATACTGTATTCTGTATGGTATTAAATTAAAACAAGAATATATATATAATGTGTGGTGTGTAGTGGTTGGTGTGAGCTTGCGTGGTGTGAGCATGTGTAGTGTAAGCATGTGAGGTGTGAGCGCGAGTGTGTTTTATATCTGGTTCAGCAAACAAGTTCGCCGTGGTAAGCTATTGTAGCTCTATTTATTAACGCTGGCAACACACGAGGCATCACTCACGCGTTACCGACCCTTCCCCCTACCCAATGAGCTCTGGCGACCTTACATGTAGGAACACAACATTAAGTTATTTGGCTGCGGTATTCTGTAAGGAGGGTCTACTTCCCAAGACGAACTGCTCTTTGAACAACAAAACGCTATGCTCTTCGTCTCTAAGGCGCTGCACAAACGTGGACACTTTTGTGTCTTATGTCGGATACAAGCTACCAATAAATATTTGATTTCTATAGAACCAGTATGAAATCAGCCACTCCCTGCGCAGACGTAAACATTTTTTGTGTCCACTTTACACATACTCGTTGATGATCAAAAAGTGTTCGGTGTCGGTAACTGGAAACTAATAGTCGTCAGTTCAAGACACAAGCAACATTAAAAAAAATCCTTACAATTTTACTGAAACTGACGGAAAACAAGCAATTGTACTAGTGATCAGAAGTAGCGACCGGTGACTGTGTCCGATCGCCGCCACCGGACACAGCAACTACGGTTACCAGTGACCGGGAGTAGCAACCGGCGACTGTGTCCGATCGCCGCTACAGGACACAGCAACTACGGTTTACTGTGATGGTGTGCCGTGTCGGTAACAAAAAGTGTCTACGTTTGCGTAGCCCCTTAAAGTCCTTTTCAAACCCATACCGATATTAGGTCAAAAAAAACGAATGCGCGTGAATGCATGAGTTTATTTTCTCTCCATTCGATCTCATTTTTCAACTCGTTTTAGCGTTTTTTTTATTTTTTATACCACTAAGGTGGCAAACAAGCATACGGCCCGCCTGATGGTAAGCGGTTACCGTAGCCTATGGACGCTTGCAACACCAGGGGTATCACTCACGCGTTACCGACCCTGAAGAAACCTCTTCACACCCTTCTTGAAGAACCCCATGCTGTACTCCTTTGGGAAAACCACGGCGGGGAGCTCATTCCACAGTCTGAGCGTCTGAGCGTTTCGTAGAATCTGTATAATTTAACATAAATGTAAACGGTTGCGAACGGTACGGAACGGAACGGTAACGATTGGAAGCGCTCGTGTTGTAGCATGATTAGCCGTTCTTAATCGATCGGCAAAGTTAAGCTACGCCTGTCGTGGTCGGTACCTGGATGGGTGACCGCCTAGTGATATTTCAAATCGAGCGTTTCCGTGCTTCGGAAGGCATGTAAAGCCGTTGGTCCCGGTTATCACTTAATTGTGATAGTCTTTAAGCTAGTTGGATGCTTCCTAGACGGCTTGAAATATTCCAACAGAAGGTTGACCACTAGCCTACCTCCACCGATCCGCAGTGGACACGCGTGGTGGAGTATTGCACATTCCCTTTCACCTTCATTTGTGAAAAGAGGCCTGTGCTCAGCAGTGGGACATTATAGGCTGATAATGATGATGAAACGGTTGCGTTATGCGTGGTAAGCGTGCAAACTTGGGGAATACGGCGAAGACTTTTTTTATTTATTTGCTTGGATGTAATTGCGTTTGAAGGCGATAAGCGAACATTCCTAGAATAAGACAGGTAGTTCAAAATTCAAAATTCAAAATCATTTATTCAAATAGACCTTCGCAGGCACTTATGAAAAGTCTGACTCTAATACTCTAATACCGGTTAGGAAGGTTGCATTTGCTGAGAAGAGCCGGCAATAAACTCAGCAATTACTCTTTTCAAAACAAGCTTAGATTCATTACATATTTACATTCTAATCGCACTGACAACAATTGCGTGCCCCGGCGAGGCAAAACTACAAAGTAGTCTGAATCTATATTTAATAAGTAAATAAATAAATGGCAAACTTAAGCAGACCAGCCCCCACAAGCAGCACCTGTTCACAAGTATGACGCGTGTAGTAAACAGATTTTCAATTTCAAGATGGTAGCCGACCTGGTGGGTAGGTTCTTATTGCACTATAGGTACTGATATTCTACTATAGGTAAGCCAGCGATACGAGATAAAGAATATAAACAAACTTTCAATTTTTATTAGAAAATATGTTGACAGCAGCTGCTTTACCGACCGCTTTCCTGTACCACGAATCACACAACGACAGTTGTCGTCGACCTACTGACGTCATTATTGCATGCGAGAGATAATGATCGCTCGCTATCGTAATGTAACTCAGTAGAGGTCGGTTGTTTACATACTTTATCTTTTTTTTTATACCACTAAGGTGGCAAACAAGCATACGGCCCGCCTGATGGTAAGCAGTTACCGTAGCCTATGGACGCTTGCAACACCAGGGGTATCACTCGCGCGTTGCTAACCCTAAAATCATATCTCCTCTCGTTGGCTTACCTTTACAGTATCCTACCACCAAGAAGCCGACCAAATATTTTTTCTTACACTAGCATGTGGGTTGTCGTTGTCTACGCCATTTTTTTAAAAATAAAAGTACATTAAAAAAGGTGGACCATACGCTTGTTTACAGTTTTTTTTTTTGAGATTATTAGAACATTATTATTAGAATTTGGAGTCTCCGTATAATATTACGAGTAGGCTGTATGTGAACCCCCGATTATAATGCGGTGTTGGTCATGTATACGGAAGCCTAATAGAGTGAGGACCAATTCGCACTTCACCCGCTTCAAAATATTTTCTAAAAGAGAGAGGAAGCCATGTGAACAAATTTTTATTACAAACAAAACTAAACTGCCATTTTCGAAACCATTTTGTTTTTAATTTTCGGTTTCGAAATTTGATAGAAAAATGTTCTACTTTTTTTGTGTAATCGAATAATTTCATATGCAGTTTTTTCGGTTCGGTGTTGGTCCGTTTTTTACATTCCATTTGCATGACAAGGTTCCGCTTACAAAGATTTACATTGAAAACGTAATGAAATAATATTTAAAACTTTTACGTAAAGCTTTTTTTGCTTTTTCAACGTCTCACGCTACAGCATAAACCGAGATGCTTTGATACCTCTTTGGCCTTACTCAAATTTTTTATGTATTTGATGGGCCAGCTAGTGCGGTTGGTTAAGCCTCTGGTTAAGATTCCACCTATCGCGCTGCAGGTCGTGGTTTCGATTCCCACACAGGACATGCGTTTGTGTGAATGAACATCTCTGTATGTCCTGAGTCTGGGTGTAATTATGTATGTTATGTATATACAAAAAAAGTAGGAGTTACTCGAGCGTTGCCGACCCTGCAGAAATCTCTTCACACCCTTTTTGAAGTATTTATAATGTATTTCTATATTATGGTTTTTAACCTGGCAGATCTTCCTTTATCAATGAATTAATTTACCTTTCTCCTTTAAAGCTTGACAAATTATTTCACACATCAATTCCAAAATTATATCCGCAAAATTATACGCATCTTCATCGTTCATTTGAAATTATTACAAAACCACAGAGTGATTTACAGGAGCAATAAATCCAGCTCGTAAAAGTTATCTACGACTACACTAATTGATTGCTATTAATTATTTTGCGTCGTTGATAACATTCCCTTATCTCCTAGTCACGTTTTCCTTACCACAAGTGTTTCAAGTTTCATCATAATGTTTGTGGTTGAATATATCGCGTTTGGTTGTACATGAGGACTTGACGGTATCAAAAATTGTTTCTACAGTTCTACAATTGTGTGGTTTTTGTTGTTGTTTTAAAATTCAACTTGGAATGTATGCTTTGAAGTTCTTGAATTAAAAATTCATGGTCATTTTCAGGTCATTCCCGAACACTACCTGAGGGCCAACCACAATCTCTTAAAACAATATTATTATAATCTTACTTGTCTTTTGTCCTGTTTTGACGTCGGATGTCAAAGAAGGACAAAAGACAAGTAAGGTTATAATAATATTGTTGGTTGGCCCTCTGGCTACTCTATGACATTGGTCCATCTACTAATAGCCAACCTTAATAACAAGGTCGCCCATGTAGGGTTGCCAGTTGCCACAGTACTCATAGCTATGACATTAAGTATTGCGAAAAGTTTATATTCAAATATTCCTAAATTCATCCACATTTAGGTAACAGCCGTCATTTCTATAATATAAACCTCACATAACAATGCAAATATAAATCAAATATTCCAAGAACATCGCAATATAGGTATTTTGAAAGGGACAAAATGTTTAGTAAAGCGATGACCATCACAAAAAGCCGAATAGCGAACCCTAAAAATTGCTTTTTAATATCAAAGGAAAACGATTCCTTGGGAAAATACTTCTGTACGCTCAACTCGTCGGGAATGTTACGAATCAGGCAATATTTTCTGTGCAAAGTAGAAAAACGTATTTTTGATACAATAAATATGATTTATAAATAGCGGTAAATACGGTTCAAATTTAGGTAAGTATTTATTCTTTGTTCAGGGAACTTTTTTATGTAAGCAATTAGCTTCAACGTTGCCTTGCCATTTAAGAACGATGACAAGGCTTCCCTAGACAATGAGAGTTTAAAACTCACATACGTCATACAATCGGTGGCCTTATTGGCAGAGAGAATAGAATACCCAAATTCTATATATCTGATGCAGGTAGGATGCTACCACGTAGCCTATACTGAAAAGAAGATGAATATTATGTACCTTATATTAAATGAATGTAGGACAACGGTACAATCGGTTTGGAATCGGGGCAAAAATAAACAGTTGGAGAGTTCCAAAAAATTCAATTTCAAAATTTCACCTATCTACTAGATTTTACTCGAACGCATTTAAGTAGAAAATAATTCATCACAGTCGATTCATATTTGTATACAAAAATGACAGCCTATTTTCTGATAAAATGTTCGATATATTTTATACGCCAGAGCGAGTTTATTTGATCGCGCCTATACGCCTAAACTACCGAATTGATAACATTTCGTTCGAAAAAATGGTTTAATCGGGAACAAAATAGTACACTAATTATTAACAAAACAAGCAAAATGCACGTGTCAGGTTAAGCGGTTCAACATCATTGGGAAAGAGTAGATATCTACCGATTTACTATCAATCTTAAATAAATATAGAGTCATCGAGGAATTTATCAATCAGGTGTTAAGTTGGCTAAACTGTTTATAGTTATTACTATTTACTTAGAAGTTCTACATTACTGAATGTAGAAACAGGTTGAAGTTGCAATGTAGGGTAGGTATTAATAAATAAATCACAAGACCACACTTCAATGTATTTCATTTATTCACCTTTAGATTTCTGATCTGAACTTCAATATTTAAACTGATTTTACTCCTTTATATTTCTAATATAATTATTAACAAATTAATCAGTTCAGATAATAGACAATTAGAATCGGATTACGTAATTCAAACGTTAGGATGATAATACTAAATTAATTATATAGCATATTTCCAAATCAGGTATACCTAACTATATCTGTGTACTAAAGGGTTTAGGTCAGGATAATAAATAATCATTTAGGCCAGACTTTAGAATTTATTTATTCAAATATCATATCAATGGCCAAAACTATGAATTTACTCTCAAAGCTACCACCGGTTCGGATGGCCGACCATATTGAGAAGATACCGGTAAGAAACTCAATATTAAGGTCTTATGTACGGCCACTACACATTCAGAGTTATTCTCTGTAGACAACAAATACACAAAACACACAATATTATAAAATGATCAATCTTTACAGTTGAGAATATCAAATATACTTATCTTTATATCGACGGACGTCGGACAGTAATTTCACATTATCACCATTAACTACCATTATTACCACTATAAGTAATCACTTCCAAATACAAACGACGACTGGACAAGCCCAGACCTACCCGCCCATTTTATAATACTTTATTCAACAACTAAAATTCTCAACCACACACCTCGACGTGAATACATTTTATCAACAAATGTCACTACTCTTAATAATAACTTTAGTAAACCATTATCAATAAAAATTATAGTACTAGTTGTTAATTATTGAAATAACTATTATCGAATATAGGTATGATCATAATTATGATTCGTCAAAGCAATTAAATATTCAATAGAAATATTAATATCAGGAGTCAATTCACATCTCGTTACTTTACAGTAAAAATGTTTATCAACAATTAATTATCCTAGGAGTCACTTGATGACTCTGCAATTATTTTAATCCAATTGTTATCAGAATTATAATTTATAAATAACATAAAGTTTAATATCAATTAATAATCATCCGGAAGTAACATTTAGTTCAGTAGTGTTGCCACTGCAAATAATGAATTTATTAAGTAGACATTTAACTATCAGATTTAACTAAATATCTAACACGGCCAGACTGACATGTACTTCGTCCTCGAAGTACTAACATCACATTTATTATTGACACCCGTTATATTCCTGGCGTCCAGGTACAACCACAAGGAAACCCACAGGTCTAGCCATAGGCTTAAATACAACCAGCAGTACAACAAGGCCATGGTCTAATTACATACAACTATAGGTATAGCAATGAGTATAGTCGAAGGTACTGCCATCGGCACAATCATAGAAACAAAATATCTAAACATATGATAAAACTGTAGAACCAGTATGTTTGTACATTAAAATATATTTACCAAAAAAACTGATCAGAAAACAAATAAGGTTATGAAAACGTTCTTACGTCAGTCCATTAGAACAAAAGCTTTAAAACTACTGAACAAATTTTCATACTCACTTATTCACTGTGGGAAAACCAACAGCTATACAATAACAAACTTAAAATATCAATAGTTATCAGGAAGCCAATAACAGGTCTTCGCGGATATATGCCAGTATAAGAACCGTATCTGTGGCCATTTATGTAATACGTTTAACACTATATGGAAATTATCAATAACATTCTTAACATATAAATACAATACTAGATTATTTAATTTAATGGCAAATAATACAGAAATACAATTCACACCACACTTTTCCGAATAACAATCCGTATTATTCGAAAAAGTATTCGCCTCGCCGATATACCGCTTGTGCAGAAAAGGTTAAAATCGTGTTGCCCAATAAAAGTGATAAAGTTGTCGGTATCGTGTCCATAATTAGAATTGACAAGTGTATGGGCATTAAGTATTGGAAAGTTCTGATACGATCTAGAGGGAGTGTTCAAATCCATTTCCCCGATTAATTCAGAGTAATCTACTGATTTTGATTCTATTTTCAGTAAATAAGAAATATTCGAAATTTCACGCCGCTTGACAAGGGATTTTTTTTACCAATGTTTAAATAGTTGGAGGACTTATAGTTTTTTTTTAAACTGAAAATAGATGCTTGACAAACCTCATTTGAATCTACAAGATAATTAAATGAAATCGGTTGACCAATGAAATTTAATTAATTCTGCGTGAGCGAACCCCTGGCGAAAAGCAGTACATCATAATTCAAAGTCAAAGTCAAAGCCATTTATTCAATTTAGGCCCCAGAAGGGCACTTATGAAGGTCAAATTTACTGAAGTTACCACCGGTTCGGAACTCGGCCTTCAACTGAGAAGAATCCGGCAAGAAACTGAGCAAGGTTACATTTTTTATATATTTTTTGGACAATCTGACTATGTTTGGCTTTTTTTTTCCAAATAATTAAAAATAAAAAAGATATACCTAAGCATAGATACAGACGAAAAAAGAACAAGAAAGAATTACTTAGTTCCAGCCATGGGCACAACCACAGATAACAACAGATATAGCCACAGGTCATACATCTGTGCCATAGCTACATTCACCACTATAGAAACTTATACATTTAAAAATATGATTAATTAAATTTAAATACTAGCCTTGCCACAGGTATAGTCACACAACCAAAAGCTCAGTATAGCTTAAGGAACACCCATTCTTAAAATAAAGTTTATATTCTATGTTCGATCCCATACCATTTCCATTCAATTTCATTTCATTTTAGTAAAGAATATTTCCATTTCCAAAAAGTAAATAAAAATAGTTGAATTACTTATACAAAATAAAGTAACAACGGCCCGTTGCTTTGTCGACAATATATTCTAGCCCCACACCTGCTGCACATGAGACACGACTTAGAATAAAGCAAGAGACTTCAGCAGTTCACTTATAATCATATATATATTTTTGAATTGCATTGCTACAGACTTGCAATTCACATTTTACAAGACAAAGTAACAACGGCCTATCGCTTTGTAGCTTCTAGCCCCCCACCTGCTGCACATGAGTCAAGACTAGAAAAAGCAGGAGACTTCAGCAGTTCATTGCCACACTCTTCAGTACCAAAACAATCTTATCAACACTCTTCAGTGCTAAAACACAATCTAACAACACTTCAGTGGCAAACAATCTATCAAATTATTTTTCAATTAACTAATAGAACAGGATTAATATTCGGAAAAAATAATCATTGGCATCATTATTAAATAATACTTTCATTACAGGAAAACTTAAATCCATAGCAATATTCAATTATCCCAAAAATTTCAAGTAATGTACCATTATATGATAAGGTGTTTATGAAAGGTCATAAAAACTTTATTTTAAATCTGCTGTTGAAATAATCTCTCAAGGTTAAAATTAAATTAATTAAAAGAGACATTTTCTGTTGTAACAACACAACCATAGTTTTTGAGAAATACATTATAGAATACTCCTACAATATGGTGCATTTAGTTTTTATTTTATGTACTTATTTATCAAATTCTACGCCAAAATGAATTATTACCGTTCGGCCACACTGACAATTCTATGCAAAGAGTACATTATATAATCTGAGACGCTATGTTTAATATTTTTAGCTTACGAAAAACATCGTATAATGAAACTTCCGCGTTTCAAACTATTTTTTTTTTAAATATTTCAAACAAATTATCTTATGTGAATCAAATATTTAGTTTCAATTTACTGAACCAACGTCAAACAGGAACAACTTTCAATGATTATAAATTACTAAGAAAATATAAATTATGAAATTGGCAACAACCACATGTAACAAGTCAAAGCCATTTCAAACTCGCTAAAAATTACTTTATTTTTTTAAGAATAAATTTTATGACCTATCATTACTTATTTTATGACCTATCATTACTTATTTTATGACCTATCATTACTTAGATATGTTTTGCCAGTGAGAATAATATTTAAAATTTTCCTGTACGCAGTGTTTCGCCAATTCCAAATTTCACAAAATAACATGTTCATCCATTTGCCTTTTATGATTTATGCTCAATTATTATGTAACATTTTTTTTTACAAAAAAAAAAACAAAGTATTTGCCGAGTGAAGGGAGTTATAAACCTTTTGTATACATGATCCTCTCAAATTCAGTTAACTCAAACCAGGTAATCAAGGCAATTTAAATATACAGCCATTTTAATTATTTCCAGAATTAAATTTACAAAAATATAACAGGATTCCGAATCCTTTTTCACTCTGTTAGTGATTTTCTCTAGTTAAATAATCAACATTATAAATTCCATATTAATTCGAAAATGTCGTCGCAACTCTTAGTAGAAATAAATATCTAAATTTATTTCATTCCCTTCCTTATTGCTATATAGAGACGAGGAATTATACTAATATAGAGGGTAGAACACTAAATCTGCAATAAGCTTTGTACTATGGATGTAATTGAAATGAAATGTTTATTTTCTTGACTCTTGACATGACACGATTTAAATCTACATTGTTGAGAATCGGTCATTGGCATGTTTTAGTGACCTTACTTTTTAGGAAAATACAGATGATTAAACATAATAAATCGCTAATTTGTAACAACTCACCAAAATATACCGATTTTATCTTTAATATTGTTACAAAAATAATTCCAGTAATATCAAGACTGGAATTCATAGATAAACCAAGAAAAAAAAGGACACTAGTCTTCAATTTTGAAGGTGCCCAATTGTTTACCAATTTTGAAATACCTATATACCCATTATAATACTATTATTAATTTGATTCGAACAGTTCTAGATTTTTTTTTACTTTTAAAGTTTTAAGTGACTCCCTGTTATAAACTGTAATATTTCTGGTGAAATCTAAAGTTATTCTACACCAGAATTATATTTAATCAAAGTTATCCTACAAAATGTTATTATTTATATGTGCTTTCGTTATTTAATCTATACTAATACAATACAGCAGTAGTTTGTTTAAATGAGACAATCCCTGGAATCACCAGTCGGATTTAAAAAAAACTGATAGGAAGTTTAGGTGTACAGAGTACACTTTTCAACCCGGGAATGTGGATGAAACTACGGGGAATAGCTATTTAATATTTCTACTGTGTTAAATATGTGGAGGTTTTTAACTGGATGGACAAACATATTTCTATGCCTAAATCGGTATAATTACTAATACGTATTTGAAATATTCATTTTACAATTTAACTGTACTGAACCTTGTTCCGCACATACTGATCAATTTAGTTTTCACGTAACACACTTTTAAGTTAGTTTTGTGAATCTAACTTTTGGGACATCAATTTACAGAAATAAAATATCTTAGCATAAAACAATAAAGCCTTGCAAGGCCCTACCAGACCAAATAATCAGCTTCCTCATTTGCTGCTCTTATCATCAATGGATCTTCTTTCAAACAGGATGTATAAGGCTTCTAGGAATCCAACGTTTTGTCGTCGTACAAATTATCAGCTTCATGATTTGCGGCTCTTATCGTCAATTATAACTGGTCCAGTGTTCAATGTACTTCAAGATCCAAATTTCGACAGTCTAGAAAAAACAAGTCAAAATGTTAGTTTATAAGGGCACAGATTAATCGTATCCCACTTCTGATGTCAGGTTAAGCGGTTCAACATCATTGGGAAAGAGTAGATATCTACCGATTTACTATCAATCTTAAATAAATATAGAGTCATCGAGGAATTTATCAATCAGGTGTTAAGTTGGCTAAACTGTTTATAGTTATTACTATTTACTTAGAAGTTCTACATTACTGAATGTAGAAACAGGTTGAAGTTGCAATGTAGGGTAGGTATTAATAAATAAATCACAAGACCACACTTCAATGTATTTCATTTATTCACCTTTAGATTTCTGATCTGAACTTCAATATTTAAACTGATTTTACTCCTTTATATTTCTAATATAATTATTAACAAATTAATCAGTTCAGATAATAGACAATTAGAATCGGATTACGTAATTCAAACGTTAGGATGATAATACTAAATTAATTATATAGCATATTTCCAAATCAGGTATACCTAACTATATCTGTGTACTAAAGGGTTTAGGTCAGGATAATAAATAATCATTTAGGCCAGACTTTAGAATTTATTTATTCAAATATCATATCAATGGCCAAAACTATGAATTTACTCTCAAAGCTACCACCGGTTCGGATGGCCGACCATATTGAGAAGATACCGGTAAGAAACTCAATATTAAGGTCTTATGTACGGCCACTACACATTCAGAGTTATTCTCTGTAGACAACAAATACACAAAACACACAATATTATAAAATGATCAATCTTTACAGTTGAGAATATCAAATATACTTATCTTTATATCGACGGACGTCGGACAGTAATTTCACATTATCACCATTAACTACCATTATTACCACTATAAGTAATCACTTCCAAATACAAACGACGACTGGACAAGCCCAGACCTACCCGCCCATTTTATAATACTTTATTCAACAACTAAAAGTCTCAACCACACACCTCGACGTGAATACATTTTATCAACAAATGTCACTACTCTTAATAATAACTTTAGTAAACCATTATCAATAAAAATTATAGTACTAGTTGTTAATTATTGAAATAACTATTATCGAATATAGGTATGATCATAATTATGATTCGTCAAAGCAATTAAATATTCAATAGAAATATTAATATCAGGAGTCAATTCACATCTCGTTACTTTACAGTAAAAATGTTTATCAACAATTAATTATCCTAGGAGTCACTTGATGACTCTGCAATTATTTTAATCCAATTGTTATCAGAATTATAATTTATAAATAACATAAAGTTTAATATCAATTAATAATCATCCGGAAGTAACATTTAGTTCAGTAGTGTTGCCACTGCAAATAATGAATTTATTAAGTAGACATTTAACTATCAGATTTAACTAAATATCTAACACACGCGTAACAGAATAGTGGACATTGTGGAAATCTCATTTGGCCCTGACACGTCAATTACCCTGATCGATGCTGGGATGCAGTGTTCCTAAATAATCGAACGCAGGCAACTGATTATGACGTATGATTCAAACGCATTTATTGGGCGTGAAAATTGATTTCCACTTCGATTGAATACAGGCATCTGTCACAGCAATGTGTCAGATACAAATGGGCATCAATGTGTTTAATCTCTATCGGAAATGTGCGTGATTTAGAATCTTCATAAAAAACGTAAATTATTGTTGATTTGGTATTAATCTGAATAATATGAAATGCAATTGAATATTGATGTCTGTTTCGTAAAGAAAATATTGAGACTGTACAAACATTTGGACCAGAGCGGATTCGCCAATATTTATTATTGATATATCCTGAAATAAATGATTGGATTGTTCAACGAATTCTTCTAGTGTGTACCTACAAACAAGGCCAGTCAATTTTTAATTAACATTTGTACTTTACATCACAAACATTCACTCAGAAAAATCCAAAATAACTAAATCTAGAAAAGAGTCCTGGAATTCCCCCAAGATATGTATATCGTCATCCACAATAATATGTTTGGTGTAATTTATTAAAAGGGAAAACAGATTTGATTCACCCGTAACGTTCAAGGAAATAGATTGTGTTTGGTCTCATAGGTTGATGGGCATGTGACAATATGTCGTTCTGTTGTGTTTTCTTATCAATCTTATAAAAATAACTATACAGGGTGTATTTCGCATGGTAACGCAAACTTCGCGAAAAGGCTACACCTAATGCCACTAATCAAATTGTGAAAGTCATTCACCTCGCTAATGATCGGTTATAGAAATTGTCATTTGCGAGCGCGCAATGTATTGTGAACACCGCGATTTAAACGCGCGATAACGTTGTGCCTACGTAGTATGTCGCTGACTGCAGGCGAATATCGCCATAAGACACCGTTTCTAGTTTTATTTACATTGCTACTTTTAGTGAAAGTAATGAATTAATAACTTATTTATTTTAAATCTCTTTGGTTTAGGTAAGAATAACGATTATGAACAGTCTAAAGTAAAAAAAACTCAAAAAAAATTAAAAAAATTAGGGAAAAACCGACGAAAAATTCCAACATGGGGGGGTCCAGAATCATGTCCTGGACCCATGGTATCCGTTTGTGCGGCGATGTCCCTTACACGCTGTATGTTTACGTTTAAAATCAGATACACTGTGGAAGTAGCAATGACGAGGCTAAAGACCTAACACTTCTAGAATAGTTGATTCATTCAAGCCTTAAAAGTAAGTTAGGAAAGACAGACACTGTAGGTAAGTTCTATTGTTATGCTGTTCTAGATCTTGAAGCTGGCAGCAATGTACAATCCAACTTAGAAATACTAAGTAGATGCTTAGTAGACAAACATTACAGCACTGAACTTTATATTCCAAGACGTTTGATCTCCCGTCATCATGATATCATGTATCACTAGCGTTAAACTAGTAATGTTCACGCTTTATCTTGCAAACTTTCACTCCCAATCAGATCACCGAAAAGGTTACCGCCCTACCAGAGATAACCGAATAATTAATGATTGGCAGACACAAATAATGTCGCATAACATTTTTACCTCTCGTATCAAAACCTGGAATACGCAATATTGCCGTACCGAAATAGCAACGTTTTGATGCCGATACAACCATCATGTTTGTGGCGTCATAAACCGGAAGATGTCTTAAGAATATTTGATAAAGGTTGCGTGTTCGAGTCACGTCCTGTCTGGTATAGGCTGTACAGTAAACCATCAAAATTGCCACTCGAGATGGCTAATAAAAAGTATTTTTATGTAACTTAACTAGGTCGACGGGCTGTAGCTACCATTTTAGTATTCTACGGAGAGACTTTTGGTTTTGATGGGTTTAATTTCGCTTCGAAATCGAGATGTTTTTAGGCAAGCAAGGCTCTTCAATAAAAGATGGTTGAAATCATATTCTTAGTTGAGCAACAATGAAATCCTTTCTAAAATTTAAGATCGTATAACTATTTCACTTAAAAGTGCGTACAAAGCCAGAAAAATATGGCAATGTCAGATGAAACAAACTTATGTCTAATCTTCGCGTGGCATGACACGGAGATAGCATGTCTCGCGGAACGAAAATGAACTTTGCGCTTCTTATCTAAATAACTCGTTAAGTATAGAATATTTTAAAAATCGTTAGTAGCAGCCCTAGGTCATACGGTAGTGATATTATTTATCGAATTTTTGTCTTAATTAGATACACCATGAACGAATAAAAACGAAAATTCATTATTATTAGAGGTATCTTTGTGTTTTTTTTCTATCGAGGAATTTTCATTCCATTATGTTTTTGTTCAGATAGAAACCTCGCGTATATAATGAAAATACTCATATAAAAATATTTTTTCATTTAAATACTATTTACTTGGGTAAATTTCAATTCTAAGATTGTTATTTTGATTTATACGCACTCTTAATGTACTAAATGTTGATCGTCATGTTCAAGTACCGTATTAGTTAATACAGCTGTGTCGTTTTGGGCTTATATAGCTGTATAATCTTTTTACCCGACTGACCCGGAAGGAGGGTTATTATTATACATCTTTGTTTTTTATGCATATTAATCATCATAATGAATGTGAAAAATTTCTTTCATCATTAATATCTATTGGAACTATTAATAATTAATACCACTTACACAATATTATTTTTAACTTAACCTTAATATCAACTATTTTCAAAAGAATCAAATTTTAATTCGACTGAATGCATGAAGCGTGGTTGAATGATAGCCGGATGATGCCCAGTATAAGCAAAGGGGCAGCTGGGCAAACCTGATTAACCATATTCCACAGAGATCATGAAACTCCTGAAATTTGACCCTCTAAATCTGAATGTGGCAGTGCTAAAATGGTTGACTTTGGACGAATTTGTGTGTCCAACGCTCCACATAGCCCACATATTTCCAATCAAATGAAGGTCTTAAGCCACATAATAACCAGCGTCTTCAAGCGTTCTAGGTACCAACCAGAAATCCCAATCGGTAATCTAAAACGTAGCCTTATTTTCAGAGCGTATATCCCCAATAATGGCTTATTAAGTGGTTTTTATTACTTTAGGCACAGAAGATAGATTAAGGTAGAACTGTTGGTACCTAATAAGTAGTCTTAATCCTTTAGAAAACAGAACTAATGAGAAATATCACTGATTTTTCTTGCGATTTCCAAGCACCATTTTAAATGCCCATTATTTTGCTCGTCCAACTGCGTTGTTTAACGTTTCGGTTTTGCGTAGTTTCCAGTTCGGACTGTGAATACATTTTGGCCGAGTAATTGAATGCCGGAACTTTGTTATTACCGGGCTTATGTTTCTCTACAACCGACGGTGTAGTGGAAATTATTTTGGTATTTTTTTAACTATTTCTATCCACTGTAATAGTACCCATTATTATTTTTAATTGAAACGTTGATTCTGTTAATACAGTCTATGCTTTTTTTTAAAGTAGAGCCTTAATTTTATTCTGAATAATACTTGAAGGTACTTAGTTTTTGCTATTAAAATATATTTTTAAATAATTTCAACTTAAGCTATGACTTATGCTATAGAAGTAATTATTTTTTACAAGTAGGTACTTCAATAAGCTTAGCTTTACGCTTTTCTGCCTTTACCTCGTCTATGACCTCGTCAAAGCTATTATTAAAATTGAAAAACAAATTAAAAGCATGAAAATAATAAAAGCTTTTGACGATATTTTAATTACTAAAGTTTCTCATTACATTTGAAAGTAATTTGCGATAAAGGCGTAAAATGTTTGATTTCATACGAAGTTTAGACAAGGCAATCTCTCAAAACTGCCTTTGACGTATGGGGGAAAATGTGAGGAAACATCGAACTAAGAAGAATGGTTTGATAAGACGAAATGTCATTTAAGATATTTTTTGGTGTCTGTTATTTATACTTCAGTATAAAAACCATTTTGAGCTTATCTTAAAACTGACTAGGCTGATCGTACTTCACTGCACCAGAAATATAAAAAGTTTGTACTTATCATTTTATAAGAACAGGATGTAATTTTTTAAAGAATCTTTAGAGGTTGAAGGTGTTTGACTCAGTGTTCCAAAAATTTTAAATTGCTTCTTGGTCGATGGTGCATTTAATGCAGTCATCATAGCTTATGTCTACGAGCTATTGCATTTTTCAAAAAAAGGGTTTGTTACCTCATAACTCCGTCATTTATTAACCGATTTGGAAAATTCTTTTTGTATTTGAAAGGGTACACTTTCCGTTTGGTCCCATTGTCATCAGATCAGGATTTGATTACTTCTTAGTATACTTTGAAGTCGGTTTAAGTTTTTTTGTAAAACAGTCCAATTATTTAGTTTGATTTACTTATCTTTAATGAACCCCAAATACCTCCTCCATAAAAATCCTTATCAAATCTTCGTCAAATATCAAAGATAAAACCGAGTAAGCAGAAAATAAAGGGAACATGCAAATTCAACCATTCGCCATTGCCTCGTGGCTCGTCTTCGCCATTGTTGGGAATATATTTGCTTGCATATGAATCAACGTTATTTATTATCGTGTAAAAGTTGCTTCTATATTCCTTTGGGGCGATAAGTGAGGAAACGGTAATGTATCGGGATCTTCAATGAGGGAATTTTTATTGCTGTTGTTTTATTTTAAGAATATGTGAACTAACAGTATATGTAACATTTGTCGACATCCTTTTGCAGATAAATGCACCGGATTTTGTTTAGTAATATTGAGATTAGGTGTAAGCATCTTAGTGTCGACATTCGTGTACAACTGGTTGACTCATTGGTTTTATCAAAGTTTAATTACCTAGATTCGGTCTATGGCCCGAGACTGTTAGCCAGAACGGCAGGCCTTATTCAGCGGGTGCAAAACGCATGTGCACATTTCTGCTTTGATGTTCCACCAAGAAGCCATGTCACTCCCTATTTTAATAATGCTGACATACTCAAAATGAAATACAGAAGGGACTTACATTTGGCTACTCTACTGTTTGGGGTTATTTGTACAAAAAAACCAGAGTACTTGTACGCTAAGCTTATTTGGCCAAGTCAGAATAGTAAATATGCCTCACGTGTCTCAGCTTGTGTTCTAAGTATTCCGCGTCATAGGTCCACAGCTTTCCGTGGCTTCAGCCGAAAATCAGCGCTGTAGTGATCTGCAGCACATGCTGAGCTGGGGCCATTTAGACCCACGATATCACACGCAAATTATTGCATTATATTTATTATTCTTTTAGTTTGTTTTTTAGTTTGTGTTGTTTTTTCTTATATTTTTTATGTTACTAGTTGTTTCTTTCTTATTCTTATTGTTGTGTGTGAATCTGTGTGTCTAATAAATACCATTTTATCTTTTTTTTATCTTTAAGTCAATTTACCCTTAATTGGGTGTGCTTAAAAAGTTACATAAATAGTCGCATGAGGTGTATAATACACCCATCATACAAATAGTATAAAGAATGAGAGTACAGGTCGGTTAAGGCGCGGACTGACTCCGATTTTGACAGCACTCGTTCTTCACTGGAATAGGGTTGAAAATGATAAATCATAAATGTGTCGACTCTATGAAATGGACGTTATTTACGGATTTTCTTTAGATTATACAGAATATACACATTAAATTGAATATGTGTCCGGAATTTTAGTAATCTTATATATTTGATCAGATATTCAAAGGAAATCCCATTTCAATCATTAAAAGGCCTTAGAAAGAATATAACTGGAGGTATTTAAAAGCGGGTGACTCCAAAAGCTTAGATTCTTCTAAACTTAACACGCTAAGCCAGGATAAGTATACATGTCCCATTGACCACAATATGATTCTAGTGAGATGGCTGTTACCACATTCTATTTCACAGCAGAGCATACCTGCTTTATATTCCAATCAGTTTAAGGTTTAAATTATTGCAACAAATTGATGTAATTCATAATTCCGGCCGCAGCAGCCAGCGGTGCGTTCCTGTAATTTCATTTCCGCTTAAATTACGTAAATCAGTCAAATGGGGGCTTATTTATGCTGAAATGTTACATGACTTAACATAAAATGTTTTTATATCAAAAACCGCAGTTTAGCAGTGTGTTTGAATGATACAATGTATTTGAGGTTTTAGTTAAAGAAATCATAGCACTTTGCTAAGTTACTTTGTAGCCGCCAAGCTGCCTACCGCTCCCAAGTTGAAAATCTATCCCCAAGCAGATCGTTACGTTCAGACAGCTGCACTTGAGAGCCAGTTCCTTTCCAGGTTTTGTTTGCTTACCACCTTTGCCCACATTATCACTTCAGCATCATCATTATCGACATCATTATTGACGGGCCAGTTGGCGCAGTTGGTTAAGGTTCACCTTACGCGCCGCAGGTCGTGAGTTCGATTCCCACACAGGACATGCATTTGTGTGCATGAACATGTCTGTATGTCCTGAGTCTGGGTGTAATTATGTATATTAAGTATGTATTTACAAAACAAAAATTAGTATATGTATTATATCAGTTATCTGGTTTCCATAGTACAAGCTCTGCTTAGTTTGGGATCAGATGACCGTGTGTGAGGAATGTCCCAGGATATTTATTATTATTTATTATTATTATTATCAACCCATAATTTGGCACTGCTGAGCAACTGCCTCCTGTGAAAGCTAATGGACAGATGCCCACTGTGAATTGATCAAGGTCAACCTACTGTTGGAGTTTTCAAGCCACCTAGGAGGCTTCTAATTAGCTTAACGAGTGATAGCTGATACTAACGGCTTTACGCGTCTTCCGAAGTATGAAAAACGCAAGAGTGTAATACCTATAGGTGGTCACCCATCCGGTACTGTCCACGCCAGTGATAGCTTAACTTTGCCGATCGATTAAAAACGTCTAATCAAGCTACACGACGAGCGCACATGTTGAAACACAAACCTATTCACAGTAAAAGAAAACAGTCAAAAAGAGGATTAATATAATTTCATCGACCTTTGTTTTCATCAGATTGATTGCTTAGTTGTAACATAATAATCTGTCTTCTCATAATTAGTTACATTTGAAAAACAAACAGAATAATATTTCAGCTCACTAATTCTTCCCAAATGGAGTTCATCTATCTGTTTTTACTCTCATTAATTACAATTAGACAACAATTAATTTGTAATTTCAATTGTCATAATGGATTTGTTTACAATTATTTTAATGAAGTTTTTGTTTTGTTTACATTTGGTTTTGTTTATTTGGAGATTTAAGCTGTTGCGGGAGTAATATTTTACGTTAATTACGTAAAATAATGAATGCTTATCAGTCATGCTTTAAGCCTTTGCTTGCGGCGGCGTCGTGTGATGGGTCTCTCACTTCCCTTCAATAGGCAGGGAGGGCGATGGCTGCCACACGAATCAGCTTCTATACATGAGCTCCTACCTCTCCTACTCCTCCTACTCTTGCTATGTCGCCAGTCCGACAGGTCCCGCTCGTTGTACCTGTAATATCCTGGACAATTCTTCACTTACTGCAACCTGATCCTTAGCTTAGCAAAGCTTGTTCTATGGAGACTCGATAACTTTTATTAATATAATCTTATATAAATACACCCAGACTCAGTATCTCTATGCCAATGGGCCGTGCCGTGGTATAAGTGGTACTGCTTAAGCAAGAGGCTTTATTCCTTATACAATATCGGTTTTGATTTATTCTGGAATAAATTCAAATTCAAAAAGCATTTATTCAATTTTGGCCCTTGAGGGACGAATGTACAGGCCACTAGCAATCAAAAAATAATATTAGAAAAATAAATAAATAGACCTTCCATTTTCAGAGAATTGTTGCTAATAGATACAGTATAGGTATATCAACAAAATAATAGTTTAAAATCTTTATTGGAAGTAAAACAAATTGTTGACAGAATTTTAGTTTAATTGAAATTACCGCTCGCGAATGCAAAACCACGAACATCTATTGACAAACAATTTCCCTTTCCGAACTTATTCCGCGATATTAAGGCATCCCTTCCTCCTACGTGATATAATTTAAATATATAGGAAAGCAACATGAACTTTATTGCTCGGAAATAAAGTTTATAACGATGAAAGTTAGTTGAGTATTATGTTTGGTTTTCGATACTTTTGAGTTTGAAATGTTAGCACTTTCATTGCAAACAGCTTAGAAATGTGTTCAGGTACTTTCTAGAATTTATTTTTGCTTCCATTCTCCCATATCAAAACAAAGCCATAACTAAATATTATGTGATCTTGCGATGGTCAATATTGTCCGCGTAAATGTTAAACTTTGTGCACACACTCATTGGTAGAAATCGTTTACTGTGCATAGAGTATCATGTGAGGTGTATATATAACTAATTAATAATTGTTTTTGTATAAATTTATAATTAATAATAGCTTCGATTAAATTTAATAATATGTACTAACTCTCGAAATAAGGCATTTTAATAATCCTGGATGGATTGATCTATGTTATCTGAATAAATAAATGAATTATTATTAATTAACTATTTTAAACCAATCTGAAGATGCGATGTTCGATTTCCTTCGAAGATTTTTATGCGTACCGATTTCAGACACATCCTCAAAATCTCACTATAATATAAAATGCAAAAGTTTGGTGGTTTAGATCACCACCCTCAAGATGAAAATCTGTCGCTAAGAACCTAGCGGTATGTTCAGACAGCTACACTTGGAAGTCAGTTCCTTCTAGGCTTTGTTTCCTTACCACCTTCGGCCACATCATCACTTACCATGGTGAGTTATCAAACACAAGCTTACTGCGTTAAATAGATAAAAATTTGCCATTTCAAGGAAGGAAATGAAAAACAATTTTGAGCGGACTAATTAAGGACGGTAATGCGTTGCGCATGCCTTCTTGCAGGTTGGCTGGATCTTTTAATTAGATTTCGCCTCTACTCGTCTGTCTAGACGATAATTGTGTTACCATGCAATTACAAAATGTGGTATCGTATAATTAGATTATGGAATTAACACTTTATTCTTAAATGTCGGTAGGATTAAGATCGTTTGGTGCGCATCTGGGGATTCTGCAAAGAATATTATACGTTTAATTTCGTTGGATACGGCAGTGGCAAATTGGGTCGTACAGAAAATGTAGGAGCATGTGGTGATTATTGTACTAAAAATAAAATTCGTGTAAAATGATATGGTAAGGCGCCGATCCCACAGAGAGAGTTCTGGAGTTCCGAGTTCCGAGTTCTGCATTCCGTGTTGACTATTGTGAACACAGCAAGTAGTCTAGAGTTCTGCAATATTCGCTACTGATCGCACATCATACACTTTTTTTACTTTCAAAGGACCTACATAGCTTACAGTCAACGCGGAATGCAGAACTCGGAACGAGTAACTCTAGAAATCTTCTCTGTGGGATCGGCGCCTAAATCTTACTAATATTATAAAGAGGAAAGATTTGATTGTTTGTTTGTTTGTTTGTTTGCATTGAATAGGCTCCGAATCTACTGAACGGATTTGAAAAATTCTTACACTGTTGGGAAGCTACACTAACCGCGGTTGACATAGGCTACTTTTTATGCTATGCAGACGACACGTTGGTGGTCGCCAGTGGGGATACCTTCGAGGGGACCAAACAGCTCGCCGAGCTTGGGGTGGAAGTCGTCGTTGCCAAAATCCATGAGTTGGGTCTGGAAATAGCGCCTCACAAGACCGAGGCGCTATGGTTCCACAAACTGCCAAGAAGCAGGGAACCACCCGACTCGTGTGTCCGAGTAGGTGAGTCAGATGTCGGGGTGGGGCGGTACATGAAGTACCTGGGCCTCACCTTGGACAGTCGCTGGGGCTTCGAAGAGCATTTTGATCGCCTAGTCCCCCGGATCGAGAGGGTAGCGGGTGCTATGCACAGACTGCTGCCCAATCTCGGGGGACCGAGAGAGGAAGTTCGCCGCCTCTATGCGGGGGTCATACGATCCGTAGCCCTTTACGGGGCGCCCGTATGGGCGAAGAGGTTGGCCATCCGACGCTGTCGAACAAAAGTCTACAGCGTCCAGCGTAAGATGGCCCTACGGATCGTACGGGGATACCGTACCGTATCCTTTGAGGCGGCAACTATTCTGGCTCGCTTCCTGCCACTGGATATTCTGGCGGACATGGATGCGAGGGTCTATGACCGAATCCGCATCGTCCGCCAGAGTGGTGGAGGTGATCCAGAAGAGGCGATCAGACGGCAGGAGCGACTTATCGCATTAGCGACGTGCGTGCGTGGAGCGGCATGCGCGCAAACGCGTTGTCGGAGCAGTCCTGCCGGTCTTCGAGGCCTGGATGCAGCGACAAGGTGGACGACTCACCTACAGACTTACACAGATACTCACCGGGCATGGGTGCTTCGGTGATTATTTGTGTAAGATCGGACGTGAGGCGACGGCGGCTTGCTTCCATTGTGGGAGCGACCAGGACTCCGCATCGCACACGCTCGCGGTGTGCCCCGCGTGGGAACCCGAGCGGCGGATCCTGGTCGACTTGATCGGTCGGAATCTCTCCCTGCCAGCAGTCGTGTCGGCGATGCTGAGCGGGGATACGGCGTGGAGGGCCGTAGCCTCCTTCTGCGAGACCGTAATGGTCCAGAAGGAGGCTGCTGAGCGGGATCGGGAGAGGGCCGATCCCGCCCGGAGACGACGCCGCCGAGGCGCAGCAGTGCCTCGTGGCGGCAGTCCTGCCCTGTAGCTGGGGCTTAGAATCACAGCTACGGTGTTCCCCTGCCTGTCGTAAAAGGCGACTAAACGGGGACCTTCGGGGTCGTGGGCAATCGGGGCGGGGGCCCTGAACGCCCAGAAGCGACCCCGAGGAGGACGATGGGTCGTTGTGGTCACGACTCATCGGGCGATAGCACCGCGAGGGTGCTGGGGGGAGGTATCACACTTCCCCCGGGACGAGCTATCACAGCGCCGCGCGTGGAGGGGCGAGCAGGTACGCGATCTGCACGAGAGCCCGCCCCCCTCTGTAGCGCAGGTGGCGACCACCGTGGGGTTTTAGCCGGTAAAAGTCCGGCATAACCTGGCCTCTCCCCCCAGGGCGGTCGGGTATCCTATGAGGATTTCCCCACGCTAATAAAAAAAAAAAAAAAAAAAAAAAAGGCTACTTTTTATGACGGGAACGCGGGTGAAACCGCAGGGCGGAAGCTAGTGTTTTATAAAACCAATTGTCAATGATACGTTCAAAAATAACTAAAAACATAGAATGCTGTATAACTCGATCCACAGATATAATCTTAATAGATAACGCAACTCCCTCCATCCTGTGAGTGTGTACTCTTTTGACATGCGAAGTAAATACACTCACGTCCTCTATTAGAATTATATCTGTGTCATAAACTGTTAATACAAGCGGAACATACACGTGGAACGGGAGGTCGTTAATTCGAATTCTCCAATGAGTTTAAACTTATTTTGAAGGAAAACATCGTGAGGAAGAATAGGAGGCAGTACCTTAATTTTAAGTTCTTGCCTGGCTGGCTACCTTCCTCAAGATTCACCAAGCACCTACCGGTGTATTCCAATAGCTGCATTTCTTTCTGTTCTAAGCTTGACCTGTTTGACCGTGGTAAGATTGTGTTAGAACACAGATTTGTAAATAGTAGAAAAAATTATCAAAGTAGCAAAAATTTTACACGTTGTATACATAGAAAACTCAAACATGTAACTAGGACTTTAACTTCGCCATGTAACGACGTGACTACAGTTACTATTTCTCCGTAAATCCGCACATAAGTTTGAGTCAGGTGCGGTCTAGACCACGTTTACAGGCAGATGCTTTTCCAAGTAGGCCAACATAACTTTATGGATCGCATTTTTAATACAGCTGCCCTCTCACTGTTTGTTACAGTGGGATCAAATGCTTTTAAAATTAAATGTTTTATGTATTTTAAATAAAGGTTTGGTCTTTTGGTGCCAATTATTATCTAAATACAAAAATTTTTAGGAACAAATTTACGTACCAAAAAGTGTAGATGGGATGGCTTCTATCGCTAGAACTGACATCGTCTTTTAAAGCATAAGGCTAGAACTATTTTGATGTATTAAACCAGCTCATTCCAATTATGCACATTGATGACCTGAACTAATTAAGAGTCTGCAGTGTGTACCGGCGGCTGCGCTAAAGAAGCAGTTCGTTTCAAGTTTTTGTGTACTTACTTATTTTGGCTCTTCAGCTTTGCACGAGAGAGCCACCGCCTTCAAGATATTGACCTCACATAGTCCATAGGTGACTATGGTCACTAACTATAATAGTCAGCCAATGCTCATGGTCAATGTGAGCAGTTTTAATGCGATCATAGCTCAGTGGTAGTGACGTCGGATACCGAGACGAAGGTCCCGGGTTCAAATCCTACAATGAGCTTGAGCTTTCGGTGAAGGAAAACATAGTGAGGAAACCATAGCACGGTGGTAGGAGTACTTTATAGTACCCGCCTGGCTGGCTACCACCCTCATGTTGAAAATCTGTCGCCAAGCACCTTTCGGTGTGTTCCGATAGCTGCACTTGAGAGCCAGTTCCTTCTAGGCTTTGTGTGCTTACCACCTTCGGCCGCATCATCACTTACCATGGTGAGATTGCGGTCAAACACAGGCCTATAAAAAGTAAAAAAAAAAAAAGCCTTTTGACATGAAATATTATGGTGCATCCATGCTACGCAAATAGAGCACGAGCCGAGCCACGAACGAACAAGATTCGTTCGTTGTTCGCTTAGCGTGGACGGACTTGAGTCTTGAACGAGCGTTCGGCTCGCGCTCGACTGCGCTCTCTCTCGATTGTCTGATTTTCACGAACACAGAGATTAGCATCGCGCTCGTTGTAGGTTCGAAACGTGCACACTTGAACGAACGAATTCTGTTCATTCGTGGCTCGGCTCGTGCTCGGTTCGCGTAGCATGGCACCATTAGATAATTGTGTAATGAAATCAAATAATTTTGAAATGCAATGATATATTTTATTCATTCAAATTGGCTCTCACAGGCACTTACGAGCGACGTACGGTTCGGATGGTTGCTTTTGCTGAGAAGAACCGTCAATAAACTCAGCATATTTATACATGTTTAACCACCTTCAATTCTGTTTCGTAAAATAAAAGATTCCACCACCAACAGGACTTTATACTAATAACGTATCACAAAAAACGTGTATGCGAGCAATTCTTCATCAGCTAAGCCTTTTAATAAATCATATCCTAATACGCCCCCATTCGTGAGGTGATGTAGCACGCTATAATTCTGGCTGGATTTACATTTAGTGCTTTATATTTATCAGTATTTAAGTACAAGCTGTTCCCGCGATCTCACTCGCATTTTGGAGAAAAATGTCTATGTCAATCTCCAGGGTTAAAGATTACTCGTTTTTAAAGATTATCAAAATCGATTTTCTCTTTCGCGATCTGTGCGCCTAGTGCCAAAGAAGTTTTTTTTTTTTTATACCTCTAAGGTGGCAAACATGCATACGGCCCGCCTGATGCTAAGCGGTTACCGTAGCCAATGGACGCATGCAACACCAGGGGTATCACTCGCGCGTTGCCGACCCTGAAGAAACCTCTTCACACCCTTCTTGAAGAACCCCATGCTGTACTTCTTTGGGAAAACCACGGCGGGGAGCTCATTCCACAGTCTAAGCGTCCGCGGAAGAAAACTCCTCTGAGCCCGCACAGTTCGAAACACTTCTGGTTTCAATGTGTGAGGATAGATTCCCCGTCGATGGCGAGAGTTGCGATGGTAGAAGGTAGCCGTGGGCATCAAGTCGAACAATTCCTTGGAACACTCCCCGTTGTACAAGCGGTAGAACACACATAAAGAGGCAAAGTCTCTCCTCAGACTGAGAAACTGTTTTTTGTTATCATGAGTACAATCATGTGTCTAAGTATCGTTTACTAATTACCAGTCACCCTATATAGGTCACTATTTGAACAGAATCCTGGTAATTTCTTTTGAAAAGTAACATAAATATTTAACTGTATTTTCGGCAGCTCAGATAAGAAATCCCTGTAACACCGAAATAAGCGAAATGTTCCGTAACCACTTTCACGAAATTGATATTCGGAATAATTCGGATTCAGCTATGCGGCCGACTGAAATTACCCTTTCACCGTCTTCAGTTTGTTATCTGAATATTTAATTTATCTTTATTTATTTTATATTATTAAATATTTTGCATTTTCAAAGAAATTTACCACGTTAATACCTTATAGCATTCAAGTTATATTCCAAATTCTGTAGATTATAGAGCTTGTTTTTTTCTTTTCAGTTAATTTATGTTTTACGTAGTCGGATTTTTTATTTCCTTTTATAATTTATTCAATTTTTTTAGATGTTTTATACCCTGGTTTGTTTAGAGTTTGAACTTTTATCTTGAAAACAGGAAACATCCTTATTCCAAGATCTCTACAATTGCAATTCGCAGTCGGCATTCACTTGGTAAAGTACAGTAATCAACACAAGTTTGTTGCCTTGTCTTGTTAGATGTTAGTTGAGCGAGCGGCGATGCTGTGTTGAGCACGTACTTTTAGCAGATAACAAATGCAGTGACCAGGTAAAGCTGCATTTAGGTCACTTGGTAGAACATTTTGATACTTAACTTCTGAAAGACTGTAAGCGACTGTTTTCAATAAAACACTTGTAGAAATATGCTAAGAATAATGTTGTTATTATCACTAATAAAAAAGAACTTATTTTTTTTATAATTTAGTCGTAGAAACGTCCAGAATACTCTGCATTGATGGATAACTGGTTTATTACCCTCGCGAGGGACGCGTGTCCTATTATAACAATTCTTGTCATTGTTATATTTTGAACCGCGAGCCAACCAGTTAAACCCCATGTTAATATCGGTTTAAATGAGGTTCCAAGGTAAAAAAAAATGAATGCATGCAGAGATGCTTAATCTGTGCTGAAAATTCCTATATATTCATATCTATTTTCTATTTAGTTTAATTTCTATTTCGATTCTAAATTTTAGTACTCAAATGTTTTATAAAGTAAACGGCTAATCAACACATCAGTAATTCAAATTCTGTGAAATCAAGGCAATATCAGCTGTAGTATTAGCACAGAGTCAATACTATACTACGTGAACAAAATTAGAACTCAATAACACCATACCATATTTCGGGTTTGAACAACGCCAGCTTCCTTTTTGAAAATAAATATCGTGTTGCATTTTAAAGGTTCCTACTCATAAAAAACACTGTATATCTATAATACAAAACACAAATTTTAGTACTTTAACAATGTATCACATACGAACATTGTAACTGTAACTGTCTGTTTAGATATCCAATGATTTCGTCTTATTACAGTGTATTTTATATTACGTCATAAAATATACCGATCAATGGGCTATTTGTAGGTTATTTCTCGACAAATAGAATGCGATAGTACGATAGAATAGGATACTTTATAGTCCCTGTCCGGGTGGCCACTTTTATGTTAATAGGAGAGGACAGCAGAGCAGTTTATGCAAAGGCTTTTTGCAAATATAATTTATTTTTATACCACTAAGGTGGCAAACAAATGTTAATGTTAAATGGTGGTGAGAGAGGTAGAGCATAGCGTTTATTCGCTCAAAGATCAGCTCGACTGGGGAAGTACCTCCACCTTACAGAATACCGCAGCCAAATAACTTTATGTTGTGTAAAGTTGTGTTCCTGCGCATGAGTAAGGTCGCCAGAGCTCATACGGGAGGGGGGAAAGGTCGGTAACGCGTGAGCGATGCTTCGTGTGTTGCAAGCGTCCATATGGCTACGGTAACCGCTTACCATCAGGCGAGCCGTATGCTTGTTTACCGACTTGTCGTAAAAAAAAAAAAAAAAAAAAAAAAAAAAAAAAAAAAAAAAAAAAAAAAAAAAAAAAAGCTTACGGCTCGCCTGATGGTTAAATGATGGACGCTTACAACATCAGGGTGCCTAGACAAGATGGTTGTCGACAATCGTCATCGTTAGTAAACGATCAACCTTTGTATGGGATTGACATATCAAATCGAAATATCTGATGTTATTACCCGACTGACCCGGAAGGAGGGATGTATGTATGTATGTATGTATGTCTATTTCTTTGTGCCGCTCTGCAGCCTAAACGGCTTGATGGATTTAAGCATATGAGGTGTCGATAGATTTGTCTTGACTGGGGGAGTGTCATAGGGTATATTATTTTTATATAGCGCCTAAGATTAAAAAAAATAGGGGGGGTATTAAAAATAAAAGTTTCAATATTATAACAATATGGGTATCAAATAAAAGCTTGTAAATAGACCATTCCATATATGTATATATTGTAATACTTTTATGCTACCATTTTGACGTAAACTGCAAAAAACCACGTTTAGTGCAAGGACAGTAGGTACTGAGCGCTTACCCGTACGTCACACACAGAGTTGCGACGGTTGTTAGTGTTACTTTACCGTACCGCTCATTTATTTACTAATACATACAACTCATTCTGTATAAAACTAAAAAGTCTGAAATAAATTAAATTATTAAAAGAAACAAAAAACCCGACTGCGTAAAACATAAATTAACTGAAAAGAGAAAAACAAGCTCTTAAATCTATAGACTTTTGAATATAACTTGAATTTTATAAGGTATTGCAGTCGGGGATAAACAAATATTACAAAAAAAATACATACTTAGGTTATTGGTTGTCCCCGATTGCAATACCTTATAAAATTCAAGTTATATTCAAAATTCTATAGATTTAAGAGCTTGTTTTTCTCTTTTCAGTTAATTTATGTTTTACGCAGTCGGGTTTTTTGTTTCTTTTAATAATTTAATTTTTAACAATCTCTTATGTCAATCCCATACAAAGGTTGATCGTTTAGTAACGATGACGATTGTCGACAACCATCTTGTCTAGGGGGGCTGGGGTATCTTTTTATATATTTTGAGGAATACATAATGACCCCATATTTATTTAGCGACTATTTCATTAGTTCTAATTCAATAGCTTTCATGAATAAGCAGTTTATTTAGCCAAACAAACAATCATAGTAAGGCAGTGACCAAGTTTAAGCAGCGTTAATTAAGTATAGATAGTTAGTTCTACAGACATTTAGTTTGTTAGTTCATTTACAAACTTGAAGACAAACAATACACTGACTTCACGGCTGTAATATTGTTTAACTCAAACTCCTAATAGCGGGAAAATATATTTGCTTTGAACATTAGCATATGACGTGTGTTATGTTTTGGGTATTAAAACGGAATTTGGAAAGGTAGACGTAGAAGGCTTTGTGTTTTTTATTGGTAATTATATTCAATTGAATAGGTACCTACATAGGTATTTCTGTGTTCTAAGATGATACCTAATATCTGTAGTTGATATCTGATGATCGAGATATAATTCGTTAAAAGAAATCATACCGACAGCTGCACTTGAGAGCCAGTTCCTTCTGGGCTTAACCAAACTTCTCATTATAAAGAAGATACCTGATGACGCAAAACCTGAACAAGCATTTTCTCGACCCACAATCAGCTAATAAGCGCTACAAAAAGCCTTTACAGCGCAAAAACGCTCGTTAATACCAACGTATCGCTTGCACCGAGCACATTACATCGCATTATGTTGTTTCAGCGCTTCAAGCGACCGAAGCTCATTATGTCAGCGCGATGAAAAAACAACGTTAGCGAAACACGTGTACAAAGGGTGTTTATACAGAGAAATTAGAATTGTATATGTATGTTGGAAATAAAAAGAACATGGAATAGTGAAAAAAATTGTCATGGTAATCTTGAAATAACACGAATTCTGCTAGTTTTATTTCTCCAAAGATATAATAAAAATCGGCCCAAAGTCTGAGTCTCCGACCTTCCTTAAATATTAACTTTCATAGTTTGAGCTGGACCGCATAACTAAATGTCTTTGTGAAGGAATTTTATAATTTCGAAAAACTAATTAGAAACATCATTCTATTTTCTCCTGTAATGTTTGCATCAATGTCTATCTATGGTAATTCTTTCAGATTTTTGGTTTTGCGAATATCGGAGATAAGGGGAATGGTATTTTTTTGTCATTTTCATCATAAGTCTAAAAAACTTGTTTTGAAAGGTACAATGAGGCCATTTCATATGATACCCCATTTTTAAATTTCTATCTCCGATTTTGGACCCTTTTTAAAAAGTAAAAATATTTTTTTTTAATTAACCGACTTCAAAAAAAGGATTCTCAATTTGAATGTTTTTTTTTTATGTTTGTTACCTCATTACTCCGTCATGTATTAACCGATTTGGAAAATTATTTTTTTATTTGAAAGGGTTCCCGTTTGGTCCCATTGTCATCAGATCAGGATTTGATTACTTCTTATTGTACTTTGAAGTCGGCTTAAGTTTTTTGTAAAACAGTCCAATTATTTTTAACTCAATATTTAAAACTTCCATATTTCAAATCAATAGCATTTGTGTTTGCTGAAATGCTGAAATATAACGCTGTAACGGATGGACAGATGGACGGAGTAGCACCATAAAGGTTCCTTTTAGACTTTTTGATTCGGAACCCTAAAAATGAAGTTTAATGAGGCAAATTGAAATAAAAAATTTCGCCATCGGAACACAGCGGTGCTCATATACCATGTCAATTACAAAAGTAGTCAGACGCATAGTATAAAGCACATAACCATGACACCACACCACAATATGATTCGATTTCCTCGCATTGAATTTACGTAACTGTACCTAAACAGAAACAAACACTCACGTTACCAAAAACCTTGCTCTACATAACCTAGTGCTTTTGTTCACGACCTAAACCTATAAATCTCCCTGTTGTCTGTCATGGTGTACAGAAATCCACTTTGGCTAATGTACCATTTGCAAAACTATGCCGGTATCTAGTAACCCGGGCGGGAGTGAGTACAATGGATTCCACTGCGTTTGATTTATTGGCAGTGGTAATACAATCTTTTTGGAATAAAACAGACATTGCATGTGATTTATTTCTTGTATTGTAGGATATATGGCTTATTTCTGTACAAAGATCGGTAATTATGAACTAATATCCTGACTGTCTCGACGTAGGTTGTGGATTATCTTCCTACCTT
Source organism: Polyploca ridens (assembly GCA_951394255.1). NCBI lineage: Eukaryota > Metazoa > Arthropoda > Insecta > Lepidoptera > Drepanidae > Polyploca > Polyploca ridens. The sequence goes on from OX596248.1 coordinate 18,204,643, forward strand.
GGACTAGCATTTAATTGTATGAACATGTTTGTTAGATCCGAGTCTGACTGTCTATATTCGTATAAACAAATGTTAAGTAAGTATATTCGTTATCTTACTACTATAATACTAACTGTAGCAACATCTATCGGCGATTTATCAGTTACACTGAGATAGTTCACACACAGAAAGATAGATGGCGCCACAACAGCCTGCATCGCGCTTACGAAGATTTCTCGGCGATCTCCATACAACTTTCCGACATGGAACAGCCAGGCACGATGACCCATCCTGGAGGAAGGAATCTTTTAAATGGAGGTGTCATGCACCTTGCTCTTTTATTTTTTTAGTTTTTGTATAAGATAATTTTGTGTGAAAATGATTAAACCTTTTAATTTTTTGCTTATCACTGATTTGTAAGGTTACGTTTGTTAGAATACAAAACATCTAAACATGACAAAAATAAAGCATTCACATCACATTTCCTTACTGCCAGTTTCTGAAAGCCAAATCAAAGACCAGGCATCAAAATGTATCATGATTTTTGACTTAATATGCTATGTCCATCACAAGTCTGATCAAAAAGGAAATTTACACTTTTTTTTTATTTTATTCTTTTGATCTTATACATGAGGGGTGGTGGGGTATGTAGTCGGAGCGAACGTGGGAATTTATTTTTCAGTGCCTGGTCCCCTAATAACAGCTTTCTTACTTCTCTTCTTAATTTTCTTCCCTTGTTGAAAGAAAACTTCCAAGCGAGGTAGATTTTTGTGTAAATGAATCCTAAAGTAATCCTAATTTCGTAAGGCACCGATCTCACAGCGAGCGCTCTGGAGTTCTGCGGTCAGAGCACACAGCGACCGCGGCGGTCAAGGAAAACTCACGTAGAATTCTCACCTGCTTGCTATGGAATCGGCGACTAAAAGAATGCAACCAATTATGGATTAAGTATTATAATATGCCTAAAACAACAAACAAATAAAATACTCTTTGCAATAACATCTCTTTACATTCTTGTATAACTAATGTTAGTAATAATCTCCCTCTTAATTAAACCATTACTTAAGTAACGTAATCCTAAACGACACTAATATTGTCCTCTAAGCCTAATTACCTTCCCTAAGTACATCTTATTTACTTTGATGGTATCACTCGATCCTTTCTGTACCCCTGTATCCGTTTTTATTAGGCCCAAGTTGCATTTTATGATCTTTATAGCCCATTAGTACTTGAAATTTTAGTAATTAAGATTTTTATAGTTGTGGTGACAAAGACCATTTTTACACTTTTCAAGGAAATTTTGTGAAAAGATTTTTTAAAGTTCCGTATTTAACCGTAAAACGAACAGTTTTAGTTTCGCCATATCCGTCCGTCCGTCCATCTGTCGGATCGGTGCTCAAATGGGAACAAAAATTTAATTTGAAATCATTCCCTTTTGAGCACCGACGGTTTTGTAGCTTCTAGTGTTGTGGTGTTTAATAAAAAGTATCGATAAAAATTAACAGTTTTATTATAAAAAGTAAAAAGTATTATCATTAGAGCACCCATTTTTAGAGCATCAAAACTATTCCGCTTTGAGCACTGATCAATATGTTAGGTTGGTTGTCAATTGCTGAACAAAATATACTTACTGTTGTTGATATTATCGAGTTACTGACTAATTATGAAACATAATGTACCGAAAATTATAACATTCGGTAAAATAAAACAATTTTTTTATCGATATATTTAAATGGTATAGTACCAGTATAACAGAAGCTTGAAGGAGCTCTCCCTAGTAACAAATGCGCAAATGGAAATACTTCGATTGGGTGAGTATACATTAAAATCACGCTGACAAAAATGTAACATAAAATGTAAGTCTAAGGAAGCTTGGAACCATCGGTGAGCGAGTCAGACTCGCAATATCAATTTCTTCTTGGCAAAAAATGTATGAAACAGCTGTTTTTCTGCGTATTCGAATTTGGTCCCATAGTTTTTCGTATTTATGACAACACTAGCTGTCCCGCGCGGTTTCACTCGCATTCCCGAGGGATCGTATGTTTTCCCGTAATAAAAAGTACCCTATGTGTTAATCCAGAATATATAATATCTGTGTACCAAATTTCATCCAAATCCGTTCAGTAGTTTTTGCGTGAAAGAGTAACAAACATATATCCATACTAACAAACTTTCTCATTTATAATCTATATATAATAATATAAAATTCTTCTGCACGTGTGTATGTCACTGAACTCCTCCTAAACGGCTGGACCGATTTGAATGTTTTTTTTTGTATGAATTTGTGTGGCGCCCTGGATAGTTTAGATTCACAAAACAGCCCGGCAAATGGCACGGCAGTCGATGTCGGGTAGGGTAGCGTAGGGTAGGGTAGGGTAGGGTAGGGTAGCACCACGCGAACGAAGTCGCGCCGGGCAGCTAGTATTATATATATTATGTGGTGGATTATGTGGTTTCGTTTATTGTCGTATCCAGTCTGTATAATATGCTCTTTATATTTAAATACACTTTCCTAAAGTTGTGTTTAAATTACCCAAATACATATCTAGACTTTACTACAATTAATAAATTGTACTAGTGTTTCAAACATCAGTAATATCAATTAACCATGTATAAGCCATTAAGCCATGCTTCTAAGCCCCCTACATATTCCTGAGATGCCGTAGTTTAAGCAAATATACTCTTACATGTATGTATGTAGGTTTATGCGTAGTTAGAATTCCAAGCAATCTGTTGAATACCTTATAATGTAGGCTATATTATTAGTTAGGTATTAGATAATTTGATGGCACTAATTAATTTGATAATTGATCGAGACCTCCGGAGACCAGCGGGTGGAGAGCTTTTTCCGCCAACGCATCAGGTTGGCTATATAAAGAGGAAACGTTGCCAGCCTTCTGGGAACTTTGCCGTTAATCGGAAGCAGCGGCAGACTTGAGGAAATTTTCTATAAAAAGATTGTATTTTGTACATATTTTTTGTTGTAAATAAATTTGATGGCCATTTGAATTTAAAAATAAATATCCTGGGACATTCTTCACAGATGGCTATCTAATCCCAAACGAATGCAGATCTATGAAAACCAAACTCATATTAAAAAAAAACTAAAATTCAAAAAGTATTTATACAATTTAGGCCCTGACAACCTAAGGCACTTGAACGTTAACAAAATGACTCTACACCGGTTCCAAATATAACTTGAACTGAGAAGACTCCGGCAAGAAACTCAGTATACTACATATCAGTTTGGTTTTCTGATATACCTAATCCATAAAATAATACTACTTTTTGTTTATAAATATACTTTATATACATAACTAGCTTCTACTTGCGGCTTCGCCCGCGTGGCCTACAGTTTCCTGGAGGTCAAATGACTTATTTTACTACAACAATAAAAGAAAACAAAACAACTTTATCCCGCTTCCAGGGTGGAATTATTAAAAGCGGTCCAGGCTGTGCGTTGATATATCAGTCAGTCAGTCAGTCAGGACTTTGATATCGGGGGGCACGGCAGTGCCCCCGCCGAGTCGAGCACGAAGCAAACACTGCCATACCATCCTTTACTGGAACCATTTCGCCGCATTTTCAGGCCCCTATTTGAGAACCTCTGGATAAGACCCGAAATTTTCGACATCCAGTAAGCTATAATCACATACTTAAAATCCAAAATTTCAAGTCTGTAGGTCATTTAGTTCCGAAGTTAAGCGAAAGCAAAGTTTCACATTTATGAAACTCACTCACTCACTCACTCACTTATGATCATCAAAATAGAACTAGTACTTCCCATAAACTCAGAGAGCTGAAATTTGGTACAGAGTTAGGGTTTAATGTCCACATAAAGGGAAAACTATAAAAACTAGGATAATCGAAGATCTGGAGTACCTGGTGACCCTGATTAGAAAACACAAGAGCCCAACCAAACTATTAGAGATATCGACATACCGCCTTCACAAAAAATATTCAACTTGGTGGGCCGCTTCATTTTCTACAAAAAGAAGTGAAATCCCATCAAAAACATTCTGTAAAAAACTAGCCAAGTCTCGATGAAATGTCTTGTTTATCTCTAAAAAGTAATGAAATCTAGACAAAGTCGTGCCAAGTCTAAGGTTCCTTACTGCAATTTCTTTATTATTATAGTTAATCTTGTGTGACTTGGCCGTTGAACATTCTTTATACGTTAGTGGGTACAAGTACAGATTGGTGCAATGGTGTCATGGAACACCTGGTTTTGTACCCTTGTGTTCCCTTCAACGGCCAAGTCACACAAGATTAATTATAATAATAAAGAAATCGCAGTAAGGAACCTTAGACTTGGCACGACTTTGTCTAGATTTCATTACTTTTTAGAGATAAACAAGACATTTCATCGAGACTTGGCTAGTTTTTTACAGAATGTTTTTGATGGGATATAGATTACACCCAGGCTCCTGAGCATGAACATAATATGTAGACATATGATAATAATGCATGTCCTGAGTGAGAATTGAATCCACGACTTGCGGATAGGTGGAATCTTAACCAATGATGCCAACTGGCTCATCAAACGGTAATGCTAGTAACATTGCAAGCCGTAATTCTTTATTAACTCGAGCTTTTGGCAAAGGAAACAATGGCATGAGATAGGGTTATACATAGGATCCTTGAAGCCATAAGAGTTAGAATATTATAGAGTGATAGCGTAAACAACAATGGCCCTGATTCTGTTGTTTACAACTAAACTAATTTTAATGTCACTATGTCTCTTTCTAACAAAGAACATTAGCAAAGGATGTAAGAAATTTAGTCCTGTCAAATTAGTCCAATGCTTGTTTTCAATATAAAGGGGATAGAACCTTTGTGGCATAGCTAGCCGCCGCCATTTTGATTTTTTTTCAATGTCGCGGCGCACGATGTAACTGGTATATATGGGTAGAGGACACATATACAAACAAAAAATGTTAATCCATATGGTGGCCTAAAGTGTCACGTTTCCGAGATATTTGGAGGTAAAGATCGCCATATGAGAATTATGACAATCATTAAAAATTTACTTATTACGTGTTTATATGCATTCGATTGTATTCAAATAATAGTCCCCAGGTTGATTTATAAATTTTTTTGAATAAAGTAAAACTAGGAGCACGAAAAACAATATGTTTAATTACTTATCTTCTAAACAGCATCGTAATATTCGCTATGAACCACAATGTTGTCAAAGAAGTTCAGATCGTGACTTGTTTTCCACCTTGTCATTATTATACAAACAAAAATGACAATTCTTATCCTAAAATCTATGTTACCAAGTTAATTGGAACTAAAGATCGCTAAGTAATGCTCCCTGGGCGCCAAAATTGCAATAGCGTCGTAAATAAATAAAAAAAACGCGATCCCGCGGCCGTCCCGACCTAATAATTTCCACCTAAATGAAAGTCCCGTCTTCGCGGAAGACTGCTTACGTGCACACAATGCCAAAAAGGCGATAGATCAGACCCGACGTATTACAGGCCTATTGCCATCACCTCCCATTCTCTCCAATGTCATGTAGCGAGTGATCAACACGCAACTCTTGAGATATCTAGAGGATCACGATTTGTTGAGTGACCGACAATATGGCTTCCGCCATAGTCCCTTGGCTGTGATGTGTCTATGTATACACTAGAAGGTCACCAGCCGAGTGGTCACTTGCCATTGAGAGTCAAGGTGGCGAAGGCGTTCGATCGGGTCTGGCACCGGTGTCTTCTAACGGAGTTACCAGCATATGGGCTTCCCAAGGGACTATGCAAATGGACCGCCAATTTTCTGTCCAGCAGATGCATAAGAGCTGAGAGATATAAATGCTGGCGTCCCGCAAGGGTCTGTACTGTCCCCAACACTGTTCCTACTGCATATCAATGAAATGCTGTCTATTGACGGCATTCATTGTACAGAGGATGCGCATCGCCCGCGCCGCACCACCTACCCGGCCCACTGACCCACTGCCTGTGTCTACTACGTCGGCCCCTTTTACGAAGCCCATGCCTGAATAGGAATCGAAGCGGGCTTGTGATGATGGTTTTGAGATAGTGCAAAGCAGGAAGCACCGTCAGAAAACGAATAAGAACCGATGCGGCACAGCTCCTGTGGAGCCCAAGCAAACCATGCGTGCTGCCATGCCAAACACTCCGGTGTATATTTCTCGTCTACACTACGCCACCAAGGCGGAGGACATCGTGGAGTACATTCGCCAAAGAATCAAGTACTCGCTGAGGGTGCAGCTGTTGGAATCGAGCCGCAACGTCTACGTCAACATAGTGCAGTGCAGTAGTGTTAACTAACATAGGCTTAAATGTTTTATACTAACAAAAATGTTTTATTATAATATTTATGTTAGTTTGTAAAGTATTTATCTATGGGCCACAGTAGCTTGATAATAAAGATTTATTATTATTATTGCAAATATTCCTCGTTTCATGGTGGATGAAAGCCGCGAACGGCTTGTGTCTGAAATCGAGAGCTCACTAACTAGTGTCTCCGATTACGGTCGACTAAACCTAGTCCATTTCAACCTCACTAAGACCCAAGTATGCGCGTTCACCGCTAAGAAAACCCCATTTACTGTGGCTTCACAATTCCAGAACACGGACATCACTGAAAGCATCGGGATCCTCGGCATCGACATTTCTAACGACGTCAATAGGCCGTCTAGAAGACAAGGTTAAGCTAGCATCCAAAAAACTCGAAGTGCTTAACAGAGCGAAGCAGTACTTCACATCGAGGCAAAGGCTGCAACTTTACAAGTCCCAAGTCCGGCCTTATATGGAGTACTGCTCTTACCTGGATACCAGTTTGGGCCTTTAGGCTCGGTTCAGCGACGTGCCATTAGAATCGTCGACGATCCCGAGCTCACAAGCGGCTTAGGGCCCCTCAATCTGAGGAGAGACTTTGCCTCCTTATGTGTGCTACCGCTTGTACAACAGACAGTGTTCTGTAGAATTGTTTAACATGATGCCTACGGCTACCTTCTACCATCGCTAGTCTCGCCATTGACGGGAAGTCCATCCTCACACATTGGAACCTAAATAGTTTCGAACTATGCGGTCTCACGGGAGCTTTCTTCGCATACAATTAGGCGGGCCGTATGTTTGTTTGCTACCTAAGTAGTGTAAAAAAACCTTTTATTTAAAGGTTTGAGGTCACGGCTTGTTTCTATTATGTGTTTTATTTTATTTTTAAAAAAGTGATGCACTATTATTTGACCATTATTGCTTAAAAACAAGAACATAAATTGTACTTAATCAACATTAAAATATTGTCATTCGTCTCATATTATATATACATCGATATTCCAATATCTCGGTAACATGATATTTTAAGACAAGTATTGTAATTTTTGGTTAATAACGGCGACATGGAAAACAAGTTAACCACTACGATCCGAGCTACTTGACAACATTGTGTTTCATTGCGAATATTGCGATGCGGTTTAGTAGGTAACCAATTAATGAATATTGTTTTTTCGTGCTCCATGTTTACTATATTCTAATAAATAGTTAAATCAACCTGGGAACTATTATTTGAATACAATCTAATGCATATAAACACGTAATAAGTTCATTTTTAATGATTGTCGTAATTCTCATATGGCGATCTTTACCTCCAAATATCTCGGAAACGTGACACTTTAGGTCACCATATTGCTTAACATTTTTTGTTTGTATAAGTGTCCTCTACCCAAATATATCACTTACACCGTGCGCCGCAACATCGAAAAAAAATCAAAATGGGGGCGGGTGGCTATGCCAGCTCCCATACAAAAAAGTTCGTACCCCTTTGTTCCGTGGTATTAGAGATGTTTTTCCAATAATATTTAAGCTCTAACTGTGAACACTTAAATAGCTTCAATAATTCTTTTACTACACTCTAATGCTAGTCTAATACTTTTGTAATGCAATTAACATCTTCGTTATCAATAATATTGTTAGTATAATGCATCTGTAATGCGACTGCCAACTTCATTGACCGTAATAATGCTTCCTTAATGCGATTGGCAATTTCCTTGACCACAATAATTCTTCCTTAAGGTGGCCCTCTGTGGCCGGCGCAACTTCAACGCAAGCATAGTCTAAAAGCTTGTTGTTTCATCCAACGTAATGTTTGACTGCGAAAAAAGAGAGACAGCATCAGGGCCGTCGGTTATCAGTCGGTAAATTCCGCTGATCACTCGCGGCCGCTTCGCTAGGTCGTCATTCATGATTCCGCATTCATAAAACTTGTTCCAGGAGTATACTTCTTGTGAAAAAATCTTACAAGTTTGTGAAAAAAAAGTTAGTTATTTAAATAATTAATTTAATCTCCAATACATTTGCAAGCCTGGTATCTAAATATTTTCTTTACTTTTACAATTTATAGGTACATTAGATATGGCCAAAGTTCAGGCAAAAACTCTGTTTTTCGGAGGCTTTGACTGAATTTGTTTCACACTTTTTTTAAATTACGCCTAGATACACGGCTAGATATAGCACACAGGATACTAATTTGTTCAAAACATCTAACGAAAAATGTTTAACAACGCCATAATAAGTACAGAGGTTTTGTATGAAAAGTATGACGAATTGAGTCCTCTTAATGCGATTGGCAATTTCCTTGACTACAATAATGCTAATATAATGCGCATGTAATGCAATTAAACAGCTATTGTGAACCTATTTAGGATCTATAGTTGTATAAATTGTGCCCAAATAAGCATTACAGTAGCTGTATAAACGTTTGTAATGTTACTATAAAACTAATTCAAAATGCTAAAACGATACAAAAATGCTGTAAGTCGGCAGTTATACGGCTTTGATGTGTTACTTGGGTAATAGCTTTCCGATGCTTTTCCACTGAAACTACAATCGTGCCACAATAATCTTTTAGTTGTCAGTTTTGTCAGTTTTTATACTAAAATTATTTTCATTCATTATGAGACTATTATGAATTAGTAGACTGTGCACATCGGCTCAATGATAATGGAATTGCAATAGTATCGTGCCAGTATGACATTTTAGCAGACTTGGCCTTATATGCCTTCCCAAACCAACGTTCTCATAATTTCGTCAGCAATGGTACAATGAATATCTCTAGAGGATTCTTCATTATGGAACATCGTTGTCAAATTCTCGAGGGTGATTAATTACTAAGGTAACTGATTACGTATTGAAGTGGCAAGCGTAATGCTGGATGTACAAAAGCCCAGTGGACCTTAAAATGGTTAAATTATCAATATCATTATCACATTAGATATATATTATATTTTATATATGCCAAAGGCATGTTGGAATATGGCTTAAATTTTCTCATTGCTAGGAGAGCCTTCAATCTCTGGAGTGAAGTCCTATATTTTTTTATATAACTACGTCAGCAAACGGGCATACTATCCACCTGATGGTAAGCGGTAACTGAAGCCCTATGGATGCTTGCGACACAGGGACTTCACTCATGCGTTACCGACTCCCCAATGAGTTCCCTGGCTTTACCTACTCACGTGCAGGAACAACATTGGCTGTGGTATTTTATAAGCTGGAGGTACTTTCTCCGTTGTTTCTCTTTGAGCAAAATAAAGCTATGCTCTACCACTCTTTATACGGGCTGCTAATGATGATGATTCCATTGATTCCCCATCCATAAATGTGTTAATTCTCTACTCAGCCAGTTTAGAAGTTAATTAAAAGTTTCCAAAAGGAGATGAGCCATCAACAAATATTTACCGTAACAAACATGAATATGCATCTATTCAGAGTCCTCGCGCATCCAAGTCCGGCTTAAAGTATTAAATAACTAAGTGATAAGTGTTGAGCGATTCAATTCTTAAAGTAGGTACAGAGCCATGGGTGTTTAAGAAAACTATTTTGAGTGGTGTGTGTTTACCAACTTTAGCGACATCGTCGCTAGTCCCTAAAATATTGCAGTGAAACTTTTTATGAAATATTTTTTTTTAAATTATTATCCATGAATCAGTGTATGGTCCCGTGGCACATATAAAGGAAGGTACCTATAGCAGTGGATATCTGTAGCCCGATAATGATGATCCAATCTAACCAGCTTAGTTAATGGAACGCCTTTAGTAAGGCGCCGATCCTACAGCAAGCGATCTAGAGTTCTGCGTTCAGTGTTCTACGTGCGTCCTTCTCGACTGTCACGGTCGCTGTATGCAATGATCAAAAGCGCCGCATAGATTACAGTGAACGCGGAACGCAGAACTCTAGACCGCTCACTGGATATCTGCGGGATCGGCGCTTTAGGGTTCTACAAAACGGCCAACTTTTATGAACACATAAAGCATCAACAAACATAACAATGTTTGTTGATCCTTTAAAAAGTGTACGATCTACTAAGAACGATAAGAACTTGATGAGAAATACTCACGACCGACACAACTTAAGACTCGCTGTAACTTCTAACTTGCGCCATGTTATAATAAAACTGAGTTCCCAGGATCGAGTTACTTACAGAGAATCTTTAACGATGCTTCATTTTGATGGAGATGAAGTAAAAGGAAACATTATTTAGCTTCGTTTTGCCTCGGGGAGTTTCATAACACAACATGTTGCATAGAACTTGCATCTTGACTCCGGACTTAAGAATTTTGTATGTCGTTGTTGTATTTTGTTTTTTATTCTTAACAATATTGGGTTGCATTTTTACTGTCATTAATTTAATTTTAAATGGAAGGCTTTGATATTTGGCAAATAAATGGCCAAATGTTTGACGAGTTTAAACTCAAGTGTTTCCTAGCAATACCATCTGCAGTAGTTGCTAGGTTGGTACTTAAGATTGGCTGAAATTATACGACGAATTAGACTATAATCTCACAACGGGATATGATTATGTAGCTGAGGGCGGTAAACACTCAAAGTCTCAAAGGAAATTGGCTTCCAATTTCAGCTACAATATTGCATCTTCAGCCAACTATATGGGTACTAGAAAGCACCCTATTACTGATTAAAACACCTTTATTCATGTACAGAAATTTATTAAATTATAAGTAAACTTAATCGACATCGAAACATATAAGAAAACGTAAATAGAATTGTTCCCCTTTCATTTCTCTTATAGAAGGACAAGGTGGGATGATTCCTCAATTTGAAAGAGAAGATCATAGGCTTGGATGGACATCGTGGCAGGGGACCGTAATCCCATTGTAGATTTTTGTCATTTTTACATTATATGCAGAATCATATCTGTACTTGTCCCTTATTCTTGTGGGTCAGTAAATATGTTTTCTTTCTTTCTTTCTTTACTTTATTACACTATTATGATATTATTTTAAAAACCATAATGGTGCTGATTCTGTTGTTTACAACTAAACTAATTTAGTCTCACTATATCTCTTTCTAACAAAGAAAAGGATGAAAGAAATTTAGTCCTGTCAAATTAGTCCAATGCTTGTTTTCAACATAAATTTAGTCGCCATCTATCGCGGCTATATCTCAATATTTGCAAATAAATACCGCAAATACTAATTGGACAGCTTTAAATGTTCTATCCTTTTTCAATAATGTTTATTCTAGTGCGATTTACAACAGAATCGGCACCAATATCAATTATATTAGTTATTCCAAACAAATTATTTAAAGCACATAGTTTTAACAATGAATTACCTTATAATCCTTTTTTAAATATCTGTGCTTATAATATATTGTAAGTTGCAACGATTTTAAAAAGTTGAACACATTGAAACCAGAATTGTTTCGAACTGTGCGGTCTCAAAGGAGCTTTCTTCCGCGGACGCTCAGATTGTGGAATGAGCTCCCTGCCGAGGTTTTCCCAATGGAGTACAGCATGGGGTTCTTCAAGAAGGGTGTGAAGAGATTTCTACAGGGTCGGCAACGCGCGAGTGATACCCCTGGTGTTGCAAGCGTCCATAGGCTACGGTAACCGCTTACCATCAGGCGGGCCGTATGCTTGTTTGCTACCTAAGTAGTATAAAAAAAAAAAAAAAAAAAAAAAAAGTTATAATTGGATATTAATAAGGATTTTATATGTTATGTTTATGTTATTTATTTAGCTTTACGTGTAATGACATTAATTACTAAATGTGTACCTATTTTAAATTATTTGTACCTATTTAAATGTTCAAATGCGTGTTGTTTATGTCAGATATGAATTTATTTAATTGATTGTTTTTGAAATTATATGAATTATTAATTTTGTAATGTAATGTATCGAAAGTTAAAACTAATTGTTTAATATAGAATTAAATAGCAACATTTTACTGCAAAAATGTATGATCAAATTGTGACTGGCAACACTCGTTCTCTTCCCAACCAGCAAATTGCTCTTGGAAATCGTCTTTGTAATGCAATTAATCTTGAAGAAACCATAAAAACGTTATGGATAAAGCTTTAATACTTCTGAAAGCATTGAAAATTACTTTTAAAAGATCATCCTAAAAACTACTTAAAATAATCTTTAAAGCGTTTTTAATATGACCCATACAAGACTTCAGTGACGTCTAGTCTTGTATTAGTAGTATATGAGATTTATAAGTTATCGTAAATACTCAAGTATTAATAACGCTTTACATGAGACCAAACAACGCTTTATAAAATGCTAAATTGGGATTCGCATAAGACACATGGTCCTGGAAGTGCAAAATATTCAGCTAACTGTATATATTACCTATTTGCGCACTTTGCAAGACTTTTACTGGATTTTTACTTTTACTTTGTCTTTAAATAGGATTTTTTTGCTAAAAATCCCAAACATATTTCATATTTTGCTTTTTTGTGACCATTTTGTTATTTCACAAAAAATAGGAGATCATCGTTAAACTTATTAAAAATTAAAATGTATATAAAAAGATTGAAGAATTAAGTGGAGGATTATGAAAAAAAGTAAAAAAAAAAATATAAAGTCTATCAGAAAATACCAGTTTACTCCTTGACTCCCAAAGAATAAGTTCTTAATACTTATAATAGAGTCAGGGTTCTGTACATTTTGAATAGGGGGAATCAATTCATAAAAATCAGTCAACTAAATCCTTGGACTCCAGGCATCAACTGTGGCCAATATTGTGGAACATTTTCGAAATGCCAGATAACCAATGATGGTGGCAATATAATATGAAGGACAAACAAAACCTTTGGATTTAGAAGTTTATTCAGGCCCATTGTGTCTGAAATAAAAAATCTAGAAAGTGGCCTAGACATAACAACAAAATCTGGAAAATCAATAAAAGAACCAATAAAATTAAGATCATTTATTTTCATCTTCGGCTTCTTGAAACAATATAATATCCCGTTTTTTTGTTATAGGTACAATTAGGTATCGGTGTCCAGTTTTCGTTTAGGACGTATTCTTATTTTTTTGTTGTGCTTTTTTCTTTTTTCACCCATTGATGAGGTACGGCTGTTAAAAATGGCTTACCATTTTCTATTATTTCAGCCCAGTAAACTGAAACAATTAAAGCAGTTAACATTTAATATATTACCTATTAACAAAACGCGTAGGTACTATACAAACTGAGTGATTGTAGTGAGAGATGGGTGGAGATTTCGAGATGGCATATTTTAGAAACCTATGTTGGGTTAGTCATGCTGAACAACTTTTACTGTGGAACCAATAGCGAATTCTTCAATAGCGAAATTTTTTTTTAACTTTTCTTACAAAATGTACCTATGAATTTTTTTTTTTTGAGATTTCAGTGTTTGTCCCATAGTAAAAGTTGTTCAGCATGACTAATCTAACATAGGTTTCAAAAATATGCCATCTCGAAATCTCCACCTTTTATAACCAAAGGTTTTACCTACTATTTCAATAATGTGATGAACCCTAAATATTATCAAAATGGTTTCATATACCTACTACATAAAAAAGACAGTAAATATTTAAGTGTCAATAAAGCATAGTTACAGATTAATGCTCTTGGTTTAGTAAGTACCTAAAAAGCATTATTTTCGTAAATATTAAATATACCAAAAAAGCAAGGGGCATTGGAAAAATGCTGCAAATTCATATAAATATAGTCGAAAAACTTACCTTCGTTTGAATATTACCAATTATTAAACTATTGTAACACACACTGTATTATTTATAATATACTCTGGCTATGACTTGTCAATTTATTTTATATTTTATTATAATTGTCTTTATTACATCAGCAATTAGCTGTATCTGACTTTTGGTCTTATTTGATACTTACATTAGCACGGCAAAAGATTTGTATCATAAATTATGACGTTCTCAAGATAAAATCAAGCTCATTTAGCATTTTGTATGACTTTAAACAGACAAATTTAGGATTCTTAATCTTAGATTTTGTGCCCAAATCGGGACTTGTAGAGCTTTTGTAAACCATTTTAGGAGCATTCGATAATGCATTTAGTCTTGACGAAAACGTCATAGTGTCTAATTTAAGACTTAGTTTTGCTGGTTGGGTTGCTTCCGATATCGATTTATGTACGCACATAAATCGATATCGGAAAATGTGATTGTGATATTTTGTCTGCTGTGCAAAATATAGAATAAAGTGAGTTTTCATCTTGAAATAATACATTGTTTTCATATAAACAGTCATAGACTTTAATTGGAATACCAATCTCCCAAATATCAAACACTAATCCAATGTAAATTTGTTGCATGTCTTTTGGGAAATAAAGGCTTTATTATTATTATAGTTTAAGTAGCAATCAAATTATAAGCAAGTCGTTTGTTACTATACGAAAATTAATCAACACCTCCCATTTCATATCAAGACAACCTGCCGAGACAATACAAGCAATTAATAAATCAATCAGTACAAATTAATAGATCTTCCTTAATGGATCAGCTTAGGTGCACAAACAAACTAACGGTTTAGCAATGGAGGTAGGAGGTAGTGGGGGTATTCGACCTGAATAACGGATTATCCATCACGTTTAATTGACGTGTCCGAAGCATCTGCATTGGACCGCATAAGATATTGTAGGTTCGTATTTACGTGTGAAATTTTGCTTATGGATCTTTGGACCTATCGTTTTGTGAGATAGACATGTATAATAAATTACAGTTTAAAAAAACTAAAAAAACACGCTTTAAAAAGCCCTGCACTAAAAAGTGTTAAATAATTATAAAATTGAACCTAAATATATTCTCTGTCTATCCCGTAAGGGCCTAAATGTAAGCTATATTTGTAATTAAGTTAAATATTTGAATGAAAAGTGTGTGGCGCTTTTCATTTTGTAATTTACGATATTTCTTCATGATAATGATAATGCTTAGAAATTCTATTGGGTTACAAGGAAAAGCGCCCCACGCTTTTTATTCAAATATTGAACTTAATTACAAAAATTGCTTACATTTAGGCCCTTACGGGATAGACAGAGAATATATTTAGGTTCAATTTTATAACTATTTAACACTTTTTAGTGCAGGGCTTTTTAAAGCGTGTTGTTTTAGTTTTTTTAAACTGTAAATTATTTTTTATTTTTTTAGTCAACATAAATTATTCATACCATTTTATTATGTTACTTATACCATATTTTCACCCAATAACACTTTCTTTCACATTTATAATAAGTATTTAGCTTCAGTGCCTACTCTTTGACTCCACCAACAGACTCAGAAAACCATATTTGGCCAAAATGCGCATAATACGATTCCATTACGCCCAAACACGGCTAGAATACGATGCTCCGCTATGGGGTTCCAGTGCCAACCCTCCGACTTCATCATCAGACCCTGAAAACTATAGGGTAGTGGCACCAAAAGATGACCGACCCCCAATAGATGAACGATCGACCGAAAATTAAAAAAATATAATATAATCCCTAAATTTACATGTTTGCAATATTTTTTTCCCCATAAGGCAATATTTTTTCTTCCATATTCCTTAACAACATTGACAATGATAGCCCAGACGCTCTTGCGGTGAATTTTTCTGTGTTACGTTACCCGTCAAAAATCGGTTTTATATGGAAACCTACTAACGGTAAGTCCCTCCAAATTTAAGAACATTGTCAGCGTATGGAAAGAATTAATGTCATATTCGAGCATTTTTGCTAGGAATAAAATCTTGATATATTCTGCTTTCAATAACTTAATATCTATTATTACATTATTTACCGTTTTTTAGAGAAATTCACTGTTCAAGTAATGGATAAAATTTTGTTCACTTGAACCAATAGATGAACGGCGTTCAACTAATGGAAAAAGGTCTAATTTTTATACCCATTAAAATCTATAAGTTAAGGATTAAACACCAAAACAAAAATACTCAAATGAATTTTATTAAATTTATGAACTTTATTACCAAAAGTTGAACACATTATTTTAGAGTTTTTGATTATTTTAAACCTAACTTTGCTATAGAATCACCAATAAGATCGGTGGTCAACATTTGAACGGTTCACATTTTATTCGTTCAACCTTTGGGTATATTTGCCTCAAGCTGAACGAATAATATTCACTTTATGGTTCATTAATCCATTAAATGAACGAACTACTATGGAACCTACTCCTATTCAAATGTTAGTTCTACTTTTGGGTACAAAACGTTCATAATTAGGGCTTAGTGTTCAACTATAGGGGTAAAACCTAAATTTTCTTACATTTACAATTTAAAAAAAATATAAGAATATGTAGGATATAATTACTTAAATCCTTCAATTAATAAGGATTTAAGGTACTATTAAAAAAAAACAACAAGCGCCTATGTCATGAAATGACTGAGTTATAGCTATTTAAAGATGGACAAAACGCTTAAACGTTCATTTATTGGTGCCTCTACCCTACATGGTCAAAATTCATCTCACGACATTTCCCCAAACACGGCTAGGATACGATGCTCCACTATGGAGTTCCAGTGCTTACTCTCCTACTCCATCATCAGACGCTGAAAACTATACATGGTCAAAGTTCATTTCATGACAATTCCAACAAGCCCAAACACGTTTAGGAAACGTTGCTCCGTTATGGAGTTCCAGTGCCTACCTTCCGGATCCATCATCAGATCAGCACGATGGTACCAAATTATTGTATTGTTATCGGTACTTGATAAGTGTGCAAAATTTCAGTTTAATCTGACGTCTGGAACATCAATTAACTTTTGAGTCGAGATTAAAACTATTGAGCTTGCACCAATAATATTCGACAGTCGAGACATGGGCGGTGTTACAGAGTCTACAGCGATGCCAAATCGACTATCGCTATATCGAACTGTTGAAGTGTTTGTACAGCAACGCTACCATGTCAATCCGAGTCCAGGACGAGAGTACGGTACCAATCCAGTTGCAGAAAGGTGTAAGGCAGGGTGACGTAATTTCCCCGAAATTCTTCACCAATGCAATGTAGGATGTCTTCAAGCTCTTGATGACTTATTCATATTCATTTTCAAGTTCTTTACGTATTTTGCTGTGAAGTCGATTATAATTTATTTTAAAAACGAATGTTTTTTTTTTCGTAAAATCAAATATAAAAATTTTACCCTATTCAAAATCTCTATGAACGCAGTTTCTTGCAGCGGGATCTCGTACTATAGGGTGGGCAATGATAACAATGTGAATTTCCACCCCATAAAATAACTAATTATAAACTTAAACACTTAACTTTAAAACATAAAACGTTTCCCAAATGCTTTCCCCTACATATATTATTATTCCGCTTATTTACGCTCGTATAACTATTTAATTTATTACACCTATAAAGTACATACGCTTTTGTGTATAATTCAACAACACAGATGAACTAAATTAACCTAACATTAGTTTGTGAAACGCACCAGTTAATTATGTGTGATAATGTTGTTTAGGTATTTTACTAGGATCCCAAATGAGTTGAATTTAAAAAAACGTTTCCTTTGTGGATTCACGTTATACGCGCTTAGTTTGGTTTCTAGACTCTGCTGTACGACAGGTTTGTGTCGATCTTAGATACATAAGTTCGATTCCCATTCTAGGACAAACACTTATGTGCTTGAACTTATTATCTCTTCGTTCTGGGTCTGGATGTAAATATTTATCCCACCAAAAACATTATGTAAAAAACTAGCCAAGTCTCGATGAAGCTGCTTGTTTATCTCTAAAAAGTAATGAAATCTAGACAAAGTCGTGCCAAGTCTAAGGTTCCTTACTGCGATTCCTTTATTATTATAGTTAATGTTGTGTGACTTGGCCGTTGAAGGGTACACAAGAGTACACAACCAGGTGCTCCATTTATTGTGTAATATTTTATAAACATAGACCACATTTTTGTTAGTTTTTGTTGATTGTTAAAAACTGCGAAATAGAATCGGTAAACTAGAATTAGGAAACACAAATTCATTTATGAGTTTAAGCGCTTATAAGGTTCTCAGGAGCGTTAACAATTGACCTTACATTACACTTATATTGAGAAGACTGGCAATAAACTCACCAAGGCAAATACTAAATGGATTCCAGTGTCTTCGGTTGCTGAACTTTAAAATAATTAACACCAACAGTTAGTCTTAATTATGACTTGTTAAGCACTCCCCATATTCTCACCATCTACTACTCTAAGCACAAACCACAGCCATTTAGAACCATTAGTAGACCTTTCACAAGTGTTCTGTTAATTCTGTAAATGTTAACGGACTAAACGATAAATGTGTGGCTAAGGACTTGTTTAAGAAATCCACCCAAATTACTATGTAAAATAGAAAATAAATAAATATTCTGTGATATTATTCACACATGGTATCTGGGGCCCAATTCTCACTTCCCTCGAACTAGCCTTCGAATCGAACTTACGGTTCGAGTCCTATTCGACTGAAAAATTTCGAGGGGCGGAGTCAATTCGAACGGTCCCGACTAATCAACGCTCTAGCTGACTGGTTTCCCTTCTAAATATGCCGGCCTTGAAATTGCCAGAATAACGTAACGTTCATACAAGTTAGAATTCGTGCTTTTTTCGATCGAGCGATCAGTTTCGATTGGGTGAGAATTGGGCCCCTGACCTCAAATAAAGCAGAGTTTATACTATGTAAAAGAGATAATTCATGTACTATTATAACACTTTATAATAATACTAGCTGCCCGGCGCAACTTCGTTCGCGTGGTGCTACCCTACCCTACCCTACCCTATCTAAACCATCAAGGGAGTTATTTCTACTGTACGTGTGAATGTCACTGAACTCCTCCTAAACGGCTGGACCGATTTGAATGATTATCTATTGAATACTTACTCAATCCAGTCAACAGATATCGCCATCTGTTAGAATCGTTTGAAGCTAACAGATAATTGTGACTGTCAAATAATTTGCAATAAAATAATATTGCGACTATAAATTGAGATGTAATCTATCCTATCTTTCAAGTTGGATCAAATTGCACACGGTGTGCAAATCAAATTTAAAATCGGTTCAGTAGTTTAGGAGTTCATCGCGGACAAACAACAGACTCAGAACTAACACTTTAAGCCTATTTAGTTAGGTTTCAGTGGAATTATTCATACACATTATTCACTATGTATATTTTAACATTATTAGACTATAATAATAATGTTTGTTTATTTCATCTCCACAAATTACATTGTACATATATGCAGTTGACAATAGAAATATGGCAAAAAAAGTAATTTGTGGGAGATCTGGAGTCTAAACTAAGCCTAAGCCTGTATTTTAGAGCTCCAGGCCCCCCAATACATCATAGTGTGCAGATGTCAAAATGGAGCGAGACTGTGAATGTGAGATGTGTGAATGGCCGTAGTTTTTGTGGGGGTGTGTGTATGTGTTTATGTGAATGTGTCGTGTATGCGTGTGAATGAGTTTGTGCAAGTGAGTAATTTTAGTATACAATATACTATGACTTATAAATAAAAAAAGAATATAAAAAATTCAGCAATTGGTATTTTGGTAAGCAGTTCAAGGCGCAAGGCAGCACATACAAACTAATACTTTTAATCTTGTACCGTAATAAAGCATTTTGATTTTTAACAGACATTATTATTGATATGTTCGTCCTGAAAACACGATCTGTGGCCTTAAACTAAACTCTTTACCAAGAGTTCTGTCAAATTTGGTTAAAATGGTGCTGCTTGTGGGGGCTGGTCTGCTTAAGTTTGCCATTTATTTATTTACTTATTAAATATAGAGTCAGTCTACTTTGTAGTTTTGCCGCCGCGCCGGAGCACGAAATTGTTGTCTGTGCGATTAGAATGTAAATATTATGTAATGAATCTAAGCTTGTTTTGAAAAGAGTAATTGCGCAGTTTATTGCCGGCTCTTCTCAGCAAATGCAACCTTCCGAACCGGTATTAGAGTCAGACTTTTCATAAGTGCCTGCGAAGGTCTATTTGAATACATGATTTTGATTTTGAATTTGAATCTACGTTAGCGTAGACTCCTTATAACCCTCGTTTCCACTACACTCAACAATAAACACCGACGATGTTTATAAGCATTGACATGTTATCCCGACTAGTCAATTAAAAATTTTTTTCCGAGAGTTGTATTCTCACTACATTATGTGACTCACTTAACAATATTTTAGGTAAACTCGCTCGCGTTTCGCAAACAAGCAAGTTGATTTTTTGACTTAGTGATAACACAATTTGTTGTAAGTTTTGACATATTGAAGGTATCAATTGACTAGTCCAACATCGCCTTGTAACTAATTGCAAATTTTAATGAGCATGACGACTAGTGGAAACCCACCATAAGGGCGCTTCTTCATTGGGGCGACACGACATGACATGCCGTTGCCGGCGGCGACATGTCGTCGGGCGACTCCGGTAGCTACGTTCTTCATTAGAACGACACGACCGGCGCGGGCGGCGCGTCTACTCGCATGCCCACATGGAAGCTTGCGTGTGTACACAACATATGCATAAAGAGCCGCCACGATACCAGTGGGAGACTTGCTGCCGACGACATGTTGCCGCCATGTGCCGGCCCAGTGAGACAGCGTGCAGTACAATCTCATAGAAATATGCATCCACTGACGTCGTGGACGGCTGCCGTTGTCGTGCGGTATCATGTCGTGTCGCCCAATGAAGAAACGCTCAATGCAATACAAAATTATAATCGTCGATGTTGGTAAATGAGGACTAAAATAACCCTGACTCGAATACATCTAGTCTTAAACATATAATATCTTTGTAGTTTCAACAAACTAATCAAGCCATTCTTGGTGCGGATGTGAAAAATGGAGCAAGAGACGTTATTTTTCAAGATTACCTCCACCCAGCTGTGTGTAATGAAGAACTGGTATTAAATGAGACAACTATTGGACCTTGTGAAGTCATAATTTCCCGCGGGATTGAAAACAGTGAGTTTAAAGAATTGAAAATACGCTCCGTGAGTAAGTTATTAGATTTTATATTTTTGTTAGGATTATGAAGCTCTTGCTGTTTTAAAGGTCAAGAATAAAGGGATTTATTATTTACAGCAGATTTTTTATGTAAACTTTATTCGAAACGTTAATAATAAATAATACTTTATTTATAATTATTATGCACAAAAGTATTCATAATATTCAGAATCCATCAGTTTGTTTCCATGCCTTAACTTTTTCCAATTTTAATTAATATAACCAGCCACGAGTCTGAGTCTGACTCACGCACCGAGGGTTTCCACATTCCATAGACGTATAATTTCTTGGTTTGGGCCATAACTGTAGAAAAAAACTGGGACGCATACATAAATTTGTTTGTGAAGAAATTTTGAAATGTCTAAAAAAACTGTGGTAGTTAGAAAGATAGTTATATTTTCTCTGTAATACTTACATCAGCGTATATCATATACGTATCTTTTTTTACCTTTTTGGTTTGGTTTACCCAAAAAATTGTAAAGACTGTAATTTTTTAGTAAAAAGGTAGTTAATGATCCATGTTTAGTGTATTTTTAACCGACTTCAAAAAAAGGAGGAGGTTCTCAATTCGAATGTATTTTTATATATTTTTTTTTTTTTTTTATGTTTGTTACCTCATAACTCCGTCATTTATTAACCGATTTGGAAAATTCTTTTTTTATTTGAAAGGGTACACTTCCCGTTTGGTCCCAGATCAGGATTTTATTACTTCTTAGTGTACTTTGAAGTCGGTTTAAGTTTTTTGTAAAACAGTCCATTTTTTATTTAGACGAATATTTGTAATTAAAATCTAGTACGCGTAACATCAAAATTTCAAAGTTTTGCTTTGAAATTTTCAGAATATTCCAGCAGCGTCAAAGCGGTTTTCTATCAATTTCAAGTGTTGCACGAGGCACTTGGTTCGCAATCGCCGACAATGGTCCATTGGTGTCCAACTGTGCAGAAAATACGTACGACTGCATACGAAGCGCTCAATGCATAGCTAAATTGAAATATCTCTCTGGTGAAGTTTTGTATGTCATTCTGTATTAGTTTATTTCCTGTAAACTATTTTTATTTATCTATGAGTGAAAAATGGCTAGCCAGCTTTTAGAATAAAACACATAATAATGTGACAACAAGAGCAGTTTTTTAGAATTCGTAGTGCTTTACTATATTTTTACAAATTTGTATGTCGTTGAGTATTAGTAATTTTTGTTTCCTGCTAAAAAAACAATTGTAGTGAACAAATAGTGTTAGGAATATTTTTTAAAAATTTTTAGGAGTCATTTAAATAGGTAAGCATTTTTGTTTGAAATAAGAAAACCGCCACTACGAGTAGTTTCGTACAATTTTGTAGAATTCTCAGTGTAGCCATCGGCAATAATGCTACGAATCGTAGCAATGCGCAAGAGTACCTACTACAAGTCGTAGCAATGCGCACGAATGCTACGAGTCGTAGCAATGCGCAAGAGTATCTACTACAAGTCGTAGCAATGCGCACGAATGCTACGAGTCGTAGCAATGCGCAAGAGTATCTACTACAAGTCGTAGCAATGCGCACGAAGGCTACGAATCATAGCAATGCGCAAGAGTACCTACTACAAGTCGTAGCAATGCCCACGAATGCCACGAATCGTAGCAATGCCCAAGGGTGTTGAGTGCTACGACTGTGATGATTTGTAATAGAAAACGTTCTTTTTCTACATGTTCGAGTAATGGCTATGTATTGTTTTTTCTTTTATAAATATTGTGATTGGGAATTTTAGTGATACCATAAATGTTAGACCACATTACGAATATATCACTTTACTTAAAAAAAAAAACAAATAGAAATGGAGGAATTCATATGTAATTGACTATTACTAATCTTTCTCAAACTGTTATCGGGTTTTTCTTCCACTGCTTAATTTCAATCCAATTAATATCCCAATTACCTAGGTATTACAACAAAAACTGTGAAACTGTTTTTTTTTGCACATATCACTCAATGTTGGCACGGATTTAAACTAACAAGGTAAAGCTTACAGAGCAAGAAATAAAGAACAAAAAGAAAAATATGATAGTATTGCAATTGAACATTATCTAGGGATTCAAATATTTTTTATTCAAAAACTTCGAACTTTTTGTAGGATTCGAACTCACAACTCACCACTCAACGCATTCAACGTCAATCACTGAGCTATCATTGCTATTTCCATCAAATACCTATCTGGGGGCCAAGTCTGCTAAAATGTCATACTGGCACGATACTATTGCAATTCTATTATCATTGAGCCGATGTGCGCAGTCTACTAATTCATAATGGTCTCATAGAAGAATTTTAGTACAAAAACTGACAAAACTTACAACTAAAAGATCATTGTGGCACGATTGTAGTTTCAGTGGCAAATCATCGGAAAGCTTTTATGGCGCCATTATGATGCTATTGTATTAGTAGACTACCAAAACTGTAAAATGTGTCAATTTTGACACCACTGATAGTTCATTGGAACACAATTGTAATAGCAGACTTGGGCCCCTGTGGGGCGATTACGTAACTAAATTTCAATCATTTTCGAATTGAAATCTGTTCAATATAGCGGTTTTCTAATAACTTTTTACGTTCTAATAACTGCAAATACAAACAGTGGTTCATTAGAATTAGAACCATTTCCGATTTTGTAATATTTCTACCGATTCAAAGGTTATTTCAATATGAATTTCATTGATTTTTTTTATGTTTGCTGAAGCCCGCGTTGATTGCTTTTATGCTATAATGCGTAAGAAATGCGCATCTCTGGTGCACAGGGTGCGGGCCAGCGCCAATAGCATCCTGAGCATGATTGCTAGCAGGCTAGACTGCTCTTTTGTGAATCACTGCTGCAGGGTTTCAGCTGGAGCGGTATCCCTGAAGCAGTGATTTAATCAATCAGTCAATCGAAAACGAATGTTTAAAATAAGTAATTGTAATTGTACTAACATAGTCTTTAAGTCTTTTATAACTAACAAAATATGAGTCATTGAGCTTGAAATAAATATTATTTAATTTTAATTGCAATAAAGTTACGTAATCCACGTACTGATCAACATTAATAATAATATATGTGTATAGTTGATATTGTACATGTCAATATAATGAAGTAGATTTTACCCATGCGTCAAATAACTCAATAGAATTAAGACTACACAGCGAAAACATGTTGACCGACTCCAACAACCGTTTGTGTAAACATGTTTTTCTCAGCATTAAACAAGATTTATCGTTATTTAATTTTGAATAGATTACGTAAGTTAATGATTTTTTTATCGACTAGCATACTTAGATGGTTCAAGATTTTTTTAGTAAGACATGTACTCAGATATATGGTATACTAGCTATTCCCCGCGTTTCACCCGCGTTCTCGGGATAAAAAGTAGCTTATGTCCTTCTCCTTACCATAGGCTATCTGAATTTCATAATGATTGGTCCAATAGTTAAGGCGTGAATGCGTAACAAACAAACAAACTCACTTTCACATTTACAATATTAATTATATTAAAGTTAGGATTAGGATATAATATATAATATAATATTACATAGTATATAGTATGGATTAGGATTATCAGTATAGTATCAATCAAATCATTTATTTTGCAAAAACACATGGTGCTACAGGGTCTTCAATCAAAAACATTAGAACTTACACATGTCACCAAAATTATTAGTATGCAAAAATAGAATAAAAATCACAAAATCCAAAAAACAATAATAAGTATACAATGTCAAAAAAAAAACAATATAAATTACAAGATCAAAACAATTAAGTATCATTAGTAATGTCAATTAATGTACACATTTTCCAATAATTGTATATGTCTGTCTTAGTATAGTAGTATAGAAGTATAGATTAGTATGGATTTCAGTGCCTGTCATCAAGATTTTTACTCTGTAGATTAGTTGATAGTACGTTATAATTTAAGTTACTAAGCACACAAACGGATATAATGGAGAGTGTTCTAAAGAATTGTTCGACTTGATGCCCACAGCTACTTTCCACCATCGCAACTCTCGCCATCGACGGGGAGTCCATCCTCACATATTGAAACCAGAATTGTTTCGAACTGTGCGGGCTCAAAGGAGTTTTCTTCCGCGGACGCTCAGATTATGGAATGAGCTCCCCGCCGTGGTTTTCCCAATGAAGTACAGCATGGGGTTCTTCAAAAAGGGTGTGAAGAGATTTCTTCAGGGTCGGCAACGCGCGAGTGATGCCCCTGGTGTAGCAGGCGTCCATAGGCTACGGTAACTGCTTACTATCAGGCGGGCCGTATGCTAGTTTCAGTAAATATCACGTGATTTTTAGCAATCTCTTATGTCATTCCCATACAAAGGTTGATCGTTTACTAACGATGACGATTGTCGGCAACCGTCTTGTCTAGGGGGGCTGTCATATTATACGACTAAGTCAGTTTACAAGCATTCGGTACCTTGATCGTAAGCGGGTAATACTTATATGGACGTTTGCAACACACGGGGCATCACTCACGCGTTACCGATCCTTACCCCTCCCCAATGAGCTCTGACAACCTTATTCACGCGCAGGAACAAAAAGTTATTTGGTTGGTTAGTTATTTTCGCTTAAGGTTTCGGATTTCGCGTAAGGTTGAGCAAAATTGCTTTGCTCTTTAAATAATATAATATAGTCTCATACAAAAGCACGATTTAAAACTAAAAGGACGAAATAATGGTATCAATTATCAAATGTCTCAATTTCGGTAATTTCATCAAATAATGGTATCAGGGTTTCAATTTAAATCGGGGTCAAGTGTCGGCTTGACTTTAATTACCTTGAAAGAGAATTTGTTAACGGAATAGTAATTGGATACACGTTAAAGTTTCTAAGATTCCTTTTGAGTTAAGTTATTTTGACTTAAATGAAAGTTTTGGGAATAAGTTCTAATTGGATGTTGAGTTTGCTAATATAATTAGAAGTTAATTTACATTATCACTGTAACTACAAAATTATGAAGTCTCTTGACGATCTGCCTGACTGTTTGTTTGCCATTTCCTCTGTCACTACTGAACAATTATTTACGTAGACATAGTATCAAATAAAATTACATTAATTTTTTATAGACTGTTACATTAAATTAAGCGTTTCATAAATATTCTACGGTACTTAAGGTATATTGATCTTTTATCAAAAAAGTTACACAAAGTTAAATCAGTTGCAGAGTGGTCCACTTAACTTGATGTGGGTAAGATTGGACTTCCCAATGAATTCATTAGTTTCTTCCCAACATTGGCCAACCAATAGCAAATCCTTAAGTAAACTTTCGGCTTTTGAAAAGGTCGAGACAGACGTATTTATAGGCGTTCGCGCCTCCCGTATTTTCTACTTAATTGACACTTACTTAGATTAATGCCTGCGGATGGTTGTCTCAAAGAATAGTATTATTATACAGACATGGCAGTCCGGATAAAGATTGGTTCAGACATTTTTGGGACGCTCTGAACCGCTCTAATAACGAAGCCACAGAGGTTGATAGAAATTAGGACGATACGGAATTATCACACGAAGCAGCGTATAAACTGACCAGTTCCTTGTCTTGGGAGCTCAAGCCTTTGTGCCAGTACGCCAGCAAGGACCGTCAGCACTAGCTTAAGATTCAGCTCACACCGAGTCGTGACACGACGCGATGCGCGCTTTTAAGATAGCGATATAATATAAACCTTTATTTGGTAAATAAAAAGGCATAAAAAGTGACTGCAAGCTAAGGTATGCTAGCCGAAGCCGTGACGGCTTTACAAGCGTGATCACAAATGTTCGCTAACTAGTCTGCGAGCTATCTCCTAGCAGGCAGCGTGTGGACAACAAGCTGGCAGCTAGTGAGTGGTTGGATTATTTGAGGTGGTGACGGGCCGTTGCTGCGGAGGAGCGGTGCTGTTATAGTTAGGGATGACCTTTACATAACCTAGCCGCGCCCCCGGGTAGTATCCAAGGAGCATATCCACTAGAAAATAAAAACTGCAGCTATCTAAAGTAAGACTTCAAACTAATCTTAAGTTAAATAATATGAAATATCCTGGGACAATAAAATATCCTGGAGCATTCCTCACACACGGTCATCTGATCCCAAACTAAGCAGAGCTTGTACTATGGAAACCAGATAACTGATATAATACATATACTACTTTTTGTTTGTAAATACATACTTAATATACATAATTACACCCAGACTCAGGACATACAGACATGTTCATGCACACAAATGCGTGTCCTGTGTGGGAATCGAACCCACGACCTGCGGCGCGTAAGGTGAACCCTAACCAACTGCGCCACCTGGCCCGTCGAAAAATTATAATCAAATACTATCCCCATCTAGACACATAATCTTTGGCATACCAGAACGGCGCCGCGTAGATAATTGAGCGAACGTAAGACAGTGATAAATCCGGCTTTAATAAGTGCCTACACGCACAACAGTTTGTTATGGGCAGACGCAATACTGTGGTCGGGGATCCTGTTCGACATTAGTTACAATGTTATGGTGTAATTGTGTGTGAACTCATGGCAAATGGTTATGGAAATGGTGGAATTAAACTTAGATGTTATTAAGGTGCTGTACTGTGCTAAGGTGGGAATGAGAATTCCTTATTCAATTACAGCCAGTAATATTCTGTGCACATGTACAGACGTTGTAAAATGGAGTGTAATACTTTATTAAATTACATAGCTTTTGATTGATATAATGTACAGACAGGTGCAAATTGAATGAGTAACATTTTGTCAAATATGCTTTGAGATCACCGGTAAAAATAAAATATTATGACTAATACAGAAATATCAGTAATTTTTATTTCCCAGCAAAACCAGTATTCCATTAATCATTCCTTGAAAATTGTAAAGTCAATGGATTAAATTTCGAAAAGCGTTCCGTCAGAAAAAATTAAGTGAAATAATTTTCTTAATCATTTCGAATAGGATAAATGGTGAAAATTTATAAAAAGCCTCTACCACGCTAAGGAGGAAGTTCAAGTTTTCTCATTTCCTTGAAAAAGATTAACACGTTGTACTGAAAACGTGATCTGAATACTAATTGCTTTTAGATTAATATTCATTTTCGCTGAGTATCTGGGTTCGATCTTGATTCTTTTTGCTTTAATTTTTCCTTGGAAGGTTTTAACATCGAAGGATTTTTCCTCATTTTACCATATTATAGTCGTTTTCGTTGTTTCTTTTTTTTATAAAGCTGTTTCTCTAAATGCCTTTCGTTGCAAAGTTCATGGAAACAAAAGACTGTGAATTTTAGAAAACACTAATATAATGCTTCACGCTAAATCCAATTATCGGAACAATTAACGTGTAATAAATGATGCACTAAATGTGTGGCCATACTATCATTTGATTGCAGCTATCGCCTAACGTCTAACGAACATAATAATGCCATTAGCAAATTAGCGCGCTAACATCCGGCCATATCTACATACTATGTCAAATAACGCGCTAATTAACCCGGCGAGGATGTGGTGAAAATAGTTACGTGGAGGTTGTGGAGGGTATATTTGACCCTGTATTTCTATTGCATTTTTAAAGGTTAAATTTATATTTTTTAGCAAATCATTGAAGGTGATTAGATTACTTGGTATTATTAAATGGATTTTGAAGAAAAAAGAAACAAGTGATAATACAAAATGTATTTATTTTTTAAATTTTAGCTAAGGCCTAAAAACAATCAACTTTAACAAGGCACTTCGTGCCAAACATGAAAAAAACTAAAAATAAGTAAATTTTCTCAGGAAAATGTGGATAATTTGGTATATATATATATAGAGATCAATTAGTTTCACTAAGTAATTATCAGTTTTATATACTACACAATATTATTGGCTCTTGTTGTAGCACATTTTTGGCAGTACAAAACAGTGTGTTCTGGACAAATATACTTATGGCATTCTTCGCAAACGTTACCAGTCTTCCGATGTCGAGCATAAGGACACACTTGGTACCTTTTTCGTACGCCTGGAACTCTGACAGGCGGTTCCTATTCAGATTCTCCACTAATTATCCGATTCCCCTTCCTCTGGCAGGAGTTGATTCTGAGTTTCTATGTTAGATAGCGGTACGTCATTGTTGCCGTCATATTCACCGCTTACATTCTACTCAGTATCACTATCATGAGTGCGTGCACCCACATGATCTTCAGTTTCGCTACCGTCGGACAACAAGTCATCGTCACTGTCTGGTTTTAACAAAGCATGACGTATGAGCTCATCCTGACGCTCCTGGTTATTCACTACGTCCAAAAATATCTAAAAACACCATTACATTAAATAAAAAAAACTTCTGAAACATTGCACAAAAGTGCAACGTCGCGGTTGTGGCAGGGTCATATTTACCCTTTTTGACTTTGCGCTCCTGTGTCTCCCGTTGCTGGCGGCGGCCAACTGAGTAGCGGTATGCGACGTGCGGACGGATCTCTTAACAACAGCTACTGAGACGTACAAGCTAATACGGCCACGGAATAAAAAACTACACTCTTTTAAAAATTGATAGGGTCAAATTGACCCCTCCACATCCTCGCCGGGTTAATGGCATTACACGCAGGTGAAGCCATAGCATAAATGCTCGCCTCTGCTTATAGACTCCAAAAAGTGCAAGGTAAATTTTTAGGACTGAGTGAACAATTTTATAATAAGATCCCTAATGAAATTTTAAATTTACCGTCACTAAAGTTTAAGGAACGTATAAAAGTCGCTTTAGTACAGAAGGCTTCCTACAATATTAACGAATATTTAAATGATAAAAATGCGTGGTTGTAGCGCTCGCTCTCGCAGGAAACATCTGATGTAATAAATTTAAGTTTGTTTTTGAAAAGAGTAATTGTTGAGTTTATTGCCGGCTCTTCTCAGCAAAAGCAACCTTCCGAACCATGCATTAGTGTATTAGAGTTTGACTATTCATAAGTGGCTGTGAAGGCCTATTTGAATGAATAAATTATTTCATTTAATTTCATTTCAATGTGAACTGATTATAAGAATCTTGGCTCATAAATAGAACCTGCCTATATATATTCTTTGACAACATGGTTAAATTCACAAGACAGAACTTATCCACAACTTTTCTTACGATCACCATGTCATCTAAAAAGGTTAACAAATTGAATAACCTACATCTAACATAATAAGAATTTTACCAGCACACAGGCTTCACAATGGCATGACATAAATTTTCCACGCGAATAGCGGGTCGCGTCGAAAACTGGATGGTACCTACGCAACTTGAGCGTAGTTTGCTTTTAGATAAGAATGAAGACTTTTATTATATACGACTATGAAAAATATAAATTCAAAAATATTACATGCGTGACTCAAACATTCCAAATCTGCCGTCAATAATTTAACACCAAACTAGGTTATCATTCTTGGGAATTCCACTATTGATGTCGAAAAACTCCATAAGTTACGGGTGTTTAGAGAGCTTAAATAGTGCATTATAGCTTTTATGATGACATCTTGCAACTATTGTTTACTGTAGTACCAATGTCAGTGTGAGCTTTCTAAATATATTTTATAAGTATTTGAAATAAAAGCTATAATATGAAAAGATCTTCCACAAAAAAGCCTTGCTGATATTCTTACCGGAGTATACTCATTTTAAGTGTATTCCAAACCGGTGGTAAATTCAACTGTATGTACCAATTTAACGTTCATAAGTGCCTTACCAGGGCCTAAACTGAATAAATGATTTTTTAATTTAGAAAAAGAAGTAATTAAAAGGGAAGACAAGTTCCGGAGTGGTGACTACCTACATATTGAAAAAAAGCACAAACACCAACTGCCGACGACTGAGGAGATTCATACCACCCTGATGTTGGAAATCTGTCTCCAAGTAGCTAACCGGTTTTGGTAGGAACGCTTGAGAATCACTTATTTACTAGGTCTTGTTAAAGTCAGAACCTCACAGGCTATCCCTCTGGTATAGCTATTATACATAAGCGATGATAGCTTCTTTCCATCAGGTGGACCGTTTACCTGATTTTTGCCTTTATGAGTAAAAAAAATCTCGTTAAAAAACTTAAGATCAAAAATATTTCAGGATCGTATCAAAATCGGATCGGACATTCTAAAATGATTTAAAAGGAGTGAATTTCCCGAAGACATTAGGCCAAATCGCACATCTCGAGGGTGAATAGATAAAGCAGCATAAAATATAATGTCACCCGCTAACAGTTGTGGCTCGACTGCTTCTGATAAATTGCGTCCTGACATTTTGATTATAGTAAAATGTGGAAGCAAAGGGCAGGTTTTAATTATCTTATATGAAATTTGGCATGCACACAGGTTACTTTTTACCCTGGGAATGCTAATAATATATAACTTAAGAAACATTACGTAAGAAAACTGGGTTAACTAGAGGGTTCTTTCTGGTTGGAAAGGTTTAGATTAGGTATCATTGCGCTATGTCTAAAGAGAGCTATAAAATAATCATGAAGTTTGAATGGAATACAGATACTCAGCTTGTTGCTATTTGGTTAACTGTATTAATAAATAGTAAGCCAAATTGTTTTCATAGCAAACGGAATTGAGTACAATTTTGATTGTATTTTAAATTAATTTCAAGATTGCTTACGGTTTTTGACGATAACCAAACGGGTACCAAAAGGGTATTTTGGTTCCAATTGGCCTAATTATGTTTACGCCCAAGGTGAAAAGTATATTTAGATTGCAAAATGCCCTTTTCTTTGGTCTTCGACACCCAATAATAAATATTATGATTAACAAATTAATTGAACTGATATTGTTTTATGTACACACGGCTACAGATCAAGCTATACATTTCCAATATAAGCTGACCTCTCATTGTACGGAAATCCTATACAATGCGAGATCAGCTTATACTGGAAATGTATAGCTTGATGTGTAGCCGTGTGTACAAAGGTGTTTTAAATATTTTCCTTACTGTTTCTCCAAAAAAAATATTTCCATGACGTAAAGCCAAATATACTCGTTAATGTATGCATAGTGTTGTTTTACTTTTGTCATTACAAACAAGCCTCTATCTAGCCCGGGGGAAATGTTTTGTTCAGCCACAGGACTCACGCTAATTCTAATTTGCTAGTTTAATTTGTTTTGATTTTAAATGGGCTAGATGCTCATTTAAATTACTAAGTTTGTGGCTTTAAGGTTAAACATCAGTCCGGCGGGTAATTTAATGTTCATGTTTTTATTGTTTTTTACCTGCGTAGAATATGGATAGATATTTCAGTGATTAGTGACCGTAGTAGTTCATTTAGCATACTGTGGAATCGATACTTTTTGTTTGATATTTTTGTACATTCCCCAAAATAGTTAGTTTTACGGTTTTTAGTGAAACCGTGAGAAACGTTCAAATATGGCTCATATTATACAAGAACATTCATAACCCAATGTGCCAAATGAACTTCTATGGTCGCTAATCACTGAAACATCCATCCATGTTGTTCTATGAAAGTAAAAAAATATATAAACTCCAAAAAAAACATAGAAACAATTTTGTTGAAAATATAATGGTTTTAATATAAATTAATTATTTTTTTGGGTTACACAACAAGTGATCGTGGTATTCATGAAGTATGATTTGTGGCTCGCTTGACAACACGCCGCTATTCTCCCTAACTGCTGCTCTTCTGGTACAGTCGTTGATACGACTGGTGCCCTCAACGTACCCTGCACTAGTAATCTTTTCGTGGGAAATATCTCCGTACCGCGACCAAAGCACGCAAGTTTAGAAAGAGAATCAAAGTTACACAGAAGTATCAAGAAAAAGTTGTGTTTATCGAAAGAAAACCTTAAACAAAGAGAAAAAAACCTTATATCGCCTGGCCAGATTCTACATTAAATTATTTGCTAAACGCATGAGAATCAAAATTAAATAGAAGTATCAAGAAAAGGTTGTGTTTATCGAAAGTAAACCTTAAATAAAGAGAAAAAAAACTTCCAAGTTCTAGATTCAATTCATTCAATTATTGGTTGAACGCAAATACGTTAAGCCATAAATTGACAATTCTCACTATAATATTTTAAATGAGAAAAGGAATTTGGTATGTCTTGGAGCGTGATCATCATCATCATCAGCCTATAAATGTCCCACTGCTGAGCACAAGCCTCCTATCACAAATTAGGGTGAAAGGGAATGGGCAATAAGGCTAGTGGTCAACCTACTATTGGAATTTTTCAAGCCGCCTAGGAGGCATCCAACTAGCTTAACAACTATCACAATTAAGTGATAACCGGGACCAACGGATTTACGTGCCTTCCGAAGCACGGAAACGCTCGATTTAAAATACCACTAGGCGGTCACCCATCCAGGTACCGACCACGACAGTAGTAGCTTAACTTTGCCGATCGATTAAGAATGGCTAGTCATGCTACACCACGAGCGCTCCAAGCGAAGCGTGATAGGCATTAATAAATTGTGAAGAAATTTTAAACGCAGGTAGCCATGGCATGGAAAGGACAGAGAATATTTTTTTCTCCGGGAACCTCGGCGAATCAGAGTAGGATAGCTAGTAATTAATAAAATAATAGATTTTCTTTCATCATATCAGCCCATGGATGTCCGAACGGCTCTGGGCCGTCTGTATCCAGCGGCGCCCAGCGACTCTGACCAGGTCGTTGGTCCAATTTCTCAAATATCAGACTGATTTTGTTTATATTATAGGTAGAATGGCGCAAAGCCAAAGAGCAGCTCGACTGGGAAAGAACCTCCACCTTACAGAATACTGCAGGCAAATAACAATGTTGTGTTCCTGTATGGGAGTATGGTCGCCATAAGCTCACTGGGGGGGAGGGGTTGGTACCCTTGAGTAATGTAAACGCCACTCTAACTGCTTACCACCAGGTAGCATGTTTGCATAGTTCGTCATCACAAACGTCGTCAAGAAAAGCCGGTTACAAAAGCTTACGGTTGTTAAGATGCTGATTGAGAGCAAAATGTCAGTGACCCAATTCTGTCACAATTCAGATTCATTGTAAACGAATCAATTAAATGGAACTTGGCAAGTTTGTTTCCTTTCCGGAGTTTTAAGGAAATGACATGACAGGGAAGGGAAGTCCAATTAAGACTTGGAATTGCTTGAATGTTTGTTTTTGACATTTGGATATAATATTTCTTTTTAATTTTATATTACTGTATACCCTTAAGTTTGACCATAATCTTACCACGAAAAGTGATGATGTGATCACGGTGATCAATGCACACAAAGCTTTAAAAATAATTAACTTTAGAGTGGGACAGTAGGAAGACACCGGCCGGAAAAACTTAATAAGTATTATCATCATCATCAGCCTATAATGTCCCACTGCTGAGCACAAGCCTCCTTTCACAAATGAAGGTGAAAGGGAATGGGCAATACTCCACCACGCGTGCCAACTGCGGATCGGTGGAGGTAGGCTAGTGGTCAACCTACTGTTGGAATTTTTCAAGCCACCTAGGAGGCATCCAACTAGCTTAACGACTATCACAATTAAGTGATAACCGGGACCAACGGCTTTACGTGCCTTCCGAAGCACGGAAATGCTCGATTTTAAATACCACTAGGCGGTCACCCATCCAGGTACCGACCACGACAGGCGTAGCTTAACTTTGCCGATCGATTAAGAACGGTTAATCATGCTACACCACGAGCGCTTTAGTATATACAGAATTAATAATAAGAATTATTGAACTGCTTTCATATATTTTCTATTATTATATACGATGGAGTCGGTAAACAAGCGCACGCCCGCTGTTAAGCGGTTACCGTAGCCTTATGAACGCTTGCAACACACGGGACATCACTCATGCATGCGTTACCGACACTTCCCCCTTATTCATGCGCAGGATCACAGCAATAAAGTTAAATACATACATTTTTAATACACTTTCGTACACAAATACATCATCGATTCCGTTTTAAATATGTAAATAAAGATTTTAATCAATGAAAACCTCTCTGACCATCCATTATCTAAATGGTATAATAAAAAAACAGTTATCCTATGCAAACCTTAAAAGGAAACCTTTAGTAGAATGGTCATGATGTCCCAAGGAAATTGAAAATATAGTGGAGGGTTGTGCGTATTAAGTGGCTTTTAGGGACTCTTCTGAAAGAATGGAATGGACCCCATGTTTTTGATGGCTACATATGGAAAACTGAATTACTTCCAATCCAATATATTTGACATGGGTAGAGGTATCTGCTATTGAGTTCCGTCGTGTTTACTTTATTTCAATGGAGCACAGAAACTATTTCTGTGCAATGGAGTCATTTTTAATTACAAGAAAAAATAAATGTAAGTTTAACTAAAATATCCTAGGACATACATCATTACATCAAGACTCAGGATACGCAGACGTGTTCATGCACAGAAATACATGTCCTGGCTGGGAATCGATGGAAAAAAACTCCTTTCAAAGATACATAAAGGAAATAACTAAGCTATTTCAGATACCATAAACAAATTTTCCATTTCCAATTCAATAACTTGTGTCAACTTAACTATTCTGGGAAGTCCGGAAGGCACTGCGGAGGTGACAAAATTTCAATTAACCTAATTCTCATTTCAAACACTCGACTTGAACACGAAAATGGCAATTCCATATTCCATAATAATATTAGTTTGATTAATTGATTAATCAAATAATATTAGTTTGATTAATTGATTAATCAAATTCCGTAGTATTTGAGAAATGTTTAGATACTATAGGTACATAGAACATTTGTACGTCGATTAAGTTTTTTTTTTTTTTTATACCACTAATGTGGCAAACAAGCATACGGCCCGCCTGATGGTAAGCAGTTACCGTAGCCTATGGACGCTTGCAACACCAGGGGTATCACTCGCGCGTTGCCGACCCTGAAGAAATCGCTTCACACCCTTTTTGAAGAACCCTATGCTGTACTCCATTGGGAAAACCCCGGCGCGCAGCTCATTCCACAGTCTGAGCGTCCGCGGAAGAAAATTCCTTTTAGCACGCACATTCGAAACAATTCTGGTTTCAATGTGTGTGGATGGATTCCCCGTCGATGGCGAGAGTTGCGATGGTGAAAGGTAGCCGTGGGCATCAAGTCGAACAATTCCTTAGAACACTCTCCGTTGTACAAGCGGTAGAACACACATAAGGAGGCAATTTTTTTTTATTACATACCAGATCACTGTTCATGCAAATATCTGTCAGAAACGGAACGGGCTGGCTGCGGCTTCCCGCGCCCCCCGCGTGCATCTAACATGGATTTTCTTCTGCTTTTTGAGATCGGTCGACAGCTACGTCCGCCATTCATTTTATTGATTTTTATATTTTAAAACCCAAACAAGGGCATTAAAGGTTTAAAGCTACAAGCGAAGTCATCAACCGCTTTCGTGTTTGTTTTTTAATTAAATATGTACTACTACTAATCTTTTTATTTTCAAATCTTATTTACATTCCGATATTGTTTTGTATTTAAATATATAAGGTATTTATTTTGAACAAGCTATGTCGTTCTCCATATCATAGGCTATCTGCATGCCATATATCATGATGATCCGTTGAGTAGTTGAGGCGTGAAGGGCTAATAAACAAACAAACTCACTTTATACAGTAAAACTATTTATTAATTAAAAAATATAATTAATCAAATATATTTTGTACAACCCTGAGCAAATACATTTTAACATAAAGAAAAGAACGACTTCAACTTAAAAAGGTGTGCTCGAAGCGACTAATTACGTAATCTCTTGTCTTCGTGAAAAACTCGACAACTCAAAACTTTATTCAATGGAAACAAAACTTTTGTGAAAGCTTAGTTTTTATCCGTAAAATTGGCACCGCCACAAGGAAAAATTCCGACGCGAGCTTACGGGTCAAAAAAAACAAAAAAAGGGTCATTGATCAGATTCTACTTTATATTATTCTTTCCAATTTATATTATTGTTCCCATTCTATTACCTATTGAGCGAAAAGCTATTATACATAAATAACTATTATTTAAATTGGAAGCGCTCGTGGTGTAGCACGATTAGCTGTTCTTAATTGCTCGAGCGTTTTCCGCGCTTCGGAAGGCACGCGTTGGTTCCGGTTATCACTTAATTGTGATAGTCGTTAAGCTAGTTGGAGGCCTACTAGGTGGCTTGAAAAATCCAACAGCAGGTTGACCACTAGCCTATCTCCACCGATCCGCAGTGGGTACACGTGGAGGAGTATCTGTCCACACCCGTTCACCATTATTTGTAAAAGAAGGCCTGTGCTCAGTAGTAGGACATTATAGGCTCATGATGATGATGATGACTATATTATAAATATTTTTGATACCAACATATTTTTGTCGTGCACAATTTTTCTTCCATACATTTCATATTTGTCGTAATATTTATCTTGATAATTTTGAGTACATACTTGAATTTATTTTTGTGTAACAATTCTAGAATTTATCATATACGAATCTATATTAAAACGGCTAAACTATTTAGAGTTTATAAAACCGACGTAAACAACAAACTAAACTGAAATAAACATTGAAACAACGAAAATAAACAACATTATTATAAACCTTGCTAACCATGCGATAGTCTAAGAAAAATATTTTTCATTTGGTATATCTTAACTCGCTGGCTCGGTTATATTCAAAATTTTCAAAAAATTACAGTTCATGTTGAGAGACTATAACTTTATACTGTAAAATAATAAACTTTAAAATTGAAAATCATGCAACAGATTTAAATAACATTTGGCCTAGATAAGCAAATACCTAACCCAGGGCAACCCAGAGTCAATTATAAAGTTTTAATTAAAACCCTTGATAAGGACCCCTAAAAATACTAACTACACGCTATTGAAAGTAAAACGGAATATTGTAAACAAAATAATTAATTGATGAACTTCACTGATGTTGAATTTTTACATGACATGCGTGTTGTTTTAAATATACCTTTTTTATTTGGTTGTGTACCCTTGTGTACCCTTCAACGGCCAAGTCACACAACATTAACTATAATAATAAAGGAATCGCAGTAAGGAATCTTAGACTTGGCACGACTTGGCTAGATTTCATTACTTTTTAGAGATAAACAAGCAGCTCCATCGAAACTTGGCTTGTTTTTTACAGAATGTTTTTGGTGGGATATTTTTTTACAAAAACTTATAACATATTTTTAAAATAACCTACTTCAGACACACATAATATAATACCTCCACTTGGTGCGAAGCAATTTCCTACTTTTGTTTGAGACCTTTTAGACCCAACATTGGCAGGTCGTATCTTTGGAAACATAATAATGCCAAATTAAGCTATAGTTAAATCTCTTCTAGCCGAGTCAATGGGAATGTTTCATATCATCTTAAAGAAGAAAATGGGACGCTTACAGCCCGCCTACGGTGGCCTAAGTGGTTACCGTAGCTTTATGGCCTACGCTTACTGAAGTTACCGTAAATCAGTGGTAACTTCAGTAAGTAACATGCATAATTCACATAATAATTATTATATTGTTACATAACCAATAACCTTTCCGTAAGCTACAAGTCTTATTAAATAAGGTGGCGACACATTTTAATAATTGCCCATAAAGCTTGGGAACAAAAGTCGTTAAACGAGCGGAGTGGGTTGTTGGTAGCTCTCTATGAATATAAAATGTATTAGATAACCTGTATGAGAAGAACATTAGCAATGACAGTGAATAAATTATATTCTGTAATTTTAGTCAACCTTTTGGTAAGTACTCATAAATAACGATGTAAGATTGGAATGCATTAGATAAGACAAAACAAGTCCTTTATTAAAAATTTAATTTTTAATACAAGCTTTTTCTTGAGTGACAGTACTTTTTATTGACTGTACTTGCGACAAAGTACTCATCAAGACAAATCAAACGAGCCCAAACTCGATGGAGTTCTTATGGCCAACTTCTAGCTCCATCATCAGATCAGCTCCACGTCATCATAACATTGCATTGTCACGCGATTTGCATATTCGTGCAAAATTTCAGCTCAATCGGAAACCGGAAAGTGGGTCTTTAACTTACAAAATTCCATTATAGACAACCGGACAGGTGAAACTAAATAAAAGCTTGTAACAGGTGAAACTAAATAAAAGCTTGTAAAAAGAGTGAGTGAACGATTACTCCGCAAATCAAACTTTTATTAAAAAAATACATAGATATACTTCATGAGAAATATACCATATTACATCTTGGGACTTAAAATTTCTTCGATGTACAGACCACTAAGATCTACCTACATCTATGGGAATAATTACGTAGAAGTTATTTATTTAGTTGATCTTATAATTATGATACATGTCTCCAAAATTATTAATATTGTAATTTTTCTCCCTTTTTAATTTTAATCTCGAATAAATATTGAGTTATCCCTTAAAAAGTTACAATAATCCCAAGAAATCCCAACGATATCTAAATTCTTAAGAAAATAAGTCGATTAAATCGATTGATATCTCTTCAAAGTTTGCAACTGATTGTGCAGATTCGATTATCGACTTTTGAAACTTTGACGGAACTGCGGATGAAGGAATGTTAAGTTGATTAAGCAATAACTTCGGCTTTCAAGGAAATAAGAGGGATTTTTGAAGTACGATTTATATCGCGGTATCATTTGAATTCTTTTTGTCTATAAATATTATAGAAAGTTGTAATTACCAGAATGCAACATCGAATGATGTTTTTTTTTTCATGATGGATATAAGCTTTCATTTGGCCTAATTCTTCCAAGGAAAGGTAAGTGAGGATATGAATTGGCCAAGATTGCTAAACATACGTTTAGGAACTGTGTCTCAAATTCAGTGCCGGAAATTATTAGATTCCTCGAGACCGCAGGTTATGCGAGGCAGCAACTATTTCAGCTACAATTTTTTTACAAATATCAAAAATGTTCAGTGTTTATGTTATCTAAACCGAAGTCTAACAAGATTATATTTAGAATTTTGTAGTAAAAAACGCAGTTTTCTCAATAACAGACGTTCATCCCATTTTCATTTCAGTTTAGTTGCTTTGTGTGTCCTCA
The DNA here is from genome assembly GCA_951394255.1 of Polyploca ridens. Lineage (NCBI taxonomy): Eukaryota > Metazoa > Arthropoda > Insecta > Lepidoptera > Drepanidae > Polyploca > Polyploca ridens. Next base: position 18,244,817 of record OX596248.1, read on the forward strand.
ATTGTTTATACGAAAAAATATTATTTAATAAATATCCAATCTCCTTTATTTCAGCTCCTACCGAGGCAAACACTGCTAGGAAGAATAAATCACCCACGTACAGAAATTGTGAATCAATAAAAGCAGAACAAATTACTGTCCCATATATCCAAACAACGCAAAAAAAAACAATAATTATCACTTTCCAACGCCAATATGCAAAGTGTCCAAAATTCAATCATTTTTCAAACCAATTTTAATCAAATACTGCTCCTCGTCATGAAACATCCATTTCGCTAAACGATGAAAAAATTAATCCGAATGATGTACGAGATGGGTCCAAATGGAATCGTCGGGAGATCGATGGGGTCCGAGAGGTCCTAAATGAGGTGTGATTGATCGCCTGCCGTCGGGTCCCTTTAGGAGATTCCCACATTTGTCAAGGCGTGACGAATACGTTTACGGATGTTGACGTATAAGCTTGAGCTGGCAAATGTTTTACCATGATTTTTTGTCGGATAATGTATATGTATGTATAATGTAATACCCTGAATTTAAGCAAAGGACTTTTTATCCTGGGAATATATTAGATCCATGAATACCAGTAAAACCACGGGTTTAAAACCAGTAAATAGATAAATTGACGCTAGGCAGCATGTTAATGTAATCTTGCACCGCTGAGTCATTATGGAAATTGGTGAACGGGCCCTTTGTTAAAGCATCAACGTTGCTTTATTAACTGTTATAACCAACGCTTTTAGTGCAAAATTTACTATAAAGCTTTTTAAAGTGCAGTACTCAGATCAAACAAGTGTCAACATATCTTTAATAATATGAGTATAACCTGTTGAACTTGCACTTTTAGTTTTTCCATGTAATTTAGTTAACAAAACGCAGGTGATAATGTTCTTCAGCAGTACTATCATTATCATTATTGGTCCCAAAATCCTTTACTGCTGATTTATCACAAAAAACCGTTTAATATCAGAGTCGTTTGCTTCCAGCAACTTATCTGGTTTTTGGTAATCTTGCTAGTGGTCCTTACTCAAAAACTCTTTTTATCAGCTTTTCAAAAGATACCTGCTCTAATTGTACCAAATTGTTTTGCTAACTATTTAAGAATTTAATACTATTTTCCAATAACATCTTCAAATAAAAATAACGAGACGAATATGTACCACAAAATATTCCTATGATATAAAGAGTAATAAAAGGCTGTGAACATCAAATGCATATGAAGGCAACGTAGCTATTACGCAAGTAATTTAATTTAGCTGAGAGAACCGATATAAAAGTAAAAATTGGTCGTAAAGAGAAGTGGGTGAATTAACCGGTGGTACAAGTCTTAAGAGACTGAAAACTTTGAATAATGAAAATTAAAAGTTACTTCAAGTCTCCAAGGGCCAGATTTCAAATTAATTTAACTGTTTTAATCTTGACAAAACTATGATTGACGTATAATATAGAACTTAGAATATAATTGTAATAGACTAGACATTGCTTTACGAGAGTTTCTGTATTAATAAGCTTTTTCTTAAAATAAAGACAATATACAAAATATTTGACATCACAAAATAGATAAAAACAGATGGCAAGAAGATAAAAAAAACTAAAATGTTTAGAGAAATAAGAAACGAAAAATAACAACCAATTTTGAAATCGCAAACGTATCTAGTTTTAGGTAAAGTAAATATCATAAACTTTATCAAACAGAGGTTAAATCATGCTTATAAATCACATAAATAATTACTAACACCCAACAACATTTCTAAAAAATGACACAAATAAATGTGCATTCCCCAACATTTACATGATCGTATTTTTATCGGTAAGTCAGAAAAATAATTCCAAAAAAATATGTTTTATCATTAAATGGGCTGGCGTTTGGCCACTGACCCACCTATAAGGGACGAAGACGAAGCCTATGATGGAACACGCTTACCCAGAAGAAACCTATTCACTCTGGCCTTGAAAGTCAGGAAACACAGACGCCGGAAGCAAGTTCCACTCCCTTGCTGTCCGCATTATAAATGGGGATGCAAAACGCTGTGTCCGTATTTTCGGTATGTCAACAACGTACACGTGAAAATTTTCCCGGCGTCTTGTGGTTCGGTGTAAGAATGGGGATGATGGAATAAGGTTAAAAAATTCCTGCGCACACTCTTTAAAATATATCCTGTAGAAAACCGATAGACAAGCAACCTTTCTTCGATGGTCGAGGCTCGTGAGTTTCGCCCTAAATATCATAATAATAATATTTATTAAGTTATCTACTCATGAGTTGCACCGAACACTTTTTTCAGGGGAAAGTATATAGCACACGATGTCATAATACTGTCGTTTCTGTTAAGATTCATATCATTCCATCTGTGCCGAGTTTTGTATAAAAAATATTTTATTAGATTGTGGCAAAGAATGTCTCGCAAATGTTGAGAGGTGGGTTCTTATTATGTGACATATTTAACACTGAAACTCTTTTAATTTTACGTTTTTAATATTACAGTGATCATATTTTATAATAAATTGTTTGTGGATAGTTTATCTGCGCAAATAAATGTATGCATGATAATAAGTCACACAGAGAGGAACCTGGTTCTCAAGATACAGGTTGGACCTAGTTTGAGAACCAGGGCACTAATGTTGAGTGAATGAATTTAATTTCTTTTGAATAGCTATTTTGATGTTGTGTACTAATTTAATTCTTGTTTTTGAAATAAAGTTATTATTATTATTATTATTCCATTTTATATGCATTATTTTAGTAGAATTTAAATATGTCATATTTTTTTGTCATTAAAATTTATTATGTTATTTTACCAGACAAACGACACACCCCATTTTGAAGTGAAAATGCTGTAGGTATAAATAGTTGTTTTTCCATTTTTTTAATACCAATTATTTTAAAAATATATAACAGCAATTTAGTTACAGGTGGTTACAGGTATTATAAATGCGAATGTGAGTTTGTTTGTTGGTTTCTTAAGCTTATACGCTATAACTACTCAAACAATCATCATTATGGAGACGGACATAGGCAATTTTTATCCCGGGAGCACGGATGAAACCGTAGGGGACAGCTAGTAATAAATAATCCAATCTAATTACTTTATACAAAAACCTGGTAGGTACTGATCTATAAAGAGTATGTAATTAATTGAATGAGCCGATAAACCGTGGAATGCCAAAAAGATTTATTTATCTATCGATAGCTCTTGAAATTGATGTAATTTATATATTTCGGCGCTAATACCTTAGGTCTAACAAAAAGCCTAGTCTTAATAGCTATTCGGTTTATCTGGGATAGATTATTTTATCTCTTCAAAGCCTAATAGGCTGTTTCAAAGGATAAATGAAAAGACTATCAGTTTTTGATTTCGGCTTACAAGTTTAGCTACTCCTTTAGTCATAAAATCAGATTTTACTTCCAAGATAATTAGACTCCTGACGTAACTTAAAATTTAATTTGATGTTTGTTAGGAGTTAGGCAAAAGGTCAAAGATAGTCGTTAGTTGGTGCAAATGGGCAATAGCCTTTTGTTTTTATCATTTTATAGTGTGTTTTTATATATAATTTTAATTTTATGTAGTTTAGTACATAACTTCTTTGTGTGTTATTGTTGTACAAACAATTAAAGTATAATGTAAATTTAATTTAAAAAATGAGTATTTTCGGAGATATGGATTTTTTTTATATTGTTGATTTATTTATTTACAACACTTTATTTTTATTTGGTCGTATAAAAAAATATCTTAACAATATTGAATTAATTTATTGTTTCAAGTCCGTTTATTATATAATATACGACGATCTATGATCAGATTTATAGGGTATTTTTATGCTGTATTTGCATATTATAATAATTACTATCCTATAAGCTGTCCGAGATATTCTTGTTGTAAATACCTCAAGGCCTATTCCTCGTAAAGCAACAATGGATAGGGTCATGAATATGCGATTTCATTGTCAATGATTTTAGGTTGGTAAATAAATGCCCCTTTAAGGGTGAGAGACATTTTCGAGAAGGCAGGAGATTATAATGACTAAGGATGAAAAAAAAAACGGAAAAATACAAAAAAAAAAAAAAACATACAAATATATGAATGCTCCTAAGTTTCACCCGCGTTTTCAGGATGAAATCTCCAGAAGAGGAGTTTCGCTTATAGAAATCTGGAGACAATGTAACTCCTACTTTCCTTCCTTACTTTCTTTAATTAATTTTCAGAATCGGATGAATAGTTCCGGAGTTTACTTTTACATCTAAAGTTTAGATGTAAAAGTAAACTCCGGAACTTAGTTTAGATTCTAAACTAACAAACTTTAACTCTTTATAATAGAATAGAATAGAATAGAATAGAATAGAATAGAATAGAATAGAATAGAATAGAATAGAATAGAATAGAATAGAATAGAATAGAATAGAATAGAATAGAATAGAATAGAATAGAATAGAATAGAATAGAATAGAATAGAATAGAATAGAATAGAATAGAATAGAATAGAATAGAATAGAATAGAATAGAATAGAATAGAATAGAATAGAATAGAATAGAATAGAATAGAATAGAATAATATTTATTGTCAAAGATGCAGACACAAACTAAAAGACAATGGTACTTAAGTAAAGTGCAACATGCCATGGCCCGCCATATTCACATAATTTACATTGTAATTCATTTCATTAAAATATTACTGATTTATAAATTGATTATTGGTACAAAAATAATAATAATAATAATAAAAAACAAAAATGCTACATAGTAATGGTTGTGCAATACACAATATTATAATATAAGGTCAATATAACTATGAGCTTACAGGTACATTACATATTTAAGTCAAAATTAATTTAGATATTCACTATTCATCATAAATTGCTTGTAGTCGTTCTCTAGGAATTCTTTTACATTCTTATTTCTTTTATATCAGTATAGATATCATTTGCGCGTTTGTTTGAAACTCAATCAAGCCGAAACTTTTGAACCGATTTAGATGAAACTTCGCACATATAACGTTCAATAGATTTCAATAAAATACTTCGCCTCGAAACTTCTAGTAAATGAATAAAAATACTAAAGTAATACCGTAAAAATAAAGTTAGATACATTTGCATCAATTCAAATGATTTATTTAAAATAATTTTTAATTAAACATATGTATTTCCAGTACCTTAAATAAACACTTACCAAAGGCAAAATTTATCTTAGACATCCAAAAACTTTATCAAGTTTATGACACTTTATAAGTGATAAAATAATAAATCACCTGGCTTTAAATAGTTTAAAGTTCTGTTTCAAGAAGCTAGTTCATTAGCTCTTGTACGTAAATTATTGATATATAAGCATATTTACAAAAAGCTTATTATAATCCTTTGAATCACGATTAAAAAAATAACAATGAAAACAACTGTTATAATAGGACGCGCGTCCCTCGCGAGAATCAACGGTAACTGAGTACCACACCCACAGTACCATGTCCCTGGGATAAAAATGTCCCAATGTTTTTAATATTAGTTTGATATCGGATTTTTTACATTTTGACAAATCAGTATCAGCCTATACTAATTTTCTCAGCAAAAGTAATTAAAGACTTCACTACACAAATAAAGGTTTACAGTAAAGCATTTACAAGCAACACTGGCTCCCTATACAGCAGTTCTTTTTGGCCACGCGTCGAATTTCACTACGACTGAAAATGTAACATGCCCTGGGGAATACTGGGCTTTGGGTCGATGGTGAAAACACGGAGGCATATTTTGTGCGTGAACTTGTATATGAAAGTAGCTTTCAAGCTGCGTGTCCATAGGATTACATAAATAAATATCCTTGGACATTCGTCACACACAGTCATCTGATCCCAAACTAAGTAGAGCTTGTACTATGGAAACCAGATAACTGATATAAAACATAATTATACCTACTACTTTTTGTTTGTAAATACATACTTAATATTCATAATTAGAAAGAAAGAAAGATAAAAGATTTATTCAGGACAACACACAACATTACATTAATGATAGTAAAAAATATAAAAATAAAAATGAAAAATCAGAACAAAATATAAAAACTAAACAAAAATGTAATGTTGCGTGATGCCAGGAATAGGTCTCGACTCAGCATTGTGCTTAGTCCGAAACGTCAGTAAAAAACTAATCCTCGCGCCAGACTCAGGACATGCAGACATGTTCATGCACATAAATGCATGTTCTTGGTAGGAATCAAATCCACGACCTGCGTGATAGGTGGAATCTTAACCAACCACGCCAACTGGGCCGTCAATATGGATCCTGGGTTGTGAGTTTGAACTTTACAAGCATACGGCCCGCCTGATGGTAAGCAGTTACCTTAGCTTACAGATGCTTGCAAGCAACACCAGGCGCATTATTCGCGCATTACTAACTCTGAAGGAATCTCTTCATATCTTTCTTGAAGACCGACTATTTTGGGGAATATTATAATAAAAATCTGCGGTCACGCACCTTTTTTCTTCTAGGATGTATATTATTGTGTATTGTGGTGACTGACTTTCGCTACATTAATAAATTATATAATATTAAGCTCAAAACAAGCCGTGCCATGAAAAAAATAAAACAGCTACTCTCGTTATTAAGACCCGTACATTTCAGCATTAATTCTGTGAGTGCTTAACAACCCCTGTACCGTATTTGAGATTAACATTCAAACTTCTTACACTCGGGATTTGCAGCCTCATCGGAAATTCAAGAGAAACAGGAAAAAGGCAAGTAATTATTATTATTAAAATTATGAACGTTAATTCACTTGATAAGAATAGATTTCCCGTGAGAGAACAGCTAAATTTAATATGACACTTTTGTTAATCCCGTCTTAATTTTTCTGTTCAAGTGGATTTTACATAATATAGTAGGTATAATATTTTTATTCATTTTAAATAATTTTATTCCAAAATCCATATTGTCTACAATACTTTCCGCTGAATCTATACCACTAGAACCTTGTATGTAGATCATAATCATCATCAGCCTATAGTGTTCTACTGCTGAGCACAGGCCTTCTTTCATCAATGAGGGTGAAAGGGAATGGGTAGATACTCCCCCACGCATGCCCACTGCGAGTCGCTGGAGGTATGCTAGTGGTGAACTTTTCAAGTTGCTTAGGAGGCCTCTATTCACCGGGGCCAATGGCTTTATGTGCCTTCCGAAGCACGAAAACTCTTGATTTCATCTTATAGATATCCAACAGAAATTGCCACCTCTTTACAAGTCATTGCATTGTATATAATAAGTCTTCTTACATTAAGAGGAAAGGATGGCTGCATGAAATTTGAAAAATAGGTATTTAACAAATCTATTGCTGTCGCGCTGTTGCTGGGATATAAATGTATGAGGGACGATAGAGACAACTGCAGCTTGGATCGATTATACCTATTTAAAATTGTCGAAATCGCTATTTCGTAATCCCCAGTTTCCTCCTCCAATACTGGATCGTTTTTTTTTATTTTTTCAAGAATATATGGCTATGTCTGTCGGTTTTCCTTTTATTTTTTATATTCGTCAAATTTGTTTGCTGGACGTTTGATAAGGGCAGTAAAAATGGTCAGTTTTTGTTATTTTAGAAGGCTCCTAATTCTTATAATAATTAATTTATGGAGAAAAACACAACCGAGAGACATACAGTGGTACCGACAGATTGCATGGTAAAATAGCATCATAATAATCACACAATAAGCATAGCTCTAGTGTCATTATCCAGAGAGGAAACTGAGGATTACCTTTGTATGGAACAAACGCCACCAGCATTTCCTCTTAAGCTTATTTTTTGTTCGCGTAAGGGTGATAAGGCCAAAGGAGAATGGCGAGATTCCATACATGCTTGGACCTAAATTTTTTTGTAACGTATATGACAACCACTGTTGAATTCCTCTAGATTAAAAAACTGTTATGCTATTTCTAAAAAATATTTTAACAAAAAAGCTGCAGTTTTTTTTTTATTTGAGTTAAAAGGTTTTATAGGTTATGCCGATTTTAACGTATCAAATGAGTAACGTTCGATATACCTATTATAAGTACATTTTAAAAATGTGGATGAAATCCATTTAGTTCTACCCGTTGGTTCTCGCGAGAGACGCGCGTCCTATTATAACAATTGATGTCATTGTTATATTTTTAACCGCGAGCCAAGCGATTAAGTACCTAACAATTGTTTCTAGTATAGGTACTTACCCAAGTAGGTATATCCTACTGGTAGGTAGTAGGTACTTTGAAGTATCGGGACATACACAGGCTTTCAATAAAACAAGGTCATTTTTATTTAGGTTTTTATTCATCAAAATAAAATCCAATGACAATATTGTCTAAGAATTCTGCCAGTGGATTTATATTGCGTTCATGCAAATCCAAATAAAACAGCCAATTGTCGATTATCTAAGGTCCATTCAAATGCCGTAGTCACGTGTAGAAAAGAAATCGGTATCCGTAGAAAAGCAAAGGGTCGTGGTGTAGTCAGGAGTCAACCAAAAACCGTAGGAACGCGCACAAAAAGAAAGTACCTTTCGAATAGTGTGACAGTCACACAATGTCAGACAAATCAATCAACTTCTTATTAGTTTTAAGTTTGGCAATCAAATCCAAATTAGGACTTATTTCTGCCAGTGTCGAGTTATATTATAAGTTCCCGCCAAAAAGTCGATCAATCAACTTCACTCAAGGGGCTCGCTGACCATAGACTACGTACGCGTTTCATTTGACGTAAAAAATATGTCATCGTGTTATAGAGTGTTAAAAAGTTTTTTTTTCTCATAGAGAGTTTGTATTAATAAATGCAATGACATTTTCAACTAAACTCTGTTAAAATAAAATTATTTATCATTATTATGACTAACAGAAATGTTTCAAATATAAAAAAACAATGTGGACATAAATACCGTTCAAAGGAACATATGGAACGAGATTATGGGTGCGTTCCGAATCACAATCAGCTTAACTAACAGCCTAAAATATATAAATGTATATTTCTATTTTCTAGACATACTGCTAGTTCTAAAAAATATTGAATTATGTTATTTAATTTAACTTTAATACAGCAATTTTTTGATATATATTATGTCGTTATACGCAGCTAGGGCCAATTTCGCCATTGTCCTTTTGGGTCCTCTCATGCTTGTCGATTTAAAAAAAAGTAAGTCTAGTTGCCAATAAGTGCTTTATAAAGGAAGCATATTTAAACTTCATGTGGAATAGAAAGTTTCCAACTGACTTCACTTGTTGAGCCAAACACTTGCCAGACTTAATTTTGCACAGAATGTTGTTATATCGATGATGAAAATGGATAGGACGCACTTCAATTGGCTTACGTTTTGCCATAAATCGTTTGTTTATGGAAGAGTGAGGTTGGATGAAAGGATAGATCTTCCGCCAGGCTGGGTCATCGTGTGTGGGAACTGCAATCTAATGGTAGATGACAGTTGTATTATAATATGCAGCATGCTGTCGCTTTTTTATCGAAATTTTAATTTTAATTAGTAATAAAATCATGCTACTATGTTTTTTAAGAGAACTTCCTCTGGTTTAATCAAAAACTTAATATTTAATTCAGCTTTCATATTCTTTCCGTGGGCAGGTTTGGCAGAATTTCATTAGGAGCCTGACCTTATTTTTTTTCTATGTACCTCCAGTGTAATCGGACTTAAGAAAATATAAAATTTAGTTGCTAAAAATTAAAATTTTAATATATACAAATAACCTTCCTGACTACCCTAATCTTGAAAATCTATCGCTGAGCCGTCTGCACCTCGGCAGTGTTCCGGCAGTTGGACTTTAAGAGTCCTTTGATTTACGTTGTTTCTTTTGCCAGCTTTGTAAATCACTCATGTTATTACTTAAGTCCAAAAGCGACACCAGCCATTTACCATTGGGTTAACCCGGCCATGTCTCTTTTTTATACCACAAAGGTGGCAAACAAGCTTACGCCCCGCCTGATGGTAATAAGCAGTTACCGTAGCCTATGGACGCTTGCAACACTCGGGCGTTGCCGATCCTGCAGAAATCTCTTCACACCGCAGATGCTGTGCTCCCTTGAGAATACTTTTTTTTTTATATACTACTTAGGTAGCAAACAAGCATACGGCCCGCCTGATGGTAAGCGGTTACCGTAGCCTATGGACGCTTGCAACACCAGGGGAGTCACTCGCGCATTGCTGACCCTGCAGAAATCTCTTCACACCCTTTTTGAAGAACCCCATGCTGTAGTCCATTGGGAAAACCACGGCAGGGAGATCATTCCACAATCTGAGCGTCCGCGGAAGGAAGCTCCTTTGAGACCGCACAGTTCGAAACAATTCTGGTGTCAATGTGTGAGGATGGACTCCCGTCGATGGCGAGAGTTGCGATGGTGGAAGGTAGCCGTGGGCATCTGCTATTTTAACTAAAAATATCATTCTGATAAGATCCCATCACAAATCTGATGCCAATGAGCCGTTGCGTTCTTTTTACTTTGTACAAGTCTGTGACCACAATCTCACAATAGTAAGTGATGATGTGGCCAAAGGTGGTAAGCACATAAAGCCTAGAAGGAACTAGCTCTTATGTGCAGCTGTTGGATTACACCGGTAAGTGCTTGGCGACAGATTTTCAACTTGGGGGTGGTAGCCAGCTAAGTAGGTATGTACTACAAAGTACTCTAACACCGTGCTATGTTTGCTTCACAATGTTTTCCTTCATTGAAAGTTCATTGTGGGATTAGGCTATAGAATTAGTAGACTACCAATATTGTAAAATCTGACAATTTTGATAACACTGATAGTTCATTGGAACATAATAGGCCTGATGACAGAAAATTCTAGTTAGTCCGTCATTTACATTATCAAAAAATATTAGACACGTATTTTTTTCTTATATCAATTAAACAAAAAAATACGAAGATATCGTGTGTTGAAGTTCCGCGTGACGTCACGGTGTGGTACACTTTTTAGTCTAAAGTGACGTCACGAGCCCCTACTCCCAAACTTTGACGCGCTTTATCTTTGTAAATTTTTAATGATTTGGTAAAGCAAATATAACATGTCTAATATTTTCTGATAATCTAACTTACGGACTTATTAGAATTATTAATTTAAGACCCGTGCTTGCCAGCTTTCTGAGATTAAAAATGATTACGCCTGTGGGTTTGCCACCTTATAAACTCACCTCAAAATATCAACCTAATAAAAAGACACCATCCATAGTGAGTCTAATGTAAGGTTACGTTAAATTGTGAGCGATAAATCTGAGCAGGGCTACCTTCCGGCAGAAGATATACGCACGGTCACATCGCTGCATGCGGCTCGGTTGATACGTGACATGAAACGAGATATTAATGGAGGTAGCTGGAATGAGGAGAAATCTTTAGTAACCTGTAATTATCTATATATATAAAATTCAAAGTCCTGACTGACTGATTGACTGACTGACTGATATATCAACGCACAGCCTAAACCACTGGTCCTGGAGATATGAAATTTAGAGGGTATATTCTTTGTGAAGACTAAGTATCCACTAAGAAAGGGTTTTTCGAAATTCCACCCTTAAGAGGGTAAAATAGGGGATGAAAGTTTATATGATAGTCCGTCAGTTTCGAACTATTTGTTTGTATTTAGGCTGAAGATTGAAAATTAATGTATACGGGTCTCAGCGTTTTTAATAATTCCACCCTCGAAGCGGGATGAAGTTGTTTTGTTTTCTTTTATTGTTGTAGAAAAATATGCCATTTGATTCCTGTAGGCCACGCGGGCCAAGCTGCGAGCAGAAGCTAGTAAAATATAAATTACGTCTGTTTGGTTTCACTTGGGGTCATATAGTTTAATAATAATAATGATAATAAATTTATTTCCAATAACTTATCTTAGGTTACAATATATTATTGGAATCTCCTTTTAAGCAAAGATTTGCTTGTGTTAGGAGATCCCGCTCATTTCATGATAAGTTGAAAGGTTTTTAGAAACAATAAAGAAACTTAAATTTAACTAAGATACAAAAATACGAAACGCGCGCAAAGTGTATGTTTGGTTTATGTGTAGTGTATGGGTGTGTGTATGTACGTGTGTGTGTATGTATATGTAAGCCCTACGACATTATCTTGGGATTGGAAGCTGCTGAACAGAAACAACTTCCGCAAACTATACTATAGTAGCAGCCATAACTCACCCATGAAGCAAATGAGTAAGTATGTTTGAGTCAGCCCTACAACATAATCTTGGGATCAAAAGTAGCTGTGTCACAACTATTAAACTAACTACACAGTATACGCTAATAGTGTAGCGTATACTGTAGTATGCTAGTAGTTTCTAAGAGATAAAGATTTTGATTAGCTCAATGAATGGTAAGTAACGGTGATACAATATATATAAAAATATAATACAGGTAATATACACCAGAGAAAAGACACAGATACAGTTTTTCCCGAGAACCACAAAGAAACTGCGGCTAACAGGGGGCGTAGCCATAAAAATGGTTCTGACATGATTTCAAAGGATTATTCATAGAAATGTAAAGGCTTAAAAAAGAATAGAATCAAAACTCAAATGAAAAGTACTTTGCTGATTATTTGATTAAAACCTGATTAAAGAGAATAGAGCAGGGCACTTAGCGCTAATATAACTGACGGATACTTACTCAAGGCCTCGAAAAAGAAAGATAATTAAATACTTAAAATAGCCGTGAGGTAGGATAGTGTGCTGTAAAATCATAGAAAGATCACATTACGATAACTGCAATGAGCTTACACAGGCATCCTCTTTGTGTCCAAACTGATCTAAAAATCGGGTTATTAGTAAAATGAGCTTGAATTATAAAGTATAAGTGATTTTCCGTCGCGATTGCAGCATTATAAGCCGTCATTTAGAATAGCTTCAACCTAGCCGCTTTATTAAAATGGCCTTAATAATATTAGATTAAGTGACATTGGCCCTGATTCTGTTGTTTACAACTAAACTAATTTTAGTCTCACTATGTCTCTTTCTAACAAAGAACATAAGAAAGTGATGTAAGAAATTTAGTACTGTCAAATTAGTCCAATGCTTGTTTTCAATATAAAAGTCGCCATCTATCGCGGTTACGTCTAAATACCCGCAAAATAAGACGGCAAAGATTAATTTGCAGCGTTAAATATAGTCTATCCTTTTTCAATAATGTTCGTAAGAAAGAGATGTGATGTGACTAAAATTAATATAGTGCGATTTACAACAGAATCGGCACCATTGTTTGTCATAGAAAGAAAGATGCTTGTCAAATACAAGGTTAGTTTACCTTTTTATTTATCAGATACATCAACAATGTCTATTCAGAAACCATTACCACCTTTGAGATGTTACATAACAGTTGCTACATATGAAATTCCCACCTATAGTGCATCTGTCCGTTGCGTAGCAGCTATGTATCCTCGGCATCGAGAACTGAAATCACTTCACTACAGCAAACGAAGGCGCCTCTGAAATTTCCGCCTGCAGTTTGCATTTGTACGATGTATGCCTGAAATGCGGAAAACAGTACGGGTTTGATGTTAACCGTGAAGTTGGTTCCTAGTTTGGACGTTCGGCGTATTGGAGTGGATATCAAAATAGATTGCTGGTTTTGCATTTTTCTCCGTCTTTGTTTATTTTCGAACCGCGAAACTTACTTCAAACATACCATTGGTTTAGACCAGTAGTTCCCAACCTTTTATTGACCAGGGACCATGCTGTACTAAACTAAAAAATGTATACATTTTCAATCGATGTGATTTTTGAAGCTTACATATTCTGCACAAGTTGGCCTAATCCTAGGATAAATATCATTGCTTAAATCAACACGCATATCATCACTTACATTCAATCGATTCTCGGCCTTATTTTTAATTACCAGCAAAGCAGGTATTCCATGTTTACATGAATAAGTTGCTGAAAAAATCATGAGCACAAGGCGATTTGTCGAATTTTGGCATTAAAACAAAGCTTTTTTTACACCAAAACTTGTCAAACGCGTTTCAAACAATTTCTATCATTGAATTCAATGAGTCCTTCCTGGATTTCTTTTGTAACGTATCGCCTTTGAAATCATTCGTGGACCATATTTTGGCTCTCATGGACCCCTGGTGGTCCGTGGACCACCAGTTGGGAACCATTGGTTTAGACTATGCGATGATCTCTTATTGTTAATCAGTCAGGTTTTAAAATGGTTAAATATCTAATACATTGTCCACTGCCAATGATAACGACAGTTTGGTGGGTATAGATAAATATTATCGCTAATAAGAAGCTTACTAATAAGGGATTAAGATGACAAATGTTTGAGAATGCACCCAGCAGTTGCCCATGTTGTACAATGTACATGCCATGTGAACATTAAATACTTATCTACAGTTAAAGTGTATTCACTAATAAATGCAAATTATCTGAAATCTGAAATATATTATAAATGCAAAAGTTTGGATGGATGTTTATTACTGAATCACGCTTCAACAACTGAATGGATTTGGATGAAATTTGGCACGCTGATAGAATATATTCTGGATTTATACAGGGTGTAAGGGACATCGCCGCACAAACGGATACCATGGGTCCAGGACATGATTCTGGACCCCCCCATGTTGGAATTTTTCGTCGGTTTTTCCCTAATTTTTTTAAAAAAAAATTGAGTTTTTTTTACTTTAGACTGTTCATAATCGTTATTCTTACCGAACCCAAAGAGATTTAAAATAAATAAGTTATTCATTCATTACTTTCACTAAAAGTAGCAATGTAAATAAAACTAGAAACGGTGTCTTATGGCGATATTCGCCTGCAGTCAGCGACATACTACGTAGGCACAACGTTATCGCGCGTTTAAATCGCGGTGTTCACGATACATTTCGCGCTCGAAAATGACAATTTCTATAACCGATCATTAGCGAGGTGAATGCCTTTCACAATTTGATTAGTGGCATTAGGTGTAACCTTTTCGCGAAGTTTGCGTTACCATGCGAAATACACCCTGTATATAAGTTACTTTTTATCCCGGGAAACCAATATATCCCACGTGTACGTGGGTGTACCGCGGTGCCCAACTAGTGGTCAATAATTTTGAATTCGATGAACTGTATGAAACAATCCACTTTGCTAAAAAAAACTCTCATATAATTTATTTCTATTTAAGGCCAGGTCTCACAAAAATGGGTTTCTCTGAGACTCGAGTATGACGTAAAGCAATGAAATTACCTAACAAAAAAAATACTGTGGACAGAAGAGGGTTTTGAGATTTTTTTTAACCTAATAGAATATTAAAAAGTGCTTTGATATTCCCAATAAAACATTCGTAAGTTACGTCTAAAAAAAACTTTCGCGTCGAATTTCTCCGTATTTTCAGCGATGATAACAATTTTATTTTTAAGAATATATAAGATACAGAATTGTATTAGAATGTTAACCGGACACTTATTCAATTTAATGTGTATATTCTGTATAATCTAAAGAAAACCCGTAAATAACAGTCCATTTCATAGAGTCGACACATTTATGATTTACCATTTTCAATCCTATTCCAGTGAAGAACGAGTGCTGTCAAAATCGTAGTCAGTCCACGCCTTAATATTCTACCATACAATTATATTATTTTAATTAATTTTGCAATAGAACATGAATCCCATACTAAAATTGAAATTTTAAATTTTATTTTAAAATCAATTTTCTGAACCACGCTGAACTATTGCATTATTAACTACAACTCAAAACGTGCATTATTCAAAATGCCGATGGCTATTCCCAATTTGTAACAATTATTGTTGTTCTAGGCAAAATATATTTTGTATTTATACCTACGTTTCCACTCATATTTTATTTAGTAGGTAGGTATATTTGGCAATGAATTAGTTTCTGCTCTGTCGTTTCTAATTTGCATAGAGCAGTAAAACATTTAAATTATACAAAATACCACAGAATAGATACACACTGAAAGTTTTATACTATACGCACACATAGCTACTGTATACACACACGTGGTCTTAGGTAACTAAATGAGGGAAGTATTGCCACAGAGTATCATAATCCATAGTATAGCAGCGGCCGTCTGCATTTATTCGCTTGAGTTAGGTTAAACAAAATTTTATTAGAATGTGCTTACATTCGTTACAACGAAGCACCTTAGTTTATAACTAAGTTAAGCTGACAAGAAGAGAAAGACCAAGGCTCTTTTTATCCCGTGAATGTAAGTAAACCCACCTTGTATGTGTTTGGTTAGACCGTTTCTTCTGTATATATTTATTTTGTGTAATTATAGTACCACGGCAGAATTTCGCTAATTGGTTTGTGTAATTAACCACGGCGAATAAATTTTGTTGTTGTACAGCGTAATTTGGCTGAGTATAGAATTTAAAACATCATATAAACGAATTACCTTAGGTATATAAAGTTTTTTTTTTCCGAATAAAAAATTATCTATCGCTCTCTCCGAGTAGAATTTAATGACAGATTAAAGTATCTCTATCTTTGTTTGTCGAATAGCTATAGAAAGAGAAAGGTCTAGAGATAACGAATCATTACACTCTATGAGTACCTGGCAGTGTATCATATAAAAAAAGGTCATGCCTGGCTTGTCTTGTAACTTATTTGTGGTGTAGGTATTAGACAGGTGGGTAAATTAAATTACTAACACATGATAATTTTCCAGCATAGTAGCTAGTTACTTATTTTCCAATAAAATAACTTGGAAAATCATGTACTTGAAAGCTTAATGCATGCAAATCCGACTAAAAACTTCAACGGTGAAAAGTTTGCTAGTTAATATAAGTTTAGAACTTATTTCGTTTATAACTTGAACTTGCCAACTTTGTGAAGATTCTATAAAGTGGATCAGGTAGTAGGTTTTTTAAATTCAAAGTAAAAAAAACCTTTTGCTATTATGAATATGATAATCTGTAATTTACTAATGATGGAATTCCGCGATTGAAGCATTTCATTCAACAATAGGTTGAATAAAAAGCTTGCTTAGGGAAAAATGGGCGTGAAGATTTTTTTAAATAAAAATCTTGATAAAAAAAAATAGCTTATTTAACTTTTTGAACCTGACATTTGCCTCTTGAATTTCTTTGGAATATTTTCATCTTTGAGCGGTTAACTGACGTGTTGTTGAGTATCATGACAGATTACTACCTTATTACTCAATGTCCAAGCTGCGGGGAGAAGCAATTAATATGTGTACAACATAAATTCACTCAGCTTGTCACTATTAGTCGTAGTATGACATTCGAATTTATTATGACTATCCCCCGCCGTTTTCACCCGCGTTACCGGGATAAAAAGTAGCCTATACCCTTCTTCATACCATATGGTTATTTGCTTGCCAAATTTATTTAGACGCAAAAACGTAAAGAATAAACAAAATCACATTCCTATTTATAATAGATAGATAGATAGATAACTCTTTATTGTACACCAGAAAATCAATTAACAAAACAGAAGGAAAAGAACATAATATGAATAACTGTACAATGGGCGGTCTTATCGCTAAAGAGCGATCTCTTCCAGACAACCTTAGGATGGAGAGGAATTTATATATGTCGGAGTCAGCGACAGCCAAGCGATACAAACACCACGATTAGGGTTCAGTAGTATCGGGATTCGGTGGGCGCAGTGCAGGCAATAAAACAACGTTATACCATCGCTTCGTAAAAGCACAGAGGATTATATTATACAGAGCAACAGCTCCCTACAAACGTCTATTATATTAGCCTATTCTTGTAGGGCTGTCACACTAGGAAATAAATTTAATTAGAAAGCTGGGTAATTTTTTTAATAATTATAAATTATAAGTATAATTTATTGAGGTGCGTCTACGCTAGGCAAGCCGAGCCTAACCGCTTTGCACGTTATCATCGCGGCGTCAAGTTTAGACTTACAACGAGCCTAGTCTTACGACACGCTCGCCCAAACTCGTGGAATTTGCTAGTTCCCAATTTCCCATTGAAGAATTCCACTACCCAAACTCCAAAACTACTACAATTAGGCGTTATAATACCAAGATGACACAAATAATGGCGTTTTGATCACACTAATATGAACTCTTACTCGAAAGTAATGAGGGCAAATTTGTATTAGATTTTTTTAACATTGGATAAATTATTGAATTAGAATGAAATTCCTTTATTGCAGATATGAATGTTATTATTAACGTTTTATATAATGTCCAACTGTACCTAATCATTATTACAACCATTGTGAACAATGAAAATAATGTCATTATCACACACTTGAAAACCTAAAATAACAGTGTCTACATTATTATATAATGTACCTAAATTATAACAGTTTAAATACATATAAGTATTGTAATATATGCATTAAATAAAAGATATCTTGAACTTGGCTTGACACGCTACCACGTGTCTAGATGACATGAGTCCAATTTCGCCCACCACTAAAAATATTACTCGTACCTACATACCTACCTAGTATGAAAATTACTTCATTTGGATAAATTATTGAATATATTTATATTCCTCCTGGAATTATTTATAAAAGCACTGCAATAAATAATCATTTTGTTTGTAAGTTGTTCTTAAAATGATTAAAAACAAAGTATCGCGGTAACGAGCAGCGAGCGACGACGTACTGCAAGCGATGAAGGTATCGAGGCGTGCCGCTCGGTCGCGAGTCGCCCCCGACTCTCGGACCCTCGGGTTCGCCGGAAACACCCGAAGCGACTTCTCGGCTCTCGTACGTGAACCCGTCGGTGAGCGCTCACGCACACATCGCTGCGCATGTAGTGAAGTACCTACCATTTCGCGTTCTTAGGAGCTGTTTATCTGTATAGTAATCTGTGGTAAAAGTCCCGTATGAGGAGAAGAAGCGACGCAACAAACTCCTCACGGGCCCAATGTGTTTATTACGTTATTATTACGACATAACATTACAATTAAATAATCACTTCACTTCGCTTCGCTTCACTTCACTTCACTTCACACATGTACAGTCTTAAATAATTACAGGCTTCAGAACGGGGTGTAACAATGATTGCACTGAGATGTGTACAGCTCGAGTGCTTGTGATAAACTAACTATCCCAAAAGCAATACGCATCCCCTTATAAAATCTGTCATTCACGTTATAGTTAAATCAATGTTCTTAATATTACGCATACCCACATTAAATCTGTTATTTATGTTAAAGTCAAATCAGTGTTGCTACTATTTTACCCAACCCTTGTACCACGATATTATCGTCATCCAACTGAGTCCAACCAACGATCCAACTCTCCGACATATACATTATAAGACGGTGGTGTAATTTTATGATAAGACATAAATCAGTAAATAAATACGAATATGTACTTACATACATGACAAAAATATAACTAAAATACATATTAAAAATCTAATAATATATATAAAATGCTTTTGTGGGTACGTAAATACGCAGTTTTCTCAATCACCACCAACCCTAATCAACTTCCCGTTGGGGTGGTAAATACCCCTTGGTCTCCAGGTGGTAGTAAGGGAGTTTGGTCGCGGTGGGTGGAAGGGGGTGGTTGTGGGTGGCGAAAATTTTAAAACACATATTGCTGTCCTTTTCTAACGCATGAGGACTTATGAAAAGATCAAAAAATTTCTGGAATGGAAAGTTCCAAAATGTGTAAAACGGTTATAATCGATCTGGAATGTACTAGAAAGTTCAACAAATATCTGGAATGATCTAGACAATTCTAGAGTGAATGCAAACTATTATAATCGATATAGCATGTTTTGAGAAAGTTCTACAAATTTCTGGCTTCATCTAGAAAGCTAGAAAGTTCCAAAATGTCCAAAACTAATAACAGTTTTATCGAATCGAGTTTGAATGTTCGAGAACGTTCTAGAAATTTCCCGAATGATCTGGAATGTTCCAAAATGAGTGTAATTTATTATGATCGAGAAAGTTCTAGAAATTTTCCGAAAGATCGGGAAAATTCCAAAATTAGTGCAATTGATTATGATCGATTTAGAATGTTCGAGAAAGTTCTAGAAATTTCTAGAATGATCTAGGAAGTTCCAAAATGAGTGAAATTTATTATGATCGATTTAGAATGTTCGAGAAAGTTCTAAAATGAGTGCAATTTAAAATGTGAGAGAAAGTTCAATTTTTTTTTGGATTGATCTGGAAATTTCCAAAATGTGTACGAGTGTTAATATTGTTCTAACTAAAAGAACCAAATCGAAATCGAAAATAGAAATCTATAATATCTGTTAAAAATGTATCCTTATATATTTTTTATACCACTAAATATGCGATGTATTTTAACCCGAGCAACGCCGGGATTTGCTGCTAGTATACATATATTATGCAATTAAAATATAATTTACTCATATAATAATACTGTACAAATAAATAAATACCAGTAAAAATAAACTAAACTACTCAAAGTAAATTTAAACATACTTAACAATAAAAAAAAAATAAAAATAAAAATATATTAACAGCTGTAAGAAGTTTACCCAGAAAGATATATTTTTTTAACATGAGCTTTAAAAACAGTGAGTGACGGTGCCCTCTTTATTGATACTGGCAACGCATTCCAGAGGTGAACTGCTTGGACTGTAAATGATCTATTATAAAAAGTGGTGTCACGTGACGGTGTTCTCAAAATAAGATTTTCTGATGACCTGAGTGACTGAAGGAAATCAAAACGTTCCTTAAGATAGCGCGGGGAGGAAGGACTGAACAGTATAGTATAAAGAAGAGAAAGTATATGAGTATTCCGGCGAAGGCGAATAGGAAGCCACTTGAGTTTAGCGCGATATTGGGAGACATGATCATATTTGCGCAAGCCAAATATAAATCTTATGCAGAAATTTTGAAGCCACTCAAGTTTATTTAGCTGGTCCTCCGTGAGATCTAGATAGCAAGCATCAGCGTAGTCTAAAACAGGAAGCAAAAGAGACTGCGCGAGCGCAACTTTAGTAGCAGTAGGCAAAAAATTACGGAGTCTTCTCAGGAAGCCAGCTGATGCAAATAATTTGCGACTGACGGCTGCCATCTGAGGACCCCATGTGAGACATTGGTCCATGATTAGACCCAAGTTTTTAACAGTTTTACTATAAGGAACAGTAGCACCACAAAACTTAATAGTAAGGATTAAAGTAGAATTTCCTACTATTTTTTTGCCCTCGGCTTCGCTCGCGCAGACTTAATAAAATAAATCTTTCAACTCGAAGTTAACACTTAATACAGTCCATTCTCTATTATTTCACTGGCGCAAATTAAAATTGTACTGTCTGATAAAATTGTTACCAACGTATAATATAAGGTACCATCAATTTATGTGGTCGTTATTGATCTTGTGTTTCAGAAACGCGCCATTTTGTGTCAGTCGGAAATAGGTTCATTTGACGGAGGTTCATGTTTTCTATTGGGAGTTAGTGATGCATGGTCGATATATTAATCTTAAAGAAATGAAAAAGTTAAGTTTATTCATAACATTCTATAATCCTCGCACTTTCATCAAATATTATTAAAGTTATGGTTTTGTATAAAATAAACTTTTTATCTATTATTGTATTTTCAACTTGTTACTTTTTACCTACTTATTAGGTACATTATTGACATGAAAATAGGTATTATATATGTCGGTACAGGAGGCCGAGAATGATCTGTATCCGACATCTTTGATGATATCAAGGGATATTCCAATAAGATATAACACAATTACAGTTACAATTTAGTTTTAATTGTCTTTCACAATAGTTTCTTTACACTATAAACGTCTTTACACTATAGTCACATTAAATGTCTTTCAATTAATCACTGGGCGTATACAGAATACAATATTAAACTATATGGACACTATCAAAACGTGAGACAGTTCCTCGGCACGCGACTACCGCACACTCGTACTAGTATCCCGAGTATCGATCATGGAATGAATGATCCTGCTCCCCTCAATCGCTCCACCGAGACTCTGCCGAAGCGACATGAAGCTAGCTCTACGTGTCACCTGCGTTTTGTAGCACCCATATGATGATGTCATGGCCCTTCCGACACGGCCATCCTGCGAGACACACGTCCTCGTGTGTTTACACTGCAAAAGAAAATTCTGCAAAGTATCATCCGCTCGGCCAACTCTGACCAACTCTTACTCTGTCAAGGTTTCAGTTACTCAATTGTTAATCTACGGTTCTCATGATTCTAGATCTATTTCTCAATTAACTAAGGGTAGGTTTCTCTATACCCTAAACACAACTCAACAAATTAATCTCAACTCTCTAAACAATGTACTTTTCAAAGAAGCATTGACAACCGATCAAAAATCAATTCATATTGATTCCACACTCTCTTCACATTAATTTACTCAAATCGCATAAACATCGCGCAATAGCTCTACTTTCCAAACTCTGTTTAATAATCCTCAATTTTCTCTCACGCGCATCCTCACTCAGGATCGCCACACACCACGGTTTTCTCGAAACCAAACTCCACCAGGGTATTCCGCATTCCGCGTACTCACGGACTACTAAAAGCAGATACCGATTTCTCTTAAGCTACGGCTACGGAGTACCTCAGGTGAACACATGCAATGTTTAGTTTCTTTAGAATGCAAGCTATTCGCACACTTGGGATTCTGATTGTCCCTCTCATTAAATAAAACTCTGCTCAATTAATGAATCGTCAATGTTTCTCTGAACACTAAACTACTTCTTTTTTTTTTAGTTTTTCAATTATCTCCATCTAAAATTTCGATTACTTTGAATGGTCTACGATACTTAGGATTTAAGTAACTTTGTTTCGATTGCTTTCCTCACTTTCTATTAACACAAAATCACCTATAGAGAATTTATCAAGTCTTATTGTGCCTTATTTCTATCAATACTTTGTTTAACATAATCTTAACATAACAGCTTTATCTGTATTTGGTAATATCTACTCCTTACTGTCGGTAACTCTTTTCCAATCTCACTATAGTGTGACGAAATTTACGGCCATGTAAACAATTTTTAAAGTGTTCGATAGTGTTAACAACGGCATGTGTTTCGTGTTCATAAGAGTGATATTATGATTTCGCCGCCAAAGTTCAGTTTACTGAAGCATGATATGACCCGCGGTTTGTTCTCAACCACTTGAAATAATATTGCACCGTATAACCGTAACAGTCGGCACTAGCGTCTGTGTGTAACTCAATGGGGTATTGTAGGTCTAATATCATAAGTCCCGGTTCTTTATTCAAAACAAGGATCACGTTTTGTCGTATTTGTTTATGGTCTATTGTCCATTGAAACGGAACTTTTTCTGACGTCAATTTATACAGTGGACCCATTATGTGAGAAAAATTTAGAATTAACTGGCGGAAATATATTGCATGATCTATGAATTGTCTTAGTCACGCTGATTTCGACTGTCTGGACTACAAAAATCTAGGAACTCTAATTGAGCTTTTAAGAAATAACACATTTTAAGGTTTATAGAAAACCAAAGATTTAAGCTGTTTTGATTACAATTCAAAGACCTTTAATCCCTTGCTCTATCGTTTCTGAAATAATCAAAATATCATCTGCGTAAACTATAACATAGGTTTGTGTGAGGTCGCCTAGGGCTTTTATGATAGCTATCTGAAATACAGGCATAGCATTTCGTAAACTATTTTTAGTTTACGGTAGTCGATGCACATTCTGTCTAACCCGTCATACTTTTTAAGGACTCGCGAATGGGGAACAACTAGGCCTAATAATATGGCACGCAATAACTCATTTACTTTCACTCGCATAATTTTGCGTTCATCTAAACTGAGTCTGTATGGTCGTTATTATACAGCTTTGGTTAGATCAACTAATCACATGTCATATTTACGCAATTTTATTAAGCATTTCTATGATAAAATTGTCTGAAAACACATCAAGTTCCGATACTATTTCACACATTTTATGTATTGGTATCTGTGTCAATTTCATGAAAATCTTTTGTAATAGTTCTATGTGTAACTTCTTAAACTTTCCACTTGTAAACATTTCTTTTTAATCGAAAACTGAGACCTCCGACATGCTAATAACAAAGTCTAGATTCAGAATTTCATGACCCAGCATTATGGCACTATGCATGTAACATCAGGCAAGACAAGGAATAAAATCTCTATAGTATATTCACTTATATCAACATAGCATAAAATCTGCTCACTCGGTACTGAATACTCTCGCTAGGTCAATACCCATCAATGAACGGTGTTATGTTTTCGTTTTCCAGAAAATGTTAAGCCCATGCTTTCTTTTACTATCAAATATTCAGTACCCAAGTCACATCAAAAATCATACAACACACCTTTGCGATAGTTTTCCTAGTAGAAGGCTGCAACTCGCACACGTCGACACGCCGCTCAGCAAGCTCCGCACCCGCGCTGCCTCGCGCTGCGCCGCCTCGCTCTGTGCGTCCGCTGCCCCACGCTGCACCGCCGCCGCCCCGCGAAGCTCCGCCGCCACCGCTGCTGCTGCCGCCGCTGCCGCTGCCGGCTGGACAACGCGTTGCGATGTGGCCTGCCGCGCAGTACTTGAAGCACCGTATGGAGGCGTCGATATGTGTTGTAGTCGTTCTGACTTTGCTGGTATCAAGATATCGGGTTGTAGAAGTTGATAGTTTCATCTTCATGTCAATAGTCTTCAATCGGCAATCAGCTAGTTTGCGTCTCACTTTACCTCAGTGGTAACATTGTAAAAACATAAGTTTTGCCCTCACTTGACTTATCAGTACACAGGTTTACCAAAGTAGCGACGATTTTTGTAACGAACTTTTTAGTTTGCTTCCTTCAAGTGGGTTGTTCGTAAACCATAAATAAGCGGTAGCGCATTCAGATTTTGCATCCGTATTTTTCTTATCTGAATCAAACTCAGGTAATACGACGTAATATGAACTGTCCTGCGGTGTTCTCAGCGTTTGTATTAGCGCACGCATCTGCTCGTTCTGCATTTCAATTATTATCTGCTACTGGGTTTTTATTCTGGTTCTCATCATCAGTCTGCTTCGCTTGTTCTGATCCCACTTCTGATGTCGGTACAGGAGGCCGAGAATGATCTATATCCGACATCTTTGATGATATCAAGGGATATTCCAATAAGATATAACACAATTACAGTTACAATTTAGTTTTAATTGTCTTTCACAATAGTTTCTTTACACTATAAACGTCTTTACACTATAGTCACATTAAATGTCTTTCAATTAATCACTGGGCGTATACAGAATACAATATTAAACTATATGGACACTATCAAAACGTGAGACAGTTCCTCGGCACGCGACTACCGCACACTCGTACTAGTATCCCGAGTATCGATCATGGAATGAATGATCCTGCTCCCCTCAATCGCTCCACCGAGACTCTGCCGAAGCGACACGAAGCTAGCTCTACGTGTCACCTGCGTTTTGTAGCACCCATATGATGATGTCATGGCCCTTCCGACATATAATACATGTTACTTAAAGTAAATTAAAATCTACTACACGTAAAAGCATTATATATATTTAATAAAACCCAGTGCGGATATCCGAATTCTAACCAAAGCTCCAACCCCAATCGACATGGGTGCGGATGTCAACCATTGTTTATGACATCACGTACGTGTTATAAATAACACCAATGAATCTTGCTTCTGTCGTTGTGGGCGCAAGAGACCATCTTTATCCCTTTCTAATTACAAATGTAAGACAGAGAGAGCATTGGTGATTCCGGTAGGCTATGCTGGTGTAAATCTCTCAGTTTCGGACATTTTATGTCGTAGGATGTTATGTTTTAGGTCAGTGAACTTATGTCGGGCCATTTGGGAATAGGTCACTTCTATTTTATATAACGAGTATTTAATCACTTTCACAGTAGTTCCTAAAAAGGGTTTCCTATCCTCGAGTCAACTGTTTAGACTGAACCAAATGAAATAGGGATGACCCCAAAAAGTCAGTGAAATTCGACAAATTAAACAGGAAACGAGGCACTGTCAGCTAGTGGTAGTGACGTGGAATGTCTTGACGAAGGTTGAGGGTTGATCCCAATGATCTTGCGGTTTCGGTGAAAAAAGAACATTATGGGGAAGCCATAATACCCACCGCGCTCTTTATAGAAACTGCTTCTAATATGCTACCACTTTCTATTGGTGTGTTTCTTTAGCTGGACGTCAGAACCAGCTCCGTCTTCATCACTTATGGTGGTGATTTTATCAAACACTAAAATTCGTAATGTTCGAGGAACTTAACCCGTTGGTTGAGAGAATTATTTGAAAAAAAAATATATGTTTATTTG